>OY728133.1:64431194-65681194 GCA_963277665.1 Viscum album
GGCACTTCCCCCTGACCAGCCGGCCTGCACCGGCTGGCCGGCTGCTGCCGCCACGGGATCGGGGCAGTCCCATCCCCCTACTTCGATGCCGGCGGCCAACAACCGGCCACCGTTCCCTGCTCCTCCGCGGCCTATGGCCGCGGCCTATGGCCGCAGCCTTGGTCCATCCGGCGCAGCATAACGGCGCCGTGCCCCTCCACTGCGGCCCCGCTCCGGCCGCGGTGCATTTGTGGTTCTCCGGCGCGGTGCGACGGTGCTGCGGTGTAGTTCGTCTTCAACGGCGTGGCGTGATTGCGCCGCGCTTCTCCGCCCTTCCTTTAATATTTCCCGCACGGTGTTTCGGCACCGCGTTGCCTTGCTCGTGCCACAAACAATATCAAACAACCAAGGGGAGAGGGGGGTCGGCCGTGTTCATGCGGTCCGACCTCCTCCCGTTATTGCGATATTAGGCGGCACAATTAAGATGATATACATTGATGGAAGTAATCAGGAACAAAAGAAATAATCCCCCTACCTTGAGCGTAGTTGAACGAAGGCTCGTCGCGGAATTGAACGTCGCGGAAGAATGCGTCGCGGAAGGAGGATCGTCGCGTCGTAGAGAAAATATTTGTCGGCGTCGCGTTGTCGATCTACGAGGATCTGACATTCTTGTCGACCTTCGTCGAAGGTCGGCATTCTTTGCGTTCTTCGCATTCTTCGTCGTGGAAGAAGAACTTCAAGACCTTGAGCAAACTCTCCCAAGTCTTCACGCACAACGAACCCCTTAATAAAATAAGACTTGTCTTATTTTATTAACACACAAGCCAAACGTTTATCAATTCAAAATTGAACCAACCAATTAATTGAATTAATTGCAACGTTTAAACTGCCCAATTAATAGAGGCATTTAATATTTAATTAAACGCTCGAGTTGACTTACATTAAAAGGGGGTGAGGGTGCGTTACCTAATTAAAGTTGGGTGTTTCGTGGAAGTTGAAAAGGTGGGGCTCATGTGAGACCCACCCACAAATATCCTACCTAGTGGATTAGGATATTATGGGTCCCACTTCAACCACTTAGCTTAGGTTAAACAACTTAAAATAAAATAAATTGGTTGCCCCATTTTATTTTATTCATTTACTTAACCCAAAAATTTTAAAACCACACCCGAGCAAACAAAACTCCGGAAAAGGTGTTCCTAAGCAATTACCGGAACTGCGATTCCATCGGTGCCCTCAGATTTCGATTCCAAGCACTGTTTCAAAAGTTAGGAAAACCCGCTCATTCGTTCACTGAACGTACCCGAGCCAAACTTCGGAAAATGATTCCGGGCACACCGGGCCTCAGAATCAGGTGCCGTCAGAAACTGCGGTCTTGTAAAATTCCAAAGAAAAGTTAGAAAAGAATTTCCCTTGAATTTTACGAGTCTTTACATTACTCCCACCTCAGGGATTTACGTCCCCGTAAAGATAAATCATAAAATAGGGAAAAAAATGTGGGTACTGAGCATGCATCTGAGCCTCCCGCTCCCAAGTGCTCTCCTGGAGGTTCCCATGCTGCCATCTGATGCGCACTAGAGGAATCGACCGTCCACGTAGGACCCTCTTCTGTCGATCCTCTATCTCCACCGGGACCTCCGAAAACGTCGCCCCATCATCAACATCCAGCTCCCCATGTTCAATGATGTGCGTCGGGTCATGCACGTATCTCCTCAGCTGGGATACGTGGAAGACGTCGTGCTCCCAGTGCAACTGAGGTGGTAGAGCCAGGCAATAAGCCACCTCGCCTATCCTGCTAAGGACCTGGAATTGTCCGATGAAGCGCAGAGATAACTTGCCGCCTCGTCCAAATCTCTGTAATCCATGTCGAGGTGAGACCCGCAAGAAGACGTGGTCTCCATCCTCGAACTCCAGTGGCCTCCGCCTCCTGTCAGCATAAGACTTATGCCAGCTCTGAGTTGTCCTCATCCACTCCTGGATGACCTAGACCTTCTCTGTCGTGGCCTGGACCATCTCTGGTCCCACAAGTGCTGACTCCCTAGGGTCTGTCCAGCACAGAGGTGATCTTCAAGGCCAACCGTACAATGCCTCGTATGGTGCAATCCTGATGGTGGGGTGGTAGCTGTTGTTGTATACGAACTCCACCAAGGGTAGGTGGTCCTCCCAGCTATGACCAAAGTCAAGGACACATGCACAGAGCATGTCCTCAATAGTCTGAATGGTCCTCTCCGTCTGACCATCCGTCTGAGGGTGAAAGGCGGTGCTCAGACGTAGCTACGTCCCAAATGCCTCCTGTAACCCCTTCCAAAGCCGGGAAGTAAAGCGAGCATCTCGATCGGAGATGATAGATGATGGCACACCATGAAGACGTACAATCTTCTGAATGTAGAGACATCCCAAGCTCTCTACTGAGCCCTGCTCTTTGATGGGTAAGAAGTGGGCCGACTTGGTGAGTCGGTCGATAATCACCCAGATGGAGTCGTGACCTCTGGAAGTATGTGGAATTCCAGTCACGAAATCCATAGATATCCTGTCCCACTTCCACTATGGGACCTCCAAAGGCTGTACCAAGCCTACTAGTACCTGGTACTCTTCCTTCACCTACTGGCAGGTGAGGCATCGAGAAACAAACTCTTCCACAGCCTTCTTCATACCCGGCCACCAGTGCTGTCATCTGAGGTCCTGGTACATCTTCGCCACTCCCGGATGTACCGCTAAAGGGGAAGTATGGAACTCTATAAGCACCTCCTCCTGTAAAGCATATGGTACCATGGTACGTCCTCTGAAAAGGATGACGTGCTCTCCTCCCACAGAGAATCCATTAGGTTCCTGTCCTGAGGATATCTACGCACGCCGCGTCTCACAGTCGGCGTCCCCACGCTATGCCTCTATGACTCGCTGCGGTAGTGGAGGAGTGACTGAAGAAAGACTGCTCCATCTCTATCCATGAAGGATATCTGCAAAGCGGCTAACTGCTCCGTCACCTCCCCAAGTAACTGGATGACCGTCCTCCTGCTGAGAGAATCGGCTACTACGTTCCCCTTTCCAGAAGTATAGACTATCTCAAAGTCATAGTCCTGGAAGAACTCGAGCCATCACCATTGTCTCAGGTTCAGGTCCTTCTATGAGAAGATGTAACTGAGACTCTGATGGTCAGAATAGACTGTAAAGCGCTCGCCAATCAGATAGTGTCACCACATCTTCAGAGCGAAGACCACTGCTGCTAACTCCAGGTCATGGGTAGCGTAGTTCTGCTCATGCTGCCTCAATTGACATGATCCATAGGCGATCACGACCCACTCCTGCATCAGGACACATCTGAGTCCAGTCCCGGATGCATCACTGTAAACTACGTACCAAACTCCCTCCTCCGGTAGCCTCAAGATAGGCGCGCTGGTCAATCTCTGTCTCAGCTCCTGGAAGCTCTACTGACATATGTCTGACCACACAAAGGGTTTCCCCTTATTTATAAAATTTGAGAGTGGTGCCGCAACTCTGGAGAAGTCTGGCACGAATCTCCGGTAGTACCCAGCTAGTCCCAAGAAACTCCGCACCTCTGTCACGCTCCTGGGTGGCTCCCAAGCTAGCACTGCCTCGATCTTCGCAGGATCCACCGCAAATCCTGCCTCAGAGATGACGTGTCCCAAGAAGTGGACCTCACATAACCATAACTGACACTTTGAGAGCTTTCTATAAAGTTGGTGCTCTCGGAGTGTGTCTAGTACAACCCGCAAGTGGTAGGCGTGCTCCTCCTTAGTGGTCGAGTAAATCAAAATTCCATAGATTAAGTCCACGACAAATCGATCGAGGTATGGATGAAAGATCCTGTTCATGAGACCCATGAACACTGCTGGAGCATTGGTTATGCCGAAAGACATAACCAAGAACTCATAGTGGCCATACCGACATCTGAAGGCCATATTCTGCACGTCCTCATCTCGAACTCTGAGCTGATGATAGTCTAATCTAAGGTCTATCTTCGAGAACCACCGTGCTCCTTGAGCTTATCGAAGAGGTCGTCAATACTCCATAGCGGATACTGGTTCCTCACGGTCACCTGGTTCAGGCGATGATAGTCAACACACAGTCACAAGCTTTCGTCCGCCTTCTTGGCGAACAAAATCAGGGAAGCCCAGGGTGAAACACTGGGTCAGATGAATCCCTTGACCTGCAAGTCCTCCAACTGTACCCATAGCTCTCAAATCTCAGCGGGGGCCATCCGATATGCTGAAGTGGATATCGGGGCTGTCCCGGGGTACAAGTCAATATAAAAGTCTACCTCTCTGCGAGGAGGTAGCCCTGGGACGTCATCGGGGAAAACGTCCGCATACTGATCCACCACTGCAGGAAAACCAGGACTCCACACATCAACTGCTCCTAGGATAAGGCTATCCAACTGATGAGTGATGGGCTGTCCTCTCCTCTGTGAGAGTCCATCCTGTGCTGCGAAGGCTCCCTTCTCACCGGTGAAGGTGAACCTGCTCCCGTCGGTGCATACACACCGCACCTTGTGCCTAATACAGTCAATCTAAGCATGGACTATAGATAACCAATCCATTCCAAAGATGACGTCGTAAGGCCTCGACGCCGCTATAAGAAGATCCCACCCGAAGCTCTCCCCTCCTAGAGTAAGCTCACATTGCCGGCACCAGTTCGTAATCATCGAGTCTGCTCCCGTAGGAGTCTCTAGCCATAAGGATCGAGCCAACGACTCTGTCGGAATCTCCGAGCTCCGAACAAGGGCAGCAACTATTAAAGAATGACTTGCTCTTGTGTCTATAAGAACTACAGCAAGGGTGGAATAGACACAGATCATACCTCGAATCATCTCGGGCGCACTGTGGTCATAGGCCTCCACTCCCTGAAGCTATGCCTGTCTCTTCCCGCCAGCTCCCTGTGGTCGGGGTGGACCTCCTGGTGGTGGTGGTGGTAGAGCCTCAAAGCGTCTCCCACCACCTTCTGCTCGGCCAGCTCCTCTGCCTCGTCCGCCTGCTCCCTACGGATCGCCACGGTCGACCCTCTGCCTCTGCCTGGGTGGTCCCTCAACCGTCTGCTGCTCCTCTGCACGGCGGGTCGGGTAGTCACGAGCCATGTGGCCCTGCCCGCTGCATGCGTAGCACTGTCTACCTCTCGAAAGACTGGCTCTGCGCTATATGACCCGCACCTCTGAGCCAGTGTCCTGAGGTCGTCTGCCTGAGGGTCTGGTCTGCCTAGACCCATGTGTCATCTGTCGACTGCCTGCTGCAAAAGAATATACTACGTACCGCCCTGCGGTAGGTCTCGATGCTGATGTAGGCTCAGCAAGGAAGCTCTCGATGAGAAGGGCTCGCTTCAGTACTCCTGCCTGGGTCGGAATGCTGAGGGAGATTAGCGATGCCCTGATCTCATGCCTCAATCCCTGCTCGAAGGTCCGGGCCCGGAAGAATGGGTCTTGTACCATGTCCGTCGAATAGCGTGAGAGATCAGTAAATCTCTCCGAGTACTGGGCGGCCGTCATGCTACCCTACCACAGCTGTAGAAGCTCCTGGATGCGCACCGCACGGAGGGTGGCTGGGAAAAACTCTGATAGGAAGAAGCTCTAAAAGTCCTTCCAGAGGAGTGATGCCTCGACGTGCACCTAGAGCATCAAGCTCCACTATCTGCCTACTTCCGCGTGCAGTAGACTCGCTGCAAGGATCACCATGAGGTCTGCTGGTGTCCCTACTAATCGGAAAACTCGTACAACTGCCTCCAGCCAATCCTCGGCTGCCTGAGGGTCCGTATCCCTACGGAACCTGGGCGGTCGCTAATGCTAAAACTCGTGCAGTGCAGTAAGGTGACATGCACTATCAGTGGCTGGGGCTGGTAGCATCGGTGGCTCGGTGGGTAGAGGTACCGCCGGTGCCTCTGCTGTCAAAGGGCCCTGTACCGAGGCCTCATCGCTCGGTGGACTATCGTCCCACACAACGCTCGGAACCCTAGCTGGCTGCCGTCGTGGGGCCATCCTTAAAAGAAACAGGTGCTCCATGGTTAAACAGTACCTGGTGAGCTGACACAAAGTAATCACAAAGAAAACTTGAAACACACATGTAATCAATTTTTTCGTTCATTAAGTCGGAAATCAGAAGTCAGGGTCCTGGTGTACGGGTACGTCGGCCGCCACACCAACACTGGACTCCCTGGACTGATTAACCACACTCAATACCCTTAACACTATTTCTTCATATGGAAGAAAGATCAGAGTCCAGAGTTCTTCGGTAGAACCGAACTCCTCTGATACCAATTTGTCACGACCCATCCTCGGGGCCCGTGCTGTGACTACCCCAAGCCCGCCTTCTATAGGCCAGGGGCTGGCGACTAGCACCAAGGCGTAATTCCCAATAAAAGGGAAGGAATTGACTTTGTAAAGTAAACAAACACACAGAGTACAAGTGGAAGTAAACACTAAGTAAACTGAGTACAAGTAAGTGCGGAAAGTAAATGGGCCAGAATACAAACCCAAACTGAAAGTAAAGTACAACTGAAAAAGGGAGTACAACAACTAAAAAGTAAAGAATCAACGTCGAGCCATCCACTAGAAGTTCCACCCGAAGGGTGGGTACAAATAGCCTCAACAGCTCCTCGGGTCCAGCCGTCCGCTCCGAGTACGTCCCGCCCAGTGGTCCACCTCCAGGTACCGACCTGCTCCGCAAGCCTTGACCACGATCAGCACTGTCCGTCTTCAGCAACCAACACAACATAGTGCGGGCATAGCCCATGCAGGGGTGAGTATACACTACTCAGTAGGGACCCCGAGACCCCCGAAGGTCTCCTAGAATACACAAAGAATAATCCACAAAGGAAAGATACAATCACAAAGTAACATTCAACACTACTTAGGTATATGCCCATACATATACCTAAGTCATCAATTCTCGTTCGGCTCCAACATCCGAGCCCAAGTACAACCCAGTCCACACAGGAAAACACAACCCAGTCTACACAGGAAAACACAACCCAGTCCACATAGGAAAGCATAAAAAAATCCACATAGGATATCAAATCAATCTTATCGAAGATAAGGATTGAAAATCAAGACTCAACTCACACAGGTATACTTCTTCGTAAGACGATAGAGATGACCAGATGTAGACACTGATTTATCTAAGCCGTCGGACCCACACAAGATCGATAGGTACTAACCCCCGCAATGACCCACAAAGGACCGATAGGTACTAACCCCCACAATGACCCACACAGGT
Organism: Viscum album; assembly: GCA_963277665.1. Classification (NCBI taxonomy): domain Eukaryota; kingdom Viridiplantae; phylum Streptophyta; class Magnoliopsida; order Santalales; family Viscaceae; genus Viscum; species Viscum album. The sequence goes on from OY728133.1 coordinate 64,438,394, forward strand.
TCTGACCCACACAGGATCGGTATGCGCTGGCCCACACAGGACCGCTGAGCGCTGACCCACATAGGATCTGACCCACACAGGATCGGTATCACTGAACCATGTAGGATCGCTGAGTGCTGTAGTCATCGTCGTCGAATCCATGGAGGATTTCTGTATAGTCGTCATCATCATCGCAGTCGCAACCAGCTCTAGGATTCCCGCACACAGCAAGCTCGTTCGGGAGGGTCCGCTCCACGAGACGAAGGGCTGATACATCAATTGACCCAAAGTCCAGAGTTGATATATCCAAAAGTTCCGTATCATCAACAGGAACTCAACGCGACAGACGACGCGTCAATCGGATGCCCGGTCTGAGAGTTATTGGCTTTTTCGTCCCAAGGGACTGGTTGGTTTTTAAGTCAAAACCAACCCGACCGTACTCCAACTACGTCCAAACCTCGATCGAAGTAATCCAAAAGGTCCGTCTCACTAATAGGAATCCATCAAAGTCAACGACACGTCAATCGGACATCCGGAGCTCAAGCTATAAGCGTTTCCGCTCCGAGGGCCCGGTTGGTTTCGTGTACGAACCAACCCGGCCGAACCCAAAGTTCTCAGAAACCTTGAGTGTAATATACCGAAATGACCGTCTCGATCCAAGGATCGCATCTCCGCTGATGGTGCATCGATCGGAGGTCCACAACTCAAGTTATGGGCAAAAGACCGTAAGAGGTCCGGGAATAGGGGGTTCGGGCCCGGTCCGACCCGACGCGATACCCCTTGGGTCGGCCCGAACTAGGTCGACCCGACCCGGTTCTAGGTCCGGCCCGATTGGGTGCGGCCCGGCCCGGTGGAAGCGGCCCGGCCCAGCCTGACGTGGCCCGGCCCAGCCTGGGCGCGGCCCGGCCTGGCGGCCCGGTCTGGCCAGCGAGCCAGCGAGCGAAGAGTGGGGGGGGGTCACTGCCCCCCGCGTTGTGAAACCGCGACCCCCTTGTGGGGGGGCCGCTCCTGCTGGCAAGCCGGGGGTTATGACCCCCGCCACTTCCCCCTGACCGGCCGGCCCACACCGGCCGACCGGCTGCTGCCGCCACGGGACCGGGGCGGTCCCGTCCCCCTGCTCTGATGCCGGCGGCCGGAAACCATCCGCCGTTCCCTGCTCCGCCGTGGCGTATGGCCGCAGACTTGGTCCGTCCGGAGCGACGCGATGGCACGACGCCCCTCCTCCGTGGCCCCGCTCCGGCCACGATGCCTTTGTGGTTCTCCAGCGCGGCGCGACGGCGCCGCGGTGTAGTTCATCTTCAACGGGGCGGCGCGACGGTGCTGCGCTTCTCCACCCTTCCTTTAATATTTCCCGCACGGTGCTTCAGCACCGCGTTGCCTTGCTTGTGCCGCAAACAATATCAAACAACCAAGGGGAGAGGGGGGTCAGCCGTGTTCGTGCGGTTCGACCTCCTCCCGTTATTGCGATATCAGGCGGCCCAATTAAGACGATAGACAACGATGGAAGTAATCAGGAACAAAAGAAATAATCCCCCTACCTTGAGCGTAGTTGAATGAAGGCTCGTTGCGGAATTTCACGTCATGGAAGAAGGTGTCGCAGAAGGAGGATTGTCGCGTCGTGGATAAAAGATTCGTCAGCGTCGCGTCGTCGATCTCTGAGGATCCGGTGTTCTTGTCGACCTTCGTCGGAGGTCGGCGTTCTTCGTGTTCTTCGTCGTGGAAGAAGAACTTCAAGACCTTGAGCAAACTCTCCCAAGCCTTCACGCACAACAAACCCCTTAATAAAATAAGACTTGTCTTATTTTATTAACACACAAGCCAAACGTTTATCAATTAAAAATTGAATCAACCAATTAATTGAATTAATTGCAATGTTTAAATTGCCCAATTAATAGAGGCGTTTAATATTTAATTAAATGCTCGAGTTGACTTACATTAAAAGGGGGGGGGGGGGTGTGGGTGCGTTACCTAATTAAAGGTGGGGGTTTTGTGGAAGTTGAAAAGGTGGGGCTCGTGTGGGCCCCACCCCACAAATATCCTACCTAGTGGAGTAGGATATTGTGGGTCCCACTTCAACTACTTATCTTAGGTTAAACAACTTAAAATAAAATAAATTGGTTACCCCATTTTATTTTATTCATTTACTTAACCCAAAAATTTTAAAACCACACCCGAGAAAACGCAACTCCGAAAAAGGTGTTCCTAAGCAATTACCAGCGCTGCGATTCCATCGGTGCCCTCAGATTTCGATTCCGAGTACTGGTTCAAAAGTTAGGAAAACCCGCTCGTTCGTTCACTGAACGTACCCGAGCCAAACTTTGGAAAATTATTCCGGGCACATTGGGCCTCGGAATCAGGTGCCGTCAGAAACTGCGTTCTTGTAAAATTCCAAATAAAATTAAGAAAAAAATTTCCCTTGAATTTTATGAGTCTTTACATTGATAAAGAGGGTAAAGGAAGGCCTTCAAAGACTGAGAGAGCCAAGGTAGGAGCAGTAGAAGATCTAGGCAGTTGCTGATCAAGAATTACAGGCTTGATCTGACTTAGTGCTTGTCCTACAACATAGTGGTTCAGGCTAGGGTAGAGGAGAAGGTAGGTAGCCCAAGTCTGAGAGGTGTAGCCATTGGAGCAACAATGGCTGTACTCTGGACATGAAGATAGGGCCTCAGGAGTTTGATGAAATCCATAATGATCTCTCCACCATATTGCATGGCTTTCTCAAAATCATCCTTGTTCTCCATAAACTTGTCCAACAATCGAGTAAACTCTGTGAGCTTCTGGACTTGGTTCTTGAAAACTTGAGTCACAGGAGGAATCCTCAGATTTTCTACAAGGTACTTGAAATGGTTTGTTATATCGGTCTTGGAGAAGATTCTGTTGAAGTAGAAATCCACTTTCTTGGAAATATCTTGTTGAGCATCATTAGAAATTCTGGAGTTGATTTGTACTAGGTCAAGAAATCTATCACTATTTTTGACTACTTTAGATAAAGAATCCATATTGAAGACACTAAGTATATTCTAAAGCTCTTCTTTGACTACAGTTCTGAGCAGATCACTATCCAAGGAGGGTTTAGAGGATTGACCAGATGCTTTGATAGCTGTGGTCAGAGATTTTAGTTGATTCAGCACCTTTTGAAGACACCCTGTATACTCATCAGTGAGTTTATTAAGATTGGAAACAAGATCTTTCATTTCCTTCACAATTTGTTTGTTCCTTTCAGCGATATTTTCATCTAAGGATGCTAGATAAGGTTGAATCCGAGATACACCAACCTGTGGGATTTGAGGAGAAACATGTTCTATAAGAGGATCAATAGATTCAGATCTCAAATGTAACTCTCTCTACATGTCTTCAACCATACTTCTTAGGGTTTTCACTTCATTAATGAGCAGCTTATTTTCAACTCTTACTTCTTGAATCTCATAGAGCATCTTAGTTTGTATTTTCCAAATAATTTTCTCTAATAATAGTGAGGAATCTCTCTCACTTAAATTTTTCATAGGACGAGGTTGGTTATTCATGAGTTTCTCAACTCCAGATAAGAGAGTAGCACCAAATTCCTTCAGATCATCCTTACTCACAAAGGATGGCTGTTCAGATAAGGGTTCAGGAGTAGGTACTGGTACAAGCTCAGGTTCTTTCTCAGGTGAAAAATTGGAGACTGATTTCAACTGAAATAGAGAGGAAATATCAAGTCTGGTTACTGTAACATACTAAGAGTCATTCACATCATAGAAACTAGGAAATTTATACTGAGTGTCTATTGGACTTGACTCAGTTGGATGCGAGGCTTCAATAGACTCAAGATTTGGGGTTTGCTCCCCCTCAATAGGTGCCTCTTTCTCAAGACTGAGAGGCTTAGGATCTTGGTCTAATTCCACAAACTCAACTCTAAGTTCCTTACTCATTTCCTGTCTAGCCAGCTGAAAGGCTAGCTCTATCCTTTCTTCAGCTGAAGGGATTATTTTAGGAATAAATTTTTCCATAGGAAGTTCCTCAAGATTGACCTCTTGAAAAATAGGTAGCTCTTCCACTATCGGTTCTTCTACTGTAGACTCTTCCACGACATGATTTTTAGGTTCTTTGGAAACTGATTCTGTTACAGCTTCAGGTTGAGTTTCCAAATTAATAGCTTCTTTAAGAGCAGGGAATTCTTCTTTAGAAACTTCAAGAGGAGAAGTTGTCCTGTATTATTCAACAATAACAGATTCTCTAGGTGGCACTACAACCTCTTCTTCCTCTTCTTCAGGATACTCAACAATCTCATCTAGTTCTAAACCAGGTTCAGAAATGTCTCGTGTTCTTGAGGGATAATACACCAGATTGAATTTCTCATAAATCCTATCACTGTCTTCCACCCATTCCTTTTTCCAAGGATTCTAGTTTATCTTCATTCTTTTGATATTGGATTTTGAGAGACATTACTCACAGTCCTTAATCACTTCCTCATTAGGTCCAACCATACCTTTGGTAAGAAGAATGGATGAGATTAGCCAAGATTAGAACATATAAGTTGACTTGGATGTGACTTTGATCAACTCACACATATGGTGTATGATATACTTTCACAGGTTGATCTTATGGCCATTTTTTAAAACGTGAATAAAAAAAACATCTTGATATTTTAAAATAGAAAAATCAATTTTCCTGGGACTAACCAAATTCTGTATTAACTTAAACAAAAGCCTTGATTCTCCATCCAATTCAGCAGCAATGGCCCTCCTTTGGGTGCCATTTCCAGTTAAGGTTTTCAGGGAATCTTCTAAATCAAAGAAATTGGTTGAAGGTGGAGGTCCTCTCTGATAATCCTCGCATATGCCTTCATGAGGTATCCTAAGGCATTCAACCCATAACCTAAAAAAGAATGAGCATATATGGCCATTGACCCAACTTCTTATAACACAAGTCTCTCCAGAATCAAATGAGAACTGTACATATTGGTAAAACTGAGCCACTAACCTAGGGTATATGGGTCTATCTTCCTTCGAGAACCATTCTAACCAGACTTGCTATTATAACACTTTAAATACTAGAGACTTACTAGATAGAAGCCATTTGGGGAAAATCTCTTTCTCAGGTACAACAACGCGGTTTACCAGATTCAAATTTAAAGGTCCTTCAGGTTTCAGCTTAGGTGAAATCTTCTTCTTCTTTGAGCTGCGCTTCTTAGGTGTCGATGATGACGGACATTTCATTATTGGAATTCACCGAAGGTTCGAGCGAGAGAAGGGTTGTAGAGATGAATAAGGGTTCAAAAAGAGTATGTAGAAGAAACCTCGAGTGAAGAATTTAGTGATACTATCTTTGTTTTATAATTTAGGAATACCAAATGTCGCAAAAATAAAAACGCTGGCAAATAAAAAAGGTGAAAAGGTTAATTACCATGATATAGATTTAAAGAAAAACATAAATATTTTTTACGGTGAGACCATGCCTGGTCATTATGGTGAGATAGTTAACGAGCTTCACAGTGAGACCATGAACAAACTTCTAAGTGTGTTACGGTGAGACAATAAATGTCAAACAGTAAGTACAAAATACTAACTGTGAGACTGTAAGCATAAAAATTTACGGTGAGATAGTAAATGTGAGAAACCATAATCATGAAACACTAAATTATAACACAGTAAGATATCAAATAGTAAGACCTAAAATAGTAACAATTAAGGTATCTATTTGAGATTTATCATGCCTAGTTCATGTATGATGTAGTCTATTCTCTCAGAATTTAATGGTTTGGTGAATATATCAGCAAGTTGATATTTAGTACCAATGAATTCCAAAGTGATATCACCTTTTTGATAATGATCTCTCAAAAAGTGATGTCTTACATCAATGTGCTTTGTCCTAGAATGTAAAACAAGATTTTTTGAGATATTAATAGCACTTGTGTTGTCACAATTTATAGGTACATGTCTGAATTGATATCCATAATCTAGTAATGTGTGTTTCATACAAAAAATTTGTGCACAAAAACTGCCAACAGCTATGTATTTAGCTTCTGAAGTAGATAATGAAACAGAATTTTGTTTCTTACTACACCATGATACTAGTGACTCGCCTAAAAGATGACATGTTCCAGAGGTGTTTTTTCTATCTAACTTACAGCCACTGAAGTCAGCATCAGAATAACTAACTAATTCAAGTGATTGCCCTTTAGGATAAAATAGTCCTAGATTGGGTGTATGCTTGAGGTATTTGAAAATTCTCTTTACACCATTTAAGTGAGATTCCTTAAGGTTTGCTTGAAAACGAGCACACATACACACACTAAACATAATTTCAGGACAACTAGCAGTTAAGTAGATTAAACTTACAATCATTCCTCTATAAGTGGTTTGATCAAAATATTTTCCATCCTCATCAATATCCAACTTACAAGTGGTAATCATGGGAGTGTCACTACTTTTAGTTCTATCCAATCCAAAACGTTTTAGAAGATCCTTTGTATATTTACTTTGACTTAAAATAATACCATTTTCATTTTGAAAAACTTGAAATCCAAGAAAATATTTGAGTTCTCCCATTAAACTCATTTCAAATTCATTTTTCATCATTTTAGAAAAATCAACACATAAAGAATTCTTTGAAGATCCAAAAATAATTTCATCTACATAGATTTGAACAACTAAAACATCATTAGAAATTCGTTTTATAAAAAGGGTAGGATCAACTATTCCTTTTGTAAAACCTTTGGAAATAAGAAAAGTACTCAATCTATCATACCAAGCTCGTGGAGCTTGCTTCAAACCATATAAGGCTTTTGATAGTTTAAAAATATGATTTGGAAAATGGGGGTTTGTAAATGCAGGGGGTTGTTCAACAAAAACATCCTCAACTATATACCCACTTAAGAATGCACTCTTAACATCCATTTGATATAATTTGAAATTCAAATGTGCAGAATAGGCAAGCAGGATTCTGATGGATTCAAGTCTGGATACTGGTGCAAAGGTCTCCTCATAGTCAATTCTATCTTCTTGACTATATCTTTGTGCAACTAGTCTATCCTTGTTTCTAACTATGTTACCAGATTCATCAAATTTATTCCTAAAAACCCATTTAGTGCCTATGGTCAAAGTGTCCTTAGGTCTATATACTAATTCCCAAACCTTGTTTCCTTCAAATTAATTCAATTATTCTTGAATATCCATCACCCAAAACTCACCATTGATTGAATCATTGATATTTTTAGGTTCAAGCTATGAAAGAAAGGCCTGATGTTCAACCTGGTTTCTCAGAGAATCTCTAGTTTGTGTCCCTATATCTAAATCTCCTACTACAGCATCTAAAGGATGGTTTTTAAGGGTCCTAGTTGGTCTAGAGAAGGTAGGGCTAGAAATTATAGTTTCATTTATAGGTTTGGGTTTTACAGAAACAGATTCTGGAAAATTTCCAGAACTGGTTGTCTTAACAATGGGTTCACTATTTTTGTTATTAAGGTTTAGAATGGACATATCTTCTTCAAGATTTTCAAGAGGGGTCTTAGGTTCATGTGGATATATTTCATAAAATTTGATGTGTACAAATTATTCCACACATTTGGTTCTCTTTTTGAATACTCTATAGGCTTTACTCGAGATTGAGTAACTTAGGAAAATTACTTCATCACTTTTGGAAGAAAATTTGTCAAGATTATCTTTAGTATTAAGGATAAAAACTTTGAAACCAAAAACTCTAAATTAATTAACCTTAGACTTCATATTATTCCAAAGCTCATAAGGGGTCTTTTTAAGAATTGGTCTAATAAAGACTCTATTGATAATGTAACAAGCTGTATTAATAGCTTCAGCCCAAAAGTAAATTGGAAAACCATATTCATTGAGCATTGTCTTAGCAATCTCTTGAAGAGTCCTATTTCTTTCTACTACACCATTCTTTTGAGGTGTTCTAGGAGCAAAGAAGTTGTGACTATAGCCATTGTGTGAGAAATAAGATTCAAATTCTTGATTTTCAAACTCACGACCATGATCACTTCTCAAGGTCTTGATCCTAAGTCCAATAAGGTTTTCTACAGACTTGGAATATTTGATAAAATAAGAACAAGCTTCAATTTTGTAAGTGAGAAAGTATACCCAAGTGTACCTAGAAAAATCATCTACAATAATATAAACATAGTACTTCCCATTTAGACTTGAAAATCTTGATGGTCCAAATGAATCTATGTGAACCAACTCAAGAGGTTGAGAAGTAGAAACTTTTTTCTTTGATTTGAAAGAAACATTGTGTTGTTTTCCCTTTTGACAAGTTTTACACACTTTGTTAAGTGGGAATTATAGTTTAGGTAAGTCTCCAACTAAATATTTCCTAGTTAGTTTGCTAAGTGAGTTCACATCACAGTGTCCTAGTCTTCTGTGCCATAGCCAAGATTCTTTTTAAAAAGAATTTAAACAAGTAGCATTTTATTTAGATAAAGAATTAAAATCTACAGCATAAACATTTTCATTTCTTAATGCAGTAAATACCAAAACATTTTTAGAATTAAAAACATTACATGAATCATTTTTAAATTTTACATTGAAACCATCATCACACAACTGAGAAATACTTAGCAGGTTGTATTTTAATCCATCAATTAATAGTACTTTAGAAATTAAAATTGAATCAGTGTTTCCAATATCACCTAAGACGATTATTTTTCCTTTTGAGTTATCCCCAAAGGTGACATGTCCTCCATCAAATTTGATTATGTTATTAAAGTATGAGTAGTCTCCTTTCATATGCCTCGAACATCCACTATCCAAGTACAATATCTTCCTATAGGAAATTTTCAAGCAAGTTTCCTACAAAACAGATTTAGACAGACGATAATTTTGGTACCTAAATTTTCTTGGGTCCATAAAGGTTAACAAGTAAAACTTTAGGCACCCATATTTGTCTAATGGGTTTCCTATAATTAATAGATTCAAATGATTTTGATAAATAAGCTTTGTTTGGTCTATAAGAATTTGAATAGCTAGATAAAGCATAAGAGTTTCTAGAACTCGAACTAGCAGCATACTGTCCAGATTTTGGAATAAATTTATTCTTAACAATCTGTCTCTATCCAGGTTGGTATCCTAAACCAATAGTATACTTTGGTGCAACTTATTTTCCAAGAATTTGAGTTAGATTATTCTTTCCATTTGTGAACTTCTCTAAGTCATTTCTAAGTTTCTCATTAGACAATTTGAGTTCAGTATTCTCCTTTAACAATTGAGCATTCTTTTCCTTTTCTATACTAAGATCAAATTTAATAGTACTAGTCAAGGCATACTGTTTATTTAATGATTTGTAGTTATCTTTTAGATCATTACAAGTATCTTATAACATATTACAGTATTCAAACAATTCATATTTAGACATATTATCATCATTATTTGAATCAATTTCGTTCCCAAAATAGTAATCATTCAACATAGGGGAAACAGGTACCTCAGATGTTTTAGTCATGAAACACATGTTGGCATGATTCTTTTCTTCAGAATCCAAAACTTCAGATCCACTTGAACTTTCTTCTGAAGCACTCCATGTTACCTTCATAGATTTCTTATATTTTTTGTCCTTATAATCATATTTCTTCTTAAAATTCAATTTAGGACAGTCAGCCTTAACATGTCCTTTCTTTTTACATTCATAACAGACTATCTAATCATTTTTACCATATTTCTTTCAATCTCTCTTCCAATTACCTTGTTGGTCATACTTACCCTTATAATTTTATTTTATGAAAAATTTCTTCTTTCTATAGAATTTCTTGAATCTATTGGCTATATGAGACATATCTTCATCACTATCTGAGTCAGAGTTTTCACTAGTTTAGATTTCTTTAGTTATGTGAACCTTCTCTTTGTCCTTGCCTTTTGAAGTAGTAGACTTAAAATCCACTGACTTCTTCTTAGGTTCATCATCTTCCTCTTTGTTTACCTTCATTTATTCTTCATACATCATCAATTTACCAATCAACTCCTTGAAAGGTAGCTTTCCAATGTCACATGATTATCATATAGAGACAGAGGTTCCTCTCCATCTGTCTGGTAGGCATCTTAATATCCTCATAATTTGCTCCTTTGCTGGAACAACTTTTCCTAGTGAGCTCATTGTATTGACTATCTCATTAAACCTAAGATACATATCAGAAATAGATTTATTAGATTTCATTTTAAAATTATCATACTTAATAGCGTATTTATTTAGTCTCATTTACTTAACATTGGTTGTTCCCTCATGGGAAACAACCAGAGTATCCCATATTTCATAAGCAGTCTTACAAGAAGATATTCGATTAAATTGTTCATCTCCTAAAGCACAATACAGGGCATTCATTTATTTACAATTATTATTGTAAGTAGCTTTAATAGGTTCATCCCAAGTAGTTCTAACAGTTTCTGGAATCTTATACTGAGTCTCTATAGCAGTCCAAATGTCAAATCCCATACTTTATAAATAGATTTTAATTTTTATTTTCTATTGGGAATAATTGACACCATTAAAGAAGGGTGTTCAGTTGGTAGCTAAACCTTCTAATCTATTATATATAATTAGATTTTAGCAAATGTATTTAAAGAGATAAAGATTTAGAAATAACAAAAATTTAAGATCTTTAAGTCACAACTAAAATCACATTTGAATAAGATTACACAGAGTCTTAATAAATATTCCTCTAATACCAAATGTTGGTCGGAGTGGATAACCAAGAGGGGGGGGGGGGGGATGAATTGAGTTCCAATTAAAACTTCTATTAAAATGTATTTCTAAAAATGTTTTCTCCAAAGATTAAATACAACCCAGTTAATCAAGGTTATATTGTTATAAGAGTTTTATTATTTAAATAACTTATTAGAAGATTGATTAATTATCAGTAATCTTAATTTATGTTATTAATATTAATTTTGAAGTTATTCTACTAATACAAGCTAGTTATAACTTCTTTCCAAGATTAACTATCAAAGTGAAATTAGTGATTTCTGGATTTTATAGTAAAGTAATAAAATAGAGATAACTAAATTAAGCAGCACAACCAATATGAAACAAGTGGTTTAGTCTCAAGTCGAGACCTAATACACTCCACATGGTGATCAACCGCCACCAAGAAGTTTATATAAATAAACTTTGATCCACACCTTGGATCGAGGTTTACAACAGTACTCATACTATCCAGGTCGTCAGACCTCTACCACACTTCTATGTGGGAAAGCAACAACAACAGCACAAAGGCTGTCTAGGTCCTCAGACCTCTACCATAGTTCTATGTGGGATACAAAAAGGTATAAAGAGTTTGGTGTGAGAATTTTAGTATCCTCCAGTTCAGATTAGGATTCAATGTGTGTCCAAATAGACAAAAGCACACACTGCTCGTAGTATAAGGAAAAGGATGATCACAGTAGAGAAAGAATATAGAGATGAGTTTATAATGCTCTTGTGTAATGTCAATGCAGATCTATACTCCTTTGGATTGAAGTAGATGAATCTTTGAGTCCTTCTCTGGAAGTTGTGGGAAAAACATAGTTTCATGATTCAACTTGTGTTCTTCGTGAGGTTCAACGAGCGAAGATATTCTTTAATCTTCAAATATGCTTCATGTGTACAATAGTGTCGAGTTTCATGTAGTGTTCATTTCTTTTGAAACTTCCTATAAGTATCTTTTTCGTTTGTGCTCATGAACTTGCTTTTTTATTTTGTATCACACGTACAGATTCTTGGCCACACTTCGCTTTTAACTTGGAAGGCATGTGTTGGAGCCGACATGTTGCATGTGTTATGCACCTCATACCTCGTACTGTCCGATGATATGTCTACAAAGAAACATTAATTATGTCAATGCATTAAAATCATCAAATATGACTGTTAGAAATTAAATTGAAAGATGAAAAAATAGTTTAAGAAACTGTGTCACAGAAAGTCATGGAAACAGTGTCTCCTTCACACGGTGTCTAGATTGATCACGATGTATGAGTGTCACAGTTTCTCATGGTCATGGTGTCTCATGGTCACGGTGTCTTGTTCACGATGTCTTGTTCACAGTGTCTTTCTTCACGGTGTCTTGTTCATGGTGTCTTGATTTACAGTGTCTGCATCACAGTGTCTTGCTTTATGGTGTCTGCTTCACAGTGTCTTCTTCATGGTGTTTGCTTCACGGTGTCTACTTCATGGTGTTTGCTTTACGGTGTCTGGCTTCATGGTGTCTGGCTTCACGGTGCTAGAAATACATAGCCAGTGGCAGACTCACAGTGTCTTAGACTTTTCAGAGTAATTGTGTTCAAACTTAAATAATGATGATAATAGAAAGGATTAGACTTAAGCATTTGTCAAAGAAGGTATTATGAGAGTAGATCAAAGATAGTCTAGAGTAAGTAAACTGAATATAGAGTAATTAAGATCTTGTATGGATCTTCTTAAAGAATGAGAAAACTTTAAACATAAATACACATGATTGGGTATAATTTAGGAGTTAACTAGGTTGAATAAGATTTGTGATCATTAAAACATGATTAATACATGAGGAGTCCAACACCTATATTTTTAGTGATATGCCTTCCCAATAGTTATTTATATCCCCTAGCCTATTGGAGGTAGGCTTGGGGTGTTACACATTGACTACTACCAGCCCATTCAGGCCCCTAGTGGGTTGAGTCTTAAAATGGAGCTTTCAAAATTTCTTACCAATTCCCTTAAAAATCATCTCCTATACATACTAGTTCTGTTTCCCTCCTCCAAATAACATTTCATGGAGCCTTAATGGGTATCCTATGAGGAGATAACCAAAGGAAGAGGTAAGATTCTTTCCTTATCTCCTTCAATTTTATTCTTCTTTTACAACCCCCACATGATCCCCATCCACCTAAACATAGTAACATTATTATATTAAATATAATGATATGTTTTTATTATGGTGTGATATCCATCTTATACCCTCACTTATTTCATTTCAAAAATAAAAAATGTTGTTTACAGTATGGTTGGTTCAATGCCTCCATGAACAACAAAATTCATTTTTCTCCTCCACCATAAAGGCTGGTTATAAAAATAATATCATGGTTTAATATGATTACAATAATTATATTATAAATTATTTCATTCTTTTGAGTGAATATATAGATATAATATTAATTAAAATAAAACTGGTTTGTGATGGTTGGTAAAACTACCTAAATGAACTAACCGTATAATGCTAGCATTTTTACTAAAAGAATCAACCCTATTCTATAAAACAAAGGTATATTTGGGACTATTATAATTTATAAAAGTAAATAAATATCATTTAATTTCACTTATGGAGTTGTATTCTCATTTGAAAAGAATTTTCATAATTTTCCACAAGTGATCTGACCTTGGATCTATGAAGCGAACACTTTCGGAAAAGAAAAAGTAAACTTTATATCTCATTAAAATGGTTATAAATAAACATAATAAAATTATAATAAATAAAATATAAATGAAACAACTTATTAATTAGTTAATTAATTAATATAATTTGATTATTTAAGACATTAAGTACAACTGCAGAATGGTTCAGGAACATAAGGCATGGGATCTCTCCAAGCGACCTTTCTCCTTTGGGTTATGAATTTTCTCTCTATAAATAACTTTCCCTCTCTCTTAAAATGTTATATATTTATCATAAATTATATATATATATATATATGTATCTCAAATATATACCTATCTTATTACACCTTCCTTTTATGGGGTAATACATTCCTTATGCTCAATTTTTAGATGCTTTATTTATGTAATCTCCTTTGATCATGATATGAGGAAAGATTATGAAACCCATTTATTTTCATGGGTAATTATTATGTTTGTTCCTTATGATTAATTTACATTATGGAACACATAATAAAGTAAATGTTATTATGGGTGTGCCTAGATAGTTCTCTAATGCATGGGGTAATGCTTTTTTCTCATGAGACATTATGTATGAGATTAGGGAGTGAATATAATCCATGATCGAACTCTGTCCACCATGTGATATTGTCTTGGAGGTTATCATTGACTTATGTTTATGTAATGTTATATGTTTCTACCAATTTTATATATTTACATGATATTATGATTCCACATTCTTTATGTTATTCTCCTATATTATTAATCATGATCCTTGTATTTATGATACCATGTTGTCCCTTTTGATTGATATACTATGATTCTCGATCATGTTTATTCCCTTACCGGGATTTATAGATCACCCCATTATTTTATGAATTCTATAGGATATCCTATATAGTTTTAGGAGATCAAATGGATTTAGGATCTCATTATGGATATTAAAATAAATAAGTTTTCTTTTAGTTCATGTTGTTGTTTTATGTACCTAATATTACAAAGACACCAGGCCTTTTGATACTTTAGTTGTATTTAATGTATGTTTATGGTAAAAATCATGTAATAATATGTGTAAAAGGATTGAGTTTATATAGTTAGTATCATAGGATGGTATAGTTATTTTTGGTTATTAGGACTATAATACTTTTGTGATAACCCTAGATATAATCCTAACTATAGGATAATATCCTAGAATTTTGGTGAAGTACAGAGTGAGTGGTTTCCAAGAAATTACATCCCTATATGATACTATAAATGGATATGGATCATGAATAGTTTTACCTAGGGGTGATAAACCTAAAAATGATGCATTGAGAATTGATTTGATTATAACTTGGTGCACGAAAAAGGGTAATTGATGCACACCTAGTTTGATACTCCTAGGAGATATTATTTGGAAAATTCACAAACTATTTATGAACCATCAGAAAGACTTGAATAGATTATTAGGTTAGAAATCCTAATAGTAAATATTACTATTGATAAACTAAATTGAAACTTAGAGACTCATAAGTTAGGATATACTTTTGAGTTATAAGTTATTTCTTATAATCTCATAGATTTCCTTTTTATATATTTATTAGTTAAAGTATTATCATCCTTTTTTACTTTATTTTAGTTAATAAAAGGAAATAGAAGAAACTATGAAAAAAATGTGATGGGAAATGTTATGATTTACCTAATGATATGCCTGAACTTATGGGTGTGGGATCTTGGAAATTTATGGAAGTATCGGTCAAACTGACTCATGCCATGGATAATAACTTGAATCATTTTTAACACCCACATTCTCCTAAGAAAGTGCATGTAACGACCAAAAGTTTCATTAATGGAAATACCTCTTGATCTAATTAAATGACTCTTTATGCAAAATGTTTATATAAAATGTAAACTTCTTTGGTTTTATGTTAAGAATTGTGACCGTTGCTTTTATACCCGTTGAACAGTGATCACATGATTAGTATAAATATAGGGCTTTAACAAACCCAATTTACTCAGACAAAGGAAGCGATGACCTCATCCAGTAGAATTGCTCCATACAAAGCCCATTTGTCAGAGCTCGGAAAAGAGGTGTCATCTTTGGGCTTCACTCTTGACCAAGCCCAAGATAATCTTCATCATGTCAAGCTCGAACGTGACCATCTACGGGAAAAGTGGAAGTTGATAGAAATTACCACTCGAGCAATGTTATCCGAGCCACCCCAAGAGTCTGTCACCATCGCACACCTTACCCTTAGGTCTTATGCGGCTGTTTTAAGGGGTTATGTAACAAATCACTAGTACTATGTTCATGTACATTATTTTTTTATATAATAATGAATATACTTTCTTGTCATTATTGATACATTGTAAATAGTTTTTAAAGTGAAAATAGTGTTTTTAGTTATTATTTAATTAAGAGTTCTATTTTATTAAATTAAGGTATTTTTGAATTAAATAATATTTTAATAAAATATTATTATTATTATTATTAAATTAATTTTATTATATATAAATTATCATATAATTTTATGAATGCAATTGTAATTTTTATTAAGGTTTGAAAGCCATTTTTGTCCAAACACGTGAATTTTCGATAAATGTCGGTTTTTATTTTAAAAGTGAAAATTAACATATTTAGAAAATATTTAGATAAAATAAATTTTATTTCTGGAATCAGGACGTTGAAATTATCCAACGGTGAATTTTTCATAATTTTCTGAGACATTCAATTTTTTGGGTAAAAATTAAGTACTGTTTAAATATATAATGTGTTTTATGACATCATAATGACCCAATAGTGATGTAATAAAATACTATAAGCTTTATGTTCGGACAATATATGTTTTAGAATTAAAATAATGTGATTTTGGGTTTGTTTGACTTACTTTTCAAAGCATTAATGGACCCTTCAAGACTTATTAAACACCTTGTCTTTTTAAATTGTTTTCCATGGGAGTGTGACTCACCTCCATATAAGCAACCCAATTATTTTAAGAAGTTCAGACTTTGGCCTTATAAAATATTTTTTCCTATTCCCTTTGATAAAAAACATGGGCAAAAACTATTGGATGGTTTGTGTTTTGGATTAATTTAATATAAGGAGTCCCAAACCTAAATAATAAAGAATTCCCTCACCTTTCCTATATAAACCCACCCAAGATCCCACTTCCTCCTCACTCAATGCCTTTGGAGTTCATCCAAACTCTACCCTAATATCTTTAGAATCCTCTCAAGGTGACCCAAGCTCCCAAGAAGCCTCTCTCAAGCCTCTCTCAAGCCTTTGGAAGCACACTTCCAAGTAAGGGTTTTTTCTTTCTTTCTCAATTTTGTCCAATTTTATTTAAGTTATTTTTCCCTTTTAATTTCAATTATGAATGTTGGGGTATGGTTTCTCACCTCCCTCATACTTCCCTATTTATTTTTTAATGATGTGATACCCCTTTATCTCTCATTAAATGTCTCCCATGTACACCCGTTACTATGCCGAAATTCCGAAAGGAACTTCTCTCTCTTCATTTACATTCAAGAAATACTTTTGTATCATGAACATAAATTACATTACAATTGTTGGGAAATGTATCTATATGACCTCCTTACTGTCCATTACATGTAAATATGATGAGGAACCCCTTTCTCTCTCATTAACCTTTTTTATGAATTCTTACGTCACACCGTTACGCTGCCGAAATCACACCGATTTTCTAAGCCAATGCCATTGTGTCGTGAATACCATGCCCATTTCTCCATCAAGGGTATTCAAATTTATGCACATTTACTTATTGATTATAAAGTTTCATGTATGAATTCCACATTCCTTTATCATGGAATAAATTATTATGTTTTATGAATCCATGTTTTATGATCCATGTGGCACACTTATGCATGAAATGAAATGTTTAAGAAGGGTGCACCCTTATAGCGCTCCAATGCATTGGGTAAAGTATAGTATCATGATACGTCATGTGCAATGAGTGTTGACTCATGATAATTAAAGTGCAACAAGGGTTTACTCATGATTCATGTGTAATGAGGATTTACTCATG
The DNA here is from genome assembly GCA_963277665.1 of Viscum album. Classification (NCBI taxonomy): domain Eukaryota; kingdom Viridiplantae; phylum Streptophyta; class Magnoliopsida; order Santalales; family Viscaceae; genus Viscum; species Viscum album. The sequence goes on from OY728133.1 coordinate 64,455,706, forward strand.
CTCCATGTGCAATGAGCCTTGGCTCATGCTAATTCCATGTGAAGTGTTGTTGCCACATTTCCATGTTATGATTATCACGATTTATCATGCCTTTATGTTCATGTTTATCTTATTCTCTATTGATATACCTATTGTGTAACATGTATTTTACTCCTCATGTATTCCATGTTTATTCCCTTACCGGGCTTTATAGCTCACCCTTTTCTTATACATGTCCTCAGGTTATCCCATGCAATGCTAACTACAAGGGAATGTAGTGGTCATGTAAAGGAAGTTTTCAATAAAGATGTTGTATTTCATGTTTTAAGTTGTTATGTAATGATCCTAAGCCCCAAAGACACTAGACCTCTCGATCTTCCATGTTGTATCAAGTGAATAGTTTATGTAATAAATCATGTTTAAGTTTGTAATAAAAGAAGGGTTTTCATAGTTGGTATCAAAGGATAGGTTTAGTTATATTTGGGATTAGGATTAGAAAACCCTAGTAAAGCCTTAAAGACAAGACTAAGTATAATAAAAATATCCCTAAGTTTTGGTAAGTACTGAGTAAGTGGTTTATCAAATAAAAACATCAGTGTCTGGATACGAGCAGGTAGAGGCGACTCTGACATAGATGTATCCTAGGGGTAAAACCTGAAAACACCGCTTTGAGCTAGACTCTAAAGGGAACTGGTGCACGACAACGGGCCTTGATGCACTCTTGGTTATGACACTCCCGGGGGATATGTTTTGATAAATTCACAAGATTAGTATGAACCCTTATTAAGGGAATTAAAAAAATTCCCCTAAGAATATATGTTAGAAAGTAGGTCATGAAAAGCCTATATTGAAGCCAATAGACTCATGAGTTAAGGAAATAAAAGTTTATTTATAAGTCATCAACTTTTTTCTTTGGATTACCCTTTATGTGTTACCCCCTAACTTTCCTTTTATTCCAGCCAATGGTCGGTAATAGGAGGACTCGGGTTAACAACCGATGTGAAGATTAGTCTGATGACTGTACTAATGAGATTCCCAATCCAATGGGAGCGGGAATCGTGAACTTTGTCACGCTTCTCTCTCAGCTAACTCAAGATTTGAATATAAACACAGGTCAAGAGGAACGTTCAACCCCCCCTAAGAAAGAAAAAGTCACTATCGAGAGCTTCATGAGACAAAGGCCTCATACTTTTAGTGGATCATCTGATCCCATGATCGCTGAACAATAAATCAAGTCCATTGAAAAGATCTTCTCCATCCTTCAATGTTCTGAACAAGAGAAGGTTCTCCTGGCGGCTTATCATATGGAGGGTGAAGCTGATCAATGGTGGAAGTTGATCAAAAATAGGAATCCTGATGAGGAGATCGAGGCGTTGGAATGGATGGATTTTTGGAACATGTTTTTCGATAAATATTTTCCGCGCACCCTCTGGCTTAAGATGGAAAGGGACTTCCTTTCCCTCAAGCAAAAAGACGAAGAATTTTTTGGAGCGTAAAAGGAAAACTTTACATGGCTTGCACGATACGCTTCCGAATTTGTTGTTACCCCCGAATGAAAGGTTTACCGCTTCTTTGTTGGGCTGAAGCCTAGCCTGCGGAAAGCATTAGTGATCCGTGACTTCGACAGCTATGAGGAAATTGTCCGATGTGCCCTCAAGGTCGAAATGGAGATCAGTGAATCACAGGGGTATCATGGGGACAAGAAGCGTAAGGTGGAATTCAATGCTGGCGGTCCGATGGATAAATCCAATAGTGCTAAGAAGATCCAGAACCCCACTTTCCAAAAGTGCGGAAAGAAGCACCCTGGAAATTGCCTCAAGGGGAAGAGGAAATGCTTTAGGTGTGGAAGATAAGGGAACCTAACTGTTAATTGTTGTCAAGAAAGACCCGCAGCTGCGACAGAGGAGAGGAATGTTCCGTTCGAACCTCAATGCATTGTTCATTACTACAAATGCAAGGAACCAGGGAATCTTGCAAATCTGTGCCCTAATCCAAGGGTTTTCGGAGGCAACTAACATCCTCCAAGGAAGCAAGGAAGATATTTTTCCATCACTTTTGCTGAAGTGAACCCCGACAAAGAAGTGGTGATAGGTACGCTAGTTATTCATTCAAGAATAGCGAACGTACTTTTTGATTTAGGTTCTACGCATTCTTTTATATCACGAAAGTTTAGTAGAACAATCCCAACACCACCAAAAATCATGGAAGTGAAGATGTCAGTGAGTACAGAAAATGGGGAAATCATTGCATCCCATGAATATAAGTCCTCCCCTTTTATAATCTATGGATTGAGTTTCCCAGTGAACCTCATCATACTCCCTCTGGTGGAATTTGATGCAATTCTTGGCATGGATTGGATTTCCTAATATAGAGCCAACATAAATTTTCGGGAGAGGGAAATCACACTCCATATGGAGAATCGACCCCCCGATTCTTTACAAATGTAAGGAGGAAGATGAATCTCCTTTAGCTACATCATCTCAAGCATGGATATTACTGCCCTACGAGCACGCGTATCTGGATCAGATGATTGATTCCAAGGAAGAAACCATCCTTGAAGAAATTCCTATTGTGAGGGAATTCACTGAAGTGTTTCCCGAGGAACTTCCCGGTCTTCCTCCGAGAAGAGATGTTGAATTCTTAATTGAACTTATACCAGGGGCACTAAAAATATCCAAGAATCCATATAGAATGGATGTCATGGAGATTGAAGAGCTGAAGAAGCAACTACAGGAGAATCTGGATAAAGGGTTTATACACCCAAGTGCTTCACCATGGGATGCACCAATCCTCTTCGTCAAGAAGAAGGATGGGTCAATGATGCTTTGCATCAATTATCATGAACTTAAAAAAATCATGATAAAGAACAAGTATCCTCTACCACGGATCGATGACTTGTTCGATTAAATAAGTGGAGAACAATACTTCTCCAAGGTGGACTTGCGGTTAGGATATTATCAAGTAAGGGTGAAGAAGGAAGATATCCCCAAGACTGCTTTTTGTACAAGATACGGGCACTATGAATTCATAGTAACGTTTTTCGGACTCACTAATGCTCCAAAATTTTCATGGACTTGATGAATAGAGTCTTTAGAGATTACCTCAACAAATTTGTGGTAATATTTATAGATGATATTCTAATATAATCCAAAACCAAGGAGGATCATGAGGAGAATTTAAGAACTGTACTAGAGACTTTGCGCAAGGAGAATCTCTATGAAAAGTACAGCAAGTGTGAGTTATAGTTGAAGGAGGTCTCATTCTTGGGCCATATCATCACAAGCAATGGGATATCTGTGGATCCCTCCAAAATAGATGCAATTGAGGGATGGCCGAGGCCAACATCGGTAACGAATATCCGTAGCTTATTGGGGTTAGCTGGATATTATCGACGATTTGTGAGAAATTTATCATGATTGTCCAACCCTCTTACCAAGATAACTCGAAAGGGAGTAAATTTTTCTTGGAGTGATGAATGCAAAGAAAGCTTCAAGTAGTTGAAAAGGAGGCTTATCACTGCACCCATGATCACTTTACCCACAAGTGGGGAACTTTTTGTGGTATTTAGTGATGCTTCAAAGAAGGGCTTAGGCTGTGTGCTGATGAAGAATTATAAAGTGATATCTTAAGCCTCAAGGCAGTTGAAAATCCATGAGCGAAACTATCCAACGCATAATCTGGAGTTGGCAGTGGTGATCTTTGCCTTGAAAATCTGGCGGCATTATCTCTATGGGGAGAAATGTGAGATATATACTGACCACAAGAGTCTTAAATATATATTAAAAAAGAAAGAGCTTAATATGCATCAGAGAATATGGATAGAGCTCATCAAGGATTATGACTATTCAATACATTACCACCCTGGGAAAACAAACAAGGTGGCAGATGCCCTAAGTAGAAAGGACCCAGTGATTCTATCAATGATGAGAATTGAGAGGGATCCAATCTTCTTAGACTTGATGAAGATGGACATAGGAATCATAAAGAAGGGAACATCATCAATCCTTTCACAAATTATTTCTCAACCGTCTCTTTTGGAAAGGTTAAAGGATGCTCAAAAGGATGATGTGGGAATTCAGGAAAAAGTGGAAGCTATCAAAAAGGGCAAATCCTCGAAGTTTAATGTTAATGAAGAAGGAATTGTGCGATTTAGGAAAAGACTATGTGTTCCATCAAGTCCGGAGCTGAAGAAGGAACTTTTGGATGATGCACATAGTTCAAATTTCTCTATTCACCCAGGGAGCACAAAGATGTATCGAGATCTACGAGAAAACTTCTGGTGGGATAATATGAAAAATGAGATCGCTGAATATACATCAAAGTTCCTGGTGTGCCAGAAAGTGAAGGCAGAGAGGCAGAAGTCTAAGGGGATTATGGAACCATTTCCCATACCAGAATGGAAATGAGAGAACATCACCATGGACTTTATCATAAGACTTCCGAGGACATCCAAAGGCAACAATGCAATCTGGGTTGTTGTGGATCCTCTTACAAAGACTACACACTTCATTTCTATTCGGGAGGATTTCTCATTGGATCAACTGACACAGATATATATCAGGGAAGTGGTAAGGCTTCATGGAGTGCCACTATCTATTGTGTCTGACCAAGATCCAAGATTCACCTATAAGTTTTGGAAGAGTCTTCAACATGCTATGAATAATGAAATGAACTTCAGTACGACCTATCATCCTCAAAATGATGGCCAATCCGAGCAGACTATCCAAACACTTGAGGACATGTTGAGAGCGTTCTCAATGGACTTTAAAGGAGGATGGGATCAACATCTTCCTCTGGTTTAGTTCTATTATAATAATATTTTCCACTCGAGCATCCAAATGGCACCTTATGAAGCCCTGTATGGGAAAAGGTACAGAACACCGGTATGTTGGGATGAGGTCGGTGAACATAAGCTGCTTGGACTAGAAATGGTCAAAGAAATAGTGGAGAAGGTGAAAACCATTCAACAACATATCAAGGCAGCCTAGATTCGACAGAAGAGTTATGCAGATAATTTTCGACGAGACCTTGAGTTTAAAGTTGGAGACATGGTTTTTCTATGCATATCTCTGTGGAATAAGGTCATGAGGTTTGTAAAGAAAGAGAAGTTAAGTCCAAGGGACATCGGCCCCTTCGATATTCTTGATCGTGTCGGGGCTGTGGCCTATCGACTAGCACTTCCACCTACCATGGACAAAGTACATGATGTCTTTCATGTATCCCTCTTAAGAAAGTACATACCAGACCCTTCACATGTACTCTCTTCTGAGGTGGTACAGTTGGAGGATGATCTTTCTTATGAGGAGAAACCAGTGAAAATCTTAGATCGTAGAGAAAATGTTTTACAAAATAAGACAATGCCCCTCATCAAGGTGTTGTGAAAAAACCACAAGTTTGAAGAAGCGACTTGGGAATCAGAGGAAATAATGAAGTTGAATTACCCACATCTGTTTTAGTGTGGGAAAAGGAAATTTCGAGGGTGAAATTTCTTAAGGGGGGAATATTGTAATGACAAAAAGTTTCATTAATGGAAATCCATCTTGATCTAATTAAATGTCTCTTTATGTAAAATGTTTATATAAAATGTCAAATTATTTGGTTTTATGTTAAGAATTGTGACCATTTCTTTTATAGATGTTGAATAGTGATCACATGATTAGTATAAATATAGGGCTTTAACAAACCCAATTTACTAACACAAAGGAAGCGATGCCCTCATCCAGTAGAATTGCTCCACACAAAGCCCATTTGTCGGAGCTCGGAAAAGAGGTGGCATCTTTGGGCTTCAATCTTGACCAATCCCAAGCTAAGATTCATCATGTCAAGCTCAAACGTGATCATCTACAGGAAAAGTGGAAGTTGATAGAAATTACCACTCGAGTGATGTTATCCGAGCCACCCCAAGAGTCTATCACCATCGCACACCTTACCCTTAGGTCTTATGCAGCTGTTTTAAGTGGTTATGTAACAAATCGCTAGTACTATGTTCATGTACGTTATTTTTTGTATATAATAATGAATATACTTTCTTGTCATTATTGATACATTGTAAATAGTTTTTAAAGTGCAAATAGTGTTTTTAGTTATTATTTAATTAAGAATTCTATTTTATTAAATTAAGGGATTTTTGAATTAAATAATATTTTAATAAAATACTATAATAATTATTATTAAATTAATTTTATTATATATAAATTATCATATAATTTTATGAATGCAATTGTAATTTTTATTAAGGTTTGAAAGCTATTTTTGTCAAAACACGTGAATTTTCGATAAATGTTGGGTTTTATTTTAAAAGTAAAAAATTAACATATTTAGAAAATTATTTAGATAAAATAAATGATATTTCTAGAATCAGTACTTCGAAATTATCCAACGGTGAATTTTTCATAATTTTCAGAGACAGTCAATTTTTTGGGTAAAAATTAAATACTGTTTAAATATATAATGTGTTTTATGACATCATAATGACCCAATAGTGATGTAATAAAATACTATAAGCTTTATTTTCGTCCAATATATGTTTTAACATTAAAATAATCGGATTTTTGGTTTGTTTGACTTACTTTTCAAAGCATTAATGGACCCTTCAAGACTTATTAAACACCTTGTCTTTTTAAATTGTTTTCCATGGGAGTGTGACTTAACTCCACATAAGCAACCCTATTATTTTAAGAATTTAGGACTTTGGCCTTATAAAATATTGTTTTCATCTTCCCTTTTCTAAAAAACATGGGCAAAAACCATGGTATGGTTTGTGGTTTGGAATAATTTAATATAAGGGGTCCCAAACCAAAATAATAAAGAATTCCCTCACCTTTCCTATATAAACCCACCCAAGCTCCCACTTCCTCATCACTCAATGCCTTTGGAGTTCTTCCAACCACCCTACTCTCTTTATAATCCTCTCAAGGTTCCCCAAGCTCCCAATAAGCCTCTCTCAAGCCTCTCTCAACCCTTGGAAGCACACTTCCAAGTAAGGGTTTTTTCTTCCTTTCTCATTTTTGTCCAATTTTCTTTAAGTTGTTTTGCCCTTTTAATTTCAATTATGAATGTTGGTGTATGGTTTCTAACCTCCCTCATACTGACATCTTTATTTTTGAATGATGTGAGACTAATTTCTCTCTCATTAAATGCCTCCCATGTACACCCGTTACTATGCCGAAATTCCGAAAGGAACTTCTCCCTCTTCATTTACATTCAATCAATACTTTTGTATCATGAACCTAAATTCCATTAAAATTGTTGGGACATGTATCTATATGACCTAATTACTGTCCATTACATGTAAATATGATTAGGAACCCATTTCTCTCTCATCAACCTTTTTTATGAATTCTTAAGTCACGCCGTTACGCTGCCGAAATCGCACCGATTTTCTAAGCCAATGCCATTGTGTAGTGAATACCATGCCCATTTCTCCATCAAGGGTATTCAAATTTATGAACATTTACTTATTGATTATAAAGTTTCATGTATGAATTCCACATTACTTTATCATGGAATAAATTATTATGTTTTATGAATCCATGTTTTATGATACATGTGGCACACTTATGCATGAAATGAAATGTTTAAGATGGGTGCACCCTTATAGCGCTCCAATGTATTGGGTAAAGTATAGTATCATGATACGTCATGTGTAATGAGTGTTGAATCATGATAATTCAAGTGAAATGAGGGTTTACTTGTGCTTCATGTGCAATTAGTATTTACTCATGCTCCATGTGCAATGAGCCTTAGCTCATGCTAATTCCATGTTAAGTGTTGTTGCCACATTTCCATGTTATGATTATCATGCTTTATCATGACTTTATGTTCATGTTTATCTTATGCTCTATTGATATTAATATTGTCTAACATGTATTTTAATCTTCATTTATTCCATGTTTATTCCCTTACTTGGATTTATAGATCACCCTTTTCTTATACATGTCCTCAGGTTATCCCATGCAATGCTAACTATGAGGGAATATAGGGGTCACGTAAAGGAAGTTTTCAATAAAGATGTTGTATTTCATGTTTTAAGTTGTTATGTAATGATCCTAATCCCCAAATACACTAGACCTCTTGATCTTCCATGTTGTATCAAGTGAATAGTTTATGTAATAAATCATGTTTAAGTTTGTAATAAAAGAAGGGTTGTCATAGTGCATGTTGCGATGAAGTCCTTTATATAATAAAGGCCTCCTACCTTTAGTGGATATTATGATCCCCTCACCATGGAATAATGGATTAAATCCATTTAGAATATATTATCCTTTCACCAATTCTTAGAATAAGATAAATTTGCATTGGTTATTTATTGCAGAGAGGGGGAAGTAGATTAGTGGTGGGCACTGATCAAGAACGTGAAAATACAAAGTGGAAACGGATTCCATGAAATGGGAAGGATTCAAGAAGATATTTTTCAATAAATATTTTCCTCGAACTATCCATATTAAAATGGAGAGGTAATTCCTTAAAATGAATAAAAAATAAGATGATTATATCAGGGTGTACTTGGAAAACTTTACAAGACTTGCATAATACACATCAGACTTCATCATAAAAAATAAAAGGAATGTGGACCATTTATTTAGTGGTTTAAATAAAATTATATGAAAAGGTTTACCTTTTGTCGGGATATCACCAATTAAATATGAATAAGGAAGACATTCCCAAAACTACATTTTGAACAATTTATAGACACTACGAGGTCATAGTGATTCCATTTGTACTCATTAATTATCCTGCAATCTTTATGGACTTAATGAATATAGTCTTTATATATTACCTTGATAAATTTTTGGTAGTATTTATAGATTATATTTTAATATACTCTAAAATAAATGAGGATAATGAGGAGATATTAAATACTTTGCTAAAGAATTTTTGAAAGGAAAATATATATACAAAGTACAGTAAATGTGAGTTCTAGATGCAGGAAGTATCATTCTTGGGGAATGTTATCACAAAAAAAGGGATATTTGTGGAAAATTTTTAGATAAAGGCAACTAAAGAGTGGTCCAGACTAACATCTATAATGAGGATCCATAATTTCCTTGGTCTAGCTGGGTACAATTAATGATTTTTAAATAATATCTCACAATTGTCAAACCCATTAACTAATATCACTCGAAAGAGAGTAAAGTTTATGTTGTATAATAAATGTGAAGATAACTTCAAGGAATTAAAAGAGATTATTATCACTGAACTAGTCCTCATGAAACCCAAAAATGGGGAAATTTTCATGGTATATAATGATGCTTAAAAGAAGGGATTTGGTTATTTACTAATGCAAAATGACAAAGTGATATCCTATACAACAAGGTAGTTGAAAGTTTATGAGTAGAACTATCCAACACATGATATAGAGTTGGATGTATAATCTACATGCTGAAAATCTAGTGGAATTTTCTCTATGGGGATAAATCTGAGATATATACAGATCATAAGAGACTCAAATATATATTCACACAGAAGAAGATTAATATGTTCCAATGAATGTGGTTAGAGATGATCAAGAACTATGACTTCTCAATACATTACCATCCTAGGAAAGAAAATAAAGTAATATATTCTCTAAGTAGAAAGGTTCCTGAAACCTTATCAATGATGATAATTGATAAGGATACAATATTCTCATTGATGTAAAGGATGGACATGTGGATCATAAATGAAAGAACATCATCATTCCTTTCTCCAATGTTTTATTAAACATAACTTCTATATAAGATAAAGGATACTAAAATATATGATATAGAAATACAAAATAAGATGGAAGCTATAATAAAAGGGAAATCCTTAGAGTTTAAAATTGATAAAGAAGGAGTTGTAAGATTTGGGTCATGACTATGTGTACCACCAAATATTGAGATAATGGAGGAGCTGATGAACGATGCACAAAGAACGACCTTATCCATCCACTTAGGGAGAAAAAAATGTTTTGAGATATTTGAGATCAATATTGGTAAAAAAATATTAAGAATGAGATCACATAATATAAATTAAAGTTCCTACTATGTTAGAAAGTGAAGGATGAAAGGAAAAAGTCCAATGGGATGATACAATAATTACCCATACCTACATAGAAATGGGAAAACATAACCATAGAAATTTTCATTGGTCTTATGAAGATATCAAGAAAAAATAATTATATATGGGTTGTGGTGGATTCTCTTACAAATATTTCTCACTTAATTGCAATTAGAGAGGACTTATCATCCAATAAACTTGCAAGGATATATAGTAGAGAAGTGATGAGACTACATGGAAGACCACTATTGATTATTTCTGGATGAGATCTGAGATTTACCACTAAGTTCAAGAAAATTATTCAAAATTATATAAAAAAGGAATTGAAATTTAGTTTGAATTATCACCCCTAAAATGATGGCCAATTTGAGTAGACTATTCAGACACTGGAAGATATGTTGAGATCATTCTTGATGGACATTAAAGAAAGATGAGATCAATACCTTCCTCTGGTCGAGTTCTTGTACAATAATAATTTATACTCAAAATAAAAATGGTTCTATATAAATAAATTTATGGGAAGATATGTATAAAACTTAAATTTTGGGATGAAGTCAATAAACAAAAGATGATGTGACTTGAAATGGTTGAGGAAATGGTAAAAAAGGCCAAGACTATTTAGCAGTACATCAGGGTTGCTCAAAGTTTATAGATTAGCTATACCAACAATCCCTGATGAGAACTAGAGTTTGAGCATGAGATATGAGAATAAGGGAAAGTTAAGTCCTAGGTACATCATCCCCTTTGAGACTCTTGATCATATCAGAGCTGAAGTTTATTGATTTTTAGTCCCATCATCCCTTTCTCAAGTATATAGAACATTCCACATATCCCTATTGAGGACGTACATACTAGATACCTCACCTTTTCTAAATTCATAGGATGTAGACTTAGAAAACTTTCTCTATTATGAAGAGTAGCTGAAAAAGATCTTGAACTAAAGAGATAAAGTTTTATAAAATAAGAAAACTCATCTAGTCAAATTACTATGAAAAAAACATAAGAATAAGGCGGTGGCATGTGAAATAGAGGAATCCATAATGTAGAAGCACCCTCACCTATTTCATTATTATTATGTAAAATAAAATATTGAGGGTGAAATTTCTTAAGGGGGAAGAATGTAATGACCCATAATTTTATCAATTGAATTTCCCTTCAGAATATATAATAGTTTCATATTTTGTAATATAATATTATATAATGCACACACATTTGATGATAAAAACAACTCAATTTTATTATAATTTTAAAATTAAATTTATAGAATAAAAATTGACATAATAATTGAAAGTATTATAGTGGGAAAAAATAGAAAATAAGATAATAACAATAGAAAAATTTGGATATGCTCGATCCAACAAAATAATTACACTCATGACCAATACTATAGAAATGTACCAGAATGTTAGTAATCCAATATGCATTTTGGAAATTAAAAAATATATAACCTTGAGAATAAAATAGAAATTAATGAATAAGGAATGAAATATTAGGTATTTATAGGAAGTATTGAACCCATATGTCCATTCCAAATCTGACCATTAGAATAGTAATATGATCATTGGGATAATAACCCGACCACTGGAATAGTAATCTGACCATTGTGAATAGTAACCTGACTGTTAGAACAACATCCTCACCTATGTAAGTGTAAAATAATATTTAGGTATCTTTTAAAATTAAAAAAAATATATTTATTTCATGGAATAGGTAAATAAATGTTTTAAAAATGATGAATTAAGTGTTTGTATTTTTATAAAACATAAATGTTTTAATTGAAATTTTATAATAAAAATAATGATTTAAAAGAAAATTAATTTAAAAAAATTGGATTTATAAATTAATATTAAATTTTATAATAATGTTAATCTATTTTTATGAGATCCTAATTAATTTTTCTAAGGGTCAAAAAATTGATCATAATATTAAAATTGATATATTTTTTTAAATAAATGAGGATTTTATTTAAAAATTAAATTTCTAATATTTATAAAATTATTTTTATAAAGTGAATTTAATTTTTGGAATCTACATATTGAGAAATTTTTATGGTAAAATTTTAGTATTTTTCTAAAATAGTTAATTTTTTGGTGGATAGTGAAATATGGTAAAATATGATATTCAATATTATAAGATAAAAACATGATTTTTTGACATGGAAAATTTAAGTTCCCATTAGTTATAACTCACATGAAACATTTACTGTATATACTTACAATAATAAATACTATTGGTATTCTTGATCACAAATAATAAACTAATGAATATAATATTCAAAACACCCCTCTTCTCCCCTTATAAATACCACCCCTCACCACCACTTCTCCTCACAACTTCAAAGTCTCCGATCTTGTAAAATTCATGACCAATTCCATTCCCAATCCTATCCCCCATGTCTTAGTGCTTCTAGAAACATCTAAAGACCGTTTAAAGGAGCCTTAAGGGGTTCCCGAAGAGGATATTACCGAAGGAAGAGGTAAGATTCGAAACTCATCTCTTTAAATTTTATTCTTATTCTACTATCCCCATATGATCCCCATACACATAATCATAGTAAAATCTATATCCAAAATATAATTATATGCTATTATTATTATGGAATATCCATATCACACCCTCCCTTCTTTTATTCCTAAAATAAAAAACATTTTTAACAATATGGCTGGTTCAACACCTCTATGAACAACATGATTTTTTATTCTCCCTCAATTTGGGATTTGTATTTTCATATGACAAGAACATTCATAATTATCCATAAGTGACCCAACCTTGGAATCATGAAGCAAATGATCTCAAAAAATAGAAATTAAACTTTATATCCCATTTAAATAGTTATAAATGAACATAAAAAAATTATAATTAATAAAATATAGAAGGAAATGGTTATGTATTAAGTAATTAATGAATCTAATTGGATTATTCAGGACATTAAGTGAAAGTTCAGAATGGTTTTGGAATATATGGAAAGGGATCTCTCTGAACGACCCTACTTCTTTGGGATATTAAATTTATCTCTGTAAATCACTTTCCATCTCTCTTTAATGTTATGAAATGCTTATAAATTTTGTATTTATGTCCTTCAAATACAAACTTATCTTATTATCACTTCCTTTGATAGGGTAATACATGCCTTATGTTCATTTCTCAAATTACTTCTTTATGAAACCTTTTTTGATTATGTTATGAGGTAGGATTATATAACCCATTTCTTTTCATTGGTAATTCTTATGTTTATTCCTTATGATTAATTTCTATTATGGAACACAGAAGCCTATACATGTTATGATGGGTGAGACCAGATAGTACTCCAATGAATTAGGTAATGTTTTTTCCTCATGAGATGTTATGTATGGGATTAGGGGGTGAACCTAATCTATGATGGGACTCTGTCCACCATGTGATGTTTTCCTAGAAGTTAGTGTTGAATTATCCTTATGTCATGTTATATGTTGTCACCAATTTCTTATGTTTCCAAGATATTATGTTTCTATCTTATTTATTTTATTCTCCATATAATTAATCATAATCCCTTTCTTTATGATATTATGTTATTCCTTTTGATTTATATGTTATGCTTCTTCATCATTTTTATTCCCTTATAAGGCTTTACAGCTCGCCCATTTCTTTTATGTACTCCCCAGGTTATCCTATATAGTTTTAAAGATAAAAAGGATTTAGGATATTTTTATGGATATTGAAATAAAGAAGTTTATTTTAGTTCATGTTGTTGTTTTATGTAACTTATCATCCAAAGAAACTAGGCCTTTCGATACTTTGGTTATATTTAAGGGATGTTTATGTTAAAAATAATGTAATAATATGTTTAAAAGGCTCAGGTTGCTATAATATATATGTATATATATTTATATTACTTTAATTATGAATTTACTCCTATTTTTTAGAGATTTAAATCTATTTCTACTTCCTTATCCTTGATTGGTGATATATCATGATATATGTAAATATTATGAAACTCATTCCTATTTTTCATAATTTATTCATGTTATGCCTGAGGTGACCCAAACATTACATAGTTAAATATTTTATCATTTTGGATGAATATTCAATACATCTCACACATCTCATAAAAATTAATGCCCTAGAACTATAAGGGTTTGATATCCTTTAATACTAGATACAAAATAATCTTATTTTGTAAAATATCATCAACAAAACCCAGAAATTTCTTCTCAAAAAGTAAACTTCTTAGTCATAACCTATATAAAACATTTCTTTATAACCTAGGGAAAGGAAATATAAGAAAGTGTGACCTCAGATGGTTAGTAAGGGTAAAATTTTGAGATATTTGTAAATGATCATATGTTATCATAATATGATCATAAGTGTATGATAATATGATCTTTACATTTTAAAATCATACAAAAAAAATTCATATATCATAATCATGGCATACGACTTTGGAAGTTCACAAGACATGAATCATAGAAGAATCAAAGATCATGAGCCATGATATAATATCCTAATCAAAATATCATTCCATAAGAGGGTGAAATATTCATAATAATATAAATATTAAGTTAAGAATACCCACCAGTACATTTATTACACATTAGTCTTGGGATAAACACCTGTGTACCTACTTTGGGCTCATGCTAACCACTTGTGTACCCTCTTTTGGGATTTTTCTAAACATCTATTTACCCTTTGAGATTATAAAATATTACTCGTTACACATTTCATTGTATGTTTATAACAAAACCACCCTTCACATAATCATAATCCATTCATATTTATGCCACAAGATCATGGAATCATATGTCATTTCAACATAGATTAACCCATGGAAAAGAAAATAAGTTTCATCAATAGTTCATAATAATATTAATAAAATATCTAGAGAATTAATAAATATAGTATCATTGGATGACATACCCAATGAATCATAAGTATCATCAATGGATGTTTTTATATATGAAAGGACCTTTAAAAGATCACTAGAACATTTCTTGAGGAAAATACCTTTTTAATTTTGAAATAATTTATTTAAATTTTAAAAATTTTCAAAATACTATGAAAAAGATTTTCTTTGAAAATAACCATAGAAACTTGTAAAGGAAGATTCAAAGAAAATATTAGTCACGATGGTGAGAAAATATGTTTTTGCAGTATATGTTAAAATAAAGATTATGTTCACACCTTTGGTAAAAATTATCTCATTTGTAAAATGATAAAAAGATTAATCTTAAAACTTTTATAGAAAGTAAAAAATGGGTAAAAATGAATTTAATAAATCATTTAATAATAGTAAAAAAATTATTGAATTTTTTTAATGAAAATATGGTTATGGAATAAAAATAATCTTTATTGAAAACAGAATAAAAGTTGATTTTCCATAAAAACATTATTTCTTACTTTTGATTACTTAAAGAGTGGAGAAGGAAAGTAAAACTTGTAATATATAGAAATAACCAATGGAGAATAAAATATATGATATTTATTAGTGATATATATTATAATTTAATCATCAAGAATTTAAGCATAAACAATCTCGATAAACAATGATATTATTACATAAAACTCTTGCCTCAGCTCCAACTTACTTAATAATTGATTTTAAACTCATGTATAATAAATTTAAATTTATTATAATTACATAACAGAGTCATATTTATACTTTTATTACCCTACATGGTTTACGTATATCATATTATCACCCATTCATTAATAATATTTCATTATCTTCATCATTTCAGGTGTTAAAAGCTTTATTTTTCATAAATATTTTGATATGATAGTTATGGTCCTTGCATATTGATCATGGTTACATAATATATATAATTTTAATCATGATATAAATATAATATATATTCATTATATACATATCTATAACTATTTATAAAAGGTATAGATAGAAAAATAAATTACACTGTTCATAGAGATAGTAGTATGTACGTAAGAATGAGTGTTGTTTTCATTTTCTATTGAAAAAATGAAAGAGAGATAAATGATATTTTATAATTATAGAATAATAATTATATCATAATTATCATATATATTTATTAAATCTATCATTATATCCATCAATGTGAGGCAGTGATGGAAAATGAATCATACCGTACGTAGAGGCGGTAGTCCACACATACACATTAATGATACTTTCATTCCACATTTGATGGAAAAGATGTGGAAATAATAATAATAATAATAACAAAATATAATTATATAGATGATATAAGAGTCATTATTTTAGTATTTATACAATGTATTTATAGGAAGTAGAAGAATAAATAAACTTTGAAAGAGTTAGGTAAGATGATTATCTCTCATTTGAGATACCTCATTTGGAATACACCCTAATACTAATTTAGATGGTATTAGGGAAAGAAAATGATCTAAATAAAGAATTTAAGGGATATAGGAAGGTTTTTTGGTAGGTATTTTATTATATATTGGGATCAAATTCTATGAATAAGAGATGAGAAGAGGTTCCCTTTTATAAATGAGGGAAGGGGAACACATAGAATTACTTAAAAGATTTAAATAATATAAATTAAATTTCTTATTAAAGTGAAAAAAATGGATAGGAATTATAAGTTAAGTTAATATAAGTTCAAAATATCTTCATGTAACAATATATATACAATTTTAAGTTTCATTTTTACACTTATCTTGTAGTTTAACCCCCTAATAAACCTATTTTAACCCTAACCGTGGTAATTTTTTTTACTATTATTTATGAAAAAAAATTAAAGTGGTATCATTACCAAATTTTGAAATGATGATTCCAAATATTTAATCCATTTTATCAAATTATTTTTCTATAAGTGGAAAAAAATTAATTTTAAAAAAGACATGAAAAACACAATGAAAACTGTTTTTAGAAAAATACATTTTTAATCATAAAATAGAATTTACTTCAATTAATTTTCATTTAAAAATTATTATATGAATGCTAAAATATTTTATTGAAAATATATTCAATGAATTTCATTAAAAAAATTAATAAATATTTATTTATTTAATTAATTATGATAAAAACACAGTGTGTACATAAAAATAGTTTTCTGAAAAATAAATTTTTTACCTTCAAATGATTTTATCTTAATTAAAAAGCATTAGATAACTAATGTATGAATGATTATTAATAAATAATAATAAATTTAATTAAAATTACTTTTAATATTGATCAATATATTTTTTTATATTAAAATTCATAACACTAAGAAAAATACATTTCTTCAAAAAAGGTCTTTTAATAATGAAATGATCTTATTAAAAATTTAATGATTATTTATTAAGAATTAATCAATAAATTTGAATTAAGGGAAAAATTTATATATAAGTTTTATAATGTTTATAATCCTATTCATACCCACTAATACAATAATAAGGTTTTAAATATTATGAAATATCATGGTTCATTTAGACTTAGGGTTGGGTGTAAATAAATATATCAAATAATTCATATTTATTTCAAATAAATACATATAAAATCTATGAGTGTTACATTATACTCCCTTAAAATTATTTTTACCTTGAAATTATATCACTCTTATGCAAAAAAAATGAGGATACTTCTGCTTCACTACATCACCGAGTTTCCATATAACTTGAATTTTTGATTCCTCTAAATAACTTTAACTAGGTGAGTAGTATTGTTATATAGAACATTATATATACACTAGATCACATTCTATGACACAAAAAATTAGGATACTTATGCTTTATCACATCCTCAATTTTCCATAGTGGTTCATTGAATTTATCATTCCTCCAAATAACTTTGACCAGGTGAGTAGTCTTGTTATGTAAAAATTTATCAATACACTCCAAGATTTCCATCTATTGTTCTTCATAGGAAGGATCATTATCCAAAGACACTACATCTAAGTTTAGTATATGCTAAGGATCAGGTATGTACTTCTTCAAAATAAATATATGGAGCACATTATGAACTTTATAGATATTCGTTAGAATCACTAAGAGATATGATACTATCCATAATATATCAATAATATAGAAGGGAAAAATATAAATTGGGATTAGATTTAACTTATATATAAATATACTAACCTTATTCCATAGATAAATTCACATTAATACCTTCTCACAAACTTTCAATTCCAGTTCTCACTGATTATATTTAGAAATACTCTTCTATAAACTCTGATATACCTTAATGTATAACTAAATGACTCTAACCTTATCTTCCATTTACTCAAATATATTAGATCCCAATATATTTCATTCTCTAACTTCATCACAATATGTTAAAGTTTTTTACTTCTTTCCATAGATGGATTCATAAGGATCCATATGGATTCTTGAGTGAAAGATATTTTTATAAGAAAATTTTATAAGATTATAGTATTTATCCCATCCACATTTTAAATCTAGAGAATATGGTATTAGCATATAGTCTAGGGTTTGAATGGTTTTCTTAGAATGACTATATATCTAAGAATTATAGGTATTACTAAAACACAAATCTATATCAAGATCTTGATTAAGACTTCTCCTAAACTTTATGGTAAACATATGATGTCTATCATACATAATAGAATGTGGTACTCCATGTAACCATAACACTCTTTAATGTATATCCAGATAAGATGATAAAGAGAGAAATTTTATCTAATAGAAATTAAATGTGATGTATTTATAAGGTGATCAAATAAAACCAAAATAGAATTATTCCCTTTATATGTCTTGGGGATTCCTACGAAGAAATCCATAGTGGCATTTTTCTATTTCCATACAGGTATGGGTAATGGTTGTAACATCCTTACAGACTTCTGTCACTCATATTAACTTATTTTAATACCAAGAATTGAGATACATATTATGAAATATATCTCTTCATGTTACCCAACTAGAAATAATCTTTAAAGACTGTATACATAATCATAATTCTAGTATGAATATAGAATGATTATCTTTGAGATTCACCCAACAACTCATTAAATTATAGTATAATGAGGATTGATACTCTATTCTTGATTCTTATCATTCCATTAAAATCAAGTATGAACTTAGGAATATTTCCCACCTTCTTTTTTCAGATCTACATCTTCCTTCTGTGCCTATTTAATCTTTAAATTGATATATAGTTGAAAACTCATTTGAGAAAGATGATATTTCTCCCCTTCCTTCAAGATTTCAAGGTCTATCCTTTGAAAATATATAAATATAAGTTTTTTTATCCTCACTATAGATAATATAGCATGAAATTTTTACTCAAACCATCAACAACATTGTTCGCTTTCCTAGGGTGAAAATGTATTGAGCAGTTGTAATATTTAATCAAATCCTACCATATTTTATGTTACATAGTAAACTCTTTCCAGGTGAATATATACTTTAAATGTTTATTGTAACATTCCATTACTCTTCATATAGGTACATTTCTAAAATTTTCATGGTTTCCCTTTTTCATTATTAGGGTAGGGCCTAGAAGGATTTGGGAGGATACCTATAATGGTAAAGTTAGAGATTTATTAGATTCTCTACAAAAAACCGACCATTTCTACAAAATATCAGAAATTTACACCCTATGTAATACAGTTACATGATGCGTGAATCATAAAATGATAATAATTCATTTTTAGAAAAAGGTGATGGGTTTTTCGGTGATTATGAGGATTTTCAATTACACAACGTGTAATTGGGTTACATGTTATGTAAAACCCCAAGATTTGTTTTTAATTAGGAAAATTGGTTGAAAATATTATTTCCTTCTCTCCATAATTTAATTCTCTTAACCCAACAACCTTCCCAAAATTTTTTTGGGAGCCTCAACCCCCTCTAGGTATTTTCGTTCAACGATTGATCATTGTTGCGATCATGGTGTGGCCTTCTGGGCAAGAATTCTCTCTATATCTCATATCTCTCTCTATTAATCCTTGGAGTTTAATATATCATCTTGGTATTGATGAATTAAAACTCTGTGTTAGTAGATCTTGATTTTAGGTTGAGTTCCTCGATCTCCTACACCTTTGTTCTTATTGGATGTTTCTGTTATGGGCCTTTTATTCCTATGAGAAAGGCAGGTGGTTCCGTTACGATGCACAATTTAAATTAACCCTAAATTAATTTTATTAATTTCAATTGTTTGAATTAAATTCAATTTATTAGTTTTTATTAATTTCCTTTAACATATTTTATTGGAAAAACCCAATTCCATTGAATTGGGGTTTTTAAGAAAAATGGGTTTTTATATTGAATTGGAAAACCCCAAATTCTATTGAATTGGGGAATGTTTATGGAATTCATGAAATTTAAATTTTTTAATTTATATTGTGGTTTTGACGGAAATTTGTTAAATTAAATTTTTGGAATTAATTGTAGAAATGGTTTTGATAGAAAATTGTGAAAAAAATCAATTCTGTTGAATTGGGTATTTTTGTTATGAAATTAGTGAAATTTGTTTAAGAATTAAATTGTTGAATTTAATTTGTGAAAGTGGATTATGAAATTGAATGAGTTGGTTTAAAATCCTTATTTTTGAAAAATGGATTAAAAATGTTTTGATGGAAACCTTAGAGTTTAATCTTTGTGAAAAGGCATGTTTTGATTAAAAACCCATTATGGGGTTTAAAGGGAAAATGACATATTTGAAATAGAGAATGAGATTTAATTATATTTTAAGCAGTCTTAAAATAATTCTCCCATTTTTTTACTATATAACATAAAAGACTTAGGTAGTTAGTGAGTTATTTTGGGTGGCACTTTATGATTTATAATGTTCTAAAACCTCATACCAGTACATCCCATTCCTTGGGTGATGGTGATGAGTTCCCTTTGCTATAGGACCAAAGGGGCATATGTACATATTTTCCATTTCATAGTGTTGGGTCCCTATAGCCTATAATTATTATACCTATTTAGCACATGACCATGTTTCTCACTTTTTTTATTTCAATTGTATATATATTCCATTGTTGTAAACTATTTTACATGCCTTGTAAATCTATATAAACTATTTTATATAAAATTGTTTATTTAATCCATTTGTGAAAAGTTCCATTTGTTTAAATCACCCATTTTTTAAAGGTAATTCTATCATTTGAAAATTTATTTCCATCATTTTAAATGTGAAGCATGAATTGATAAAGTATTTCCATCATTTGAAATGTAAAGCATGATTTTTTTAAATATGATTTTGAAATGACAAACCTATTTATTTGAAAATTGAAAGCACTTTATTGTTTAATTTGATATTAGAATCTTGTCATGGAATCCTTAGGTGAAATACTAATGGGATTTTTATCACACCATACTTGTGAATTTAGGTGCTTGTAGATTATCTCCTTCTAGGTTTGAGTGGGGGTAAAGGATCTCTTGGAGGTGTATCTAGCTGTTGAACCTTGTACTTGGTGGGTTGAATCCTTTGGGACTTGTGGAGTTTTTATTCTAGTTATTTTGGTTTTATGGTACTTGGTTGTATTACTTGGTCTTGTTTATTCCTATTTGACTTTTTTTTATTACCCCTAGTGGAGTTTCTTTTGATATGCATACTGTCTTGTATCTTTTACTTCGCATTGTTAGTGGCTAAAATCATTCCCAATTTCAGTTTGTATGATACTAGGTCCTAGTTGCTAACTTGTGGAAAATGGGAATTCCCTTTAGGCTATGTCATGGCTAGCTCAGTTATTAGGTTACCAAGGTACCTAGGTTGGTTCATAAAAAAGTGGTATTATAGGTGCAAGTTCAACATCTTGCTTTAAAGTTAGTATGAAATTGTGAAGTATTGTTAGGAATTAGGAGGTAGTTGCGATTAAGTTCTTAGATAGATCTCACCAAAATGAACCTTATATTTACAAGGGTGTTTAGGGAAATTAATCTTGTGGTTAAGTTCCATTATTTTCTCTATTTTTATTTGGATAGGTTGAAATCCAAATCTCGATTGTTCAATCTGTTGGGATTAATTTCCCTTATTGCTCCGTTTGAGTGTAACCTGATGTATTACTTGTTGTCTACTGATGTTGTGTATCATCATGAATCTGAGAAGACATATGAATTAGATCTAGGAGGAATCTAATTCTGAACCTCATCAAGAAAATCCAGTTGTAGATCTAAATCTGGTTGTCGTGATTGTGCGCACTGTCCAAGATATGGGAGATACACTATCTCCAGTTCCCATTCAGACTCCAGCTGTGTAACCTTAGAGGGATGTTATAAAGATTTTTTTCTCAAGAGATAATTCACAAGATTACAACACCATTCAAAGGATAAAATTATCCTTAATAGGAAGAGGAATGGTTGAGCATGATGGAACATCTGTTTGGGTTCTTAGACACACCTGACGAGATCAAAGTAAAGTGTTCCACCATCCTATTAGAAGGACTGAGTAGGAGATAGTGGGACACTATGGTGATGAAAAATAAACATTAGGGATTATATTATAAGGAATTAAAGGTTATTTTTACTGACCATTTCTATCTAGATTCGATGCTATTATCCAAGTCTATAGAGTTTTTCAGTCTTGAGTTGGCTGATAGGACTGTGATAGAGTATGCAAACCGTTTTGTTTATCTCATTCATTTATCACCTGAGATTTTATCGAATGAGAAGATTAAGGCTCCAAGGTTTGAGTTGATACTTATTCAGGATATTCATTATCTTGTTTTCTTAATGAATCCACCTTCTTGTGCTGATGTTCTGGATAGAGCGCTTATAATTTAAATAGACCTGGATGACAAGTCAAGGTTATCCGGAGTTTCTTTCTCTCCTAGTGGAAGCATGAATTACTTCAAGGGAAAGAGGAATAATAATGATTATCATGTAATTTCTTGACATCATGGTCATTCTAGACCTCTTATAGTGCATGGAATATTCCTTTTAGTTTATTACTAATTTGGTAGGCCAAGACATTCAAAGAGGGTTTTCACTGAGGCACCTAAGAACTATGGATCCTACGGAACCTCGGGGAACTTGTAGTGATTCTTCCATATTTATCCCACTCTACATAGTGGAACGGGATCATCATATCCTCTTAAAACTGTGAGAAAATCAGATGATTCATGTATAAAAGGGTTCTATCTATAGGCATATGAAACAAAGCTACTTCACATAGTGTAATAGTCTTCAGAGGAAGAAGATATAGTTCTAGAAACCGTGAGAGGTACCATTACTATAGTTTCATCATTAGTGATTTGTCTATTTGATACTGGTGCATCTAATTCATTTATTTCAACTTATATTTTTAATCTTTTTAATCTTCCTATGGAGATTTTATATTATGAAATGGATATTACTACACCCCTTAGTACGATGAGAGAGTATGGTCTCTATAGTCCCTCTTGTGTCTACTCTCTATCTGATGTTGAGCTTACTTGGAGATTTTTGGTTCTTGACATGAAACCTCTTGACATCATTTTTTAGATGGATTGGATCATTGATAATAATGCTCCGGTTGATTTTTATCTTCAATGGGCCTCCTTTACTACACCCAGTGGTGTATCATGTGTCTTTCAAGTAGAATGGGACCCAAGTTCAAGCAAAGATAGAACATCTTATCTAGAGTTGGGGAAAGTAATATTAGTATTTTCTTTTGATATAGAGTGAGAATATTTGTGTGGTGATCTCCCTTTAGTTATCATCGATTTTTCCAATGTGTTTCATTCTAAATTCTCTAGTTTTCCACCAGTAATGGAGGTGGAGTTTTCCATTGACTTAATGCCTATTACTCAACCAATATCTATTCTTTATTACATCATAGAACCATCTAAAATGAAAGAGTTGAAGTCCTAGTTGGATGATCATCAAGAAAAAGGATTTATACACCCAAGTGTGTCACCTTGGGTGGCGCCAATTCTCTCTTTCCAAGAAAGTTAATGGTTCGCTTCACCTATGTGTTGATTACCAAAAGATCAATCAATTGACAATAAAGAAAAATTATATATTTCTAGAGATTGATGATATGTTTGATCAGTTTAAAGGGGAAAAGTAATTCTATAAGATTGATCTTTGCTCTGGTTACTATCAGTTAATGATAAAAGAATCTGAAATTTAGAAAACTTCCTTTTGGATAAACTATGATCATTATGAGTATCTTGTCATTATATTTGATCTAACAAATTCTCCTTCAGTCTTTATAGATTTTATGAATAGGTTTTTCCACAAGTATCTTGATACAATTATGGTGGCTTTTGTGGATGAAATCCTTATTTACTCTAAGTCCTAGGGGGATCATGTGCATCATATGAGAGCAGTTTTGAGTTTGCTGAGAAATTACTGACTTTATTCCAAGCTTTATAAATGTGATATTTGGATTCAATAAGTGAAGTCCTTAGGGAACGTGGTGTCAAAACAAGGAATATTAGTCAATCCTGAGAAGGTTAAGGCTATTATGACTTGGGAGAAACCAAAAATGTATTCAAGATCTAGATATTCTTGGGCTTAGCAAGATATTATCATTAGTTTGTTAAAGACTTCTCAAATTTAGATTCTATAATGAAAACTCTCACTTGTAAGGGAGTAAGGTTCTCTTGGAATGATAAATGTCAGAATTATTTTATTGAGTTGAAATTTATTTTGACTACTACACCGATGTTGACTCTTCAAGAGGCCAGGAAGGGTTATGTAGTCTTATATGATGCATTGGGTTTAGGTTTGGGATTCATTATTATTCAAGGTAACCATGTTGTTTCTTATGGATCTCATCATCTTAGGCCTCACAAGAAGAATTATCTGACCCATGACCTTGAACTTATAGCTGTGATTCCCGTGCTTAAGATTTTCCAACATTACCTTTATAGAGAAAGGTTTACCATGTTTTTAGACCACAAAATATTGAGTTATGTCTTCTATCAAAAATATTTGTATCTCCTCCAGATGTTTTGGGTGGAATACCTACAATCTTTAGACTTTGACATCACTTATACCCATGGAAAAGGGAATGTTGTTGTAGATTCTTTGAGCAGGAAAATACCAATCTAGGCAGTGAAATAATATTCAGAAGAGTGGAATTTGATGTCACTCTTTGTATAGTTCCATATTATAGTTTAGGAGAATGGGGTTGGGGTTTCCTTGTATAGTGTTCAGCTGACATCCACTATTCTAAAATTGATTCTTCAGTATTAATAGCTTGATGATGAGTTATATAACATCAGAGACTCTCTTAATAGCGGGGAGATAGTTTCATAGTGGTTGTTCTTCAAATAGGGTATTCTATGATGTTAGATTTTTTTGGTGGTACCATCTTCGATATAGAAATATGTGATGGGGGATTTTCATAATTCCTAGTGGGTAGTACACCCAGGAACCATGAAGAAGTTCTATGACATGCAGTGGTAGTTCTGGTGGCCTGGTATGAGATAGCGTATTTATGAATTTTTCTTTCTCTATTATACATTGTAGTGGGTTAAGGTCAAGCACAAAAAAATTTCTAGTTTTCTTCATCCAATTTCAGTTCCTACTTGGAAGTGGGATGAGATCTCTATGGACTTTGTGGTTGGGTTTCCACATACCCAAAGAAATAAGAATGTGATATTGGTTTTGATTGATAAGATGACTAAATCAACACACTTTATACCCATTAGTGATACAACCAAAGTTAAGGATTTTGGAAATATGTTTGTGAAAGAGATTTTTTGATTTCAAAGAGTTCCTTATGGTATTGTTTCTAATAGAGATCCTCAGTTCACTTATCATTTTTGGAGAGGCCTTCAAGAGGTCCTAGGATCTCACATCCATTTGAGTAAGGTATACCATATATATTCAGATGTCCAGACAAAAATAACTATACCAATTCTTAAGTATATGCTTTGTTCTTGTTTTATTAACTTTTGTGGGTCTTGGTTTGATCATTCGGGGATGGTTAAGTTTTCTTATAGCAACAGTTACTATTCCACAATCAAGATGGTTCCTTTTGAGGCCTTGTATGGCCGGACTTGTAAATCTCTATTGTTCTAGTCAGATATTGGTGAAAGTTCCTTGGTTGGACCAAGTTTTTCCCAAGACATGAAAATAAATATTTAGTTGATTCATTAGAGGATATTTATGGCACATATCCAATATAAGTCTTAAGCCGATCTTCACTGTAGACCATTGTAATTTTCAGTTGGTAACTATGTATATTTGAAATTTTCACCTTGGTTGGGTCATCGATGGCTTGGGTAGAAAGGGAAACTTTATCCCCATTTTGTGGGACCTTTTTAGGTTGTTTAGTAGGCGGGAAGGTTGCTTAAAATTTGAAACTACCACCATAGATGACATTGATACATGACGTGTTACATGTATCACAACTCCAAAAGTATCTATATGATCCATCTCATGTTTTGAGATGGAGTGATCATGAGGATGAGCCTAATTTATCCATGACTGAACCACTAATCAGGACAGTTGATTTTGAAATCAAGGAGATTCATGGGAAGGCGATACCTTTGGTTCGTGTGCTATGAAAGAACAGTTCTTATTCTCATGAGATATGGGAGTGTATGGCACTGATGAGAGAGTAGTGGCCTCACCTTTTCAATATGAAATCTTCTTGATAGGATTTATGGAGATAGAAAGTTCTTATGGAGGGTAGGTTGTAACATTCGGTTGCTCTTCATATAGGTACATTTCGAACCTTGTTGTGGTTTCCCTATTTCTTTATCTAGGTAGGCCCGAGAAGGTTTTGAGAGGTTACCTATAATGGTGAAGTCAGAGATTTCTTGGATTCTCAGCAAAACCCAGTAATTTTTGAAACCTTAGAGAGATTTATATTCCATGTAATACCATTACACAATGTGTAAATCATAAAAATGATAATAATTAATTTTTAGAAAAAGAAAATGGGTTTTTTAGAAATTGTGAAGATTTTTAATTACACAACATGTAATTGGGTTACACATTGTGTAAAACCCTAAGACTTGTTTTTAAATAGGAAAATGGATGAAAATATTATTTACCACTCTCCAAAATTTCCTTCTCTTGACCCAATATCCTTCCCCAGGTGATTTTGGGGGCCTCCACCCCATATGGGTCTCTTTGTACAGTAATTGATTGTTGTTGTGATCGTGGTGTGACCTTTCGAGTAAGTGTTCTACCTATCTCCCAATATCTTTCTCTCTTCCTCCTTGGAATTTAATATATCATCTTGCAATTTATTAATCCAAACTTTATATTGGTATATCTTGTTTCTAGTTGGATTCCTAGATCTCATTCACATTCGTTCTTGTTGGCTAGTTCCATTGCAGGCTTCATATTTCCATGAGAATGGTAGGTGGTTTCATTATGATTCCCAATTTAAATTAAAAATAAATTGATTTGTTTAATTTCAATTTTTTGAACTAAATGAAATTTATTGTTTTCAATTAACTTCATTTCAATTTTTTTTTGGAAAAAACCCAATTCCATTAAATTGAGGTTTTTAAGAAAAATGGGTTTTTAGCTTGAATTAGAAAACCCCCCAATTACATTGAATTGAGGTGTGTTTATAGAAATCCATGAAATTTAAATTTTTTTATTTAAATTTTAGTTTTTATGGAAATTAATTCAATCAAATTGTTGGATTTAATTTTGGAAATGATTTTGATGGAAACTTGTGAAAAAACTCAATTCCGTTGAATTATGGATTTTTGTTATGAAATTGGTAGAATTTGTTTGATAATTGAATTGTTGAATTTAATTTGTGAAAATAGATTGTGAAATTTCATGAGTTGGTTTTAACTCCTTACTTTTGAAAAATGGCTTAAAAATGGTTTGATGGAAACCTTATAGTTTCATATTTTTGAAAAGGAATGTTTTTTTATTAAAAACCCATTATGGATTTTAAAAGGAAAAACGGAATATTGGAAATAGAGGATGGGATTTAATTGTATTTTAAGAAGTCTTAAAATAAATTACCTATCATTGTTTTGTACTAGAGCACATGAAAAACTTAGGTAGTTGGTGAGTTATTTTGGGTGCCACTTTATGATTTACAACATTCTAAAACTACATATTAGCACATCCTATTACTTAGGTGATGGTGATGAGTCTCCTTTTCCTTAGGGCTAAAGGGGTGCATAAACATATTTTCCATTTCACAGTGTTGGGTACCTATAGCCTAGAAATATCATACCTATTTTTAATATGACTATGTTTCTCACTTGTTTTTATTTCAATTGTATATATATACCATTGTTGGAAACTATTTTACATACCTTGTAAATTCATATAAACTATTTTATATAAAGGCGTTTATTTTAGTCATTTGTGAAAAGTTTCATTTGTGTAAACCCCCCCCCCCCTTTTAAAGGTAATTCCATAGTTTGAAATATATTTCCATCATTTGAAATGTGAAGCATGAATTTCTAAATTATTTCCATCCTTTTAATTGTAAAGCATGATTTATTTAAATATGATTTTGAAATTCAAAACTTGTTTATTTTAAAATTAAAAGACCTTTCTTGGTTAATTTGACATTAAAACATTGTTATAGAATCCTTGGGTGAAATCCTACTAGGCTTTGGATCACACCCTACTTGCAACTTCAAGTGTTTGTATATTATCTTCTTCCATATTCAAGCATGGGTAAAGGATCTCTTGGAGGTGGATCCAACTATTGAACCTTGGATTTGGTGATTTACATCCTTTGGGACTTGGGTAGTTTTTCTTATATTTTTTCTAGTTTTATAGTACTTGGTTGTAGTACTTGGGCTTATTTATTCCTCTTTTAATTCTCATACATTAGTCCCAGTTGAGTTTCTTTTGATATGCATACTATCTTGTCTCTTTTACTTTTGCATTATTAGTGTCTAAAATCATCCCCACTTTTAGTTTTTATGATGCTAGGTGCTAGTCACCAACCCATGGGGATTAGGAATTCCCTTTGGGCTATGTTAGGGCTAGCTCAGTTATCGGGTTACCAGGGTAACCTAGCTGGTTCATGAAATTTATGATCAATATATATGTCACACCTTTCTCCATAAAGTTAATTCCTCCATATAATTAATGAGAATACTACCATTGTTAAATTTGAGTCACGATTTAGGTAAGTTTTCTCACAAACCTTTAATTGATGAGAGTCATAAGATATCACCATGTCATTATGTATAAGAACTCATCCCAATACCTTCTTCTATGCATCACTGAAAATTATAAACCCATCTCCACTATGGGGTAATGTGAGTATCAGTGCAATGAGAAACCTTCTATTCAGATCCTTGAAACTTTATTCACATTCACCAGTCAAAATGAACTTTAATCCCTTCCATATTAACTTGGTGTGTATATCAGAAATCCATGAAAAATTATTCACAAAGCATTGATAATATCTATCCAATCTAAGAAAACTATGGATCCTACTCATAATGGTTGGTCTGGGTCAACGTTCAATGACGTTTGTATTAAAAGGATCTAATGATATACCCTCACTTATGATCACATGTCCCATGAATAATAAATTTTATAACCATAATTCACACTTGATGAATTTGGTATATACCTTTTCCTTTCACAGGGTCTTCAACCCAATTCTTAAGTGAGCTTCATACTGATAATCTATCTTGAATTATATAATAATATCTTTTATAAAGACTACCATAAATTGATTGAGATAATATCTAGAATCTATTCATTAAATACATGAAGATAGTAGAGAAATTAGTAAGACCAAATGGCATCACTATAAATTTATAGTGTCCATACATCATACAAAAGGATGTATTAGGTAATTCTTGACTTTTAAACCTCAATTAATAGTATCAAGAACAAAGGTCAGTCTTGGAAAAGTATTTATCTCCTCACAATTGATCAAAAAAATATTCAATATGTGACATATGATACTTATTATTGATCATGATCTTATTAAGTTCTAAATAATCAATACAGAGTCACACTAACCCATCTTTCTTCTCAATAAAAAGAATAGGTTCACCCTATAGTGATACACTTGGTTGAATGAATCCCTTACCAAGATTATCTTATAGTTTCTTCTTCAATTCCTCTATCTCAATAAGGTAAATTCTATAACGATTCTATGAAATAGGTATAACACCGGGTATGATTTTATTGAAAACTCAATTTCACAATTCAGAGGAATACTAGAAAACTCTTATAGAAAGACATAAAAAAACTCTCATAAAATATGAATATCTTTTATTTCTTGTTTATCACCAACTATAAAATATAAATTCCCCTTATTAATAGGAATCAAGACCCATAAAATGGAAGTAATTCCCATTGGAATCATATATTCATCCTCACATCAATAAATGATCACAAGTTCATTTAGAATATGAAATACAACTTCCATTCATTGAAAACTGATATGGGAACTATATATAGAGAGACAATCCATTACCAATCACATAAAATTCATATAGAGGAAGAATAAAAAGTTTTTTAGGAAGCACATTCTCACAAAATTCAATCAAATAATATAATGACCCAATATTTATTAGTACTATTTTTTTCTTTAATAAATGTGTGTTGTAATATATTATATAATATTATACACATAAAAAATATAGAGAAACCAAAAAAGACTTTGTTTCATTACTAAATACTGTTACATTAATTATAAATGAAACCAATTCAAATTCCAAACATTAAAACTAATAAAAAAATATAAAATAGAAAAGCTAAAATGGGAAAATATTGATCACCCTAATTTACTAGAATCATCACCCCCACTACCAACACTATAGAAAATAAACAAAATATCAGTAAACCAGAAAAAATTATAGAAAATGGAAATATAGACCCTTGATAGGAATTGATTTTAATAATTAATAAAGGAATGTAGCATTATTTATAATAGGTAATGTGACTGTTGGAATAATAATGTGACCATTGGAATAGTAACATGACCTTGTGGAATAGTAACCTGACCTTTGGGAATAGTATCCCGACAGTTCGAAATAGTAACATGACCATTGGAATAATAATTTCACCTCAAAATAATAAATTATTATATAAATAATATTATCATGATTAATTTATGTAATATAAATTTTATAATGCCAAAAAAATAAATATCATGATTAAAAACTCAAAGAAAATATATACACATTTTTAATAAACTATATTTTAAAGTATTTTGTAAAAATAAATATTTTTATATTAAAAATTAAAATTACCTATTTTTGAAATTAAATTTGATAAAATTAATATCATTTTTGGAATCAACACGTTGAAATTATCTGAGGGTGTTTTTTTGGTATCTGAAATACTTCGATTTTTGGGTGAATAATAAAAATACAAATTTTCACATAACTAGTGTATCTTAAATTACATCATTCTGGATGTAATGGGGACCTAATACTTTCTATAACTTAAGATTTTTCTATGAGATATTTTATTTTATAAATGTGTCATTAAAATAAAATAAACATAATTTCAAACCTAAAAATCACTTTCCAAAACCTAAAGTCAAAAGTGATTCCTTAAAATATCAATTTCTCTTTCTTTCCACTTTCATTTTTAAGGAATTAATGAATGATAATTATAAAGAGAATTTAAAGTCTAAAAATCATTATATTATATTAATATATTATTTATGATGTAAAAAATTAACCATTGATATATTACTTTATTTATCATTTTATTCTAAAAATATCCTTCTCCTCAAGTATAAATAACCCCTATCCCTTGCCTTGGAAAACCACTCATCCCACCCACTATAAGACCAAATATCTACCCAAATATCTCCTATTAAGCCTCTTAGAATACATAGGGATGTTATAGATTAATCCAACTTAATAAATAAAATTAGTTATAGTGTCGTACAAGAGAAGCTACACCGAGGATTAAGTAAGTTTTGATCAACTCCTTTCTTTTTTCTATTTTTTATTTATTTTCACCACAACTTTCCCAACCAAATCTTATAATAAATAATTATACAGTAATTTAAAATTATATTAATGATGTTAACCTACTAGAATTATCACATTTACTATATATATATATATATTTCAAAATTCTCTTTCCCGCTCTCCCGATAGTGTCCCGTCAAATGTTGTTTAATCACCCGCAAAGACATTTACAAGTTAATGATTATAAACAACTTAATGTATGAATATTATTAATTATATATGATATATAAATAATTAATTACATCCATTATAATCTTCTAGAGTTAATCACCCTTTTCTATAAATGAATTTGAATGAAAATAGAGAAATCAAAGCGAAATGGGAAATTTCTAAGAAAAACATGATATCAAAATGCATAAAGTTAATAAAAAAAATTAATAAATATAATATAATGATTATAATTGATAAATAATTTTATAAATGACTATAATTATATTCTGTATCAATGTTATAATAAATATGTGTTTATTATTCAGGAGGTGCAAAAGCGATGGAATAAAGTGGGAACTAAGGTAAGGGGATTCTCAAACCCAATTCCTTTCTCTGGGTTACTCTCTCTTCAATTGTATGAATGTTTATATTATGTTCTTCAAATGTACTTTACCATTTTAATTTAGGGATATAAATGCACCTATCACGTTAAAATGTTTTCTAAGAAAACATCTTTTTTTTTCAAAGTGACTTCAATTTCCAAAATATCGTATTTTACTCCTCTTGAAATGATTCTCATCCACTTAAGAATATTGATGTTTTATGTCCAATTATGATTTCCCTTATTCATTTGGGATCCTAAAAGTTTATTCAAGAATGTATTATTTATGAGAACCCTATGAAACCCATTATCTTCCTTGGGTTTACTTCATGAATTTTATTGATATACATTCTATGTGGCATGCATGATTATGTAAATTTTATAATGTGATGAGTGGGACCAAAATTATATATCCATTTAATTCATTGGGTAATGTGACATATCTCACAATATAATGTAAAATATTTGTGAAAATGATGCTAAATTTGTTCACAATTATGGTGTTATGATTATGAACGCATGTTATGCATGGACATGATTCTATATTTGTACACAACTATGTGTGGTATTTGACCACAAAGATATGATGTTTCATTTTTTTGAATTTCCAAATTCCATGAATTTATTATAATTTTATGATGATTATTATGCTCACCCATGTTATATTGATTTATGTCCGTTATTCATCCTCTTACTAGGATTTTATATCACCCCTTTAATTGATGCATATCCTTAGATTATTACTTGTAATAAGGAGAATGTGAAGGCCACTAAGAAGATAGATAAGAAGTAATTAAATAATGTCTATAATTTATTATGTAAAATTTATGTATAATCCTAATTTTCCTGAGACACTAAACCTTTAGAACCTAGATTTGTAATGCTATCATGTTTTTTATCATTAAAATGATGTAATATTCATGTAAGAAAAGTATGGTCACTATAGTTAGTACTAGAGTATGATTTAATTAATTTTGGAATTAGAATTAGAAAAAAAGAGTGAAAACTATAAGTATAAGTACATATATAGGAAACAATACTAGGATAATCTTTTTAGAAAAGGATAAAAATTGGGATCCCATAAAATATTTCTTTAGAGTTAATTATATAAAATAATAAATTATTTATTCATGATTTGTTGACTTATGTTTTGATAAAACCTTTTCTATTTTAGAAAATGGTAGGCACCAGGAGAAAACAGCCCAATAACCCATGTGAGGGAAAATGCAATGATTGTCTAAACGATATCCCCAATGCCATGGGAGGTGGAGTTCAAAACATTATACTGATTATTACCTAGCTATACGAGGATATGAATAATAACCCGAATCATGTGGAACATCCACCTTCACCCAAGAAGGATCAACTAAACATTAAGGACTTTATGTGACAATGAATGCCGATGTTTAGTGGTACTTTTGATCCACTTGTCATGTAAGAGTGGGTTAAATTAGTGGAGAAGATATTTTTTGTGATCCATTATTCTGAGATGGAGAAGGTGACTCTGTCCATCTATCATTTAGGTGGAGAATCCAATCAAAGGTGGGAATTTATAAATTACACCGAGCCAAAGGATGAAATGAAAGAGACGGAGTAAGAAGACTTTAAGAAAATATTTATTACCAAGTATTTACCTAAAAATCTTTTAATAAAGATGAATGGAGAATTAATAAAGATAAAGAAAAGGGAAGGTGAATCTGTTAGAGATTACGGGGAAAATTTCACAAGGCTTGCAAGATACGCCTCGGGTTTTTTTATAAAAAATGATAGAAAAATAGATAGATTCTTTAGTGGTTTAAAACCACACCTTGGAAAGGATCTAGATATCCATGAATTTAGGATTTATTAAGAGGTGGTTTGATGTGATCTCAATGTCGAGATGGAGTTCAGATAATGGTTCTATGGTTATAGAGATAAGAAGAGAATAATGTAGTTTCAATCTGGTGGGTCAAACAATAAAAAATGAAAGAGGATACAACAAACCACATGTCAAGAATGTGGGAAGAATCACCATGATAATTTTCTCAAAGGGATAGGGAAATGCTTCAAGTGAGGGAGAGAAGACCATCAAGCTTATAAATATTGAAGAGACATAAAGAAGCTGACCAACATGATGGAGTAAAAGAGGGAACCTCATAATGCACCACCTATGGTTCAATGATTCAACTATAGGGAGAAAGGTCACTATACAAGACAGTGTACTAAATATATAGTCTTTGAGGATAATCATCATCATCATCTAACAAAGATAAAGGATCAAGGGAAATATCATGCCATCACTACTGCTTAAGTGGAGCAAGAAAACAAATTCATACAAGGTACACTTACTATTCACTCAAGAATGGGAAAAGCTTTATTTTATTATGGTTTTATGCATATGTTTATATCCTAAAATTTTTATAGAACTATTTAATTGAAACCCTAATACCTTTAAGTAGATATATCTATAAAAACACATAGTGGTTTAATTATTGCAACCTAAGTGTTAGACTCTTCTCCTGTCGGCATATGTGGGATGATTCTTCTAGAGAATATTGTAATGCTTCCCTTGGTGGAATTAAATGCTATAATGGGAATTATTAGATCTCATTATATAGATAACACATAAAATATTGGGAAAAAAAAATCTATTTTCATATCCTGAACCATCCAATACTCCTCAAAAAATTCAAGGAAGATCATGAATATCCTTTGGAAAATCCCTCAACGATGTGGGTGTTGATACCCTATGAAGAACCATACCTTTCCCAAATAGTTGATTCAAAGGAAGGTATCAACTTGAATAAAATTTCTATTATTAGGGAATACACTGATGTATTTCCTGAAGAGTTACCCAGATTTACCCCAGATCACGAGGTAGAGTTCTTAATAGAGCTCATACCCAGATCCACTCCTATCTCTAAATGACCCTATAGGATAGTCCCGATTAGAGTAGAAAAGTTAAATAATTAGCTATAAGAGAATTTGTAAAAAGGGTTCATATACCCTAGTGAATCACCTTAGGGTGCATCAGAACCATTTTTCAAGAAGAATGATGGATCAATGCGGCTATGTATCAATTATCGAGAGCTCAACAAGATCACCATAAAGAACAAGTATCCTCTTCTAAGGATTGATGGCTTGTTTGATCAACTATGAGGAGATCAATACTTCTCAAAGGTCAATATTAGTTCTAGATATCATCAATTGAAGGAGAATAAGGAAGATATCTAGAAGACTACTTTCCATACAAGGTGTGGGAACTATGAGTTCATATTGATGCCCTTAGGACTTACCAATGACCCTAAAATATTCATAGACTTTATGAATAGAGTCTTTAGAGACTACCTCAAAAAATTTGTGGAAGTGTTTATCAAAGATATTATCATTTACTACAAGATAAAGGAGGAACATGAAGAGTATCTATGGATTGTACTGGAAATATTAAGGAAGGAGAGAATGTATGCTAAGTTCAGCAAGTGTGACTTTTGGATGAAATAAGTCACATTATTAGGGAACATGATCACAATTGAGATAATTTCTATGGAACCTTAAAAAAAGGTAATTGAGGAATATACTAAACCCACTAGTGTCATGGAAATCCATAGTTTTCCTAGATTTTCTGGGTACTACCAATGTTTTGTGTGTAATTTATCATGATTTTCAAGCCCACTAACTAAGTTAACATGGAATGCAGTAAAATATCTCTGGAAAAAATAATGTGAGGAAAGATTCAAGGAGCTCAAGAAGAGGATAATCACTACACCTATACTCACACTTCTAATAAGTGGAGAAGGTTTTGTGATATAAAACGATGCTTCAAAGAAAGGACTGGGTTGTCTACTCATGTGGAATGATAAATTTATATCCTAAAGTTCATGACAGTTGGAGATCCATGAGCATAACTACCCGATGTATGATATGAAGTTAGAAGTTTTCATATTTTCTCTAAATATTTGGAGGCACTATCTCTATGGTGAGAAGTGTGGAATATATACCAATCATAAGAGTCTAAAGTATATATTCACACAAAAATAGATCAACATGAATCAAATAAGATGGTTAGAGATAACCATGGACTAAAATTTATCTATTCACTACCATTTGGGAAATGTGAACAAGGTAGCTGATGCTCTTAGTAGAAAAGAACCTGCTACTCTATCCATGATAAAGATGAGAAAGACCATATCTTCATGGATATAAAAATTATGGATATTGAAATAAAAAATTACAAGGAATAAATACTACCTTTCCCAAATGATTACCCAACCATACATCCAAGATAAGATCAAGTAGGAATAAAGGAAGGACTTGGAGATAAAAAATAAGGTGAAAACAATAGAGGAAGGGAAGCTATATGAGTTCTATATAGATGATGATGGGGTGGTTTAGTTTGGAACGTGGATTTGTGTGCCTGCATCACTTGAGATAAAAAATATCTATTGGATAATGCACATAGCTCATATTTATACATCCATCTTGGAAGTAATAATATGTATTGAAATCTTTAAGAAAAGTTCTAGTGGGACGACATGAAGAATGAGATCACTGATTACATATCAATTTGTTTGGTATGTCAGTAAGTTAAAGTAGATTGATAGAAGTCTAAAGGTATAATGTAAAAATTTCCTATAACCATGTGGAAATGGAATATTGTCACTATGGAATTTATCAATGGTATCCCAAAAACATCCAAAGGAAATAATGAAATATGGGTTGTGATGGATCAACTCACTAAGACTACCCAATTTATCTCTATTTGGGAATATTTATCACTTGAAAAAATTACCAAGATGTATGTAAATTAAGTGGTGAGACTTCATGGGAAACCAATTTTGATTGTCTCTAATGGTGATCCAAGGTTCAGTTCTAAATTATAGAGAAGTCTTCAATATTTTTTTAGTACTAAATTAAATTTCAGCACAAACTATCACTCCAAATTGATGGACAATCTAAAATGACTATTCAAATTCTCAAGGACATGATAATATCCTACTCAATAGAATTAAAAAGAGGATAGGATCATCATCTACCATTGGTTGAATTCTCATATGAAAATGGATTCCACTGGAGTATTCAAATGGATCTATATGAAGCTCTTTATAGGAAGTGATGTAGAACTCAAACTTGTTGGGATGAAGTTGTGGAACGAAAGCTTCTTGGACATGATCTTGTACAAGAAATGATAGAGAAGGTTCAATCAATCCAAAAACATATAAATGTTTCTATGAGTCGTAAAAAGATCTATGCTAACAATTGTCGAAGGGACTTGGAGTTCGATGTTAGAGACAAAGTTTTCATTCAAATATCACCATGGAAGAGAGTCACATGGTTTGGAAAGAAAGGGAAGATTAATCAAATGTACATTGGCCCCTTTAAGATTCTTGATCACATAGAAGTAGTGGCCTATCATCTTTCACTTACATCAATTATGAATCAATTTCATGATGTGTTCCACATATCACACCTGGGGAAGTACATACCTGATCATTTATATGTACTGAATCTAGAGGTGGTATAACTAGAGAATGGCCTCTCATACAAAGAATAAATGGTGAAGATATTGAATCATAGATACAAAGTTCTAATCAACAAGGAAAATAACCTTGTCAAAGTGTAGTAGAGGGACCATAAGTATGAAGAGTTGGGAAACAAAGGAAATAATGAAATAGAAGTCCCCTCACCTATTCTCAACTAAGAATACAAGTTTAAATTTCAGGGATGAAATTTCTAAAGGGGGAATAATGTAATAACCCAATATTTATTAGTAATATTTGTTTTCTAAATAAATATGTGTTGTTTTATATTATATAATATTATACACAAAAAAAATATAGAGAAAATAATAATGGCTTTGTTTTATTACTAAATATTGTTACATTAATTATAAATGAAACCAATTAAAATGACAAACATTACAACTAGAAAAAATATAAAATAGAAAATCTAAAATGGGAAAATATGGATCACCCCAATCTACTAGAATCATCTCCCCCCTTAAAACACTATATAAAAGGAAAAAAATGCCAGTAAACAAAACAAAAGTATAGAAAATGGAAATATAAAACCTTTATAGGAATTGAGTTGAATAACTAATAAAGGAATGTAGAAGAATTTATAGGAGGAAACACGACTATTTGAGTTATAACATCCTAGGAAAATAAAGAATATGACATTTTCATTTTTATTAATATTTTTAAATTAAATATTAATTTTAAATGGGATGTTATATTTAAGGGGATACTTGACACACAATAATGAGTTTCTTCAAAGTCTTACGTTGCACATAATGTTGAATCATACTAAAATATAATAATATATTGTTATTTTAAATGGTAGTTAACGCCCAACCGTTTTATTAGAAGGAATTAATAGAACTAACTACTATATGATTATACATTTTTGTTTAATGTTTTTACATTTATCCAATAAAAGTTACAGGCTTAAAATGTGAATGAATCCAATTTTAAGCACAAATACTCTAATATTCTTTAAAAGGTCGATTTACCGCCTTTTGATGGAGAACCCTCTTTAAATCTAGTTTTGGTCACTTTCATATGTTCTATATGACAAAATAAAATTCTTATTTATAATCGGGACATCAAAATTTACTTTGGGTAAATTTTTGGTATTTTTCTGATAAAGTTCATTTTTAATGAATAGTGAAAAATACTGTATTTTAATTCAAAACTGCCTTTTAATCTAATTTATTTATATGGTTAGATTATATTTTTAATTGGTTTTAAAGTGTAATTAGATTATATTTTTACCATTTAATACAATTCTTGTCATTGGAAGAAATTTCACTTTGAAATTGGGCATAAACAAGTGTCAATCTTTTGATAGATATTGTTTCTTAAAAACACGCTATTCGTTTTGACAACGAGAATTAATTTTAAATTAATTAATGAAACTTCTATGTTTTGAATTTTGTAAAATAGACATAATTTTTTTAATTCATAATATTAAATATAACTTAGGCTGAAGTTTTGGAATTTTTCTGAAAAACTTCAATTTTTGATGAATAGTGAAACCACTAAGTAGTAGTTAAAAAACTGACTTTTTCATTTAAATAAAATTTTACTGCTTCTGTGAATTGAATTTCAAAAATCTAACATAAATTATTTTTATTAGTAAGTAAAATATGGTTCAATAAGATGAAAATAATTTTTTTTGGTGAATAGTAACTTTTGACTTTTATTTACCGTGGTTAAAGGTAAATAGGGTAATTCACGGTAAAACGAATATTATAATAATAAAAAATTACCTTAACACTTTTACTAACCTTATTGGATGAGTCATGGCCAACCATGGGCACCCTTGGGTCGATTTTGGGGTCCCATGGAGCCACTTGGGAGTGATAATGACACTTTAGATTAATTAATTTAAAGTAAAGACAAAAATGACACAAACAAATATGTTTTAGTAAATTAATTTTTTCATGGAGATATATAAGTTATATTTTAGACTATAAATATGAATTGAAAAGATAAAAAGATTTCATACATCATCGTATTTGTTTTATAATTTTTAGACAACAAATAAATAAAATTATTTATGACACAAAATGATGCAGTATTTACCTCATTTATAAATGATTTAAATAAATAAGATTATAAATATTAAAATAACATCAAAAACCTATCCAATTATTATTGGATTAATTTATTTCTACCATGAGTCATCTTATCTTCTACCTTAATGAGTTTTTTACCTTTAGAAATGGAAAATCATTATATAATAAAATAATATTTCACACTTTCCTAAAGAACCCCTCCCCCCTATAAAAAGACCTCACTTCTAACCCATTCCTCACATATCTAAAGCCCATTGTCTCATCCAATCCCTACCAAAATAATCTCTCAAGATCCCTCTCTTCCTCCTAGAAGACTTAACTTAGGCTTAAGGCACTTCAATAAGTCCTTTTGGTTCAAACCAAAGGGAGTTACCCGAATTAAAGGTAACAATGTCTCTTAAATTCTTTTCTTTTATTTTACTTCTCCAACCCCTAAACTATTTTTATTACTTTATTTTATAAAAAAACCAATATCATCAATATAATATTATGTTTTAATGAGAATTATTCAAACTACACTTACATACATCTCCATCTAATGGGTAAAGAACATACTGTTTCTGTGGATGGCAAACTAATGCCTCACGAAACGATGATTGTTCAATTATCTCCTATCGCCTCTTATGGTGGCCATTATGATGGAAATTTATTTATATAAAATATATATTATTTTTATGTTTTATTTATGATTCTTTATTTTTAATTTATATAATACCTTTATGGTTTCCATTATGAGTAAACACGATAATTTCATTTGAGGAAGTGCTGACTACCGCCCTCTTAAAGTGATATGAATCGTTCATACCATACGTGGGACATATAAAGATGGAGTTATTGAAATTATATATGATATTATTCTGGAATTAAAATATAAATATGTATCATTAAGTTTTTATTAAATTAAAATATGAAGTAGAAATGAAAGTAGCGTTCATGTGTACCTACGACTTACCGTCTCCATGAAAGGTGCATTTGATATCTTATCTCCAAATGTTATGTAATATTATAAATACATATATATAATGGATATATATGATATATATGATATCTAAATCATGAATATAATTTTGGAGATAAAGGAATCTTGACCACATGGACAACTTGTAATTATAAGGTGTTCATTTTTGACTCAAGTACCAAATATCGACAAAACGACCATTATTAACTTAAATGATTACATAATGTTTATAACATGGTAATAAGTGATATAAAAGGAATAATAAACTTGAAAAAGGGTTCTTAATCAATTGTAAATTAACTTAAGTTTATTATTCAGGAATAACAAGGAACAAACAAGTCAAGTTGGACACAAGGTAAGGGATTTCTTATCTCACTTTCAATTCCGTAAGATTTCCATTGTTCACCACTTATTTATTGCATGTGGTGTACTGTGTACTGAAATTTGATATATATTATCATTATTATATTTATATTCATGGTATTCTATGATTCATTTGGTGGGTATTAACTTTTGGTCATACGACTCAATTGATTACTACGTGGTAAGGGGTTTTCATCTCACTTTTTATTCCCGTGAGATTCATTCTATATTGCCACTATTTCCTTTTGTGTGGTTTATGTACTTCCCATGAATATATTCATTGTGTAATATACTTAAATTTATGGGTATTTATATCTTTATTGTATGATCTGTCTTTCATGGGGTATATGTTTCATAAGTTACCAAATTGGTAAGGGAACCTTTCACCCTCCTCTTTTTAAAAGACTTCTTTTTGTTATGTATTTTAATTTACATATTATTATGTTGGGATATGTTATTATATATCCTTATTGCTGTAAATTTTATGACCATGTGATGATATACCATTTTCTCTCTCATTAATTTATTTTCTGAATTTTAAAGTGACACTGTTA
This sequence comes from Viscum album, assembly GCA_963277665.1. Lineage (NCBI taxonomy): Eukaryota > Viridiplantae > Streptophyta > Magnoliopsida > Santalales > Viscaceae > Viscum > Viscum album. The sequence goes on from OY728133.1 coordinate 64,497,413, forward strand.
TCTTGTCAAATTTCGGTAAGGGAACCTTTTAACCCAATTTCTATTCCTTGGATTAATCTTCTAATTCTTAATTATGTCATGATATGATTATGTGTGGAATCACTATTTTTTTATTTATGTTGTAATTTACACTCCCCTTTGTGTGGATATACTTTTGATACACATAATCACTCCATTGATATATTCTCAAGTCATCGATATTAACTTGATAAGAGTAATTTTAACTCAATTTCCATTCATTGAGTTAAACATCCAAGTCATTGGTTTTATCTTAAAAAGAACAAGTGTTAATGTCCTATGATTGATTTACACTAAATATCCAATCATATTGAGTGTATTTATATTTTTCACACATAATTATGTAATTGATTTATCCTTAATCTAAGGATACCGTCTTTATAAGGTATTTCTTCTTAATTTACATTCTATGGAGACTTCATTGTTGTTAGGCATGAATTCACTCGTAAATGGTGTATATATTGTTCTTTGGAATATTATATCATGAATCCCTTCATTCTCATGATTTTATAAATTTCTGATTAAATGTTATTCCTCAATTATTTGTATTCAAGCGTCTCTCATTTTGTTAAAAAAGCTCTTTAACTAAAATATATTTTTAAATGTTTTAAAGATTTATTCTTATAAATATTTATCATTAATGTCCATGTTTTCAAAATGGTTTTTAGGATTTATTTATATGGACATTAATGTATTCAAATGATAATTTATTTAAAAGTTTCAAAGTGGTATGTGACACTTTGATTCAAAAATATCTTTATTAAATGTTTTAAATGGTTTTGAAAATGATTTGATAAAGCATTGTTTATTTCAATATCTTGATTTGATATATTTTGATTGGAATGTAGAAATGTTATCTTTCCATTATGCTTGTGTTATGTGTTATGAATATGTTATTGTTATTGGGCATTGTTTACGTATATGGGTGGTTCCGTGATAAACCTAGGGCGGGTGATCCCGAGATAGCTCTCCAATGCATTGGGTAACGTGACAGAGGTAAACATTAATGTTTCTCCTAAGAGATTTAGGGAATATACCGTGATGAGTATTCCAAATATGACTCCCTATGTAGCTGTGATAGCTACAATGTAAGTATGTTATGAATGCCATAAGTTACCTTTATGATTTATAATTTCTGTATGTTATTCATAAATCTTATGATTTCATGAGGTATGTTATGATTGAAAAGTATGGTTTCATTGATTTGTATTTATTGATGGGATAATGTTTCTTTTCATTAGTTTATAAACCTTACTGAGCTTTTTATGCTCATCCCAATCTTTGAAATGTTTTTCACAGGACATAAAGATGAATAGGGTCAAGGATGAGATCAAGGAAAAGTCAAGCTATCTAAAACATGGAACTAGATATGTCTCTTTTTTTTCAAGAGTTTTTATTTTATGAAAAATGGATACTGGGTAGTAGTGTCTACATGTAACATTCATGTTGTTATGTAATATTTATGGCCTAATTCTCTAAAACTCTAAACTTAAAAAAGACCCTCAATGTGAATTCTTTACATAATTCAATATTATGTAATGTTTAAGGTCGGGTCCTTATAGTTGGTATCATAGGTTGGTTTAGATAACTTTAGAGGTTAGGGTGTTCTTTACGCATAAGTGACATTACCATAATGGTTAGGATTTTAAAAAGAGTCATAGTTATTTTAAATATAGTGAATGAGTTTAAGATAACATGAATAAGTATATCTTAGTATTTACCCTCCTCCTAAGATATTATATGATGATTTTAATGATATACTCACACTTAACTTTTTGGTTTTAGTAAATGGCTGGATCTAGTAGGCATCAAAGTAACAATAGATATGAAGAAAACTACGAAAATTTTCTAAATGATCAATTGAATTAAATGAGAGCTGCAATGAGAACTCTTGTGGTTATTCTAAACCAACTATCTGGGGTCCTGATTGACCACCCGAACCTTGGTGATTTTTATAAGGCATCGTATATGCGAGAAAAAAATCCCCACGAAAGTTCAGGTAATAATCATAAAGGTCAGTATATTAAAAAACCCATGTGTTCTGGATGCGGAAAGAAACACATAGGAAAATGTTTCAAAGGGACGGGAAGATGATATATATGTGGAAATGAAGGGCATGAAGCAAGAACCTACCATAGAAAAAGGAAGCATCTAGTTGAATCTAGGAAAGGGAAATAAGTTCTTTATGAAGGATCAATTGAATGTTTTAAATGTGGTTTGCATGTTTATTATACAAATATATGTCCTACAAAGAAGTTTCAGGAATGTGATCACCAGGATCGTAAATTTTTTTTATCAATACCTAATTCCATTCTAATTGAGGATAAATAAACTGAAAATGACCAATGAAAGGTATGTATTATTTCTTAACATATGTTTTGCTATTATTGAATCTTGGGATATGATTCATGATTTTGATTGTAGGAAATAAGTATTTCAAAATAAGTTGGAAAGGAATGGTTAATGGATCATGAGGAATGTTTAATGAGTAAGAAGTCAACATATAAGGGATTCAAGAGTTATGGTAGATTTTAGGATGGTGAAATTCTTAAAATTATTAAGGTTCTTTTGATGATGAGATTACATTAGAAGACTTTTTATAGTATGTGTAACCCTGAAGTTTGAAATATGAACATTTTATTCAAGGAATAATTATATTTTCTTTTGTGGATATAGTTATAAGGAACCGTTTGGGTTTATATGATCCTTGAATTTGAGGCAATTACAGGTTAATACATTTTGGGATGCAAAATGAAAGTTATTAGATAACCTTTGTGGTTAAAATATGTTATGGTTATTTTTGATGAATTTATCTCTTTTTTGAAATGTTATAAAATTATATAGTTTTTGAAAAAGGACCACACACAGAATACGTGACAACCCTTCGCGTCATACAAAGCTGCGGGAATCGAACCCACAACCAAAGTGCGACTCGGATTTATCTCCTACTATTGGACTACGTGAAGTCCCTGGTTATTATGACTAATTATTTTTAGTTAGATGATATTATGTATCAAGAATAAGTTAATTTAGGGTTATCTATGAAAATTATTAACCTATCATGGAGAATATGTGATTAGGTTAATTACTTTTCAATATGAGACTTTAAGAGTAACTAATATTATTTAGAGATAAATGTTAAGATTTATCTTGTAAGACTATGTGATTAAATCCTTCTGATATTTGGGTTTCAATCATAGTTTGGATTACTTTGAAAAATTTTATGGACTACTATTTATTGAATGGTCTTTGCTGAACTTTGGGGTTTTTTGACAAATTTTGTAGATTAAGAGTAGTTTTTCATTTTGTAAAAGATTGTCCTTTTTGGGTATTATCTAATCTCGCACAAAATATTTTGGTTTTGGTTAAGATCTAAAGACATGAGAAATATATAGTTCTTCTTTTGTAGATTATGTGATACTCTAGAAGTTGATTCCAGTACTTTAGGTGTGACCAAGTCATCTTGAATATTTAGCATTTTGAGAAAAGATGAGTTTGTGGTAGAAATTTAGTAAATGATGAAAGTATACATGATAAGTAAGTATGTTTCCTTATGTTATTAGTCAGGCTCATAAATAAATTCCTCAACATTATGAAAATGAGCTTAAAACAAAAATGTTGTCCGTTTACTTTTCCTACTGGGAAACCAATGACCGTTTAACCCATCACAAATTTGTGGTTTTCTTGTTGCTAATTTTCTTCTAATCATGTTTTCCATCACTATGCATCAGAACTTGACACTTATTTTATCTTATATATCCATGTTTTCATGGAATCCTAGTTTGGGTTATCTCATGTGACCTTTTTACATATCTTTATTTCTTTTAAAGTGATAGTTTTATTTACTCTTTTTCCGATGTGGGATTTTCAATGAAGTTTCAAAGCCAAATTTTAAAATTGCGAGGATGCAATTTCCAAAAGGGGGGAAGGATGTAACATACCATAAAAATAAAGAATATAAAATTTTCAAATTTATTAATATTTTTAAATTTAATCTTACTTTTAAAGGGGATGTTATATTCAAGGGCATATTTGACACGCAACATGAGTTTCTCTGAAGTCTTATGTTGCACACAATGTTGAATCAAACTGAAAAATAATAATATATTATTATTTTAAATAGTAGTTAATGCCTAGACATTTTATTAGTGGGAATGAATATAACTAAATATTATATGATTATACATATTTTTTAAATGTTTTTACATTTATCCAATAAAAGTTAGAGTCTTAAAATGCAAATGAATCCAATTTTAAGCACAAATACTCTAATATTCTTTAAATCATTAATTTACCGCCTTTTGATGGAGAACCCTATTTAAATATAGTTTTGGTTACTTTTATATGTTATATTTGATAAAATAAAATTCTTTTTTATAATTGGGACCACAAAATTTACTTTGGGTAAATTTTTTGTATTTTTCTGATAAAGTTTATTTTTTAATGAATAGTGAAAATACTGTATTTTAATTCAAAACTACCTTTTAATCTAATTTATTTATATGGTTATGTTATATTTTTAATTGGTTTTAAAGTGTAATTAGATTATGTTTTTTACCATTTAATCCAATTCTTTTTATTGGAAGAAATTTAACTTTGAAATTGGGCATAAACAAGTGTCAATCTTTTGATAGATATTGTTTCTTAAAAACACACTATATGTTTTGACAAAGGGAATTAATTTTAAATTAATTAATAAAACTTATATGATTTGATTTTTTTAAAATAGAAAAATTTTTTGAATTCATAATATCAAATATATCTTAGGATTATTTTTTGGTATTTTTTCTGAAAAACTTCAATTTTTGATGAATAGTGAAACCACTAAGTAGTAGTTAAAAAACCGACTTTTTCATTTAAATGAAATTTTATTACTTATGTGAATTGAATTTAGAAAATCATACATAAATGATTGTTATTATTAAGTAAAATTTGGTTCAATAAGATGAAAATAATTTTTTTGGTAAATAGTAGCTTTTGACTTTTATTTATCGCGATTAAAGGTAAATAGGGTAATTCAAGGTAAAAAGAATATTATAATAATAAAAAATTACCTTAACACTTGTCCTAACCTTATTGGATGAGTTATGGCCGACCATGTACATCCTTGGGTCGATTTTGGGACCCCATGGAGCCACTTGGGAGTGATAATAACACTTTTTATTAATTAATTTAAAGTAAAGACAAAAATGACACAAACAAATATGTTTTAGTAAATTAATTTTTACATGGGGTTATATAAGTTATATTTTCGACTATAAAAATGAATTGGAAAGCTAAAAATATTTCATACATCATGGTATTTGTTTTATAATTTTTAGAAATAAAATAAATAAAATTATTTATGACACAAAAATGATGCAGTATTTACCTCATTAATAAATGATTTAAATAAATAAGATTATAAATATTAAAATAACATCCAAAACCTATCCAATTCTTATTGGACGAATTTATTTCTAACATGAGTCATCTTATATTGTACCTTAATGAGTTTTGGACCATTATAAATTGAAAATCATTATATAATAAAACAATATTTTCACACTTTCCTAAGGAACCCCTCTTCCCCCTTATAAAAGCCCTCACTTATAACCCATTCCTCACACCTCTAAAGCCACTTGGATCATCGAAAACCTGCCCAAATAATATCTCAAGATCTCTCTCTTCCTACTAGAATCATTAACTTATGAATAAGGCACTTAAATAAGTCCTTTTGGTTCAAACCAAAGGGAGTTACCTGAATTAAAGGTAACCATTTCTCTTAAATTCTTTTCTGTTATTTTACTTCTCCAACCCCTAAACTCTTTTTATTATTATCTTTTATATAAAAACAAGTATACTAAATATACTAGGATGTTTTTATGATAATTATTCCAACTACAATTACACACACCTCCATCTAATGGGTAAAGAACATACTGTTTCTATGGATGGAAAACTAACGCCTCCCGAAACGATGATTGTTCAATTATCTCCTACCGCCTCTAATGATAGACATTATTATGGAACTCTATTTATATATGATATATATTATGTTTATGTTTTCTTATGATTCTTAATTTTTAATTTATATCATACCTTTATGGTTTCCATTATGAGTAAACGTGATAATTTCATTTGAGGACGTGCGGACTACCGCCCCCTCAAAGTGATATGACTCGTTCATACCATACATGGAATGTATAAAGGATGGATTTATTGAAATTATATATGATATTATAATTTAATTATAATATTACTATGTATCATTAAGTTTTTATTAAATTAAAATACGAAGTATAAATTAAAGTAGCGTTCATGTGTACGTACAACTTACCATCTCCATGAATAGTGCATTTCATTTCTTATCTCTAAATGTGATGCAATGTTATAAATACACATATATATAATGGATATATATGATATATATGATATATAAATCATGAATATCATTTTGGAGATAATTTAATCTTGACCACATGGACAACTTGTAATTAAAAGGTGTTCATTTTTGACTCAAGTACCAAATATCGACAAAACGACCATTATTAACTTAAATGATTACATAATGTTTATAACATGGTAATAAGTGATATAAAAGGAATAATAAACTTTAAAAAGGGTTATTAATCAATTATAAGTTAACTTAAGTTTATTATTCAGGAATAACAAGGAACAAACAAGTCAAGTCGGACGCGAGGTAAGGGATTTCTTAACTCACTTTCAATTCCTTGATATTTCCATTGTTCGCCACTTATTTATTGCATGTGGTATATTGTGTACTGATATTTGATATATATTATCATGATTATCTTTATATTCAGGTTATTATATGATTAATTTGGTAAGTATTAACTTTTGGTCTTATGACTTGATTGATTACAACGTGGTAAGGGGTTTTTATCTCACTTTTTATTCCTGTGAGATTCATGCTATATTGCCACTATTTCCTTTTGTGTAGTTTATGTACTGCCCATGACTATATTAATTGTGTAATATTATTACATTTATGGTTAATTACATCTTCATTGTGTGATTCTTCTTTCATGGGGTGTATGTTTCGTAAGTTACCAAATCGGTAAGGGATCTTTTCACCCTCTTTTTAAAAGACTTCTTTTTATTATGTCTTTTAATTTACATATTATTATGCTGGGATATGTTTTTCTATATCCTTATTTTTGTAAATTTTATGTCCATGTGATGAGATACCCTTTTCTCTCTCATAAATTCATTTTCTGAATTTTAAAGTGACACTGTTAGGCTGTCAAATTTCGGTAAGGGAACCTTTTAACCCATTTTCTTTTCCTTAGGTTAATCTTATAATTCTTAATTATGTCATGATATGATTATTTGTGGAATCACTATTTGTTTATTTATTTTTTAATTTCCACTCCCCTTTGTGTGGATATACTTTTGATAAACATAATCACTCCATTGATAAATTCTCAAGTCATCGATATGAACTTGATAAGAGTAATTTTAACTCAATTTGCATTCATTGAGTTAAACATCCAAGTCATTGGTTTTGTCTTAAAAATAACATGTGTGAATGTCCTATGATTGATTTAAACTGAACATCCAATCATATTTAGTGTATTTATATTTGTCACACATAATTATGTAATTGATTTATCCTTAATCTAAGGATACCGTATTTATAAGGGATTTCATCTCAATTTACATTCCATGGAGACTTAATTGTTGTTTTTCACCAATTCACTCTTACATGGTGTATATATTTTCCTTTGGAATATTATATCATGAATATATTTATTCTCATGATATTATAAAGTTATAATTAAATGTTATTCCTCAATTATTTGTATTCAAGCGTATCTCATTTTGTTAAAAAAACCCTTTAACTAAAATATAGTTTTAAATGTTTTAAAGATTTATTATTATAAATATTTATCATTAATGTCCATGTTTTCAAAATAGTTTTTAGGATTTATTTATATGTACATTAATGTATTCAAATGAAAATTCATTTAAAATTTTCAAATTGGTATGAGACACTTTTATTCAAAAATCTCTTTATTAAAAGTTTTAATTGGTTTTGAAAATGATTTGATAAAGCATTGTTTATTTCAATATCTTTATTTGATATATTGTGATTGGAATGTGAAAATTTTATCTTTCTTTTATGCTCGTGTTATGTGTTATGAATATGTTATGGTTATTGGGCATTGTTTATGTATACGGGTGGTTCTATGATAAACCTAGGGTGGGTGAGCCCGAGATAGCTATCCAATGCATTGGGTAACATAACCTAGGTAAACATTAATGTTTCTCCTAATATATTTAGGGAATATACTATGATGGGTATTCCAAATGTGACTCCCTATATAGCTGTGATAAATACAATGTAAGTATGTTATAAATGCCATAAGTTACCTTTATAATTTTTAATTTCTGTATGTTATTCATAAATCTTATGATTTCATGAGGTATGTTATGGTTGAAATGTATAGTTTCATTGATTTGTATTTATTTATTGGCTAATGTTTCTTTTAATTAATTTATAACCATTACTGATCTATTTATGCTCATCCCAAGTTTTTAAATGTTTTTCACAGGACATAAAGATGAATAGGGTCAATGATGAGATCAAGGAAAAGTCATGCTGTCTAAAACATAGAACTAGACATGTCACTTTTTTTTCAAGAGTTTTTATTTTATGAAAAATGGATACTGGGTAGTAGTGTTTACATGTAATATTCATGTTGTTATGTAATAGTTATGGCCTAATTCTCTAAAACTCTAAACCTGAAAAGATCATCAATGTGAATTCTTGACATAATTCAAGATTATGTAATAATTAAGTTCGGGTCCTTATATGAATAGTAATACAACCATTATAATAGTAACCAAACCTTTGGGAACAATAACCCGCCCATTGGGAATAGTAACCTCAATATTGGGAATAATAACCTGACCATTGGAATAATAATTTCACCTCAAAATAATAATTTATGATATAAATAATATTTATCATGATTAATTTATGTACATATAAATTTTATACTTCCAAAATACTAAATATCATTATTAAAAACTCAAAGACAATATATACACGTTTTTAATAAACTGTATTTTAAAGTATTTTGTAAAAATCATTATTTTTATATTAAAAATTAAAATTAACTATTTTATAAATTTATTGAGATAAAATGAATATAATTTTTGAAATTATCACATTTAAATTATCCAAGGGTTATTTTTTTGGTAATTTTATGAAATACTTCAATTTTTAGGTGATTAGTAAAAATATAGTTTTTACATAACCGGTGTATCTTAAATTACATCATTCATGATGTAATGGTGAACTAATCCTTTATAGAATTTGAGGTTCGTCCATGATATATTTTATTTCATAAATGAGTCATTAAAATACAATAAAAGTAATTTTCAAACCTAAAAAACACTTTCCAAAACCTAAAGTCAGAAGTGATTCCTTAAAATATAAATTTCTCTTTCTTTCCACTTTCATTTTTAATAAATTAATGAATTAAAATTATAAATAGTATTTAATGTCTAAAACCCATTATATTATACTAATATATGATTTATAATGTCAGAAATTCACTATTACAAGTTTTACATTTGATATATTATTTTATTTAATATTTTAATCTAAAAATACCTCTATCCTCAAGTATAAATAACCCCTCTCCCTTCACTTCTAAAACCACTCCTACCATCCATCCCAAAGACAATTATCTTCCCAAATATTCCCTATTAATCCTATTATAATCCATAGGTTAATTTTGGAGTAATACAACTCCAAAAATCCAAGGAGTTATAGTGTCGTGTGAGAGAAGCTACACTGAAGATTAAGTAAGTTATGATCAACTCCTCTATTTTTTTTCTATTTCTTATTATTATTTTTTTCACAACCCATTTCACAAAAAAAAATTATAATAAATAATTAGACATGAATTTAACATTATATTAATTATTTTAATGTACTATAATCATCATATTTACTATGTATATAAATTTTAAAATTCTTTTTCCTGCTCTCTCGACAATGTCTCTTCAAAGATAGGTTAACCATCTACGGAGATAGTGCCTAGTCAATGATTATAACCACATTCTTGGATGGATAATATTAATTATATATTATATATTAATCAGTAATTACATGTATTATATTCTTCTATAGTTAATCATATTTCTCTATTAATGACTTTGAATGAAAATAATGAAATCAAAGAGAAATGAGAAATTTGTAATAAAAACATGATATCAAAACACATTAAATTAATAAACTAAAATTAATAAATATAATACAATTATTATAATTGATAAATAGTTTAATAAATTACTATAATTCACCTCTGGATCAGTGTTTCAATAAATATAAATTTATTATTCTGGTGGCACAACAATGATGAAATAAAGCTGTAACTAAGGTAAGGGGAATCTTGAACGTGATTCCTTTCTTTGAGTTATTATCTATTCAATGGTAATAATGTTCATATTATTTTATTCAAATGTACTTTACCTTTTATTTCATGGATATACATGTATCTATCATTTTAAAATACTTTCTAAAAAACCTATTTTTTTCAAAGTGGCTTCAATTTCTAAAACATTGTATTTTACTCCTCTTGAAATGATTCTTGTCTACTCAAGAATAATGATGTTTTATGTCCAAGTATGATTTAACTTATTCATTTAGGATCCAAAAATTTTATTCATGAATGTATTATTTATGATAACCCTATGAAACCCATTGTATTCCTTGGGTTTACTTCATAACTTTGATTGATATACATTCTATGTGGCATGCATGATTATGTAAATTCTATGATGTGATGGGTGGGCCTAGAATTATATATCCCTCCAATGAATTAGGCAATGTGATGTATCTAATGAGATAATTTGAAATATTAACGAACATGATGCTATATTTTTTCAAAATGATTATGTTATTTTTATGAACATATGTTATGCATGGACATGATGCTATATTTTTTCACAACTATGTGTTGTATTTGACCACTAAGAAATGATGTTTCAATTTTATACATTGCCACATTTCATGCCTTTATCAAATGTTTCTTTTATAAAGTTTATTATGATCCTATGATTATTAGTTGATGATGATGATTATACTCTCCCATGTTATATTGATTGATGTCCCTTATTCATCCTATTATTGGGTTTTTAGATCACCCCTTTCATTGATTTATATCTGTAGGTGATTACTTGTACAAAATATAATTTGAAGGCCAATAAGAAGATAGATAAGAAGGAATTAAATAATTTTTATGTTTTATTTTGTAAAAGTTATGTATAAGCCCAATTTTCCCAAGACACTAAACCTATGGGTCCTAGATTCATAATTATATTATGTTGTTTATAATTAAAATGATGTAATAGTCATGTAAGAAAATTAGGGTCCCTATAGATAAAAAAATATACTTGTGATGTGATAATCATACCATTAATAGTTTTAAATTATTATGAATCATCTAATCATTGAGGTGGTAATATGATATATATTTACCTCAACTCCAGTAGCTGAGAGCCAGTGATTACTTTTTACATTGGAATTATATACAAGGAATTGCATCCTGAAGGATTGAGTAGTTTAGTAGTTTTGTAAAACTAGATACATACTTGAATCATACACTACAATTGAAAATATAAAATACAACATAGTAATTCCTTTGACAACACCAATATTCTCATAGATTATCTTTGCATATCTATCATAATAAACTTCTTAGAATCTTTGGAAAAAATAATCATAAGAAAAAGGGTGAGATCATATGCTCAGTAAGGGTGAGAATAAAATGAGATCTATCATGAATAAATAATCATAAATAGTATGAAAATTTAAATAATTTAAACACATTCCATTTAAATAATAACTTGAAAAAATATGGTAAAAAAATAGAAACCAAATAATTCCATAATAATAAAAGCTAAAACTTATCCATGGATATCATAAATTAGTATATAATAATTTAGAAATCAATAAATAATCTAATAATTATGGAATTAATAATTCTAGACATCATAAACATATCATAAAGGCTTCGACCAAGACATCATACATAAACAGGTAAGACCTCATCCAATTCCCAAACTAGTTTGTCTCATGAGACCTACCGATGCATTGAGGAGATGTATTAGGCCCCTTCCATCACTTACTAAGTAAAATTAATTCCTCATATTAAATAGTTTAAATATAATCAATATATAAATTCCTATTTAAACTAGAATATGAAATTTTATTAACGTTTCCCAATCAATAAACATAATTACAAACCATCAAAAATAATATGAAAAATGGTATCAAAAGAGTACATTCCTAGTCCAAATGATCATAAAACATTAAATAAAATATGGTAGATGATATAATAATAAATAATCCACAATGAATCATAATATTAAACAAAGTATGTCAACATAGATGAAAAGAGTTTATTAATATCATTGAAACATTCTTGAGGAAAATACCCTTTTTCACTTTAAAATCACTTATTTTTTAAAATATATATAAGTATAAAAGAAAAAATTTCCTTTGAAAAGAACCTTGTAAACATGTAAATTAATATTAAAATAATTAAGGCATAATGATTATGGGAAAATTAGTTCATGCTATATAAGTTAAAAAAACACCCCTTCTATTTTTTTTTGAAAAAGTCACAATGAACCTTGTTTATAAAATGAAAAAAATTTCCTTTAAAACAATTTTTTAAAATGTAAAACATGGGTAAAAATGAATTTTAAAAATAATAGGATAATACAAAAAAATTTAAAACATTTTTAGAAGACATTTATTAGGACGAGAAATATTCCCCACCAGATACATAAATATAAACAATCCTGATTAATGTTGAGACTCTTAAATATACCCTTACCACTTTGGTAACTTTTGAATCATAATACCCATGAAAGAAATAATGTCAAATGAAACATTAAATAACATTTATAGAAATATATTCATGATATAACATATAAAATTTGGTATTATATACACCACATAAAAGAATAAGTGGTGAATAAGACATATGTCTCATGGAAGTAAAAGTAAGATGAGAAACCATTACCTTAAGTTTGATTTACTTTGTACATGTCCAAAAATCATATATAAAAAATAGAGTTTTATTATAAATATATTAAAAAAATAATTATTATATATCTATATATATATAATACAATATATAATTTACTTATACACCTTTATGAACCATTTATTAAAAAAATATCTGTTAAATTACTATTCCGGGTGATAACTATTTCGTTTTTTATATATGTTTTGATTCAGATGTCTTAGTACTTATATTTTGATTATGGTTTGTTTCGGGTTTCGGTCTCGAAATACCCAACGGTTCCATATCCGATGACGCGTGGACCTGCTTTCCAAAGGCAGGCGTTCGCTGGATAGTCTGACCAGCAACGCTTAAGAACTCACATTGGTCGAGAGGATGGGAAGTCGGGCTCATCGCACCCTTTTGGGGGGAATTATTTCTTGTTCCGGGACTCTCTTATAGATTTAAGACATATTCATATGTTTGCGAATCTTTGGTTTATACCCAAACATAGTATCCACGGATTTAACCCTGGTGGGCAATGGTCAACTGGACGTAGGGGGTTCGAAATCATTTAGGCCTGAGGTTTACCACCCCTCGTTGGATTAATGACCCCATGGAGTCAAAACTCATTGAGGCGGCACTAGGAGTGGCGCGGTGAACCTATGTGAAGATAGTTGGATCGACCGGTTGTTGGGCTTGAACCTCATGGAGGCTTCCTACGTACCCTGCCTAGGGGACAGGGATCAAAGTCCACGTAGTTCGAAAGGGGAGCATCGGAGAACCGACATGAAGGTGGACCCAGGGGTCCATTGGTGATCGGGCTTGAACCTCATGGAGGCTTCCTATGTATCCCTGTGGTAGGGAATCAAAGTCCTCGTAGTTCACATTGGATTGGGACTTACTCTTTGAGGCAGCCCAGAATGATGGATTGGGGATTACACTCTAAAGAGGCCCATAACGATGGATTGGGGCTTACACTCTGAGGAGGCCCATAGCGATGGATTGGGGCTTACATTCTGAGGAGGCCCAGGGCGATAGATTGGGCATTACACTCTGAGGAGGCCCATAAGAGGATGTCATGGTCGATGCTTACTCTAAGCCCACGTGAGTCATGCTCGGTGTGAGAAACAAGAGGCAGTAGGGACCAGAGGATCATGTCGCAAAAGGTGCGTCCGTGAGAAATGGAGTGGGGCTTACACATGAGGGCGGCCCATAAAGTCGGGGCTTACTCCGGGATGGACGCCCATGGCAACAAAGCGCACCGGGAGAGGGAAAGGGGGTGCTCCTGTTCCCATCTCCTCTCTTGCAGTGCATGAGGGATTCCTTCTGAAGGTATTTTAGTACCCCCGAGGAGCCCTTAACAAGTAGAGGGGTAGAAAGGGGACTCCTGAGCTCAGACTCCACATTACCATGCGAATGTGAACCTAGGAATGCTTCGAGAATCTTCTCAAGGGTCATAGAAACCCCTTCGACTCTATTTACCGTGGGTATGTAAACTCAAAACGGCACAGTGATGCACCTGAGGGTTACACCACACGGATCTGGTGGCTCTGGTGGGGGCCTCGGCTCGGGGGCGATGAGTAGGCCAGTGAAGGAGTCATGGAGGATCAGGCCGGATCGGGAGGATCTTAGGTGGCTTGGGGAACCAGAACTTCGAAGGATTCAGCGGACCACACAGGGGTATGGGTGGTGGAGCCCTTCGCGTAGGGAAGTGCTACGCGGCTGGAGAGGCCATCCGCAAACCAGGGTGGTCCGTGGACTGAGAGGCCGCCCGCGAACTAGGGTGGTTGGGGGACTTAGAGGCTGCTCGCGAACCAGGGTGGTCCGCAGACCGAGAGGCCGTCCGCGAACTAGGAGGGTCCGCGGACTGATTGGCCGTCCGCGAACCAAAAGGGTCCGCGGACTGATTGGCATCCCGCGAACCAAGAGGGTTCGCGGCTTCGGGTTCGGACCACGTATGAGGTTGGTACACGGAGGGTTCCACGCGAACAGCAGCGGCCAAGGTTAGCGCCAGTCGGGGGTTCATCGGTCGGGGCTTCGCCAGCGTAGGGGGGTGCTACGCGGCGCGACAGATCAAAAAAGAGGCATAAACACCCTGTTCCATGGGGAGTGCATCCGCGGAGGGGCTATGGTTCACGTTATTCTCTTTTTATGTTATTTTGAGTTCGTGGTTCAACAAACTATTATGAATTTTTAGTTCCTTATTTGCTCGTTCCCAAGTTCATACCTGCTCTAGTTCGCAAACTGGAACTTTTGAAATCCTAAGCCTTCCTTCGAAATACTTCCACCCGAATCTGACCAATCTCCTCCCCGTCTCCTTTCTCCAAATCCGAATCTCTCCATACTCCTTTCCTCCTTGGTCTCCTTTTATAGAGTGGGGAAAGAGATGTATCTGTGGTCACGCAAAACCTTTTGCAGAGGCCCATGACTGAATACCCGGTTTACAGCTGACTTGGTCAATCCATAATTCGCTGTGGGTATTGAGCGCTTCTCCCCCCCGCGAACCGAACAAGGGGAGTGCTTCGCGGCCATAGAGGGTTCCGAATCCATTTCGCGAATGACAGCGGAGGCGGTTCGGGTCGGTTGACACAGCTCGCGGCTAGGGCGGTTCATGTCGGTGAACCAGATTGGCGCCCACCCTGCTTTGGACCCGCGGAAGATCTCCGCCTCCATTTCACGAACGACAGCAGAGGTGGTTCGGGCTGGCTGACACAGCTCGCGGCTAGGATGGTTCATTTCGGTGAAATGGATTGGCGCCCACCCTACTTCGTGCCCACGGAGGATCTCCGCCTCTATTCTGCGAACGACAACGGTCCGTGGAGGGGGACGCTTCGCGGAACCAGCCGTGCGTCATTAACATTAAAATGGTCCGTGGACCGGTTCCTCTTTCTCCATCCTTGAGTATTGTCCATATTTTCCCATCCCTTTTGAGGGGAAATTGGGTAGAATCTCCCTTTAGTTAAAGGGGATCATCGTTCTCCTTTGCGGATTTTTCAGGACCCTACAAATTCCCCCCATCGGAATGGGGTCTGATCAGAACGAAGAGGAGGCTATTCCAATGCAGAGTGGTCCTGAAACTCGGGTAGTTCTCAATAGAGAGGTGGACCTGGTAGAGGACCACGCCTATAAATACGGAGGGCCCTTTAATTTTTTCTTTACCGGATTCCTCGTGAAACCAGAGCTTTTTTGCGTGTGCGTGATTGTTCCTTCACAAAATGCTTCGTCCGTGAACCAGTTGCTACTTCCGTGAACCATTTCTTGTTCACACCATTCTTCATCCGTGGATCAACTTACTAGCTGCAAACTAACACTTTTAATTAATTTTAAAAGTAAGTTACGATGGGCTGCGTAGGAACTTGCTTCATGGTTTCAATGCTCCGCGGTTTCGATGCTCCGCGATTTCGATGCTCCGCGATTTTGATGCTCCGCGGACTAAAATATCTTGAACTTTAAAAGTTTCTAAGTCTTCTGAACATAACCACTTAAATTCAGGACTGAAATTCCATAGAACAACCTGGTCCGTGGTTTCTTGGCCAACGCTCCGTGGGCCATGGTTTCGCGGACTACTTTTGCAAAGGGCTGGTTCGCGGGATGCTGTCATCGTGAACCATCCTTCAAGGACTCCTCACAGACTTTTCTTATGAATACTCCTTAATTGATCCTAATCCATATATCTAGTATTTTTTGTCCATATTTTTATTCCGGACTAACCGATTGTTGGCTCTCGTCGTGTAGGGAGAAGATATGGTTCCCCCTCGTTCTGCTCCGAGTCCTGCTGCAGAGCCACTCCCAATTAGCAATCAACACCTGAAGGACATGGCCAACTCTATTCATGATGGTGTCCACCACTCCCCACTGTCTTCCTTTCTTGCTGGCCAGATCTCCAAGTCACAGTAGGAGTACCCCTTGTCTAACAACCTTCCTGCCTATGGGTTCAGTTTGCTGTCCGATACCCCAATTCTGGTACCATCTCATGAAAAAAATCCTGAAGCATGGATATTTACTACCATTATTCCTCAGTTCGTGATACTTTTCAATGGACAGCCTTCCCCTAGGGATATAGTTGTTAGATATTTTTTGAATCACCTTCCAGTATCTTTGACAGGGGAACAACATCAACAAGAAGGAACAATTCACTGCTACCGGATCATTGCCCGCAATGCCATGGTAAGCGACCAGCATGGCTGGTCAGCAAATCAGGACCTCCGACCTGGAGGAGCATTTAAGTCATTGGATTGGGGGTGGACCTTCTGGGTCTACAAAAAATGTGCGGAGTTTGAGGCAGAATTGCAAGCCGTAGGCTTGTATGAAGCTTCCTGGGTGTCCCAAACCTATACCTACCAGCCTCAATCCCTTTCCAGGAAACTTATGAGCCATTGGAGGCCGGACACCAACACCTTTCATCTGGTCCACGGGGAGGTGGGAATTAGTCTTTGGGATGTCTTTTAGATTTCAGGGGTCCCTATTGTTGGGGGTATGTATGATGAATTCCTGCCTCCCCCTTCTGTGTGGGACGATGAATGGAGAACCCCTCCCTTGGTGAAGTGGCTCATTGATCTAGCCCAGGAACGTTCGAAGGATACATCTCTGAGAAATATTGTCCCTGGTTATGAGGAGCATTCAAAGGATACGTCTCTGAGATAGCTTGTCTCTTATCACGACTGGATCAAGGATTTTTCCAGAGAGAGCTAGTCTGTAGCTCTTCCGCATAGGCCCATGAACTACCCTACAATGGAGTCCTGAAAGCAGAGGGGAAGCTATTGGATGAACCTGGAGCAAGGCCAATTCAACGATTGGGGCTGGGAGCTTATTCCAGATGTCGACCGACTACTTCGTCTGGTGGCATTTCTGGCCATGTTTTTGAGCGGCTGGTTATTGCCTGTACGTGAGTCTAGTGGCGTACGGGTCTATACCTTTGTCATGGCGGCACAATTGGATACCGACAACATTATCAACCTAGCCATCCCAGTACTGGCTAGGATTTACCAGTTTCTCGGTAATATTACCGATGTGAGCTGACCAAACTAAGTGGCCGGACCTTTTCAGATTCTCTGTGGATGGCTAGGCATTCATATCAATAACTGCTACACCTTCATCAACCCTCTTCAGATTCCGGGCACCACATTCCGGCCATATTTTCAATTAACCAGTGGGGTTATGCCAGAAGAGTGGGCGACCCAAGAGAAGGATAATCAATAGATAGTTCAGAATAAGTGTTTGTTATCAAGTCGAATCTCATGTTATGATCATTTAAATTTCCATCTGTTCTCTTCCCCAACTGGTACAATCATGAACACCACAAAAGAGGAGTTTAGAAAGCGGGGCTACCTCTTTTCCCTCCGAGAGGGAATTCTGGTAGCTTGTATTGGCGGGGAACTGATCTGTGAGGGTTACATGCCTTGCCGATTAGGGTGCCAATTTGGCTGCGTCCAGGCACTGTGTCCTCCCACACTTAATGGTGCCTGCGATAATTGTCATTTAATGGTGGCCAGGCAACTGTGGTTAATGTTTACCTAGGAGGATACCGGCTGCGAGTTTATGACCCCCATGCTTGCAGATTCCACTCCCTTCTTATCCAAGAATTTTGCTGACTCCTAGGTACAATCATACCCAAATGGCCAGCTAGGGACGTTGGTGCCTACCATCTCAAGTCCCAAGCCATTAAAGGGCATGAGGAAGTGAAAGGGGGATGGTGCCTCAACTAGGATGGGAAAAGTCCTTTGCCACCCTACTGGTCCCGTGCTCCCAGGGAAGATTTTAACAGACAGAGGTGTATCCTATCATGCCCTCGAAGCCACCCGAGGGGAGTTGGTTATTCCTGTAGATTCCACCTTCTCGACAACCTGGGGATAATGGAATGAATTTAAAGGTTGGTCAGCCTTCTGTAGCCAGTACCCCCATTCTCTATGGCAGTATCTTCTGGAATCAGAAGTGGCATTTGACAGGATGGGATACATATCTTCCCCTGTTGACATTCTTTATGATGTGGACCCAGAGCGGGTCAATCAGTATCTCCAGGAGATCGAAGCCTATATTTATGCGCGCCAGGGTTATGCAGTATTAACCCACCGAGTCCAGGCCATGCTGCACCTGGTGAACGATGAGGAGGGGGAAGGAAGTGACCACTCTTCAGGGGGTGATGATTTCGATGATCTCCCCGTCATGGCTGAAGCAAGGGAATTCCTCTCCTTACCTGTGAGGTCCCGTCCACAAGTAGCCCCAGAGAGTTCTAGGGCAGTGGTGAGATCTGGAACACAAGTACGACCATTAGAGCCCCTACCAGCCCCTACCGATGCCCGTCCCTCTTAGGTTGATCCATCGTGGCTAGCCCTTCCTATTACAGCCTCATTCCCAGACACATAGAGGATTTGGGATAACCTGAGGGCCAGGGGCTCAGACGAAGAGGTCTGGGCATTACTCCAAATGATCCCTCTCAAGATCCTAGGTATTGGGGTTATCTTCGCTCCGCCACACCTTTAGTTGGAAGTGGACTTGGGTGACATAGTCGCGTCATTGAAGGAAATGGACGCATACATGCGCTCACTCCGAAACCGGCTCTATGGGACCACCCGGGTGTCCATGATGATTAGACATCCCGAATTGTTCGAACTTGAAGAAGAGGTTGCTCTGCTCACCCATCCTAACTTTCTTCCTCCTTTACTGTGGAGGTTCTAAGGTTTCTCCCCTTTGTGTAGGGTGACAAATAATCTCAGGGGGCAATTCCTTCTCCAGAGTACACTCCCCGTGGTACCGCAGCAGGTGAGAATGCGCTTTCTCCCATGGGGGTCATCGAGGAGGGGTCCCTTGGTGCAGCTGAGCTCATGGAAGTGACCATTACAGACCCAGATAGGGTCTTCCCTCCTCCAACTCCTCCCAGAATTTTGGCTGAACTATCCCCTAAGCAGATCCAGAGACGGCAACATGCATTCCATTTATCAGAACAGCTCAGACAAGGAACATTGGGTAATCATGACTTCCTGTTTGCTTAATTGACAACTTGCATATTCTGACTCTTCCAGTCATTAGTTGTTTTGGCATATGGTGTAGGGCTACTCGGGGATCTGGCTGGGGCTACCGAAGCGGTCATACCTTCCACCTCCTTGCCATCTGCAGAGTCTCCTGTATCCATGCATGGGCATGAAGATATGGAGGGCCCTTATGGAGGGGCCAGTGATATGGATACTTTACTCCCTCCTTCATTAGTTAGAGATACATCAGAGGAGGAACTGCTGGTATTCGAGACTCCTTCTGATCAAACAACCCTTTCAATTTCAGAGGAAAATGGGGAACCCGTGATCACCGAGGGGCCTCCCTTTCCGACGGGGCAAGCCACTTCGGACCCAATGGATCCCGTGGTGATGGGGGAAGAGCCTGCCATTAGCACAGTTGTTGGTAACCCAGATCGGGCCATTGTCTTGTTTACTGGGGGAGTGATTTCCCTGAGCTTGGTCTCCGTAGGAGACCGCTTGGGGATGGCTTTGGAATCTACTGGTCTCGGGGATGGCCTTAGGTCTTAGACCCCTATGGGGGATCCCCAGACTCCCTTTCCTTTTGAGAATGTAGCATCTTCCTCGAGTGGCTGTCACGACAGTGTAGATCTTGAGGATGCCGACGCCCTGGCGACCAGGAGTAAGTTTCCCGATCTCTTGCCATTAACTCCTTTTCCTCCCCTTTTCTAATTAGAGGTACTTATCTGTCTTATTGACTTTCAGGCTTCAGGACCACAACCTTTGGCACTGGCGATTGTTTCATCAAACCCAACCGTGCCTATGACCACAAATGCCGGGGGTGAAGTTGCCGCAGTGCCAGAGTTTGTGGGTGAAACCGCATCAGGTCCTTCCTTAGTGACGTTCATCCCCAAGTATGTGTCCTCATCCGGGAGTGATTTCGAGCCCAATCAACAAGTCATTTCCAGTCTTCATCCTTCTCGCCAAAGGGCTTGGGAGAAAATCTGGAGGCTAATCTCTCAAACTCCCTTGGTTGAGATGCCGAACAAATTACTGAGGCTACGCAATTTGTTTATGCTTCCGGGATTTGACAGCTTTTACTATCATGGTGTTTATGACATAGTCAAGTAGGTGTTTTTTGATCAGGAAAGACTGGGTGGTTTCGAATTTCGCCTTTTTCCTGCCCAATCCAAAGCCTACCTTTCCGCAACCTGACAACTTTTCCTAACAGAGGCTCACGATCACGCCGGGGTAGTTGTGAGGCTCCAGGGAGAAGTTAATGAGTAGCGTTTTCACCTGGAGGTGCTGAGGAATGAGATACAGCAGATACAGCAGGAAGAGGCCAACATTTCCACCATAATTGAAGAAGGGCAGCGGTAGATGGAGGAGGAAACGAGGGCGAGCACAAAGGCGGCCCAGGAGGTGGAGGAGTTGCGGGCTGGTGTAGAAGATGAAATGGCCTTACTGCAGAATCTCTCTCAAGAAATCGAGGATTAACACCAGCGCCTGATACAACTTTTTGAATCTGCTGAAAACCTCCTGTAATAACCTTTTACGCAAGAGGAGGCTCTGGATTGTAGATGCCCTTCCTACCAACTTTGTTATGGAACAAAGAAATATTTCTCCTCAGTGCTCTTGTTATCTTCCCCTGTGATAAAAATTATTTGGAATGATCGCTGCATATGTTAATTCCTTGAACATAGAATAATCAGAGTCCGGGACCATTGATAAAAGTAAAACAAGCTCTAACTTTTTCCTTGACCATGGGATCCAGCGAGCATAGTTTGACTATTGCTAGAGATTTGTAGAAAGTCCCTACAAACCTTTTGTCTCTTCTTTTCATACCCTAATTTTTCCTGGGCTCATTTAGTGTTAACCCAGTGGGTATGACCTGACTTTTTCTTAGGTCTCCCTTTTCAGGTTTTCATCCTAACAGGCTTTGTGCCTCTTTTCTTGGGCGGTTTAAAGTCCTACCGTCAAGACTATCATTACTGATGTTTTAGGTCGAATAGCTTTGACCAAGTATGGTGGGGCAAGGGACCCAATGAGGTTTGGTTGATAAAAATATGTCTTAATATCCTTTATATGCATGTGGAGGTGGCATGTTTAGATTTTAATGACACGCAGGGCATGTCTCAAGGCATGGGAGCCGTATCGGCGTGCAGAGGTGGGAGGAGCATCGCCTAAGGAAATCTTGCCTTTGGTATACAATCCATGGGAGATCAATATGAAGAGACGTTGAGGGCATGGTATGCATATTCATGTAAAGGTGTCCTTAAGTCAATGAATCTCCATTTCTTATGGCTATAGGACTTCATGAAAGTCTGGCTTATGGAAACCACCATGAGTGGCCTGGAGAATTATGAAAACCACCGGGGGTGGCTTGGAAAGGTTATGTGACATCTGAAAGGTTTTGAGAAAATCTGTATCAATCAGGAGTGTGGAAGAAAGGTTCCTTTTATACGCATTTATCTAGCGTAAAGGACGGTTGGGTCTTGGCACAGTTTAAAGTCATGCAGCTGGGACATCATCTGGAATGGAACAGTTTCTCCTGGTCCTTGGTAATCTTGTCAGGGATGTTCCACCATATTCAGGAAGGGTTGTGAAAGAGGTTGGTAAACTGTAACTCAGAGGGTTTCCGAATCCCGGGATAGACATGAGGGCTTGGAGGCCAAGAGGCATACGGAGAGAAGCATTGCCTAAGGAAATATTGCCTTTGGTAGACGGGCCAGGGGTGATCAATATGCACAGCCGCTGAGGGCATGGTATGCATAGTCATGCAAAGGTGTCCCTAGGTCAATGATTGTATTCCCCCGATAGCCAAGAAACTTTAGGGAAGTTGAGATTTGGGACCTCCAGGGGTGGCTTATGAGAGTCCGGATTTTTCTGAGTACAAAGTATGGTTTACGATGAGAGGGTGCCTGGATACGGGGGAAATATCTCGACTGAACTTCCCGAGAATGGGTGAAGTAATTCCTTCTCACGCGAGTGTGAGACAGTGGCTTGTGCTGGTCTGACCTGTGCACTGAAGGACAAAGAAAAGCCTCCATTCCTTACTGAACCTGTGAAGGGTTTGACCGTGCAGTTTAGCGTCATGTAGTAAAGACGAAGAGCATTATTAAAGGATGCTATGAAGTTTAACATCATGTGGCGAGGAAGAAGGACATTTTTATTTCCTTTTCCAATGCTGTGTAGTTTAACGTCGTGCAGTAAGGATGATTGACTTTGCAGTTTAACATCGTGCGGTAAGGACGTAGTTAAAAAGGCTGCTCTTGATTAGAATGTAACTGGGCCCGAGTATCCTAGAATGTCCAAGACGTGGAGGGGGGTTGATGGTGTAAATCATGGTTTTTGGGATTCTTGGATCAGGAGATATGTCATAGAGGCTCTGAGGCCGATAAGCATACGGAGCTAGGAAGAGTATCGCCTGGGGAAATCTTGCCTTTGGTAGATGGGCCAGGGGCTATCAATATGCAGAGCCGCTGAGGGCATGGTATGCATAGTCATGCAAATGTGTCTCCGAGTCTATGGATTTCCAATTCCAATGGCCATGAATGGTTATGAATATCCGCAATTATCCAGGCCACGAAGTCTGTCATCAGGGAAGGAAATGTCTGAACATGTCGGGCATACTCGGCCCTAGTTGCTGTTAAAGCTTAGAGAGATCCCTACACTGATTTATTTTGTGCGTGGGGGTGTACCTTTACCCCATGCAGTTTAACATCGTGCGGTAATGATGAGGTACTCCTAGTTTAGCGGTCATAGAGCTCAGACCATTGGGTGACTATTACTGTAGTCACTTGAAGGATAAATAAGTCAACATGTTCTAATATACTCAAAACAAGGTAGGGGATAAAGGTTGTAAACTGTAACTTTGAGTTTTACCAAATCAGGAGGTGTGGCATGGGGGCTCTGAGGCCAGTAAGCGTACGGAGCTAGGAAGAGTACCAACCTAGGAAATATTTCCTTTGATGGACGATCCAGGGGCTATCATTATGCAGAGACACTGAGGGAATGGTATGTATAGTCGTAAAAAGGTGTTCCTGAGTCGATAACTTTCCACTTATGATGACCATGAATGGTTATGAGAATCTGTGATTGCTCATAGTGCAGAGTTCGGCATATGGGGATAATGGTGTCTGGGTATACAAGAAACATCTTCAATACAATTGTCCGTTGAGTCAAAGTAGCCTAGTCCTGGCTTGATGTTCGTTGATGCAGGTCGCTATGTGAACCACCGGCGGACACATAGGCTAGCCAGATAGGGATACCCTATCAACATTTGGATGTGAAAAGGGGAATGAACTTGTAAACCACTGATCCATAAATTTTTGGATCGGGAGATGTGATACGGGGGCTCTGAGGCCGGTAGGCATATGAAGGTAGGAAGAGTGTCACCCAAGGAAATCTTGCCTTTAGTAGATGGGCCAGGGGCTATCAATATGCAGAGCCGCTAAGGGCATGGTATGCATAGTCATGCAAAGGTGTCCATGGTTCGATGACTTTCCACTTCTGATGACCATGAATGGTTATGAAGATCCATAATTATCCGGGTCGTGGAGTCTGATATATGGAGAGGATGCATCCAAATGTGCAAGGAGTATCTCTATATCATTTCACCATGTGTCTTGGGTGGGTCACGATGAAGACTGTTCAGTTTAACGTCATGCGGTGAGGATGAAGTCCGTGCAGTTTAACGTCATGCGGTAAGGATGAAGTCCGTGCATTTTAGCGTCATGCAGTAAGGACGAAGTATACACCCCGTGTAGGTCTGGTACGTACACGGGGGAAGGTGGAATTTTTAACATTATTGTCTGTGTAGTTTAATGTCATGTGGAAAGGATGCAAAAATACACCTCGTGCAGGTCTAGCCCATACACGGGGAAAAGGGATCATTTTTAAATCTTGATATCCATGTAGTTTTACGTCGTGCGGTAAGGATGAGAAGTACACCCCGTGCCGTTCTAGTCCATACACAGGGGGAAATGGCCTTTTTATCTTTTATTCAGGAGGCTGGGCCAGGACGGGGAACCCTGGCATCACTACGTATCCTGCGAAGGCAGGAATCAAGCCGCATGTAGTTCTCTGGAAGAAGTACACCCCATGCTGGGCTAGTCCGTACACAGGGAGAGGGGACATTTTTAACCTCTTTTCCATGAAGTTTAACGTCGTGCAGTAAGGACGATGAATACAACCCATACAGGTATGATCCATACATGTGGGGAAGATGGAATTTTAAAATTTTATTTGGGGGTGGCTGGGCCAGGATGGAGAACCCTGTCGTCACTATGTATCCTGCGAGGGTATGAATCAAGCCGTACATAGTTATCTGAAATCCGTGCAGTTTAACGTCATGCAGTGAGGACGAGGAATACACCCCGTGTAGGTCTGGTCCATACATGGGGGGAGAAGGCATTTTTATCTTTTATTTGGGAGTGGATGATCCAAGATTGGGGATCCCGACGTCACTACATATCCTGCGAGGGCAGGAATCAAGCCATACGTAGTTCTCTAAAATATGTGCAGTTTAACGTCATGCGGTAAGGACGAGGGGTATTATTATATTCCATGCATTTTAATGTCGTGCAGTAAGGATGAACTCCGTGCAGTTTAACGTCATGCGGGGAGGATGAAATGCTCTTAGTTTAAGGTCATAGAGTTTGAACCGTTGGGTGCTTGGTAGTTTATCATCATGCAGCTTGGATGAAGAATACACCCCGTGCAAGTCTGGTTCATACACGGGGGAGGGAGCATTTTTAACTCTTATTATACATGCAGTTTAACATTGTGCGGTAAGGACGAATAATACACTTGGTCTCTATGTGAAATAATTCTTTAGGAATCTCTCATTGGTAGGAGCCGTAGTGAATTGCCCGTCCATGGAGATCAGGGTATATGCTCCATTGGAGTAGGCCTTGTGTACAACGATGGTCCCTCCAACTTGGGCTCCAGCTTTGGAGGTTTTCTTCTAGGTATCATTGGGGTTCGGAGGACCAATACCAGTTCTCCTTCCAAGAAAGACCGGAGGTGGACCTTTTTATTGAAGGCTCGTGCAATCCGATTCTGGTAGACTTCTAGATGGTGAAAAGTGTGCAACCGCTTCTCTTCTAGCTGTTCTAATTCACCTAGACACTTTTCTGACTACTCATCATTTGAAAATTGATCATATATGGCAACACAGAGTGAGGTAAGTTGGAGTTCAATGGGCAACACCGCCTCTATGCCGTACACCAATGAGTACGGTGTAGCCCGAGTAGCAGTGCAGATTGTGGTTTGATAAGCCCACAATGCATGGAGGAGTTTATCCAGCCATGAATTCTTGTCTTTGTCCACCATTTTCTAGAGAATGTCGGATAGGGTCTTGTTGAAAGCCTCTATCTATCCGTTGGCCGCTGCATGGTAGCGGGATGAGTGGTTAGCCTTGATACCATACTCGCGGTATAGTTTCTCCAATTCAGCAGAGCAGAAGATGGTGCTGTTGTCCATCAGTATGGTATGAGGGACACCAAATCTGGTGATGATATTTGTCTTCAAAAAGCTGACAATATTTCTTGCCCCAACTTCCTTGAGGGGTATAACTTCTTCCCATTTGGAAAAGAAGTCGGTTGGCATGAGGATATACTTCAGCTGTTTGGCCATGGCAGGAGGATATGGTCCCACAACGTCTATCCCCCAGATGGAAAACAGCCAGGAGTACTTGGCTTGATGAAGTAACTCCAGGGGTTGGTGTATGAAGTTGGCATGAATCTTGCATGAGTGGCATTTTGTGGTAAATATCTCGGAATCTCGTGCCACTGTGGGCCAGTAGTACCCAATCCTTCGAACCTGATGGGAAAGCTTGGTGCCCGGTTGATGTGCTCCACACGCTCCAGCATGTACTTCAGTCATGACGGTGGCAGTTTCTTCTCCATCAATGCATCTAAGGAGCACTCTGTTGAGGCCTCGTTTGTAGAGGAACTCTTGCTCACCCGCTCTGCCATATAGGAAAAAGTTGATTTCCATTATTTGTATCTGCTCTCATTCAGCCCTATCTGATGGAAGTTCTCCCCATTGAAGTTAGTTTGCAATCGGGGTCATCTAGCCGGTGGAAGGAGAATATGGCTCGGGGACAGGGCTGACTTCGTGGATTTATTCTGTCTTGGTCTGAAAAAATGGCAATACCATTCGACGGTGAGAAATACTGATAACTGTCTCATCCCGGATTGGGTCAGCTAGGGCTGTGGCCGCGCTGGATAATACATCAGCCTGAGCGTTCTGGGACTAGGGAATATAGGTCAATATTGGTTCTGTGGAGAATTCCTCCATTAACCCTCATATACGGTCAAATAGGGGGATAAACTCCTCCTTTTTAATAGCGTAGTCACCATTGACTTGCTTGATGACCAGCTCCGAGTCACCTCTTACCTGAAGGTACCGTACTTGTGCCTGGAGTGCGAGTTCCAGGCCTGCAATGAGAGCTTGATATTCCGCTTTATTGTTCGTACATCCTTCTGATAGGAGGAAGGAATATGGAAAGACTGCCTTCTTTGGAGACACGAGTATTATCCCCAAACCCACTTTGTTGAATCTGGGATCCTCCATCCTCTTCTCAGTTGGGCTTTGGGATGCGCCGTCGAAGTACATTTCCCATGTTGGGAACTCCTCTTGAACCGAGTAGATGTCTTCGTCAGGTAGCTCGATGTCTGGTGCAGTGGTCCCTGTCGAAGGGTGTTTTTCCAGAAAGTCTACCAATACTTGACCCTTGATGGCTTTTTGAGGCACAAACTGGATGTCAAACTGTTGCAGGATGACCGCCCATCGGGATAGGCGTCCAGTTAGCATCGGGCGGCAGAGGATGTACTTGAGCGGGTTACTCCACGGGATCAAATGGACCTCATGATGCTGCAGATAATGTCGCAACTTTTGAACTGCGAAGACCAAGTCTAAACAGCTCTTCTCAATGTTTGAGTATCGAGTCTCAGCATCAATCATTGTTCAGCTGAGCTAATAGAGAATGTTTTCACTACCCGCATCATTCTTTTGTGCGAGGAAGGCTCTCAGTGATCGCTCAAAGGCTGTCACGTACAAGATGAAATGTCTTACTTTAACTGGGGGCATGATCACCGGTGGGCTTAAGAGGTACTTATTCAAGTTGTTGAACACCTCTTGGCAGTCATCCATCCATTGGTACGTGACCCC
Source organism: Viscum album (assembly GCA_963277665.1). Lineage (NCBI taxonomy): Eukaryota > Viridiplantae > Streptophyta > Magnoliopsida > Santalales > Viscaceae > Viscum > Viscum album. Next base: position 64,525,590 of record OY728133.1, read on the forward strand.
CTTCTTCATTAACCTGGTGAAGGGAAAACATTTGCCTGCTAGGTTGGCTATAAACCGCCTAATATATGCTAGGTGTCCTTGGAATCCCCTCAACTTGGTGTGATTGCGGGGAGGTGGCAGGCCATGGATAGACTTTGTTTTCTCAGGGTCGACTTTGATGCCATGATGGTGTATGAAGAAGCCAAGGAATTTCCCTGAGGTAACCTCAAAGGCGCATTTCAAGGGGTTCATCTTCAATCTATACTATCAGAGTTTGTTGAAGACGGTCTCAAGGTCTGACAGGTGGTCCGAGCACTGTCTGGACTTGACCACCAGGCCATCCAAGTAACATTCAACGAATTTCCCTAGGAACAGTTTAAAGATCTCATGCATAGCGCGCTGAAATGTGGCGCCAACATTCTTGAGACCAAAGGGCATGAACCTATAACAGAATACCACTTGAGGGGCCCTGAAGGCAGTTTCTTCCTCGTCTTCTCGGGCCATCCTGATTTGATTATATCCAGAATAGCTGTCCATGAAGGATAGAGTCTCGTACCCAGCCGTCACATCAATTAATAATTCGGTGATCGGGACCGAGAAATCATATTTTGGACAATGCCAATTGAGATCTCTAATGTCAATGCAGACATAGATTTTTCCGTTCTTTTGCTTGACAGGGATGATGTTGGCCAACCCAATGGGGTACTGGACCTCCCAAATGAAGCCTGCTTTAATGAGATTATCGACTTTAGCCTCTATTTTGGCGGCATGTGAGGGATGCGTCCTTATAGCAGCCTGTTTATAGCCCCATTGGTCTTCTGGAAGACCCAAGTGGTGCGTCGCCACTTCGGGATTGAGTCCCGACATTTCTGTGTAATTCCAGGAGAAAACATCCCAATGTTGCCTCAGGAAATAGGTATATACCTCATGCTCCTCGAGGGACATGGATGCACTAATGAGAGTAGGCCTCAGATCTTCCTCGGTACCCAAGTTTATTTCCATGAGCTCGTCTACCATGGTGGAGATACCCTCCTCAAATGCAGGAGGTGCATCCCTGAGATCTTCCCCCTCTTCTTCTCCCAAGTACTCATCTTCTTGATCCAACGATGAGAGATCTTCCGGTCTGAGACTTCGAGGGTCTGAGGGAGAGACATCGTGGACATCCCCGCTTGAGTATTCGTCCCCAAATCCAGGGTTGGCGGACGTTCCCGCATTGTCATACTTGGCCATCGTGGCTGAAGTCATGAGGACATCCAAATGCGTGTCCGTAATTGAATTTCTTCTATGAACATGGTTGATGGGTAGGACATAATCTCTGCTAAGCTTCCTGAGGGGGTCATCAAGAACCATTTCCAGGCCATTTGGAGCGGGGATCCAGTCGACACCATCGACCAAAGGCTTATTTTTATTTTACTCATTGAACCCGGCATCAATGTAATGTGATTCGAAGAGATCGAAAGGTGCCTTGTCAGCATGAAAAATTACACTTTGTCCATTGACATAGTACTTGATACACTGGTGGTAGGATGAAGGAACAACCATGTGATTATGGAGCCACGACCTTCCCAGCAAGGCATTGAATGTTGTGCTCTGCCGGACCTCCAGGAATTCCATGTAGGCTACCAGGTCACCAAAATGTCTCTTTAGCTTAATTTGTCCCATTGGTTTCTACTCACTCTTGTCATACCCCAACATAGTTTTGGCTGAGGGAATTAGGTCATCCCCACTATATCCCCACTTATGGAGTGTCCGTAGGGGAAGGAGGTTAACTCCAGAGCCATTGTCTATAAAGACTTTCTGGATCTCAATACCATTTAGTGTGCCTGACACATATAGTGGTCTGACGTGTCCTTGCATGATGACATCTTCATCCTGATCGGTGAAGGAAATCATCACATTGCATTCAACTGGGTTAGTCTCCGTCTGGTAAATTTCGGCAGTAGCTACCTCAGCTTGAAACTCCTGGGGGCTGATCAAAGCCTCTATAAGCACCTCCCTAAGGTCTGCTGACAGACTTAGGGCATCGAGGATTGATATCTTGGCTGGTACCGATGCCAGCTACTTAAGGATATCGTATTTCTGCTCCAGCGGCCGATGCTTCTCCATTGGCGGGAGAGTCTTAGCGGGTGCTTTAGGGGCTGGAGCATTTGATGAGGAGGGACCAACCATGGGGTCGGATATCGATGGCGTTCCCGCGTTTTGAGGACTTGGCCCGACCAGTCTGTTTGTGCGTACTAGGCGGCCAGACAATTGCTCCTCCTCTAGTGGGTATCGTAGAACAAAAGGGAAAGAGTGGATGCTTGTGGAGGTGGAGGGGAATTATTTATCTTTTTGAGTCCGTTAAATGGATCTCCCATGGGTTTCCGCGATACTAACAGTTTGGGCCGGGGTCCAATCGTAGGGTTGGTTTCAGCCGCGGCTGCGCCTCCCCTGGTATCCCCTACCTCTGCGATTCCTCCTCCCGACTCCTCGTGTAGGGAACTCGGGTCTGTAACCATACCCTTCATTAGGGAATGATTCCATAAAATGGATGCCGTTAATAGAACCAAAGATTGGCTCTTCATCCTCTGACAGGTCAACCTGGTCGGTTGTCCCGGATGGTGTCGTTTGGTGGGTCGGTGCCCGTGGTGCCAAATTCGAGGGCATATAATCTGCCAAGGTCGGGACTAACTTTTTCCCCGTCACGTGCTACTAGTCTTGCAATTTTTTACTCCTTTGATTATGCCCAGATTACCGGCTCATGGAGGGTTGTGGGGCCGATACTGTCGGCTCTGCAGCTTCAGGGGCTATTGGTGGCAACACCGTCTACTGTAGTTGAGCTTGGAGTATGCCATGGGCTCAGTTGATAGTCTTCCGAGTCATCCAGTTGTCAAATTTCTGCCCCTGCTTGCTGGTGACTTTCTGCCACCCCTCCTCTTTGTCAGAGTTGGTGGTAGAGATATATGCCACATGTGCTATGGGTGGTCCCATCTTGACCTGCTCGGAGTCTACCATCCTCTGCAGGAGGTCTTTGAAGACGAAGCATTCCTGGATACTGTGTCCCAACATCTGATGGTAGGGGCAGTAATCTGGCCTGTCATCGCGGCCGAACTCTTCAGGTTTCCTCAGCTCCGGAAGGCAGAGCAAGTTTCAGTTCATAGCGGCAATGAAGTAGCCGTGAACTTAATCATCCCAGAACGAGTATACTTTTTGTCTTCATTCCTCAATCTGGTTCTGCTTTGGTCCTTGCCAATCGTCCCGTTTAGGCGAAGGTGGCCGCTGATATGTAGGAGGCCCTTGACGATTTGGTGGGGTCCTGAGCGGTGGAGTGGGCATAAGGGTCAGCTTGAGTGTGAAAACAGACGCTTCAACTCTAGGAATTCTTTTCACAGGAGCCTATGAGGCTATTCAAGACTTCGAATTAGTCCACTACAGGGAGTCCTTAATTCTCTGGGCAATGGCTGAGTGATGGCAGATGCCAGTGGTGCACTCCACTGGTATGAGTGGTGTTCACAGCTCATCTCAAAGATTATCGATGCATATGGCTAGTATCTCATCTTGAGGCATTGTCCTGTTTAGGGAATAGTTCAGACCCTTCCATATAGCGATGAAATTTGAGACCCTCTTGTTCTCCCTATGCTTGAAGTTCATGTGATCGCTGACCGTTGTTTTAGGCAATGTTGAGCTGAAGTGGAATAGGAACTGCTACCGATGTTCTTCCCAGCTCTTTATTGACTGGGCTGACAGACTCATATACCAGACGAAGGCAGATCCTTGCAAGGTCCATACGAAGCACCTGAGTTTTGCTGCTTCTTGTTGCTCCGAAGTTCCCATCATAGGGTCTCAATAGGATGTGTAGTGCATCAAATGCTATTCCGGATCACCTGATCCATTGAAGATAGGGAATACAGGGCTCCAAAAATTGGGTGGAGGCGGTGTGTTGCTTACCCAATCTGGGTAGGGTTTCTTCTCTGGCTGTATCGGAGCGCATCGACCTTCCATCTCTTCCAATCTAGTTGTTAGTGCCTTGATGGTGTTGGTGAGACCATGGTTTACATCTGGTTGGGCCTGGTCCTGGACAGGCGTAGCCCGAGGCATTGCCTGAGGATCCGAATTGGCCGGCACCAGGGGTGCATGTGCCTTTTCTGGCACCTTCGGAGGGTTAAGGAGTACTCGCTCTGGTTGCTTCCAGAGTGGAGGGAAGTCTTGGTATTCATCTGAATTTACATTTAGGTAGTTGGAAGGGCCGGGCGCCTCATTGGATGGGAGCCCTGACCGTGTTTCATTTTCTAGGGCAAACCTTAGTCTTTGTGGTTCACTTGTTGGGAGTGCATTCTGTGGCTCCTCCTGGGATGCACTTTCAATAAGGTGGTTCCTCTGGAGTAGCTCGGCGTTGTGTCACCTCAATTCTTTCATCTCCTCTTCCTGTCGAGTGAATCTCTCTTTGAGCGTGAGTGGATCATCTTTGTCGAGAGAAGAAGAAGGGTTAAGGGTAACCAGTACTTTGTTCTTATACTTGTTGGAAGCTCGCAGGGTAGGTGGAGGAGGGTTGGCTGGAAGGACGACCATATTTAGGGCGGCCCTCTGGTTCCGGGTGTGCACACATGGTGGTTCATTGTGAGTCACAGCCTGACTGAAACCATTGTCTCCCGATCCCTCCTGATTTTCAGTATCTCTGGTGTCACCCGTGGGGTTAACCTCTATGATGTTGATAGATGCATATCGCAGGGCGGAGAAGATGTCATCTTCCAAACAGGAAGAGGATCTCCCGTATCTTCTACTAGCCTTCCCTTTCGTGACCTGGGGTTGCCTTCATAATTATTGATGAAGGGTGAAACAGAGAGTTATTTGATGTGACCATACAGTGCGCCTTCCTCTCAGAGGGGATGATGATTCAAATGACGGGATGGGATGTGAATCTCCTCTTCTGACTGTCCTACCTTGATGAGAGAATACTGATTCTCATGGGGGAGGATATTGTTGAGGGGGGAATAATTCCCCCAGCCCTAAGGGCTGGGGTTGGATCTGTTCCTTGGACATTGAGTCTCTTCCCTGTTTATTTGTATTATGGGGGCATTTGTTATTAAAAATGCCCCCAGCCCTGCAGGCTGGGGTTGACCCTAGATTGCGACAGTGGCTGCGGCTATCGCTACCTGCCTGATCTTTCGTGCCCCCATTTTGGGGTGAACTGGGTTTGGTGCCGAGTTCTTCTGTGAATCAATCCATTTTGGGGAAGCATGAAAAGATCGCTGATTGGCCTATACTAGGAGAGAGGCCTATTGTTTGCTCTCGGTGGCCTGATTCAAGAGTTCTTGAATGGATTGTTCCCAGTCGACACCATTGACAAAAGGATTATTTTTCTTTTACTCATAGAATCCGACGTCAATGTAATGTGACTCAGAGAGCTCGAAAGGTGCCTTGTCGACATGCAACATTCCACTTTGTCCATTGACGCAGTACTTGATACACTGGTGGTAGGATGAAGGAACAACCATGTGCTTATGGAGCCACGACCTTCCCAGCAAGGCATTGAATGCTGTTCTCTGCCGGACCACCAGGAATTCCGTGTAGGCTACCAGGTCACCAAAATGTGTCTTTAGCTTAATTTTTCCCATTGGTTTCTACTCACTCTTGTCATAACCCAACATAGTTGTGGCTGAGGGAATTAGGTCGTCCTCACTATAGACCAACTTATGGAGTGTCCATAGGGGAAGGAGGTTAACTCCATATCCATTGTCTATAAAGACTTTCTGGATCTCAATACCATTCAGTGTGACTGACACATATAATGGTCTGATGTGTCCTTGCATGATGGAATCTTCATCCTGATCAGTGAAGGAAATCAATGCATTGCATTCAGCTGGGTTAGTCTCCGTCCGGTAAATTTTAGCAGCAACTACCTCATCTTGAAACTCCTGGGGGCTGATCAAAGCTTCTATAAGCACCTCCCTGAGGTCTGCTGACAGACTTAGGGCATCGAGGATTGACAGCTTGGCTGGTACCGATGCCAGCTGCTTAAGGATATCGTATTTCTGCTCCAGCGGCTGACGCTTCTCCATTGGAGGGAGAGTATTAGCGGGTGCTTTAAGGGCTAGAGCATTTGACGAGGAGGGACCGTCCATGGGGTTGGATATCGATGGCATTCCCGCGTTTTGAGGACTTGGCCCGACCGGTCTGTTTGTGCGCATTAGGCGGCCAGACAATTGCTCCTCCTCTAGTGGGTATCGTAGAACAAAATGGCAAGAGTGGATGCTTGTGGAGGTGGAGGGGAATTATTTTTCTTTTTGAGTCCGTTGAAGGGCTCTCCCATGGGTTTCCGCGATACTAATGGTTTGGGCCGGGGTCCAATCGTAGGGTTGGTATCGGCCGCAGATACCCCTCCCCTGGTATCCCCTACCTCTAGGATTCCTCCTACCGACTCCTCGTGCAGGGAACTTGGGTTTGTAACCATAACCTTCATCAGGTAATGATTCCATAAGATGGATAACGTTAATAGAACCAAATATTGGCTCTTCATCCTCTGACAGGTCAACCTGGTCGGTTGTTCCGGATGGTGCTGTTTGGTGGGTCGGTGCCCGTGGTGCCAAATTCGAGGGCATATAATCTGCCAGGGTCGAGACTAACTTTGGCCCCGTCACGTGCTACTCCTCTTGCAATTGTTTCCTCCTTCTTCGATTATGCCCAGATGACCGGCTCATGGAGTGTTGTGGGGCCGATACTGTCGGCTCTGCGGCTTCAGGGGCTGTTGGTGGCAACACTGTCTAATGTAGTTGTCCTCAGATTGTGCCCTGGGCTCGGTTGATAGACTTCCAAGTCATCCAGTTGTCAAATTTCTGCCCCTGCTTGCTGGTGACTTTCTTCCACCCCTCCTCTTTGTCGGAGTCAGTGGTAGAGATATATGCCACATGTGCTAGGGGTGGTCCCAGCTCGACCTGCTCAGAGTCTACCATCCTCTACAGGAGGTCTTTGAGGACGAAGCATTCTTGGATACTGTGTCCCAACATCTGATGGTAGGGGAAGTAATCTGGCCTATCATCGTGGCCGAGCTCTTCAGGTTTCCTCAGCTCTGGAAGGCAGAGCAAGTTGCAGTTCATAGCAGGAATGAAGTAGCCGTGGACTTGATCATCCCAGAATGAGTATACTTTTTGTCTTCATTCCTCAATCTGGTTCTGCTTTGGTCCTTGCCGATTGTCCCATTTAGGCGGAGGTGGCCGCTGATATGTAGGAGGCCCTTGATGATTTGGTGGGGGCCTGAGCGGTGGAGCAGGCACAGGGGTCGGCTTGAATGTGACAACCGACGCTTCAGCTCTAGGAATTCTTTTCACAGGATCCTACGAGGCTATTCGAGACTTCAAATTAGTCCACTACAGGGAGTCCTTAATTCTCTGGGCAATGGCCGAGTGATGGCGGAAGCCAGTGGTGCACTCCACTGGTATGAGTGGTGTTCACAGCTCATATCGAAGATTATCGATGCATATGGCTAACATCTCATCTTGAGGCATTGACCTGTTCAGGGAATAGGTCAGACCCTTCCATATAGTGATGAAATCTAAGACCCTCTCGTTCTCCCTCTGCTTGCAGTTCATGAGATTGCTGACCGTTGTTTTAGGAAACATTGAGCTGAAGTTGAATAGGAACTGCTGCCGAAGGTCTTCCCAGCTCTTTATTGACTGGGCTGACAGACTCGTATACCAGACGAAGGAAGATCCTTGCAAGGTCCGTATGAATCACCTGAGTTTTACTGCTTCTTGTTGCTCCATAGTTCCCATCATAGGGTCTCAATAGGATGCGTAGTGCATCAAATGCTGTTCCGGATCGCCTGATCCATTGAAGATAGGGAATATAGGGCTCCCAAAATTGGGTGGAGGCGGTGTGTTGCTTACCCAATATGTGTAGGGTTTCTGCTCTGGCTGTATAGGAGCGCATCGACCTTCCATCGCTTCCAATCGAGCTGTTAGTGCCTTGATGGTGTTGGTGAGACCCTGATTTACATCCTGTTGGGCCTGGTCCTGAGCAGGCGTAGCCCGAGGCATTTCCTGAGGATCTGAATTGGCCGACACTAGGGGTGAATATGCCGTTTGTGGCACCTTTGGAGGGTTAAGGAGTACTCGCTTCAGTTTCTTCCTGAGTGGAGGGACGTCTTGTTATTCGTCCGAATCTACGTTTAGGTAGTTGGATGGGCCGGGCACCTCGTTGGATGGGAGCCCTGACCGTGTTTCATTTTCTGGGGCAAACCTTAGTCTTTGAGGTGCACTTGTTGGGAGTGCATTATGTGGATCCTCCTGGGATGCACTTTCAATAAGGCGGTTCCTCTGGAGTAGCTCGGTGTTAAGTCACCTCAATTCTTTCATCTCCTCTTCCTATCGAGTGAATCTCTCTTCGAGTGTGAGTGGATCATCTTTGTCGAGAGAAGGAGGCGGGTTAAGGGTAACCAGTCCTTTGTTCTTATCCTTGTTGGATGCTCTCGGGGTAGGTGGAGGAGGGTTGGCTAGAAGGACGACCATATTTAGGGTGGCCCTCTGGTTCCGGGTGTGCACACCTGGTGGTTCGTTGTGAGTCACAGCCTGACTGAAACCATCGTCTCCCGATCTCTCCTGATTTGCAGTATCTCTGGTGTCACCCGTGGGGTTAACCTCTATGATGTTGATAGATGCATATCGCGGGGCGGAGAAGATGTCATCTTCCAAACAGGAAGAGGGTCTCCCACGTCTTCTGCTGGCCTTCCCTTTTGTGACCTGGGATTGCCTTCAGAATTCTTGACGATGGGTGACACAGAGAGTTCTTTGATGTGACCTTATGGTGCGCCTTCCTCTCGGAAGGGATGATGATTCAAATGACGAGATAGGATGTGAATCTCCTCTTTTTACTGTCCTACATTGATGAGAGAATACTGATTCTCGTGGTGGAGGATATTGTTGAGGGGGGAATAATTCCCCCAGCCCTAAGGGCTGGGGTTGGCTCCGTTCCTTAGACATTGAGTCTCTTCCCTATTTTATTGGTATTACGGGGGAATTTGTTATTAAAAATGACCCCAACCCTGCAGGCTGCGGTTGACCCTGGATTGTGACAATGGATGCGGCTATCGCTACCTTCCTGATCTTTCGTGCCCCCATTCTGGGGTGAACTGGGTTTGGTGTTGAGTTCTTCTATGAATTAATACATTCTGGGGAAGCAGGAAAAGATTTCTGATTGGCCTCTATTAGGAGATAGGCCTGTTGTATTCTCTCATTGTCCTGATTCAGGAGTTCTTTAATGGCTTGTTCCCATCGGGCCTGAAGCTTCTAGGACTTACTCAAGGCCTGACTCTGCTGGGTGTATTGCCTTTCCTAAATAGAGAGACCACTCGATTTCCGTCGTGACATGATGACGTTGCAAGACACCATGCCGAACGGGTTTTTCTGGGCGGGGAGCAGAGTGAAATGTAGAGCTCCATGTTCTCCCCATCCCCTGATATGGACTCCCGTAAGAGCGTCACCGATGAGGCGGTGCAGCTGGTGCAGCGCACGAAGACAGGCTATCTCCATATTTCCTTTACGCCTCTCGGGTCGCTGTTTCCGTGCTGAAGGAAGAGCTTCCAGGTCAATGTGACGCAAGAGGTCCCCTATTATCTTGATGTGGTCTACATACCTGTTGTAGGGCAGGAAGCTTGATTTCAGTCGGTGAAGGGTTGTCCATATATTATGGCGGATGCCGTGCACACATTCTTCCGACAAATCTCTGGGTATGTCAAACTAAGAGGTGGCCGTAGGCCAAAACATAACTAGTATATCATCCCTGGCCAGTCGTTTCCTTAGGTGCAGCATATCGACATACTCCTCCGCTAGTGATTCCTCTATCTGGTCAGCCCAACTGAGATGCTCACTGTCAGTGTAGTCAGAGGTAGTGGGACTGGTAGGTGATGAATCATTATGTGGGCGATTCCGAGGTGGTTCAGAGGATGAACGCGGCCCTGGACCGTCTTCTGATTGTAGAAGGATGTCGTCGGTGACTAACTGGGAATCTGACATGCTTGATCCCATCCTTCTGAGTGCCTCGGTATACAAGGGCTTTTCTGTACTTGATTCGGCAGGAGGAGGACCTTCCTGTCGATATGATATGTCATCGTGGGGAGGAACTCCACAATGGCGGCCATAATGGCGAGGACTACCATTACTGCTTGATGCTTTACTGCATAGAAGACTTTTGCAGTGCACACCCTGGGGAGGACCTCTAAGGCATGTCGTAGCAAGGGGAGGACCTTCTGGCTACGTAACGTCATTATAGGGAGGACCTTCGCAATAACTTCCATAATGGTGAGGATGAACATCATGGATTGACGTTTGATGTGCATCCTGGGGAGGGTCTTCAGGACACACTGTGACAAGGGGAGGACATTCTTGTTGCTTTGGGCCAATGCGAGGAGGACCTTCACAATGGTGGCCGTGGTGGCGAGGACTACCGTCACAGCTGCAGAAATGGGGAGGACTACCATTACTGCTGCCGCAGGGAGAACATCAGCGGGATACATCCTGGGGAGGGCCTCCAGAATGTACCACAATGAGGGGAGGGACTTCTCGTTGCTTGAAGTATCTACGGGGAGGACCTCCGTTATCAGGGTGGCGAGGACTACCACTGTGATCTGATGCCTGGCTGCGCGGAGTGTCGTTGCAGTGTAACCCCTGGGGAGGACCTTCAGAGCAGGCTATGACAAGGGGAGGACCTTATTGTCGTGATGAGATGTCACTACAGGGAGGGCCTCCACAGTTGCGACTATGATAGAGAGGAATACTGTCATAATCTGTGGTCCCACTACATGGAGAGTGATTGCAGTGTATACCCCGAGGAGGAACTTAAGGGTTGACTGAAGTAAGTGGAGGACCTTCTTGCTGCCCAATCTTCTGGTCACATGGAGGGTTTCCGTGATTCGCTTCAAAAGAGGAGCTCTCAGGATCGATCATTATATGCTCGCGGGGGAAGCCCCCACGGGTGCTCTGGGGAGGACCTTTAGAGCTGCTGGTAGCAACATTGTGGGGAGGACCTTCTCACCTGCTACTGCCACTCCCATAATATGGTAATGGGTGGGCAGGGTTCTGAGCCTTTGATGCGTGCTTAGTGGCATCAGGAACCCCATCTTCCAGCAGAGCGGAGTCACGAACTCCCTCTTTATTTTTCGGCTGCCTTTGGCGCGTTCAGGGGGCTCTTTTGCAGGAAGCGGGGACTGTCTCCTATTGAAAACGACCTTAAACTCCTTTGGTTCCCTATCTAATTGGGTCCCGTTATGTTTCCGGGATACGCCGACGAACATCTTGACTTTTAGCAAGGATATATGCCTGATCTAGAGCATCCACCATGATGGACGGGTGCCCCCCAGTTGGAATGAGTGAAGCTGATCGATCCGGTTGCCCTTGTGTCACGTAATATGGCCGGCGACCCTCCTGGGAAGAACCAGGGATGCCGATCTGCTTCGAGGTGGCTATCTCGTCTCTTAGACCAGTCGCCTCAATTGGGGAGACGGGCTCATGGTCTCGAGTCCTTGCTATTGCCTCTGATGCAATTACATTCTAGAAAGTTTTCAAGATATGATATAAGATCAATACCTGCTCCTCCATCATTTCCAGGATATGTAGAGAGACATCTTTGGCTGGAATGGGTATGGAGGCCCATTCTGGTATCGGAGTAGGAATATCCTGCTCCAGTCCCCTGGTGGTCAGTGGGTACTGAAAATTCTCCTATATCGGGACAGGTGAACGAATCTGCCCCTATACCGGGATATACTGGTTTATCTCTCCGTTTTCCGCCACATCGGGATGGCGGACTGTACTTGCATCTGCAAGGAGCTGTCCCTGCATATATTGGTTTCCCAACGTATCGAGTCGGTGGCCTTTGTTGGTGGGAAGACATGCCTGCCTATGGATTTCTGCCACATCTAGGTGGTGGGCTTTGTTGATCGCCACCATATCAGGATGGAGGGCGTCAGAAGAAACTGCTAGGAGCTGGTCCTGCAGGTTCCAGGTCGCCACCACGTCAGGTTGGTGGGCTTCACGACCCTGGTAGGGAGAGGTGCCTGCCCGGTAAATGACGTCCTGTGTGAGCGATGGGATTGATGGATCTCGACGGGGATGCGCGACGGCTTGTATGATGCCGCCATGTATGGATGGCGGGCTCAGGAGGAGTGAATAGGTGTAGGTGCCTGTTCATGGTACGCCTCCGTGGTTGGGCAGTGGAGCTCCTCCTCAAAACTAGGGTGATGACCAGTCCCTGATTGTATGTCTGCCGCCCTCGTCGGGCAGTCCGAGGGGCCGGAGCTCAGGGAGCATGGGCCTAAATCCTCGGGGAGACATCCTGCTTGGTGTGAGGATATTGAATCGCAGTGTGACCATGATGACATCTGTCAGCGGAGGCCTTGGAGCAGAACCCCTGTTCGGTGGGGATGAAGTCCTCAACTTCGACCTCATCCGCCTCCCTAAGATAAGGGAGGTACGCATTTTCCCATTCCGGGGATAGACTCCCAAAATGGTTGGAGACAACAACATGGGCTGTCTGGATCTGCCTTTACGGTTGCTGTTGGGTAGGCAACCAACAAATCTTGACTTATTGGAGGGCATTCATGGCCACCTCCACCGTTGGGAGAGTACCGTTCACATGGTACTCTCGGATCAGCGTGTCTGAGACCCAGCGTTGAAGACACTAGGTGGGTGATGGGGTCCTCCATAGGTGAGGAAGTCCTATCATTGCATATTTGGAAGCACGTGCTTGTGAGTTCCTTCAGGATGCCATTGGATAGAAGGGAGTTATGAAGTTAGTACCTACAAAACATTTTAGAAAATACAAGCAGCAAACCCATCAAAGCAGCATCTCATGATCCCATGCATAGTTAATGACCTTGCTTGGACCTCCTTGTGAGTAAAAGGGGGCACAGGGTGGGATTAAGTTAAATCCGTCATGCTTGGTTAAAGATTCACACCAGGTTCACCATTTTTGTTTCGGGTTTCAGTCTCGAAACGCCCAACAGTTCCGTATCCGATGACGCGTGGACCTGGTTTCCAAAGGCAGCCATTCGCCGGATGGTCTGACTAGTGATGCTTAAGAACTCACATTGGTCGAGAGTATGGGAAGTCGGGCTCATATCACCCTTTTGGGGGGAATTATTGCCTGTTTCGGGACTCTCTTATAGATTTAAGATGTATTCATATGTTCGCGAATCTTTGGTTTATACCCAAACATAGTATCCACAGATTTAACCCTGGTGGGAAATGCTCAAATGGATGCAAGGGGTTCAGAATCATTTAGGCCTGAGGTTTACCACCACTCATTGGATTAATGAACCCATGGAGTCGGAACTCATTGAGGCGGCACTAGGAGTGGCGCGGTGAACCGATGTGAAGATATTCGGATCGACTGGTTGTTGGGCTTGAACCTCATGGAGGCTTCCTACGTACCCTGCCTAGGGGACAGGGATCAAAGTCCACATAGTTCAAAAGGGGAGCGTTAGAGAACCGACATGAAGGTGGACCCAGGGGTCCATTGGTGATCGGGCTTGAACCTCATGGAGGCTTCCTACGTATCCCTGTGGTAGGGAATCAAATTACTTGTAGTTCGCATTGGCTTGGGACTTACGCTCTGAGGTAGCCCAAAATTATGGATTGGGGCTTACAATCTGAGGAGACCCATAGTGATGGATTGGGGATTACACTCTGAGGAGGTCCAAAGTGATGGATTGGGGCTTACAATCGGAGGAGGCCCAGGGCGATGGATTGGGGATTACACTCTGTGGAGGCCCATAAGAGGATGTCATGGTCGATGATTACTCTAAGACCACGTGATTCATGCTCGGTGTGAGAAACAAGAGGCAGCAGGGACCAGAGGATCACATCGTGAAAGGTGCGTCCGTGAGAAATGGAGTGGGGATTACACATGAGGGCGACCCATAAAGTTGGGGCTTACTCTGGGATGGACACCCATGGTGACAAAGCGTAGCGGGAGAGGGAAATGGGGTGCTCCTGTGCCCATCTCCTCTCTTTCAGTGCATGAGGGCTTCCTTTTGATGGGTATTTTACTACCCCTGAGGAGCCCTTAACAAGTAGAGGGGTAGAAAGGGGAATCCCGAGCTCAGACTCTACATTACTGTGGGAATGTGAACCCAGGAATGCTTCGAGAATCTACTGAAGGGTCGGGGAAATCCCTTCGCCTCGATTTACCGTTGGTATGTGAACTCAAAACGGAGCACTAATGCGCCTGAGTGTTACACCACACAGATCCGGTGGATCTAGTGGGGGCCTCGGCTTGGGGCCGATGAGTAGACCAGTGAAGGAGTCATAGAGGATCAGGCCGGATCGGGAGGATCTTATGTGGCTCGGGGAACTGGAACTCTGAAGGATTCGGCAGAACACACAGGGGTATGGGTGGTGGCGCCCTTCGCGTAGGGAAGTGCTACACGACTGGAGAGGCCATCCGCAAACCAGGGTGGTCCGCAAACTAAGAGGACACCCATGAACAAGGGTGGTCCGTGGACTAAGAGGCCGCCCATGAACTAGGGTGTTCCGCGAACTGAGAGGCCGTCCGCGAACCAGGAGGGTCCATGGACTAATTGGCCGTCCGCGAACCAGAAGGGTCTGCAGACTGATTGGCATCCCGTGAACTAATAGGGTTCACGAATTTGGGTTCGGCCCACGTACGAGGTTGGTATGCGGAGGGTTCGACGTGAGCAGCGGTGACCAAGGTTGGTGCCGGTCGAGGGTTCATCGGTCGGGGCTTCGCCCACGTAGGGGGGTGCTATGCGGCGCGACGGATCAGAAAAGAGGATTAAACGCCCTTGTCTGTGGGGAGTGCATCCGCGGAGGGGCTATGGTTCACAGTCTTCTCGTTTTATGTTATTTTGAGTTCGCGGTTCACCAAACTATTATGCGTTTTCGGTTCCTTATTAGCTCGTTCCCAGGTTCATACCTGCTCTGGTTCACGAACTGGAACTTTTGAAATCCTAATCCTTCCTTCAAAATCTTTCCACTCGAATCTGACCAATCTCCTCTCTGTCTCCTTTCTCTGAATCCGAATCTCTCCCTCCTCCTTTCCCCCTCTGTCTCCTTTTATAGAGTGGGGAAAGAGATGTATCTGTGGTCATGTGACAACTTTTGCGGAGGCCCATGACCGAATACCCACTTTATAGCTGACTTGGTTAATCCATAATTCGCAGTGGGTATTGAGTGCTTCTCCCCCCCATGAACTGAATGAGGGGAGTGCTTCACGGCCGTGGAGGGTTCTGCCTCCATTTCGCGAATGACAGTGGAGGTGGTTCGGGCCGTCTGCCACAGTTCGCTGCTAGGGTGGTTTATGTCGGTGAACTGGATTGCCCCCCACCCTACTTTGCACCCACGGAGGATCTCCGCCTCCATTCCGCGAACGACAGTAGAGTCGGTTTGGGCTGGCTGACACATCTCACGGCTAGGGTGGTTCATGTTGGTGAACCGGATTGGCGCCCGCCCTACTTCGCGCCCGCGGAGGATCTCCGCCTCTATTCCGCGAACGATAACGGTCCGCGGAGGGGGACACTTCACGGAACCGGCCATGCGTCGTTAACATTAGACCGGTCAACGGACCAGTTCCTCCTTCACCATCCTTGAGTATTGTCCATATTTTCCCATCCCTTTTGAGGGGAAATTGGGTAGAATCTCCCTTGAGTTAAAGGGGATCATCGTTCTCCTTTGCGGATTTTTCAGGACCCTACATGGTTCCATCATATAAAGAATTTTAATAATGATATTAATATCATATATATTCATTATATATGTATTTATTGTAATTATTAAAATGTATAGATAGAAAAATAAATAACATCATTTATGGAGATGGTAGGTCGTACGTATGCATAAAATCTATTTACAATTTTTAACCAATGGAAAAAAATAAATTTGAATAGAAATTAATATTTTTAAAAATCATATTTATGTCATAAATATCATATATACTCATTAGTTTTATCTTTATAACCATCCAAGTAAATTGGTGATGAAAAATTAAGTACACCGCTACGTGGACATGGTAAGCCGTACGTACGCACAAGCAATGTTTTTGATTTTTTTTAGGATGGAAATGAGATGGAAAATGGTTGTACCAAAATAATAACAACATATAATTATATTTATTATTCTATATTTATTACTTTATAATTTTTACAAAACATCAAGATTAAGTAGAAGAATAAGTAAACTTGAAAGAGTTGGTAAAGATGACTACCCCTCCATAAAGAATCCTCCTTTGGATCTCCTCTTAGGGAAACTTGATTTGGTATTTCAGAAGAAAATGACCTCCATAACTTAGATAATGATTTTGGGAAGATAAATTTTTAGGTATTGGTCGAGATAGATGGCTTAATGTTGTGTGAAGAAGTGAGGGAGGCAATTCCCTTTTATAATTGAGGTGAGAGGAACTTTTAGAATTTATCAAGAGATTAAATTATAATAAATTAATTTATCATTCCAAATGCCTCCAAATGGAAATGGATTCAAAGATAATATAGTATAGGTTTTTAAAATAATAAAAATTAGAATTTATACAATTTTTAGTATCATTTTTTACCTTATCATTTTGATTAACCCCTTGGTTAGTTATTTTTGAACTTAATCGTAATAACCACTATTTTGATCATAAAGGGTTAATAATGTTACTATAAATAACAAAAAACTCATAAATGGAAAATTATTGATGTTATAAACTATATTAAATTCAAATATATGAAGATAATATTTTTTTTATGAATTCTAAATAATTTAATAAATATTATTTTGATAAATTATCATTATTGTCAATTTTGACACTATTCATTTAATTTGACTCCAAATACATCAATAAAATAATTAATTTGAATATAATGATTTTAAAACTATATAATATGTCATATATATCTATAAAATTATTTTCACACATTAAATCATTCAAATTATATCAAAATTAATATTTTAAAAATCATTTATTTTATTTTTCTGTTAATTAAATAAACATTGTATTAGTATTTCACAAGCATCTAAGGTAATTATATAATTTATAAAAATTAAAAATAAATTTCTAAAATTAAAATAATTTAATTAAGTTTAAAATACACATTTAGGTTCATTCATATATTTCTTTTTTCCATATGTGTGTACATAAAATATATTAAAATTATAGTGACATTAACCATCTTTGATTTAAATAATATATAATCCACTTTCATGGAAAATTGTACATTAAGCAATAAAAATTCAAGCCTAAGGTTAAAAAGGTTAAATAATATTCATAAAATAATTTTTATACAAGTTTAGGTCATCGTTATACTCTTATCTTTTTGTTTTAACCCCCTATTAATTCTTTTTGAAAATTATCATACTATTACAAGTTTCTACTATATATTTGTCAATAATGTTATTATAAAATGAAAAATAACCATAAATGGAATATGTTTAATTTAATTAAAAATATAAAATTAATTTATTCCAATTTAATATTTTAAGGATTTTTTAATCATTTAATAATATTTTATTTACTATAAAATAGTCATAATGTCATTTTTTAAAACTTATTCATTACTTTGACTTTAACAATATCTTGAAAACACTTATAATTAGAACAACAAAATTTATTATTTTCCTAACATGTTAAGTCCATCTATAAATTTTTTTATCTCATTATTTATCTCAAATTATATTTATTTTAATATTTTTAATTTCATTTATTTGATTTTTTCAATAATTGAATAATTACTACCTTAGTGTTGTGTAAGAATTAAAGGTAATTATTTATTCAAAAAAAATAAAAATAAAAATAAATTACTATGATAAAGATAAATATTTTATATTTAAGAATAATATTTATAGTTTAACATATCTTCTGGATAACCCCATTTTAAAAATGTTATAGTTATTAAAAACATGAGTGCAACGTCTTTGACTTTTCTATAAATAAAATATTATAAATATCATAATCTTTTAAAAATGGAATAAAGGACATATATTAGAACCTTGAATAATTATTGAATAAAATTACTCATCCAATAAAATTGGGACAAGTGTTAGAGTCATTTTATAGTCCTTATCATATTATTTTTACCCTAAATTACCCGATTTAACTTTTACCATGGTAACGAAAATTACCAAGGTTATTATTCATATTTAAAAGAATAAAAGGAGTATATATAATAAATTTGAACTCATAATTCCAAATATAGAATAAAATTTTCAAAATTAAATAAAATAAACTCTCATGTATAAAATGTTTTTACACGAAATTCATGTATAAAATTAATTTCAAAGAAAAATTTAAAAACTAACTAAATAAATATTGAAACTAATCTAAGTTATAATTTGACTTTGTAAAGGATTTAAAAGAAAATATTGTTTTTAATGAAAATCAATATTTTTCACTATTCATTAAAATTTCAAACTTTTTAGAAAATTCTCAAAAAATCTTCCTAATATAAGTTTGACTTGCTGAATAATTTTTTCAAAAGAATTTTATAAAATTTCTAGAAATTAATTATAATATTCTTATAAAAATCAAGAAACCCCATTTTTGAAGAAAACATATTTTTGAAGAATAAAATTACATTACGAAAAATAAAGTGCTTATTTAAAAATTATTAATTAATACATTTGTACTAAGTAGGTCCTATATATATATTTCCTAATTTTTTAATACTATTTATACCCACTAATTTAACTACTAGGTTATAATAGTCATATTTAAATAATAATATTTTGGGGTTCGTTTAAGCTTAGTGCTATGTGTTGTATGCGACATTGAATATAGCGTTATTTTAAAATATCTTACATGATAACCTTAGAAAAGTATTCAGATATAAAAGAGTGGGGAAGTCCATAATCAAATAAGACATTACCTGTTCTAGAGTAGATGATAAGTGTATCTTTTAGTAATTCATTCTCTTAACCCACATCTATAATATTGATCACATGATATTTCCATTTTTCCTATGGAATTAAGATGTTTTCAACATCAATCATCATCATTAAATCTTGAATTAAAGCACTAGTTTTCATAATTACCATAATCCTTGAATTTGATACATTAGAGTGTGGGTGGTTCATTCTATCGATATTTCTCTCCAATCACATCAATAGATAAGTTCTTCCCATCACTTTTGACATTTGATTTCCAGATTAACTTCCATTTCACACTTAAAGAATTTACTAGTACCCTTAAGAAAATTTCTTCCACACTTCTTTCCACAACACTAAAATAAATGAAGACTCATATTATTCCCACTATGGTTTTTTTATAATTTTCATTGAATTTAATATTTGTTTTCTTATCAAAACCATGAGATTGATGGGTGGATATGATCTCAATTTCTACCTTGAGATCACATCAAAAGATTTCTTCATAAATTCTAAAGTCCCTTATAGATAATTACCTTTAGATACTTAGTTTTAATCCATCAAATAATCGATCAATATTATATTCAATTTGGATGATAATACCAAAAGCGTACCACACAAGTCTTTTAAAATTTACCTCATAGGTACTAATGGATCCATAATCCCTCTGCCTTAGCTCAAGAAACACCTTCTCTATTCTCATACAAAGAATAAAAGGAAATTACTTATTAAAAAAATAACCTCTTAAACTTATCCCACTCTATATATTAATATTATTACAATTAACATATATTCTTGATAAGATTACACTATTGATATTCCCCACATTAAAATCAATAGACAACCAAAATAACTTTTTCATGCTTCAAGTACCAGAGAATGAAAAATATCTTTTTAGTGGCGTTGATCCATTTCTAAAAATTTAGTTGATCAATGGGGACCCTAAAATATGGTGGATGTTACCTCAGAAAGGAATCAAAAATATGATGTTCCATAATTTTCTTTTTTGGAATGTCAACATGATTCATAACTCAAGAAACTTTCATAAGCATAATAAAAATATCTTTCATTCTAGCTCCCATAATATTCAGTTTCTCAAAACTACAATCATTTCATTTTCTATCACATTCACCATCAACATTATTCCTATTAGTTCCATACATTGGTTAAAACCAAAAATTTTAATGTATTCAACAAAAACCATAGTGAGAAATAATATACTCATGAAAAAATCATTTATTAGATGTATAAATAATGTTATTTTTAATTTCTGATACCTTAGGTTTATACTTTTTCATCCATGATCATTATCTATTCAAATCCTTCATAATGGTTTATAAATAAAATGATAATTAACCCAAGTATATCCTTAGAGAGTGTCTAGCTAAGTGTACAGTATTAAGACTATTCATCATACACCAGTGACCATCAAGTTAATACCCAATCCACCCATTTCATAGTTGTTACCCTTGTGTGTATCTATGCCATAGTCATATCCACTTTCCAATATCCACAAATGGAATTATTTTCTAGTAAACCACACAATATCTATTTTACCATATCTTTAGGATGTTATCCTATAATTATACTTATACCTAGGATTTTTTTAACAAAGTTCTCTAATTATAATCTCAAAAATATATAAACCCAACTCTGATACCAACTGAGGTAACCCAAACATTACATACAAAAGTATTACATCATTTTATTTAAAAATTCAAAAAATATAATAAAAATACACAACATAGAACTATAAATGTTTAGTTTATTTTGAGGATAGATACAAAATTATATAATTTTATGAAATATCTTCAAATTCTCCCACAAAGTTATTCTCATAAAGTACACTTCTTAGTTACACCCTACTTAAAAACTTTATTCATAACCTGGAGTAAGGAAACATAATAAAGTGTGAGATCAGATTATCAATAAGGTTAAAAATATTATATATCAGTCAATGATCATATATAATCATAATATGAGCATAAGGGTATGAGAATATGATATTAAAATTTGAAAATGATACCCAAAAATTCATAGATAGAAATCATGTAATAAGGGTTTTAGAATTCATAAGACATGAATCATAGAAGAATCAAATATCATGAGCCATTAGATCATATCATAAGTGGAAGACCATGTAATGATAGAGTGAAATAGATATTTTAATATATATATAATCATATAAATATTATTTCAAGGATACCCACAAAGACATTCATCACATGTTAGGCTTAGGTAACCATCTATGTACCTACATCAATCTTAGACTAACCACCCATGTACCCTATTTTGGGATTTGGATAATCCATCATGTACCATTGGAGCTCAAAAAAAATTATTAACTACCAAATTAATTATAGGTATATAAAATAATTACCCATCACATAATCATAATTCATTCATATGTATGCCATAATATCATGAAAACACTTTTCATTTCATCATATCTTAATACATTAAAAATAAAATGGGTTTTATCAATATTTTATCATCACAATCATAAAACATATAAAGAAATAGTAAGTATGGTATCATTGGATCATATCCACAGTGAATCATAAGTAAAATCAATGGATATTTTCATAGGTGAAATTACCTTTAAAAAATCACTGAAACATTTATTAAGAAAAATACCCTTCTCATTTTGAAATAAATTATTTAAAATATATTTTTTTAAGAATATTAGGGAAAAAATTTTATTTGAAAAGAACAATGGAAAATTTTAAAGGAACATTAAAATAAAATAATATTTATTATGATAGGAAAATCTATTTTTATGATATACGTTAAAACAATGTTTTTTTCACACCTTTGGAAAAAAGTACCTCATTTGGAAAATGACAAGAATATTCCTTTTAAATTTTTTTATAGAAATTAAAACTTGATTAAAAATGAATTTAATAAATTATAGTATAATAATAACATCATTTACAATATTTTAAATAAAATATGGACATCGAATAAAAATATCCTGGACTGAATAGTGAAACAATGTTGTTTTTCCTTAAAAACATTCTTTTAGAATTTTGAGTACTTAGAGAGAGGAAAATGAAAGTAAAATTTTTAATCTATATAAATAATAATATGATAACAAATTAAATTATAATTATAATAGATATATAATATAATTTCATCATCATAAATTTAATTATAAAGAATCCCGATAAATAGTGATATTGTAACATAAAACCCTTACCTCTAGTCCAACTTGCTTCATAAGTTCTTTTAACATATTGTATAATAAATTTAAATGTATAATAATTATATAAAAAAAATAACATTATAAGTTATAATACTATATATGGTTTAATTATAACATCTTATCACTCATTTATTAATAATGTTTCGTTATCTTTATCATTTCAAGTGTTAACTCCTTCGTTTTTCATGTATGTTTTGATTTGGAAGTTATGTTCCTTGTATATTGACCATGGATCCATAATATAATTTTCTTAATAATGAAATTAATATAATATATTTTCATTATATTTATATTTATAACCATCCATAAAATATAGATATAGATAAATGAATTATACTATTCATGGAGACGGTAGTCCATATGTACACATGAACACTGTTTTCATTTTATAATGAAATGAAGGAAAGAAATATAAATAATATTTTATAAATATATAATCATAATTATATCATAAATATCTTATATATTTATTCAATTCATTATTATATCTATCAATGTGAGGTGACGATGAAAAATGAATCATATATCTACATGGAGGCGGTAGTCCACACATACACACAATCGATACTTTCATTTCCCATTTGATGAAAATGAGAAGGAAAATGGTTGTATCATAATCATAATAAAATATAATTATATTTATTATACTAGATTAATATTTTTTGTATGGAGAAAATATATTTTTTAAAATTATAAGAATAAATAAACTTTGAAAGAGTCAGTTAATATGATTACCTCTTCTTTGAGAAACCTATTTTGGATTACACCTTAAGGCTTCTTAGGATGGAATTATGGTAAGACTAGAAGAAAAATAATTAAGGGAAGGGATCTAGGAATATTTTTGGGCAGGTATTAGATGATCTAAATAGATCAATTTTTATGAATAAGGGATGAGAATATGTATTATTTTATAAGGGGAGTGATTCACATGGAATTTCTTAACATATTTAAATAATATAAAGTTAATTTCTTGTTAAAATGAAAGAATGTGCAGAAATTAGAATTTAAGATAATATAAGGTCTAAATACATTAAAAAAAATATTTAGACAAGTTTATGTGGAATTTTTACCTTTATCTCTTAGTTTAACCCCCGATAAACCTGTTTTAACCATAATCATGATAACAAATTATTACTATTTTTACAATTCATTATGATAAAATTAAAGTAAAATCATTAATTTTTTTAAATGATGATTAAAAATATTAAATAAATTTTATCACATTTAATTTCTATAATTTTAAAAAATTAATTTTAAAATAAACACTCAAAGTGTAACGAAAACCATTTTTAGAAATATGCATTTTTAATAATAAAACTGAATTTACTTCCATTCCTTCCCTTTTAAAAACTATTATATGAATGCTAAATATTTTTTTGAATATATATATTATACATTTCATTAAAATAATTAATTTATTGTGATTTATTTAATTTATTAAGATAAAAACACACTATACACATTAAATCAATTTTTTAAAAAATAAATATTTTTATCTTCAAATGATTTTATATTCATTCCCAATAATCATATAACTAATGTATGAATTTTTATTCATAAATTCCCAATAAAATTCAATAAAATACATTTTTAACAGTAATAAATATATTATTTATATAAAAACGTCACAACACATAGAAAAATATATTTATTTATAAAAATAAGTCTTTTAATCATGAAATGATTTTATAAAAAATTTAATGATTATTTATGAGACATTAATCAATATATTTAAATTAAGGGAAAAAATTATATATAAATTTCATAATGTTGTTAATCCTATTCATACCCACCAATCTAATGGCTAGGTTTTTAATGTTATAATTTATGGTTGTTCTTTTCTACTCAAGTTTGCATGAAAATAAATTTATTGAGTGCTTTATATTTATTTCAAATTAATACATATAAAATCTTAGGGTGTAACAATACATTATAATTTATGTATAATTATTTGAAGCCTTTTATTAATATGTGTAGAAAATGGTTTTAGACATATTATAATGTGGTAATTAAACTTTTAATTATACAATCCTTATATCTCATGAGATACTATGTATGAGGCATGGGTATTGTGCATAATATAAGGACCTAACCTTATACATTACATATTCCAGTGACTTTACACTAGCATTCACTTTCTTAAATTCTCAAAATATATTTTATGTTTATAGTTTTATATAGTTATATAAGAAGTATTACATAACAAACCCATATATTATAAAGTGGAAACTTTTATTCAAAATCTATGTTCCCTATAAGATAAAACTTTTGAAAAGAAACATGTTTTCTTTTCTTGACACATCTTCACAATTTTGATCTAGAACTCATCCTTATCCATACTCATCCTCTATAAAAAAATTTAAAACATGGGATGAGAAAATAAAGATCAATAATGGACATAAAAGGAAACAAATAAACCATTAGTCCAGGAATAATTATATAAAATTTCCTTTTTTTAAAATAAACATTCGGCCCAAAATAAACATTTTATTACCCAATAATTCAAATTCACTACCCAAATGATTTCACAAACATTTCATAAGAGATATTAAAAAAAAATAAAACCCATAAAGTTTATTTTAAATCATTGAAAAATTACAATAAAGTTTTTCAAAAGTTATACTTTTCAACTTTACAAAGTAGCATACAGTTTACTTTACCTTGTGAAATCATAACATTTCCATAAAAAACCAGAAAAATAATTTATAAATAATTTAGGTAACTTGGGGAATCATTTTATATCACTATTAATAATGGTATAATATTTATGGTTACACATATAATAACCATCACAATTATACATAAAATAACCATCACAGTTTCAATTAGAATAAACATCACACTATATTCCTATAATCTCTTAGGGGAAACCTAATTGGTTAACTACATCCTTTTACCTAATGCACTGGAGATCTATAACGGGATCACACTCCCTATATTTTTAATAGACCCACCTATTTTAATAAAAAATTCCCATGAATCATAACTAAATGAATAAAATATTACATTATAAAATCTTTCTTTGAACATATAATAAAACATTTTCAGATATTGATATACCTCTTTCCTTTAAAACCCATTTTTCAAAACTAAAATTCCAAAAAAAGGGAAATATAGTTTTTCAACGATCATTATGGAAAGAAGGTAAATATAATTTTATATTTCAATAATGATCATTATATCATAAATATGAAATTATTTCTTTAATTATACTTATGTATATCATCAATGGGATGTGGTGATGAAAAATAAATCACATTGCTTCGTAGAGGTGGTATCCCACACGTACACATGAATTACATTATCATTTTTAAATGAATGAAAATGTAAGAAATTATATGATAATTTATCCTTTAATAATTATAAATATTTCATTAATATCATATATACACATTAAATCCATCATTATAACCAGACATGATAGACGGTGATGGAAAATAAATTATATCGGTTCGTGAGGTGGTAGTCCACCGTACAAACGAATGGTGAATTTATTTCCCATTTGATGGATTTTGGAGATGGATATTGGTTATTACATTTACATAATACTATATAATTATATGGATAATACTGGTGTAATTATTTAATAATTTTTTAAAAATATTTTATGGATGTGAAATAAGAAATGAATCTAAAACACATGGTTAAAAATTATACCTCTTCTTTGTCAAGTAAACTTTTCTTAATACCTTAAGCCCTACAAGGATGGTATTATTCATTATAAAAGTAATATATAATTATTTAATTGATTATAGAAAGTAATTTTGGTAGGTATTTTCGAAAACAAAAGGCTTTTTAAGTGTAAAGAAATGAGAATAAGTGGTGCCCTTTTATAAGAGAGGGAAGCGTGACTCTTAGAATTTCTTAAAATATTAAATTAATATAAATTTAATTTGATTTAAAAATGGATAAAAATTGATAATATTAAAATAAAAGATGATAATTATTCTAAATAATCTTAAAAAATAAAATTTGTGTAAGTTTGGATCATATTTTTAACCTTATCTTTTTTGTTTTAACCCTTCTTTAAACTTTTTGACAATTACCATAATATTAAAATTTTCTACCCTTTAAGGGTTAATAATATTATTATAAAATGAAAAAAGAACCATAAATGTACCATGGTTTATTTAATTAAACATATAACATTAATTTGGATGAACATAAATTTTAATATTTTTGAATAATTTAATAAAATTTTATTTATTATAAAATATAATTAATGTCAATTTTAGAACCATTCATTTACTTTGAATTTAATAACATAAAAAAACAAATTAATTAGAGTCCAATGCATATAAAATACAATAATATGTCATGTTTATCTAAAAAAACAGTTGGAGACAAAGATTCATTCAAATAATATTAGTTTTAAATTTTTTACAATCATTTATTTTATTTTCCATTAATTGAATAATTACTACATTATTGTTACGTAATATTTTAAGGTGATTATTTATTAAATAAAACTTAAAATAAATTACCATTATTAAAAAATATTTTATATTTAAAATGAATATTTATAACTACTCATATTCTACGTTTATCCCTATGTCAAAAATATTATAGTTATTAAAATCAAGAGTATGAAAATTTTAGCTTTACATTCTCTTAAATATTATAAAGGTCAAAATCATTTCCAAATAGTAATAAAAAGCCATATATTTGACTTTTTAATGATTATTTATGAGATATAATGATAAAAAACAATTTATTCAAGTTTTAGTCTCATTTTTTTAATCCTTGTAATTTTTTTAACTTTAATTACCAGATTTACCATTGACCTTGGTAATAAAAATTACTAAGGTTACTATTCATAGTGTACAAAATTAAAAAAGAAATATTTACTAAATTTTGACCCCTTAATTACAAATATGGAATCCATTTTTAAATTTTCAAAAAATATAAGTCTTATAATTTAATTTAAAATTAAACCAACAAACTATGATGAAAAATATTTTTTTAGAAAATGATTTTTTTGTAAAAAAATGTTTTTATACCAAATAAAAGTATAAATTTCATTAAAAATAGAACAATTGGATTATTTTTAATCAAAATAAACTAATTAAATTTTAAAACTAATCCAAAATGGAATTTTAATTTGTAAATAATCAAAAATAAAATAAAATTTTCAATAAAATCAGTGTTTTCAATATTGATTGAAAAATCAATCTTTTAGAAAATTCTCAAAAACTCATCCTATGATAATTTTTCCACACTAAATTCAAAAAATAATCTCAATTTTAAAAATTAAAATTATATGATATGTAATTCATGATTTTAAATTAAACCTTATAATGTATAAAAAAAATTTGGTTAGAAATAAAGTTTTTACCTTTTGATCAAAAAATTATATATTATTTTTGTAATGAATATAAATCGATAAAATCTAAAAAATAAATATATGAAAATGTTTTATATAAATAGTATCTAGGCTGTTATACAAAGGAAAACTATGTTATATTGTCTTGGAAACAACCATTGACTTATTCTTATGATATCTCATTATTATGTATGTGCCACATTCTCATTATGTGTTAAATATTTATCCTATGTTCATGTTTTATTATGGGAAATATGATCTCCCTATACTAAATATGTATGAATTTACCCATTTTTTATGTTTATCTATTAACTCACCCTTTCCTTTTGATTTTTATTCCCAAGGGATTGAGTATATTAAGAAGATTATGAACAATTATAGGATTACTACAATGAATTATTAGATAATTTTTGTGTTGTTATGTATTTTGAATCATGTATTATGTCTCTAATCATCTATGATACTAAAACCTTGGATTATGGGTTGCATAATAATATTGATTTATTATGTTTGTTTCTATATAAGTGATGTAAAATGATGGATGCAATATTTTTTTATAGTCTATATACAACATAACGAGTCAAACAGTCTCATCTATAGTATAATACATATACTAAATATTTAATGAGGAAAATTCAGTATACATAACTAAAAATAAAAAAATGGTATTTGATCTAATATACAACCTTCAATCTATCCTTGGACACCATGAAACAACTTAACCTAAGCCACAAACTCCATCTTAGATTCAATACATAAAACTTTATATCAAAAAAAGTTTTTCCTTATACATTGGAAACCACACAATGTTTATCCCATGCCCATTATTATGTTTATTCCAAATTTTAAATATATGTAAAATGTTTATCCTATGTTCATGTTCTATTTTGAGGCCTATTCATATAGATTCATTTCCCCATTATTTTATATGTTTATCTTTTAACTCACCCTTTACTTTTGATTTATGTTCTTAAGAGATTATAGTTATTTAGAATATTATGATAAATATTGGATGGATACAATGAAGGATGGTTTTTAAAGTTTTTTTTGTATTTATATAATGTATTAATATCTAATTATCTAACATACTAAAACTTAAGATTTTTGGTTGTATAATAATATTGAGTTATTAGGTATGTTTATATAGAAATAACATAAAATGATTCATGTGATCTATTTGTTGGTATAGAATATATATTAGAAAAATGGTAAAATAGTTCCATCTATAGTACAACAGATATACTAAATATTTAACAATTAGAATGGAGTATACATAACACAAAATTTAAAAACAATATATAATCCAAAAAGAAACCTCTAACCAATCCTTGACCACCATGAAACACCTAAACCTAAGACAAAATCTATATCTTAGTGTCAATATGAGTACCTTTATATCATGAAGATTCTATCCATGAATAATATAAACTACACCATATGCATGGTTACAAGTGAGTATGAACAAATCAATTAGATTTATCCTCTATTCTCAACTCCCTTGAGTGTGTGTGATAAACATGGATGTATGAGATAATGTATGTGGAATATGACTATAACTTGATAGCAAGTCTCACAACCATTATAATGTATACAAAATTATAATTTATATTCTCTATAAGAATCCAATTAACTAGATAGTTATAAAATATATGGGGTTGATCCCATAGAGATATGGTTTATATATTTATAGTTTTAGATGTTAAATTTTATTATTTTAGAAAATTAAATAATTTTGACCAAAATAAATTTGAGTTATTTTTGATAAAATATATTTAATAAAAATGTATATGGGTTATGTAATTTAGAAAACATAAATAATAATGAGTTTATCTTTTTATTGGATAAATTAAAAATTTTCTTACAATGGGGACTCAAATATACATATGATCAGTGGCTAGTGAAAATGTTTCATCATGGAACAATACACTACCTTTATTATATATAGCACAATACTCATAATTACCATGTCATATCCATAGGGTTAGGTGCGATAACAAGTATAATTGGTTGTTTTTGATAATAAAAGATATAAAAATATTAAATTTTCAATAATGAATGATATTGAAGATAAACAATGGGGGGGGGGGGTGTTCACCTAGACTTAGATTCAACAACCTATATCCTTACTTCACCAGGTGTGGCCACATGTAGGGAAAAATGAATCCATAAAACCCACTCAATTCCTCCTATTGGTCATGTAGATGAGATGAACATACACTGATATTTCCCTCTAGAACCTCTTTCAAGATATCCCAGGGTTATCATAACAAAGCTATGAGTCCCCTTAATGTTCCCTAGTAAACTCTATTAATAACGTTATGTGTAGTTATTTAGTAGTTTTGGAATGATACCACTATCTCTAGGGGTTTTTATTTCTATGAGGGGTTTATAATTCTATACATGGATATCTTTTCAAGCCACCTAACCTTCACCCAAGTAAAAATGTCCTAAAATCTAGTGGATAAACCCTGATAAAAATTTGTTTCACAGGTATCCTATGTTTATCTACCTATTAATAGTATGGGAGGAGATTTAAGTAAAATATAATTAATCAATATTCATAAAAACTACCAAAAGAATAGAATAGTGAAAATAAAGAAAAAACATAACCCAAAATTTCAATTAATATCATGCTCAAGATACACTATAATCAAATATAATAGTATGATAAAAGGAAGATAAATCTTAGAAAGCCTCATGAAGATCTCATTCACTCTTCCTTATGATCATGAGTGTGTTCCTCTAAGATTATCTCATCTTTTAAAAGTCCCCTCCTCATCCTTGGAAAAATCATACTCTTTCTCACGATATTTATTATTTATCCAAGGAAATCCTTTTTTTATGTTTTCCTCTTATTCTTATTATAGAATATTTATTGGGTATTCTTCTTAGGGTTTATGGATCACTACCACATGACATATAAGTATGAATGTGATTCCCCCATGTGGGTAGTGGACTCCATACTTTATTTATTTTAGTGTATGTATCTATAATATCTTTATTACTTCTATTTTACAGATCTATTAAAATGTGGAGAGTTTGATGTTATTTTAACTGTTTTGGTTAGACAATGAAAGGGAATATGAATTTGGCCCCCATGTTATTCGCATGAAATCCACATGTAAAGTGTTCTTCATTAATATTTAGTGGTATTATTACTCTTCCTTGTATTTTATGCACCTTATCAATGTTATTATCCCTTTTATATAGTTTAGGATATCTTTGGGAAATAGTTCTATAATTTTAGGAAATTTACCAATCATTGAAAGATAAATTTATTAGCCAATATATTCTAGAGCCTAGTCATTACACTACATTGCATGGATGACAAAATTTATATTTTTAAAATTAGGTAGAGTTGGCTTATGAATGGATGTTGTGTTGGGTCTTAATTATATGATAACGTTTTATGTAATGGTGGTATCCTGCTTGAGTTTATGTTAGAACTTATTATACTACATCATTACGATAGAAAAACTTCCCCCAAAGAATAAATAATCACAACACATATAGTTTTGGAAAGAAAATGTAATATGTGTTGGACCGAGCTACATTGGAATGAAGGTGTAGTGTGAGGTTCAATCATGGGGTAGTGTTGATGCTCAGAAACCATGGAAAGTTATAATGAGAGGAAAAATTCTCCCCTTAATGCATTATTGTTGGTCTCTGCTAGGATACACTAGCATGGTTATGCCTCCTCAACTTTGAACATGAGATTACAATCATTAGGGAATGTAGTTTTAATTACTTCCATGAGACTATGTTGGTTACCAACCATAATCTAAACCCTATAAATACAAAATTAAATATATTAGTCAAAATTAATTACAAATAAAATAATGAAATAATTAATTATATTATTGATTAAATAAGAGTAAAATAAATATAATATAAAATAGAAATAATTAATCGAAGTATTTAGGTATGTAAATAAACATGTTAAAGTAGTTTTTCAAATAAGTGTTAATAAATTACCCAAATTAGGCATTAAAGTGCTTGTTTCTAAAATTAAATATATGAAACCAAAAAACCTATGAAAATTAATGTATGCATGGGATTTTGGCATGAAATACACTCATATTAGACTAAAATAATATAAAAAATTGGAAATAATTTTAAGTTATTCACTCCACACTTAAACCATGCTTGTCCTCAAGCATCAATATCAATATTTTCACTAAGGATTTCACACATTCACATGAATAAAAAATAAAATTAATTGGATTTTAAATGAATAGAATTTGAGTGGATGTCTCAGAAAACATTCAATGACATTATTTTGATCCTCCCTTTCTCTAATAAAGGAAATAAAGTTAAAGTAATATAGTTTACTCAAAATTTCCATAATAAAATGTTCAACTAATATGTTGGATTTTAATTATTTACTTAAGAAATTAAACATAATCATGATCCATTATCTACTATGGTTGGGTACACACACACCATACTCTTTATATTTTTATTTTTTCTAGTCATTTTGTGAAAAGACCCTTTGAGATGAGTCTAGCTAATATGAAGTTGGCGATTCCAACAATAGATACCCCTAGGACTATTTGTGATAGTCAAGGAATTGAAGAAACATTGGAGACCAATATCAAAAATAAATCTGAACTATTATTGTGGTATTTTTATTTACAATACTTTTATTATACGCATAAGACATCCATATTTGAAAACATAAAATGAATTTGTTACGAATATAAATCACTCAAAGAAATAATCACACCTATTTAACATTTAAAATGAAGTTATGAAATTTTTCACTTCTAAAAAATCATCAACATACCCAAGTTAAGGCTTCTTAGTCAGATGAATTAAAACATCCATACTCGTTCATTTAAATCCATTATAATAAGTTTCTTAATTCAAGGTATCATGATCATATTGAGTAATATGTCTCCTAGATTAGTTATGTAAAAAAATTAAGTGAGTACCCATTCTAGAAATCACCCCCACACTTATCATATTAATTATATATAACAAATGTATCTAAAATTATGTGTCCAACTTATACATAAAACAATTCCAAGGAAGATAAAAATACCCCAATCATGCGAGTGATGCTCTATCTCAGTCAACGGGTTGAGATATTCTTATTCAGATTATAAAGAGATTCCAAGTTCTTAAAAATGTAATATAAGGGTTTAAAATTGTGGTATTATTAATTAAAATAAAACCAAATAACTAAAAAACATAAATAAAATAAAATATAGGAATATTCCTAATGGTTTTTGGGTTTCCTCCCAACTAGCACTTGTCCTTAGATCCCTTCAACCAGGATATGTTTTGTAACTATACCTAGTTAGTTTGTGGGTGTTATTTCCTTATAAGGAATCACCATACATGGGTTTCTCATGGACTCCTCATAATGAAAAAATAACTTGGCATATTGGAGGTATTATGGTGGAAACATTCACTTCAAATACTGTAAATGTCACCTGTTGATCCCATATTCCAATAAATTGACGTTGAAAAACCACTTGACTCCATTATATATGTGATATGATTTAGGAACAAAGGAGGGTGGTTGTGTGATGAGGATATCCTCCTCAAGTTTCCCTTATTGTTCACATCTTTCAACCACTTCCCTGTGGCCTTTTCATATTCGTCCTCCTTCTAAAAGACCTTATCTAAATTTGATAAATTCTCTATAGGATCATATAGTTATATTTTATTTCCCTTATACTATTAAATTTGTTGTGAAAAGTTTTAAATATGTTTTTATAGTTCATGGATTAAAATTTTATGAACTATAAACATTGATATCCATTGTTCTTCCTTGTCATGGATGATGAGAGCGATTTATTTCACTTGGGATTCCCCTTTAGCTTGGTATTATTTGATTTCAATGATTTTATTTTCATTATAAAATGTATTATGTTAAACTAATTCTCATAGTGTTATTTTTCCCCATGTGGGGGTATCAATTGCCTTAATCCATTTTAAAGATAAAATGGATGTCCGAAGTTCCAAAAAATATCACACGTAATATCCTATTATTTACTCTAGTATAAATTATTCATTATTCCTATAAGAACAAATATAATAGTGGATTATAATGGATGAATTCAAATAAAAAAGATGAAAACAATAAAAACTATTGATGGGATTTCTTAAAAATATATTAAAAATATTTTCTAATGTATTTTTTTTATTTTTTTATGTTTTTTTAAAATTTTAATGTTTTTAGATATTTTTTTTACCCCCAAACACCATTAATCAAATATCACTAGTAATGAAACCAAATGTGGCTAGTGAAAATGTGTCATTATGGAATAGATAACCCCCTATATTCTATGTATCATAATACTGGTAAGTATTGGGTTATCTCCATAGGGGAAAGAGTGATCACATGTGTAATAAGTTTTTTTGATAAAAAAAGTAGTATATAAATGGAATGTTAAATAGTGAATGATATAAATGAGAAAATATCTAGGATTAACCTAGCCTTGTATGTAACAACCTAAGCACTCACTTCATAAGAAGTAGACACATGTAAAGGAAAAATTAATCCAGAAAACCCACTTAATTTATCCTATTGGTTATGTAGATGAGTTGAGTAGCCACCAATATTTACCTCTAGAACTCTATTTAAAGATATATTAGAGCCTTCTGAATAAATAATTTTTTCCCTTAATGTTCCTAATTAAAATTTATTAAGATCTATAAGTGAAGTGATTTAGTGGTGTTCAAATTCTACCACTATCTCAAGGGGCTAGGCTTGTTGTGAGGGGTTGTCAAGGATATATAGGTATAGATTTTCAGGCTACCCAACCTTTACCCAAGTGAAAGTGTCCTAAACTCTAGTGCATAAACCCTAATATATTTTTTTACAAGGATCCTATGATCATCTACCCATTAATTAGATACAGGAATCATTAGGTAAATGTTAATGAATTAACATCCATAAACACTCTCAGAAGAATAGTATAGAGAAGATAAATAAAAAATATAACCCAACATTTAATTAAGAACATGCCTGATCTACACCACAATAAAATATAATAATATGAGAAAGAGTATATAAATCTTAGTATTCTCTACAAATATATCCTTCACTCTTACTCTCTATCATGAGTGTACTCTTCTAGGTTTGGATCTTCCTCTAGAAGTATCATCCTTTACCTTAGTTAACTCATAGTTCTTCTTATGTTCTCTATTATTTGGCTAAGGAACTCTATTTTTTTCTTATTTTCCACATCTTCTTCTTAAAATCAAATTTATTATTAATTATTGATAGGGTTCATGGATCACTACCACATGGAATAGAAGTATGCATGAGATGCCTTCACATATACACTAGACTCCATCCATCATTTTTTTGTGCCTGGATCGATGATCTATTGATTCATCCTATTTAATGGATTTATTGACACATGTCTAGTTCTATGGGGTTTTACCTAATTTTGTTAGATAGTGAAAATGATTATTCCTTTAGTCCCCAATTTTCATGCATGCAATCCATAGGTTACATGTTATTGATCAACACCTAGTAGTTTTTTCCTCTTCCTTGACCTGTATCCACCTTCTCAAATGTTTCTCTTCCTTTTACAGTGTTCAATAAATCTTTGATAAGAAATTATATAAATTCAAGCAATTTATTGATCAATATAAGATACATTACTAATGTATTCCATAGCCTAGTCACTATTCTATTTTGAGTGACTAACGATTTGTAGAGTTTTAATATGATTATAAATTGACTTAGGAATAGTGATTATGTTGGAGCTTGAAGATATGTTGGAGCTAGACATAATGTCAAATTTCTTCTTTATACTACACTGGTGTTTCTTAAACCATTTCACTGAGATATAAAAACTTCCCCAAAAATAGATCATAACAAAACATATACCATTGGAGTACAAACACCATATCAGGTTGTAATATGAGGTAGAATTCTCTCCATGATGTAGTCTAACTATTATTTTATAGGATAAGTTGGTGTGGTGATGCGACCTCAATTGTGGAGTTGAGATTATGTTTTTTAGGGAACATAGTGTTAAGTGTTTCTATGAGACTATGTTTATTTTCTGGCATAATTTCAATACTATAAATAAAAAGTAAATATGTTAGTAAAATTTATATAAAAAATAAAAGAATTAAATATTTAATTACATTAATGGATGAATTATAGAAAAATTCATATAATACAATTTCAAAATCATCAATATTAGTATTTCAGTATGAAATTCAATATGTTCAAGAATTTTGTTTCAAATATGTGTTAAAAATGACATGAATTAGGAATTAAACTACATGTTTCCAAAATTAAATATATAAAACCCAAAATTGCATGAAACTTAATGTATGTATAGTATTTTTCATGATATAAACTAAAATTATACCAGAATAATGGAAACAAATTAGCGATAATTATCAACTATGTAATTAGTATGGTAAAATAATCATATGTTAATTTCAATATTAACTAATCCTTGGTCTAACATTAATTAGATACTAGAATTTTTGATAATTTTGCCTCAAAGCATGGATAACATGCCTCTATAATGTTATTATAGTTTTATATTAGAAAAATGTTGATTTCATCCTTTATAAATAGACTAAATCCATTTAATTTGGAATAAATTATTTTAGAAATGGAACAATGGAATTTTAAAAATGAATAATTAAAAACAACTGAATAGAGAATAAAAACTCACTTATAAAACTGTGTTACAATTTTATAACCCAGACACTTTACATTTTATCTTTTAATAGATTTGGAAGTTACCAAGAAGATGATTATAATATCAATCCTTCCCATGGGTAGAAGATATTTAAGAATTAAGGTGGTATGAAAAGTTAAAATAAAGGATAAATGGAAATTAGAATTCCAATAGGATGAACCAAGTTTGGATAAAAAATGGTTGGGTAGTGTCCCTAGATTCTTAAAGATCTGGTTTAGATTGTCCAAGGTAACTATTTATAAAACATTGTTACAACATTATAGATACATAATTACAAAATGTGTAGTCTATCAACATCCACTTTTTCTAGTTTTCATTTGGAAATCATTGAATTTTGACCTTTTTCCATCAGTGTTGAGCATGGTAGTTGGTACACAACATGTAAACCACTACCCATGTGGCATGTTGTTTTTAAATTAATCACCAATCAATGATGTTTTATGTGAGTTCCACCACCAACTCAATGGAATTTATTATATAAATCAAAAACTAATTTCAGAAGTGGTAGGTGAGGTATAGAGTATGTCCACCGCTACCCACATGGCATGTAATATCTACATCATCTACCAATCACAAAAGTGTTATGTGAGGTACATGGCATTTACATCACCACCCACACGGTGTGTATTGTATGGATGGCCATAAATGTGTTGTATCTATGGATCTAAGCATGTGATATCCTTTATACATGATGTGTGACTATGAAGGTACATCACATTCATTTCATCATTTTTTGTATTGTATTCTTCTTCTTCTCTATAACTCTATAAGATGACAAATTTATTCATTCTTACTTGAAAACTAAAAATTTGATCAAATATCATGAATTTCATAGAAAAAATACTCAGATTATGAAGATAAAGGGTAAAAATGATAAAATTTAAGTTGAAAATGTAACGGTTTGTGCCTTCCCAGTCCATCAATTTGCTAGTTTTGGGTTTTGGAGGTACTTGGAGGAGGCCTAGAGCAAGCTTAGAAGAGTTTAGATACCAAAAGATAGAATGATAGGAAATAAATTCTGTGTTAAATTTACACAATGTGAAAGTTGGTTTCATGACTTGTACATGGATGGTTCACAACGTGTAGATTTTAGGGGTTAAATAATAAAAAGGTGACACATTTTTTAGTGAAACTGAACCCCATGGATTACATGTTGTGAAATAGGATTACATGTTATGTAATTCTTCTATGAAGTATGTATTTAAAGATTGGGGCACCTTATGTTTTCACTCTAACCCTACACTACCTCTCTCATTCCAAGCAGTCGACAATTCTCTCTTGAGGTATCTTGGGATTCCTTCGATGGGGATTGATCTGCTACTTTTTATATTTAATCCTTGGATTCTCATCATCGATCCATGATAATTTATTTTGTAGTTCTAACCCATTTAATTCCTTTTATTCTTTGGAGTCCACTTCGGTGGTGTGTTTTGGTTTGGTTTATGGTTTTGGGATATGTTTTGACAATATTCGAGTGAGGTATAGGTTAAAACATCAGTATCTTGTGTGGCTGTGGTTCTTATGTGATTTCTACGGTGCGTAGCGAGATCAGATAGC
This sequence comes from Viscum album, assembly GCA_963277665.1. NCBI lineage: Eukaryota > Viridiplantae > Streptophyta > Magnoliopsida > Santalales > Viscaceae > Viscum > Viscum album. The sequence continues at coordinate 64,563,162 of OY728133.1, forward strand.
TTCCTTAAGGTAGGGGATCCCTGTTCTCACCCTTTTTATGTGCTATATGTGGGAATTTAATTCTTTTTATTACCTTTGGGTTGATATTTAGGTTGGTGTAATCATATAATTAAATGGAATGTATAAATTAGTGGGTATGTGGATTTATTGCATGCTTCTATTTTTTTATATTTTGTTGATATTTTTATGCTTTCCTATTGCCAATTCTGAATATAGTGGCTGTTGGAAGCCTTTCTTATGTTATAGTTGATATGTGTGATGGATCTTGTTGTCTTTTTGTGTGGTAACACTTTGAATAAAAGATTAAATAACCTATATTTGGATAATAATTGGTTTTCCAAATATATCTATTTTGTGTGATAATACCCATGCTAATATAAATAAATATTGTGATAAACCACCTGAATGAATAGAAGACAAAATGTGTGTTGTGATGTGTGATTGTTGGGCTTCCCAGCATGGTTTGGGCTATTGTACGGTGATAGATGTGACCGAATAGGCTGTACAGTGTGTGGGGAAGTGATGCGGTTTTTGGTTGTAATGTACATGTGTAGGAAATTGTGTGACAAGGTTGTGGCCTAATGGATGTGGCATAGTGGTTGTGGCACATTGGTTGTGGAGTAGTGGTTTTAGTATAGTGTTTGTGGAACAGTGGTTGTGGAACAATGGTTGAGGTACATGGAAGTTGTGGTTTTGTGATGGAAAAGATATTTTTTTTATGTTGTGGGATGGATTGGGAGATGTGATGCAATGATGACAGTGTATGTGTCACTACTACAAAATAGACCTTTAATAGTGCTAAAAATAGCCTTAATCACATCTAGATAAGTGATAACTAGTGGAGTGAGATTAAAATTCATAGTCTTTGATCAATGCTTTTAGAATCACTAATAAAGGATGACATTTACCATCACTTTTATTTAGTGAAAATAAAGGGCTATACTGTAGTGTGCTATTACAACACACTGTAGAACCATTGTAGTGTGCTGTAACATCACACTAAAATAGCAGAAATTCCAAAAGAAATCAATTAAATCAATTACTAATAGATAATTTAAATGTGATAAAATTTATTACACAAATACAAGAAAAATCACTATATTATAGTCATTTAAAACATTGGTTTATACAATTACATAAGTATAAATTATTACATACATTAAAAAATATGAATGCTTCTTTGTCTTTTGATACTGATCCTGACTCATGATATTACCGAAACAAACCACCCCTTCTCCAGAAAAATAATTCACCTATATAAGAAATAAATTCTTAAGTTAGTAATAATATAAATAAATAAATTAACAGAAAATATTAATTTTAGAATAAACTTTGAGTCATACCATGAACACTGTATCAGATTGAGTTGTGGTTGATTCTTTCACATCCCACCATTTCTTGTTTTTATTCAAGAATTATGTTTATGAAAATTAACTAAATAAGTATAAGATAGTAATTTTAAGGAAATTAATTAAGTAATAACATATATAATTATGAGAAAATAATCTAGGTTTGTTTTCCTAGTTTTGGTGATGTGATGCACATTTTAAACTAAAATGACATGTATATATTGTAAGGAAACAAATTGATTCATACTAGTCACACCATGCATTAGATTATGGTTAGGATAATTCCAACACATCCCAAATGACTTATAGATCATTTTACTAAATTATCAAAATAATTCGAATACGTTTGCTTAGTTTTGAGTACGTCACTTTTCTTTTTTACTAAAATGTCATTTTATACTCAAAACAAAAAATTTGAGTCATATGGGTCACATAATATATTATTTTTATGTGATAATAATTCCTAAACATCCAAAATTACTTATGGATCATTTTACTAAATTATCAAGATAATCCAATCACGTTTGATTAGTTTTTAGCGAGTGGCACTTTTTTGAACTAAAATGTTAATTTTAAACTGATAACATACAATTTGAGTCATAAAAGGAATATTTTGTATCAAATTTAGGTGAGTATGATCACTAAACATAAAAAATCACTTATGGAACATTTTACTAAAGTATCAAAACAATCTGAATATGTTTGATCGGTTTTGAGTATGTTAGTTGTCTTTTTTACTAAAATTAATGTCAATTTTAAATAAAAAGATTCACTTAGAGTTATAATGGCCACATCATGCATCAGATTGAGGTTTGGATTATTAATAAACATAAAAAATGACTTATTGATCATTTTAATAAATTATAAAAACAATCAGAATGTGTTTTATCAGTTTTGAGTATGATAGTTGTCATTTTTACTAAAATTAATATCAATTTTAAATAAAAAGATGCATTTGGAGTCATACCGGTGAAAATGTGAATAAAATTGAGGTGAGTCTAATTCCTAAACATCATAAATGACTTATGTATCATTTTACTAATGTATTAAAATAATCAAAATGTTTTTTCTCAGTTTTGAGTATTTCAGTTTTCTTTTTTACTAAAATTAATATCGATTCTAAATAAAAAGATGCATTTGAAGTCATAATGGTCACATCATGCATCATATTGAGGTTCATACGATTCCTACACATACCAAATGACTTATGGATAATTTTACTAAAGTATAATGATAATATGAATTCATTTTCTTATTTTTTAGTATGTCAATTTTCTTTTTTATTAAAATGTCATTTTTAACTAGAAACTTGCACTTTGAGTCATACTGGTCACATCATGTGTAGGTTTAACATGATAATTATTCATATACATAAAAATTAACTTATGAATCATTTTAATAAATTATCAAGACAATCTGAGTGCATTTTCTTAGTTTTCAGTGAGTGACACTTTTTGAACTAAAATTTCAATTTTAAACTGATAACACACACTTTGAGTCATACCGGGCACACCATGTGTCATAATTAGATTAATATGATTCCTAAACATAAAAAATGACTTATATATTGTTTCTATAAAGTATTAAAACAATTATAATGTGTTTTCTTGGTTTTGAGTATGTCAGTTGTCATTTTTTAATAAAATTAATGTCAATTCTAAATATAAAGATGCACTTGGATTCATAACGATAACACTATGCATTGTATTGATGTGTGGATGATTTATACACATAAAAAATGACTTATGAATCATTTTATTAAAGTATCAAAACAATATTAATGCATTTTCTCAGTTTTGAGTATGTCAGTTGTCCTTTTTACTAAAATTAATGTCAATTTTAAATAAAAAGAAACACTTGGAGTCATAACAGTCACAATGTGTATCAGATCAAGGTTAGTATGATTCATATTCATCAAAAATGACTTATGGATCATTTTCATAAAGTATTGAAACAATAAAAATTCATTTTATCATTTTTGAGTACGTCACTTCTCTTTTTTACTAAAATGCCATTTTAAATGGGAAACACATACTTTGAGTCGTACTGGTCACATCATGTGTTTTTTGACATGAAAATAATCCCTAAACATTATAAATGACTTATGAATCATTTTTATAAATCATCAAGAACATCTGAGTGAAGTTTCTTAGTTTTCATTGAGTAGAAAGTTTGGAACTAAAATGTCATTTTTAAATCGATAACGGACACTTTGAGTCATACTGAGCACATCATGTTTTTTATTGAGGTGCATATGATTCCTATGCACAAAAAATTAATAATTAATCATTTTAGTAAAGTATTAAAACAATATGAATGTGGTTTCTTAGTTTTGAGTATGTCTATTGTCTTTTTTTTCTAAAATTATTGTCAATTTTAAATAAAAAGATGTACTTGGAGTCATACTGGTCACACCATGTGTCGGATTGAGGTGATGATAATTAATAAACATCCAAAATTAATTATGAATTTTTTTCCTAATGTATCAAAATAATTTAAATGTATTTGATCATTTTTGAGTATGTTAGTTATTCTTTTTACTAAAATTAATGTCAATTTTAAATAAAAAGACACATTTGTAGTCTTACTAGTCACACCGTGTGTCATATTAAAGTGAGGATGATTTTTACACATCTAAAATGAATTATTTATCATTTTAAAAAAGTATAAAAATAATATGAATGTTTTTTCTTGGTTTTGAGTATATAACCCATATTTTTTACTAAAATGTCTTTTTAAAATGTAAACATGCACTTTGAGTAATACACATCATATATCAGTTTGATGTGAGACTAATTAATACAATTCAAAAATGACTTTTGAATCATTTTACTAAGTTATCAAGATAATACTAGTGTGTTTGTTCACTGAGTGACACTTTTTGAACCAAAAATTTAATTTTAAACTGATAACAAATAATTTGAGTCATACTAGACACATCATATATTAGATTGAGGTGAGAATTATTTCTATATTCAAAAATGACTTATGGATAATTTTATTAAAGTATAAAAACAATATGAATGTTTTTTCTCAGTTTTGAGTATGTCAATTGTCATTTTTACTGAAATTAATGTCAATTTTAAATAAGAAGAAGCATTTGGAGTCATATCGATCACACTGTGTGTCATATTAATGGGAGAATAATATCTAAACATCCCAAAGTACCAAAAAATCCAAAATAACAATATTACGATGCTTCCCATTAGCTTTCTTTGTCCAAATTCCAAAATTTCATATTTATAATTGAATTGTGGTGTTGGAATTTTGATAAAGAAAGCCAACGGAAAGCATGGTAACATTGGAAGAAAGGATCATTTGATATATTTTGTGGATTTTTGTAGATAGTTGAAAGAAAAATATGACTTCCCAAAATATTTTTCATAAAATATAAATAAGTATTAGATAAAAATAATATAAAAATTAACTTAAAAATAACAGATTAAATGATGAAAAAATTAACTAAATAAGTTGTGTGAATTCACCTTTTCATGATGGATTTATACATTCTTGAACAATTTCATTGTTTTCATTATCTCAGTTATGGGACCTAAGTCAAATCTATCACGAGCATGAGTAGATTATAAGAAACCATCCCAACTCAAACAAAATAATCCATATGTATAAGAAAACAATTATTATTTGAGTAATCATAAAAATAAATAAATTTAACATAAATATGAAAAAATACATTAATTATATGGAAACATATTTTACTATTAAAACATCAATAGTACCTATTTTATTGAGGATATGAAGCTTTATTTCTCTTCCTACAAAGGAAGTGGAGGGAAATTCAAGGAAAGTGATAAATGCTAACACTGTAGGGGTGAGAAGGTTTTGAGAGAGAATAAGTCTACAAATTTTTTAGTTCAAAAAGGATTAAATATAGGAAAAAGTATTCTAAAATAAACGAACTATGAAAATATGAATTCCAAAAATATTTGTGAGAAAAAAACTAAATAAGTATTAAATAAAAATGATAAGGAAATTAGATTAAAAATAGTAGATAAAATGATGAAAAAAGTATTTAAATAATTATTAGGAATTCACCTTTTCATGATGGTTATATGCATTCTTGACCCATTTATTTATTGTCATTATCTCAATTTTTGCCCCGAAGTCCAATCTCTCATGAGCATGAGCAGATTCAAACAAACCACCCCAACTCGAGCAAAATAATCCACCTATATAAGAAAATAATTATTATGTTAGTAGTACTAAAAAATAAATTTATCATAAATATAAAAAATAATATTTATATTGACACTTATTTTAATGTGAACAAATCAATATTACCTATGTGATTGAGTAGAGGCAGCATTGTTTCTCTTCCTTCAAAGGCAGTAGAGGTAACTTGAAGGAAATTGATAAATGAAAACACTATAGGAGTGAAATTGTTTTGGGGGAGAAGAAGTTTGTGGATGTTTTGGGGTAGAAAGTCATGAAATATAGATAGAAGTCATCTAAAATAAACATAATCTACAAGTAATTATGAAAATTAAATAAACTTTTCATTATATATTTTTTTTGGTAAAATAGAGAAATTATATCGTAACCTTACCTTTACATCTTCCTAAAGTGTTTATTTTATTATAGTCCATTCATCCATGGGATTGGTAACATCATCATGTGTAGAAGACATTATCTACATGATCAGTCAAAAACTTAATTTTGATTATGTTAATATAGTAGAGAAGAAATAATATTATGAGGAAAAACATAGTATATTAAAAAACACTTTTATTTTCTCATTAAACTCTATTTATTTTTTTAAAATGTTTTAGAGATTTTTATACTCAATCAATAATCCAAATCCCATCTTTGTGGTCCCCAATAACATCTAATACATTTTCTATAATGAGACTGACATGAACTGATTGTGATCTCCCAATGAAGGGGTCATCCTCAATTGGATTTTCATATGAATAGATAGTTTTTTTATTCACTAGTAGGACAATAAACCAATTATTTTTTGATTGATTTGAAACATAAAATACATTCACTTCTCATGATGCCATTATGAACGACTCATATTTCCCCCTTCCACACTAAAATTCTACTTTACAAAGTCCATTTCATCAACTTTCACTGCATTTATATTGTCAACCCATTTGAAATGAAAAACTAGCACTTTAAATGTTTTATAATCCACCTCATATATCTATTTTATAATGAAAAAATATGACACATTTTCATAAAATGGATTTCTATCCTTGGAACCAGATATGTGCATCGATTTTTCCACAAGCATAACACCACGGTTTTTCATCACACTACGGTAGTTGTGGTCTTTTGTATAGATTATATAACCATTGGTTTTTAAAATCTATGCAAGATATAAAATTTTCATTCGGTCCCTTGGATATCCATCAATGTTATTCAATAATTGAATTTTTATTTTTAGATAACTTCTTATAAATTTGATCGGAGAACCATCCTATAAACTATTGATTATGTGTATTTTGTAACACCTGAGACTTTTATGAGAAAGATTTTGTTTTTATGTTATATAAATCATCAAAGTAATCTTTCACTACACACATCACTTGCTTGGCTTACTTTACACGCAATCGCGACCTTCCTTGATAGCTTGCGTCGTACGCAATACCGAGTTTCACTAAAAAACGATATGCTATTAAAATATTATTAAAACTAGCCGTTATGAATAGTAATAACCACTTTTTTAAATTTTATAAATTTTATTTTTCAAAATGGACTTCATTTTTGGTTTCAGAATATCGAAATTAACCTAGGGTGAAATTTTGGTATTTTTCTGAAAACATTCAATTTTTGATGAATAGTGAAACCACTAAGTGGTAGTTTTAAAAACTGAATTTTTCATAAAACTTAATTTTACCGCTTCTGTGAGTGGAATTTCAAAAATCCGAGATACACGGTTGATGTCAGTAAGTAAAATTTGGTTCAATGAGATAAAAATAGTTTTTGCTGAATAGTAACTTTTTACTTTTATTTACCACGGTTAAAAGTAAATAGGGTAATTAAGGGTAAACATGATATTATTATTACCCTAACACATGTCCTAATTCTATTGGATAAGTGTAATTCGACCAAAAAACAACCTTAGGAATAAAATATGACCATTTAGTCCCACTTGTATTAGATTAGGACATTTATTATTAATTTATTTAAAGAAGGGTTAAAATAGTTAAAATCAAAGTTTAATAAGTAAATAATTTTTAATATAGGGTTATACATAAGATAAATTCGACTATAAATATTAATTATAAAGCTAGAAATATTTCCTACATAATTATATTTTATTTGTAATTTTTAGGCTTTAAATATGTTAATTTATTTATGACACAAAGATGATGTAGTAATTATCTTATTAATGAAATATTGACATAATTGATGTTATAAATAACCAAATAAATATAATTTGAGACTTTTTATGAATTAAACTAATTTTATAGGTTAATATGACATGTTACTGTTGATTTAATAAAAGTTTTTCTAACTAATCAGTATGTTATGATTTTTACAAAAATCAATTACTAAATAGTGTCAAAATTAACATAAAATAGTTTTTAAAACAAATATTATATTATTAATTGTTATTTTATTCCTAAAAATCTAAGGTTCAGCAAAATGACTTAGATAAGGTTATATATATTAATAATAAACAACTTGGGGTTCGTTTGGCTTGTTATAGTAAGTTTATTAACCTTATAGTATAAGAACACAAGAAGACACGGTAAAAGTAAAATTATTTAACTTAATGCTAAATCTAAATGATAAGGATAAAATAGGAACCTAAACTTGTCTAAATTATATTGGATGAGAGTATTTAGACCCATACCCACCTTATATTCTAAATAAATCAATTTGGAGCTATTTAAAACCGAATTTGGCTTTATAATAAAATAATATTTTTAGTTATTCCAAAGGTGCCCCTCTCCTCCCTTATAAAAGGGCACCTCCTCCCTCTCCTCCTCACACCAATTTGAGCCTTCAAGCTCGGCCAAACCCTGACACTTTATCCTCTAAACTTCCCTAGAGACATCCTATAGGTCCTGGGCTTCTTCAAAGACCAATTTTAGTGCCCTAAAAGGAGGTCTCAAAGAAGCGCCTCAAAGAAGAGGTAATGCCCGTCACCGATTCTTTCATCTTTATTTATTCTTCCACTTCTTCTTAATTAGTTGTTTCATTATGAGGTAATAAAATCAGTATCAATAATATACTGATATGTTATTATAAATATGAAACAACCCTATTTCACCTCTTATCCATCCTACGGAAAATGAAATCACCGCGCGTGCGTACGTACGAAATACCGTCTCCACGCCGTGGTGTAATCTATTTTCCACCTCCACCATACTTGGATGGGTATAAGGGTGAAATTAATGAATATATATGATTATTTTAAAGTGGTATTGATTCTGAAATAGTATACATACACTACAATACAATTCCACGATCATGGGAACAATATCATCGCTCGTGCGTACGTACGGAATACCATCTCCACGATGTGATGCGATTCGTTCTACATGATCTTCATTGCATAATGATTATATAAATGAATTGAATGAATTAATATGATATATATTACACTAATACCATTCTGTAAATGAGGTATCTATAACCTTAAGAGAATAATAAGAATTTATTCGACAAAACACGCATAAGAACAAAAAGTAATAAACACCCGAATAACAAGTAGTAATGAAATATTACTAATAAGAAGCTAAGAATATAACCATGTATGATATCATAAAAATATGTATGATTCTGGAATAAGTCAATAACATTATTTAAATCCTTATACAGGAGGTTCAGACACTTACGAAGCAAATCGGACCTAAGTTAAGGGAAATATCACAATCTCATTTTTATCCGAGATTGTTTATATTTTGGAATTTACTGGGGTTCATTCTATCATCCAAATCCATGTTTCCTCAATATGTAATATTTACATTATTCTACAATAGTTTATATCCAATTTTACCCTTCAGTGAGTTTTTAGTAAAAGATACAAAAGGAATCTTTTGTCATTTTTCGTACGAGGTACTTTTGAATTTTCCGACAAAAGTACGAGAAGAATGTTTTTTTAACTTATACAACATGAATGGATTTTTAAAACATTATTTCCAAGAATAATCCTTTACAAGTTTTCAAGTTTATTTTTAATCAACTTCTTTAGTTTAAAATTGTATGACATGTTAAAGAAAGGAAAATGTTTTTGAATTAGAAAGGATATTTTCCTCAAGAATGGAGTTCAAGTATTTTATCAAAATTATTTTCCATCTAAGATAATATAGGGTTCTATTTCTATCCCTATTATCACATTAATTTGATTATGTTGTGATGAAATTATTTTTATGAATTCCATTATCTTATATGATTTTTTTTATGATGTCATGTTGTTTAAGAATCTCATTTTTACTACATGGGTTATGCATTGATGTATGATTTATGATTTTGTGGCACAAATAAGAATGGTATCATTATGATATGGGTGGGACCTATATCTACCTCTAATGAATTGGGTAATTATTTTATATCTCATGAGATAGACATGGATGGAACGGTAGGTTAAACCGGTTCAGTGAAACAGGACTGAAACGAGGAGTGAACTCGGTTTAGAAATAGAATTTGTCCACTAAGATAGTCTTGGAAATGTCTTGACTAATAAGAAATGATTCTCTATGATTATGTGTGCATGGAACAAAGATTCATGTTTTAAGTTATGATTATTGGGATTACATTTCACTTCTATGACTTATCCCATGTTATGATCTCTTTTGCAGGATACGATTTTCAAAATGTTATATTCTTATAAATATGATATGTTTGATATTTATTTTGTTTACCCTTACTAAGCATTTGAGATCACCCTTTTGTATGTTTTCTTTCCTCAGGTCAGGAAGAAGGTTATTAAGTAAGATATGCCAAAAGGGACTATAGATATGATGAAATAAATGGGATACAATGTAGACGCTTTATGAACCAGTTGTTTATGTTCCCAGTTTCTAAAGACACTATACCTATACGGTCCTTTCATGGTTTGGTTATATGTTGTAATAAGTATGCTTCAATTTTGAAGTAATAACAATGTATGTAAAGTATGAGTCGTTATAGTTGGTATCAAAGGAAATGTATAGTGAACCTTTGGAAACTAGGATGTGAAAGCCTTAGTTAGAACCCTAAGGATAATTCTAAGAATAGAACACAATATTAGTGTTTTAGAAATGGCCATGAATAACCTAGGATAAGACCTTAAGTGTGAAATTTTATTCTTGATTATGTGGTTTTCCTATATAATTAGTGTTGCTCACACTATTCTTCTTGGTTTTAGTCAATGGCTGGAACCCGAAAGAACCGTGTTAATACGGAATGCGACGGGAAATACAATGATTGTCCCCTTGAGAAACCAAACGTTATGGGAGCTAGAATGAAAAATCTTGTAGCCATGCTCACACAACTTTCTCAAGCTATGAATCATGCTGGACTTCCAAACAAGCAAAGGAAGGAGCAACATTCTGTTGAATCCTTCATGAGGCAGCGTCCACCTTCATTCAGCGGGTCTACTGATCCATTAGTTCCTGAACAATGGATCAGTACTACTGAAAAGATATTTTCAGTTCTTCAATGTTCTGAACATGATAAATTCATCCTAGTAGTGTATCCTTTGGAAGGAGATGCTGATCAATGGTGGAATCTTATTAAGAATACGAGGCAAAGAGATGAAATTGAGTCCATGGAATGAGACGAGTTCAAGAACTTATTTTTCAATAGGTACTTCCCTTGTATTCTCCGAACAAAGATGGAGAAAGAGTTTCTTGAACTGAAGAAAAAGGATGATGAATCTGTTGGTAACTATGAAGCAAATTTTACAAGACTTTCAAGGTACACTTCTGGTATTATTATCCAACCTGAGAGTAAGATCGATCGATTCTTTAGTGGCTTAAAACCACGTCTTCGAAGGGCATTAGCCATAAGGGACTTCAATAACTATAACGAACCATACTTTACATACATTGTTTTTACTTCAAAATTGAAGCATACTTATTACAACATATAACAAAACGATGAAAGGACCGTATGAGTATAGTGTCTTTAGAAAATGGGAACATAAACAACTGGTTCATAAAGCGTCCACACTGTCTCTCATTTATTTCATCATATCTATAGTCCCTTTTGGAATATCTTACTTAATAACCTTCTTCCTGACCTGGGGAAAGAAAACATACAAAAGGGTGAGCTTAAATGCTCAGTAAGGGTAAACAAAAGAAATATCAAACATATCATATTTATAAGAACATAACATTTTAAAAATCTTATCCTGCAAAAGAGATCATAACATGGGATAATTCATAGAAGTGAAATGTAATCCCAATAATCATAACTTAAAACATGAAACTTTGTTCCATACACACATAATCATAGAGAATCATTTCTTATTAGTCAAGACTCATTTCCAAGACTATATTAGTGGACAAAGTCCATTTCTGAACCGAGTTCACTCCTCGTTTGAGTCATGTTTCACTAAACCGGTTTAACCTGCCGTTCCAGCCATGTCTATCTCATGAGATATAAAATCCTTACCCAATGCACTGGAGGGAGATATAGGTCCCACCCATCTCACAATGATACCATTCTTATGTGTGCCACAAAATCATAAATCATACATCAATGCATAACCTATATAGTAAAAATGAGATTCTTAAACAACATGACATCATAAAACAATTCATATAAGATAATAGAATTCATAAAAATAATTTAATCACAACATAACCAAATTAATGTAATAATATGGATAGAAACAGAACCCTATATTATCTTATATGGAAAATAATTTTGATAAAGCACTTGAACTCCATTCTTGAGGAAAATATCCTTTCTAATTCAAAAACATTTTCCTTTCTTTAACATGTCATACAATTTTAAACTAAAGAAGTTGATTAAAAATAAACATGAAAACTTTTAAAGGAAGTTTCTTGGAAATAATGTTTTAAACATCCATTCATACTGTATAAGTTAAAAAAACATTCTTCTCATACTTTTGTCGGAAAAGTCAAAAGTACCTCGTATGAAAAACGACAAAAGATTCCTTTCGTATCTTTTACTAAAAACTCACCGAAGGGTAAAATTGGATATAAACTATTTTAGAATGATGTAAATATTAAATATTGAGGAAACATGGATGTGGATGATATAATGTACCCCAGTAAATTCCAAAATATAAATAATCTCGGATACAAATGAGATTGTGATATTTCCCTTACCTTAGGTCCGATTTGATTCGTAAGTGTCCGAACCTCCTGTATAATTATTTAAATAATGTTATTGACTTATTCTAGAATCATACTTATTTTTATGATATCATATATGGTCATATTATTAGCTTCTTATTAGTAATATTTCATTACTACTTGTTATTCAGGTGTTTATTACTTTTTGTTCTTATACGCGTTTTGTCGAATAAATTCTTATTTTTATTGTTAGGTTATAGATACCTCATTTCCAGAATGTTATTAGTGTAATATATATCATATTAATTTACTCAATTAATTTATATAATCATTATTGAATTAAGATCATGTATAACGAGTCGCATCACATCGTGGAGACAGTATTCCGTACGTACGCACGAGCGATGATATCGGTCCAATGATCGTGGAATTGTATTGGAGTGTATGTATAATATTTCAGAATCAATATCACTTTAAAATAATCATATATAGTAATTATTTTCACCATTATACCCATCCAAGTAAAGTGGTGGTGGAAAATAGATTACACCACGGCGTGGAGACGGTATTCCGTACGTACGCACGCGTGGTGATTTCGTTTTCCGTAGGATGGATAGATGGTGAAATAGGGTTGTTTAATACTTATAATAACATATCAGTATATGAGTGACACTGATGTTCTTACTTCATAATGAAACAATTAAAGAAGAAGAAGTGGAAGAAGAAATAAAGATGAAAGAATCGGTAACGGGCATTACCTCTTCTTTGAAGCGCCTCTTTGAGACCTCCTCTTAGGTCACTAAAATTGGTCTTTGAAGAAGACCAGGACCTCAAGGATGTTTATAGGGAAGTGTAGAGGATATATTGGAAGGGTTTGGCCGAGCTTGAAGGCTCAAAGTGGTGTGAGGAAGATAGGGAGGAGGTTCCCTTTTATAAGGGAGGAGACGGGCACCTTTGGAATAACAAAAACTATTATTTTATTATAAAGTCAAATTAGGTTTTAAATAGTTCCAAATTGATTTATTTCGAAGCTAAGGTGGGGATGGGTCTAAATCCTCTCATACAATAGAATTTAGACAAGTTTAGGTCATTATACTAACCTTATCTTTTAGTTTTAACTCTTAGTTAATTAGATTGACATTTACCATGTCACTTTTTATTTTTATATTATATAGTTAATAAATATACCATATACATCAAAGAGACCTCCAAGTGGTCCATTAATGATACACCTATCTTGATATAAGTATCTTGGCCTAAACTTATATTTTTAGGAATAAAATAACAATCAATAATATAATATTTTTTTTAAAAACTATTTTATGTCAATTTTGATACTATTCAATAGTTGATTTTTGTGAAACTCATAACAGAATGATTACTTCGACAAAAGTTAATTAAATCAATCCTAACATGTCATATTAACCTATATAATTAGTTTAATTCATAAAAAGTCTCAAATTATATTTATTTGGGAATTTATAATATCAATTATTCTAATTTTTCACTATTATGGTAATTACTGCATCATCATTGTGTCATAAATAAATTAAATTATTTAATGTCTAAAAATTATAAATAAAATATAATTATGTAGGAAATATTATTATCTTTCTAATAAATATTTACAATAGAATTTATCTTATGTATAACCCTATATTAAAAATGTTTTAGTAAATAAACTTTGATTTTAACTCTTTTAACTCTTCTTTGAATTAAATAATAATAAATGTCCTAATCAAATCCAAGTGGACCTAAATGATAATATTTTATTCCTAAGGATGTTTTTGGTCGAATTAAACTTATCCAATAGAATTAGGACACGTGTTAGGGTAATAATAATATCAGTTTTACCCTTAATCACCCTATTTACTTTTAACCGTGGTAAAAAAAAGTAAAAAGTTACTATTCACCAAAAATTATTTTCATCTCATTGAACCACATTTTACTTACTAAAATCAACCATGTCTCTAGGATTTTTGAAATTCCACCCAAATAATTAGTAAAATTACGTTTTATGAAAAATTTAGTTTTTTAACTACCACTTAGTGGTTTCACTATTCATAAAAAATTGAAGGTTTTGAGAAAATTCCAAAATTTCACCCTAGGCTAATTTCGATATTCCGAATCCAAAAATGAAGACCATTTTGAAAAATAAAATTTATAAAATTTCAAAAAGTGGTTATTACTATTTATAACAGCTAGTTTTAATAATATTTTAATAGCATATCGTTGTTTAGTAAAACTCGGTATTGCGTACGACGCAAGCTATCAAGGAAGGTCACGATTTCGTGCAAAGCAAGCCAAGCAAGTGAAAGATTTCTTTGATGATTTATATAACATAAAACTCTCGGGTGTTACATTCTACCCCCCTTAAAATGAATTTCTCCCTCGAAATTTTTCACTTTGTAACAAATAGATGAGGATACCTCTCCCTCATCATATCCTCAAACTCCCATGTAGCTTCTTCTAATTGGTGTTTCCTCCATAAAACTTTCACCAAACGAGTGGTCTTGTATCGTAGGACTTTTTTGCTACGATCTAGAATCTCTATCGCCTATTCTTCATAAGAAATATCTTGCTCCAGCGGTACAACTTCTGATCTGAGTACATGTGAAGGATCAGGTATGTACTTTCTCAAGAGAGATACATGGAACACATCGTGAACTTGGGAGAGATTCAGGGGGAGCGCCAATCGGTAAGATACCTTCCCAACACGATCCAGTATTTCGAAAGGACCGATATATCTTGGGCTCAACTTCCCCTTCTTTCCAAATCTCATGACCCTCTTCCAGGGAGATATTCATAAGAACACTTTATCACCCACTTTAAACTCTAGGTATTTTCTTCGGTTATCGGCATAACTTTTCTGTCGACTCTGAGCTGCTCTTATTTGTTGTTGAATAGATCTGACCTTTTCTGCCATCTCATCAACAAGATCAGGTCCTAATAGCTTTCTTTCCCCAACTTCATCCCAACAAGTTGGAGTCCTGCATTTCTTTCTATAGAGAGCTTTATAAGGAGCCATCTGAATACTGGAGTGAAAGCTATTATTATAAGAAAATTCCACCAAAGGTAGGTGTTGATCCCAACCACCTTTGAAATCCATAGAGCAAGCTCTCAACATATCTTCTAGAGTTTGAATTGTTCTCTTAGACTGACCATCTGTCTGAGGATGATAAGCAGTGCTGAAACTCAACTCTGTATCCAGAGTATGCTGAAGTCTTTACCAGAACTTCGAGGTAAATCTTGGATCCCGATCAGATATAATAGAAAGTGGTACTCCATGCAATCTTACCACTTCCTTTATATATGTCCTAGCAATCTGATCCAGAGATAAATCCTCTTTAATAGAAATGAAGTGTACAAACTTTGTAAGATGATCAACTATGACCCAAATAGCATTATTGCCTTTGGATGTTTTAGGAAGTCCTGTGACAAAGTCCATAGTGATGTTTTCCAATTTCCATTCGGGTATGGGTAATGGTTGTAACATCCAATTAGACTTCTATCTCTTAGCTTTAACTTGCTGACAAACCAAACATCGAGAGACATACTCAGCAACATCTCTTTTCATGCCATCCCACTAGAAGTACTCTTTCAGGTCCCTATACATCTTCGTGCTTCCCAGATGAATAGAGAATGAAGAACTATGAGCCTCATCCAGCAGCTCCTTCTTTAATTCAGGGATGGGAGGAACACAAACCCGATTCCTGAATTTTATTATCCCTTCACAATCAAGGTTGAATTCAGGAACATTTCTCACCTTCTTTGGTAACTCTACATCTTCTTTCTGTGCCTCTTTAATCTTCACATGTATAGATGGTTGAACATTCATTTGAGAAAGATACGATTTTTACCCTTTCATTATAATTCCAAGATCCATCCTTTGTAAATCCATAAATATTGGATCTTTTGTGATCCTCATCATGGATAAGCTAGCATGGTCTTGTCGACTTAATGCATCTGCCACCTTGTTTGCTTTCCCAGGGTGGTAATGAATTGAGTAGTTGTAATCCTTAATCAGCTCCAACCATCTTCTTTGGCGCATATTCATCTCCTTTTGTGTGAAAATATACTTTAAACTTTTATGATCAGTATAAATATCACACCTTTCACCATAAAGATAATTCCTCCAAATCTTTAATGCAAAGATTACCGCAGCTAACTCCAAATCATGAGTTGGGTAATTTTGCTCATGGATTTTCAACTGTCATGAGGAATAAGATATCACCATATCATTTTTCATGAGAACACATCCCAGTCCCTTCTTGGATGCATCACTGTAGAATACAAACCTTTCTCCACTACAAGGTAGTGTGAGCAAAGGTGCACTGGATAACCTTCTTTTCAACTCCTTGAAATTCTCTTCACATTCCTTCGTCCAGACAATCATAACTCCTTTCCTAGTCAACTTGGTTAGTGGATTAGATAATCATGAAAAATCTTTCACAAAACGTCGGTAATATCTAGCCAAACCAAGAAAACTTCGGATCTCAGTTACTGTTGTTGGTCTTGACCATCTTTCGATAACCTCTGTTTTTGCTGGATCCATAGATATCCCCTTTTTTGAGATTATGTGACCCAAAAATGAAACTTTTTGAAGCCAAAATTCACACTTGCTAAATTTTGCATAAAGCATCTCCTTTCTCGGGGTCTTCAATATAATTCTCAAGTGATCTTCATGTTATTCCATGATCTTTGAATAGACAAGAATATCGTCTATAAAGACTACCAAAAACTGATCAAGGTAGTCTCTAAAGACTCTATTCATCAGATCCATGAAGATAGCAGGGGCATTAGTAAGACCAAATGACATCACTATAAATTCATAGTGTCCATACCTTGTACGGAAAGCCGTCTTTGGTATATCCTCCCTTTTGACCCTTAATTGATGATACCCTAAATGAAGATCAATCTTGGAAAGGTATTGAGCTCCGCGTAGTTGGTCAAATAAGTCATCAATGCATGGGAGAGGATATTTGTTCTTGATAGTGATATTGTTAAGTTCTCGATAATCAATGCAGAGTCTCATTGATCCATCTTTCTTCTTAACAAATAGAACAGGTGCTCCCCAAGGTGACATACAAAAGGGTGATCTCAAATTCTCAGTAAGGGTAAACAAAAGAAATATCAAACATATCATATTTATAAGAACATAACATTTTGAAAATCTTATCCTGCAAAAGAGATCATAACACGGGATAAATCATAGAAGTGAAATGTAATCCCAATAATCATAACTTAAAACATGAAACTTTGTGGCATACACACAAAATCATAGAGAATAATTTCTTATTAGTCAAGACTCATTTCCAAGACTATCTTAGTGTACAAAGTCCATTTCTGAACCGAGTTCACTCCTCGTTTTAGTCCTGTTTCACTAAACCGGTTTAACCTGCCATTCCAGCCATGTCTATCTCATGAGATTTAAAATCTTTACCCAATGAATTGGAGTGGGATATAGGTCCCACCCATCTCATAATGATACCATTCTTATGTGTGCCACAAAATCATAAATCATACATCAATGCATAACCCATGTAGTAAAAATGGGATTCTTAAACAACATGACATTATAAAACAATTCATATAAGATAACGGAATTCATAAAAATAATTTCATCACAACATAATCAAATTAATGTAATAATAGGGATAGAAACAGAACCCTATATTATCTTAGATGGAAAATAATTTTGATAAAGCACTTGAACTCCATTCTTGAGGAAAATATCCTTTCTAATTAAAGAACATTTTCCTTTCTTTAACATGTCATACAATTTTAAACTAAAGAAGTTGATTAAAAATAATCTTGAAAACTTGTAAAGGAAGCTTCTTGGAAATAATGTTTTAAAAATCCATTCATGCCGTATAAGTTAAAAAAACATTCTTCTCATACTTTTGTCGGGAAAGTCAAAAGTACCTCGTACGAAAAACGAAAAAAGATTCCTTTCGTATCTTTTACTAAAAACTCACCGAAGGGTAAAAATGGATATAAACTATTGTAGAATGATGTAAATATTACATATTGAGGAAACATGGATGTGGATGATAGAATGCACCCCAGTAAATTCCAAAATATAAACAATCTCGGATAAAAATGAGATTGTGATATTTCCCTTACCATAGGTCTGATTTGCTTCGTAAGTGTCCGAACCTCTTGTATAATGATTTAAATAATGTTATTGACTTATTATAGAATCAAAAATATTTTTATGATATCATATATGGTCATATTATTAGCTATTTATTAGTAATATTTCATTACTACTTGTTATTCGGGTGTTTATTACTTTTTGTTCTTATGCGCGTTTTGTCGAATAAATTCTTATTTTTCTTTTTAGGTTATAGATACCTCATTTCCAGAATGGTATTAGTGTAATATATATCATATTCATTTACTAAATTAATTTATATAATCATTATGCAATGAAGATCATGTATAACGAGTGACATCACATCGTGGAGACGGTATTCCGTACGTACGCACGAGCGATGATATCGTTCCAATGATCGTGGAATTGTATTGGAGTGTATGTATAATATTTCAGAATAAATATCACTTTAAAATAATCATATATAGTCATTACTTACACCATTATACCCATCCAAGTAAAGTGGTGGTGGAAAATAGATTACACCACGGCGTGGAGACGGTATTCCGTACGTACGCACGCGTGGTGATTTCGTTTTCCGTAGGATGGATAAATGGTGAAATAGGGTTGTTTCATACTTATAATAACATATCAGTATATGAGTGATACATATGTTCTTACTTAATAATGAAACAACTAAAGAATAAGAAGTGTAAGAAGAAATAAAGATGAAAGGATCGGTAACGGGCATTACCTCTTCTTTGAAGCGCCTCTTTGAGACCTCCTCTTAGGTAACTAAAATTGGTCTTTGAAGAATACCATGACCTCTAGGATGTTTCTAGGGAAGTTTAGAGGGGATATTGGTAGGGTTTGGCCGAGCTTGAAGGCTCAAAGTGGTGTGAGGAAGAGAGGTAGGAGGTTCCCTTTTATAAGGGAGGAGAGGGGCACCTTTGGAATAAGAAAAACTATTATTTTATTATAAAGTCAAATTCGGTTTTAAATAGCTCCAAATTGATTTATTTAGAATATAAGGTGGGTATGGGTAGAAATAATCTCATAAAATATAATTTAGACAAGTTTAGTTCATTATACTAACCTTATCTTTTAGTTTTAACTCTTAGTTAATTAGATTGACATTTACCATGTCACTTTGTATTTTTATATTATATAGTTAATAAACATACCATATACATCCAAGAGACCCCAAAGTGGTCCATTAATGATACCAATATCTTGATATAAGTATCTTGGCCGAACATTAGATTTTTAGGAATAAAATAACAATCAATAATATAATATTTATTTTAAAAACTATTTTATGTCAAATTTGACACTATTCAATAGTTGATTTTTGTGAAACTCATAACAGAATGATTACTTCGACCAAAGTTAATTAAATAAATCCTAAAATGTCATATTAACCTATAAAATTAGTGTAATTCATAAAAGTATCAAATTATATTTATTTGGGTATTTATAATATCAATTATTCTAATTTTTCACTATTATGGTAATTACTGCATCATCATTATGTCATAAATAAATTAAATTATTTAATGTCTAAAAATTATAAATAAAATATCATTATATGGGAAATATTATTATCTTTATAATAAATATTTACAATCGAATTTATCTTATGTATAACCCTATATTAAAAATGTTTTAGTAAATAAACTTTGATTTTAACTCTTTTAACTCTTCTTTGAATTAAATAATAATAAATGTCCTAATCTAATCCAAGTGGACCTAAATGATAATATTTTATTCCTAAGGTTGTTTTTGGTCTAATTACACTTATCCAATAGAATTAGTACATGTGTTAGGGTAATAATAATATCATTTTTACCCTTAATCACCCTATTTACTTTTAACCGTGGTAAAAAAAAGTAAAAAGTTACTATTCACAAAAAAATTATTTTCATCTCATTGAACCACATTTTACTTAATGACATTAACCGTGTCTCTAGGATTTTTTAAATTCCACCCACATAAGCGGTAAAATTATGTTTTATGAAAAATTCAGTTTTTTAACTACCACTTAGTGGTTTCACTATTCATCAAAAATTGAAGGTTTTCAGAAAAATACCAAAATTTCACCCTAGGCTAATTTCGATATTACGAATCCAAAAATGAAGTCCATTTTGAAAAATAAAATTTATAAAATTTCAAAAAGTGGTTATTACTATTCATAACAGCTTGTTTTAATAATATTTTAATAGCATATCGTTGTATAGTGAAACTCGGTATTGCGTACGACGCAAGCTATCGAGGAAGGTCGCGATTTCGTGCAAAGAAAGCCAAGAAAGTGAAAGATTACTTTGATGATTTATATAACATAAAAGTCTCGGGGTGTTACAATAGCTATGAGGAAATCGTTAGATGTGCTCTCAAAGTTGATATGGATATTGGAGTAACCCATCAGTCATATGGGTTTGATAAGAAGAGGAAAATGGAATTCAAAGGAAAATCTAAAGAGCACACTGAAAAGAAGATGAGCTTTCCCTTATGCTCAAAGTGTGGAAAGAAACATGGAGGGATTTGTCTTAAAGGGACAAGTAAATGTTTCAAATGTGGAAAGGAAGGTCATCGGGCTTTTGAATGCCGCAATGATGGGAAGAAGATGTCTAATGATGCAAACAAAGGACGAGACACAAAGAATGAACCTACTACACTTCAATGTTTCAAGTGCAATGAGATGGGGAATTATGCCAATAAATGCCCATATCCAAGGGTTTTTGATGATGATCCTCATCAAAAAAATCTTAAGGCTAAAGACAAAGGAAAGTCACATGCAATTTCTATCAGCGATGTGGAGTACGATAATGATGTGGTGAAAGGTACACTTATCATCCACTCTAAAGTAGCAAATGTTTTATTTGATTCTGGATCCACCCACTGTTTTATTTCTGAGGAATTTTCTAAGAGTATCGTCGTATTACCTCAAAAATTAGATGTTGAGTTAGCTGTGAGAACACCTAATGGCACAACAGTCGCATCAAAAGTTTATAATTCTTCCCCGATTGAAGTTTGTGGGAAAGTGCTTCCTACAAATATTGTGATCCTTCCTATAGTGGAATTTGATGTGATTCTTGGCATGGATTGGCCTTCTTTATATGGAGCTCATATCAATTGCCAAAGAAGGGAAGTCACATTTCATATTCCAGATCAATCTATGATCGTCTATCGATGCAAGGATGAACATAACCTTCCAGTGGAAATTTCTTCCATCTTATGGGTCTTGATTCCACTGAATGAAGGTTATTTATCTCAAATGGTTGGTGAGAAAATCACAATTAAGAATATGCCCATTGTACGGGAGTTTGATGATGTCTTTCTGGAGGAATTTCCGGGTCTTCCACCAAATCGTGAAGTTGAGTTTTCAGTTGAACTTGTACCGGGTGCTCTGCCTATTTCAAAGACACCTTATAGAATGGCCCCAATTGAGTTGCAGGAATTGAAGAAGAAACTCCAAGAGAATCTTGATAAGGGATTCATACGCCCTAGTGTGTCACCTTGGGGAGCACCTATTCTATTTGTTAATAAGAAAGGTGGATCAATGAGACTCTTCATTGATTATCGAGAACTTAACAAGATCACTATCAAGAACAAATATCCTCTCCCACGCATTGATGACTTATTTGACCAACTACGCGGAGCTCAATACTTTTCCAAGATTGATCTTCATTCATGGTATCATCAATTAAGGGTCAAAATGGAGGATATACCAAATACGACTTTCCGTACAAGGTATGGATGCTATGAATTTATAGTGATGCCATTTGGTCTTACTAATGCCCCTACTATCTTCATGGATTTGATGAATAGAGTCTTTAGAGACTATCTTGATCAGTTTGTGGTAGTCTTTATAGACGATATTCTTGTCTATTCAAAGAGCAAGGAAGAACATGAAGATCACTTGAGAATTATATTGAAGACCCTGAGAAAGGAGAAGATTTATGCCAAATTTACCAAGTGTGAATTTTGGCTTCAAAAAGTTGCATTTTTGGGTCACATAATCTCAAAAGAGGGGATATCTATGGATCCAGCAAAAAACAGAGGTTATCAAAAGATGGTCGAGACCAACAACAGCAACTGAGATCCAAAGTTTTCTTGGTTTGGCTGAATATTACCAACGTTTTGTGAAAGATTTTTCACGATTATCTAATCCACTCACCAAGTTGACTCGGAAAGGAGTTAAGTTTGTCTGGACAAAGGAATGTGAAGAGAATTTAAAGGAGTTGAAAAGAAGGTTATCCAGTGCACCTGTGCTCACACTACCTTGTAGTGGAGAAAAGTTTGTAATCTATAGTGATGCATCCAAGAAGGGACTTGGATGTGTTCTCATGCAAAATGATATGGGGATAGCTTATGCCTCACGACAGTTGAAAATCCATGAGCAAAATTACCCAACTCATGATTCGGAGTTAGCTGTGGTAATCTTTGCATTAAAGATTTGGAGGCATTATCTTTATAGTGAAAGGTGTGATATTTATACTGATCATAAAAGTTTAAAGTATATTTTCACACAAAATGAGATGAATATGCGCCAAAGAAGATGGTTGGAGCTGATTAAGGATTAAGACTGCTCAATTCATTACCACCCTGGGAAAGCAAACAAGGTGGAAGATGAATTAAGTCGACAAGACCATGCTAGCTTATCCATGAAGAGGATCACAAAAGATCCAATATTTATGGATTTACAAAGGATGCATCTTGGAATTATAATGAAAGGGGAAAAATCGTATCTTTCTCAAATGAATGTTCAACCATTTATACATGTGAAGATTAAAGAGGCACAGAAAGAAGATGTAGAGTTACAAAAGAAGATGAGAAATGTTCCTGAATTCAACCTTGATTGTGAAGTGATAATAAAATTCAGGAATTGGGTTTGTGTTCCTCCCATCCCTGAATTAAAGAAGGAGTTGCTGGATGAGGCTCATAGTTCTTCATTCTCTATTCATCCGGGAAGAACGAAGATGTATAGGGACTTGAAAGAGTACTTTTGGTGGGATGGCATGAAAAGAGATGTTCCTGAGTATGTCTCTCGATGTTTGGTTTGTCAGCAAGTTAAAGCTGTGAGACAGAAGTCTAAGGGGATGTTACAACCATTACCCATACCCGAATGGAAATGAGAAAACATCACTATAGACTTTGTCACAGGACTTCCGAAAACATCCAAAGGCAATAATGCTATTTGGGTCATAGTTGATCGTCTTACAAAGTCTGCACACTTCATTGCTATTAGAGAGGATTTCTCTCTGGATCAGCTTTCCAGGATATATGTAAAGGAAGTGGTAAGATTTCATGGAGAACCAATTTATATTATATCTGATCGGGATCCGAGATTTACCTCGAAGTTCTGGAGAAGTCTTCAGCATACTCTGGATACATAGTTGAGTTTCAACACTGCTTATCATCCTCAGACAGACAGTCAGTCTGAGAGAACAATTCAAACTCTAGAAGATATGTTGAGAGCTTTCTCTATGGATTTTAAAGGTTGTTGGGATCAACACCTACCTTTGGTGGAATTTTCTTAGAATAATAGCTTTCACTCCAGTATTCAGATGGCTCCTTATGAAGCTCTCTATGGAAAGAAATGCAGGACTCTAACTTGCTGGGATGAAGTTGGGGAAAGAAAGCTATTAGGACCTGATCTTGTTGATGAAAAGGTAGAAAAGGTCAGATCTATTCAACAACACATAAGAGCAGCTCATAGTCGACAGAAAAGTTATGCCGACAACCGAAGAAAATACCTAGAGTTTGAAGTGGGAGATAAAGTGTTCTTATAAATATCTCCCTGGAAGAGGGTCATGAGATTTGGAAAGAAGGGGAAGTTGAGACCTAGATATATCAGTCCTTTCGAAATACTGGATCGTGTTGGGAAGGTAGATTACCGATTGGCGCTCCCACCGAATCTCTCCCAAGTTCACGATGTGTTCCATGTATCTCTCCTAAGAAAGTACACACCTGATCCTTCACACGTACTCAGCTCAGAAGTTGTACCGCTGGAGCAAGATATTTCTTATGAAGAACAGTCGATAGAGATTCTGGATCCTAGCGAAAAAGTCCTAAGAAACAAGACGACTCGCTTGGTGAACGTTTTATAGAGGAACCAGAAATTAGAAGAAGCAACATGGGAGTTTGAGGATATGATGAGGGAGAGGTATCCTCATCTGTTTGTTACAAAGTGACGAATTTCGAGGGCGAAATTCATTTTAAGGGGGGTAGAATGTAACACCTGAGACTTTTATGAGAAATATTCTGTTTTTATGTTATATAAATCATCAAAGTAATCTTTCACTACACAAATCACTTGCTTGGCTTACTTTACACGCAATCGCGACCTTCCTCGATAGCTTGCGTCGTACGCAATACCGAGTTTCACTAAAAAACGATATGCTATTAAAATATTATTAAAACTAGCCATTATGAATAGTAATAACCACTTTTTGAAATTTTATAAATTTTATTTTTCAAAATGGACTTCATTTTTGGTTTCGGAATATCGAAATTAGCCTAGGGTGAAATTTTGGTATTTTTCTGAAAACATTCAATTTTTGATGAATAGTGAAACCACTAAGTGGTAGTTTTAAAAACTGAATTTTTCATAAAACTTAATTTTACCGCTTCTATGAGTGGAATTTCAAAAATCCGAGAGACACGGTTGATGTCAGTAAGTAAAATGTGGTTCAATGAGATAAAAATTGTTTTTTCTGAATAGTAACTTTTTACTTTTATTTACCACGGTTAAAAGTAAATAGGGTAATTAAGGGTAAAAATGATATTATTATTACCCTAACACATGTCCTAATTCTATTGGATAAGTGTAATTCGACCATAAACAACCTTAGGAATAAAATATGACCATTTAGGCCCACTTGTATTAGATTAGGACATTTATTATTAATTTATTTAAAGAAGGGTTAAAATAGTTAAAATCAAAGTTTAATAAGTAAATAATTTTTAATATAGGGTTATACATAAGATAAATTCGACTATAAATGTTAATTTGAAATATAGAAATATTTCCTACATAATTATATTTTATTTGTAATTTTTAGACTTTAAATATGTTAATTTATTTATGACACAAAGATGATGCAGTAATTATCTTATTAATGAAATATTGACATAATTGATGTTATAAATACCCAAATAAATGAAATTTGAGACTTTTTATGAATTAAAATAATTTTATAGGTTAATATGACATGTTAGTGTTTATTTAATAAACTTTTTTCGAACTAATCAGTCTGTTATGATTTTCACAAAAATCAATTACTAAATAGTGTCAAAATTGACATAAAATAGTTTTTAAAACAAATATTATATTATTAATTGTTATTTTATTCCTAAAAATCTACGGTTCAGCCAAATGACTTAGATAAGGATATATATATTAATAATAAACAACTTGGGGTTCTTTTGTCTTGTTATATTAATTTTATTAACCTTATAGTATAAGAACACAAGAAGACACGGTAAAAGTAAAATTATTTAACTTAATGTTAAATCTAACTGAAAAGGATAAAATAGGAACCTAAACTTGTCTAAATTCTATTTGATTAGATTATTTCGACCCATCCCCACCTTAGCTTCGAAATAAATCAAATTGGAGCTATTTAAAACCGAATTTGGCTTTATAATAAAATAATATTTTTAGTTATTCCAAAGGTGCCCCTATCCTCCCTTATAAAAGGGCACCTCCTCCCTCTACTCCTCACACCAATTTGAGCCTTCAAGCTCAGCCAACCCCTGCCACTTTATCCTCTACACTTCCCTAGAGACATACTAGTGGTCCTGGTCTTCTTCAAAGACCAATTTTATTGCCCTAAAAGAAGGTCTCAAAGAAGAGCCTCAAAGAAGAGGTAATGCCCGTTACCGATTCTTTAATCTTTATTTCTTCTTCCACTTCATTTTCATTAGTTGTTTCATTATGAGGTAATAACATCAGTATCACTCATATACTGATATTTTATTATAAATATGAAACAACCCTATTTCACCTCTTATCCATCCTACAGAAAACGAAATCACCGCGCGTGCGTACGTACGGAATACCATCTCCACGCCGTGGTGTAATCTATTTTCCACCACCACCTTAATTGGATGGGTATAAGGGTGAAAGTAATGAATATATATGATTATTTTAAAGTGGTATTTATTCTGAAATTGTATACATACACTACAATACAAATCCACGATCATGGGAACGATATCATCGCTCGTGCGTACGTACGGAATACCGTCTCCACGATGTGATGCGATTCGTTCTACATGATATTCATTTCATAATGATTATATAAATGAATTGAATGAATGAATATGATATATATTACACTAATAACATTATGTAAATGAGGTATCTATAACCTTAAGAGAATAATAAGAATTTATTCGACAAAATTCGCATAAGAACAAAAAGTAATAAACACCCGAATAACAAGTAGTAATGAAATATTACTAATAAGAAGCTAAAAATATAACCATGTATGATATCATAAAAATACTTATGATTCTGGAATAAGTCAATAACATTATTTAAATCCTAATACAGGAGGTTCGGACACTTACAAAGAAAATCAGACCTATGGTAATGGAAATATCACAATCTCATTTTTATCCGAGATTGTTTATATTTTGGAATTTACTGGGGTGAATTCTATCATCCACATCCATGTTTCCTCAATATTTAATATTTACATCATTCTACAATAGTTTATATCCAATTTTACCCTTCGGTGAATTTTTAGTAAAAGATACGAAAGGAATCTTTTGTCATTTTTCGTACGAGGTACTTTTGACTTTTCTGACAAAAGTACGAGAAGAATGTTTTTTTAACTTATATAGAATAAATGGATTTTTAAAACATTATTTCCAAGAAGCTTCCTTTACAAGTTTTAAAGTTTATTTTTAATAAACTTCTTTAGTTTAAAATTGTATGACATGTTAAAGAAAGGAAAAATTTTTTTAATTAGAAAGGATATTTTCCTCAAGAATGGAGTTCAAGTGCTTTATCAAAATTATTTTCCATCTAAGATAATATAGGGTTCTGTTTCTATCCCTATTATTACATTAATTTGATTATGTTGTGATGAAATTATTTTTATGAATTCCATTATCTTATATGAATTGTTTTATGATGTCATGTTGTTTAAGAATCTCATTTTTACTACATGGGTTATGCATTGATGTATGATTTATGATTTTGTGGCACACATAAGAATGGTATCATTATGAGATGGGTGGGACCTATATCTCCCTCCAATTCATTGGGTAAAGATTTTATATCTCATTAGATAGACATGGTTGGAATGGCAGGTTAAACCAATTCAGTGAAACAGGACTGAAATGAGGAGTGAACTCGGTTCAGAAATGGGCTTTGTCCACTAAGATAGTCTTTGCAATGAGTCTTGACTAATAAGAAATGATTATTTATGATTATGTGTGTATGCCACAAAGTTTCATGTTTTAAGTTATGATTATTGGGATTACATTTCACTTCTATGACTTATCCCATGTTATGATCTCTTTTGCAGGATAAGATTTTCAAAATGTTGTGTTCTTATAAATATGATATGTTTGATATTTCTTTTGTTTACCCTTAATGAGCATTTGATCTCACCCTTTTGTATGTTTTCTTTCCCCAGGTCAGGAAGAAGGTTATTAAGTAAGATATTTCAAAAGGGACTATAGATATGATGAAATAAATGGGAGACAATGTAGACGCTTTATGAACTAGTTGTTTATGTTCCCAGTTTCTAAATACACTATACCTATACGGTCCTTTCATGGTTTTGTTATATGTTGTAATAAGTATGCTTCAATTTTGAAGTAATAACAATGTATGTAAAGTATGGGTCGTTATATATTTGATATCCATCCTTCAACCCTTGATGGATTCAAATCTCTAAATATTTCTTTGTGGTCTTCAATATAAGGATAAACATCTTCAATATTATATAAAATATACAGTTGTGATTTCTTATGCTATGTGAAGGTAACTGTAACAAAATATCTTCTGAAAATCCCTTCACCCATAAGGCTTCTACTGTAATGAGACTTTGGGAGACTGATGTTGTCAACATTTGATAGGTAATAAGTACTAAATTCAATAGCTTCTTCAATAATATATCATTCTACAATATGAACTTCTGGCCACCTTCAATTCTTGAAACACTCTTTCAGAATCTTCATATACCATTCAATGGGGGTACAGCCGTCTATAATTGACAAGACCACATAGTGGAACCTCTCTAACCAAGTGAACCATCATATGGACCATTATAGAAAATAATTATGGTGTAAAGAACATATATAATTCACATAATATGCCTGAAACCTTTTTATTTATGATTGGAAACTTCACAGTGTCAATAAATACACTGTACATGGCTTTGAAAAAGAAGTAGAGTTTGGTTATTATATGCCATAAAATTTTAGGCTGAATGTAACAAAAAGAAACAGGAATCAAATATTGCATCAAAACATGATAGTCATGAGAGTTTATTCCATGTAAATTCATACTAGTCATTGATATGACATTATTGATATTTTATGAATACCCCTATGAAACTTATACACTATTTAGAAAATATAAAAATTGAAAATTTTCCTATCTGGATAGAGTTCAAGCTATTAGAGTAAGAAAAGACTTCCCTTTACCCTTCATCAATGACAAATCTTCCCTTATCCCCATTTAAATCATATCCAACCTAGCCTTGATTCAATATTTTGGTTTTACATTAACATTTTGTAATGTTACAATAAAAATATCAAATACATTTTTTTCTACATGCATGACATCAAGAAAATGTATGACATACAAATAATTCCAATATAGTAATTCAAAGAAAATTGATCTCTTCTTCCTACCTGAATTGTATGGTTTTTTGAATATGGTTTACCAAAAATAGTTTCAATATATTTTACTTTATCAAATAGTTGATCACCCATTAGTGGATAAAGTGTTGTAACTTTTTTGATATTCCCCTTAAATTCTATCATCCTGAATCAGTATTTATATTTTCGAGGTAAAAGTTTTTGATGTCCTAAAAACATAGTCTTTGAGGAATGTTTTTACTGAATTGAGTGTCTGCATTCTTCACAAATGGGACACCCCAACATTCTTTTAATGATATATCCTGATAAATTTCCATAAGTGGGGAAGTAATTTGTTTTACCATACAACACGACCCTTAATGTGAATTATTCACTTCTTTGAGAATCATACATTATAACAACTGTATCCCACATCAATTTTATATCTTCAATCAGTGGAGCCAAATAGACATCAATATCATTACTAGGTTTCTTTGGTCCAGATATAAGAAAAGAAAACATAATGTATTTTCAATTCATGCATAACCATGGAAGAAAGTTATAATTTAACAACATGACGGGCCATGTACTGTGAGTACTACTCTATACACTAAAAGAATTTATTCCAATTATAGATAATGCAAGATAGAATTTTACAAGATCATTTCTAAATTTAGGATACTTTTAATCAATTTTTTTCTAATGAGGAGAATCTACTAGATGATGTAGGTTCCCATAATAAATTATTTTATCTTTATTCCATGTCAATTTTCTCATGGTTCCCTAACATTCATATAGTCTTCTAAACTATCGAATGATTGGAAAGTACCATACAAATTTTAAAGGACTTGATTCATTTTTATTGTATCGATCCATGCCATACTTAGGGAATTTTATGAGTGATTCATAGTCCTTTCAAAATAATAGGAAATAATTTGGAGAAGAATTTACCTTTTTAGTGACCATTCCCATTGAAAATATCATTCATTTAGCATCAAATGTTTGACATGGTAGTTCATTTTCATTTTTTAGCATATTATTCAGGATACCAAGTATTTATGTAAATATGGTGTCACTCCATCCACTGCCAGCTTTCAAATTATATAACTCCAATACGACTGACAATGTTGTTTTTTAGTAAAACCAATATACAATGGTCTCTTAGAAAACCAATTTAGCTTCTCAAACAACTTTGGAAAATCATGAAGGTCATCTTTAATTTCCATTTTCATTTCTTCCATGTGATGTCTATCATCATTTACACTAGTATTCATATCAAATGATTCATAAACCATAGTATCATCTTAATCTATGTGCATGTTCAGTTTTCCCCATTTTTAGTCCATAATTTATAACTTTGATCTATTCCATGACAAATCAAATGCTCTTCCATCTTTTCCAGCCTAACGTTCAATGAATAAAAAAATGTAAACTTAGGAAAAGGATTTTAGAAGGTTCTTATGCATTATCTATTACAAAATTTTTGAACTCTTTAACTCTATATTAATACTCTTTTGTTGAATGATTAGAATACATCTATTTTCAATTCTTATCCATCCTGTTGTGTTCATAAAATATTCATTTTTCATAATAAATAAATAAATAAAAATAACATATTCATTATCAAAGGTGAAAGTTAATGGTACTTATAATAAAGGGAAACCAAACATTTGATTGTTTCAAATAATTTTAGAATGTTTTGAAGGAAATGGGTAATTTAATTTAAGAAAAGAATAACTAAATTATGGTAGGTGTCATCCTCTAAATTCATCCAAATTTGAAAGTTTTAGACAACTGTCATCCTCATCGGCTCATCTTCAGAATAGTTATCATTGAATTTTGTTGTTCAACACTCATCCTACATATCTTGTAGACATGAACCTATGTTTCTTAAAATACTATAATTAGTAGTAATCCATGGGACTACTACTAATAAGAGTAGTAAAAGTAACATAAAATATACAGGGGATGAGTCTCAAGAAATAAATTGAAATAATAATTGTTTGGGAGATGTATTTGATGAGGATGAAAGTTTTACTACATTGTGTTATTTAAAAGGGGTAATGTCTCCAATTTGTGAGAATTAAAATATTGGCACTAGTTATTAACTCATGGCCTATTTATTGTGATATTTGAGTGGAATAAAATTTATTATTTGTGATTCAAGGGGTCTCGTTAGGGTCATGTTATGATATATGAATCCTTTGGGACTCTATGAATTATATATTTATAGGATAAATCAAACTTTTAATACTTTCAATCCTCTAATTAAGACTAGTCTGATCTCTATTAAAATGAAACATCAAGTATTTGTTATATCCCATGAAAAAAAATAAAAATATAATATAGGTAAATAAAGAATAATAAGAAACCCAAATATGATAAACAAGAATAATAAACTCTCATTCCACCAACTATAAGTTATAAAAATGTATTGATAAAACATTTTAATAAATAAAGAGTTTTTTCATATTCATGTATATCAATTAGAGATTACTATACATGTAGAACTAAAGTGATAAATAGTTAAAAATAATTTCTAATAATTATTCCAGCATATATATAATTTGATAACCTCTATTCTATTTTTTTCTGGAAGAAGTGATGTAACAACCTAAGGGATTATTACATTTAATATTAATGATATTTCAAATATTTGAAAACATCTAAAAATTATAATTTAAATTTTAGTTACAAATCAATAAGGAATGGATTTTTTTAGAAAAATATATACCTAATAATGATAAAGATTTTAAACACCTCAAAATTCATAGTTGATAAATTGATTCTAGAATTATGTCTAGACAGGTTGAAAATTATTTATAATAAAATTTAATTTTCATGGCCATTGTGGTTTATATATTGATATTTGGAACATAAAATAAAATTTTAATTATAATGAGATAAATAATAGTAATTATGGAATATATAGAGGTTTTAAGTTAAAGGGGAGATGACCCAGTCTTACAAAAATTGTTTCTAAGTGAGAAAAATCTTCATAAGTAAAATTAGATGATGAATTTCAACCATTTAATGAACTATATTAAACCTGTGACAAATTAAACGGTTGTATAAAGGATTGTAAATATTTTCAAAAAACATAGATGAAGGTTAAAAATAGTATTAACCAAATGAATATACTTGTAACATACAAGTAAATGCACGAGCACTTAGGGAGTATCCTTGAGGGATATAAAAAAGTCATAGTTCCTATGAGGATGGATATTTGTGCTTGCCTAATAATTGGACAACATTTTCTACATGGGAATCTCTCTTATTCCTCATATTTTACATAGTGAAGCATTATCATGGCATGGATAGAAACAATCCCACTCAAATTTGGATGATTATTTCAACCTACGGATACATCACTAAGGATAAATTTCTTTGTCTGTCTATAAGGTATGTTTAACAAACTACTATAACAGAATTAGTATTAGATTAATTTTAGTAAAAGGTATAAATGTGTTCTTTATTTTTTAAACATGAATTAAAATTCAATCATGGTAGATGCTGGGTGTGAGGTTTATTATTGTTTTCAGTGTGTTGATTAAGTGTAAATCAATTCTTATAATTCATCAAGGGAAGCTAACAACTAATATCATCAACAAATGCTACCAAAATAGAATACATATATAATTAAATAAAAACCATCCACACACAACTTTATCAACTTACCATTTAATCACATCATTATTACATTCTAGATTCTCCATTATTATGCATATTATATTCATTTACCCATTTTCATTTTCAATTCATTTGTTTTTCCTTATTCATATTCATCACAGTCTTAACATGTTTTATTTCAACATAAATTAAAAATTAGTTCATTAATTAACCCTTTTCTCACCACTTTCACTACAACAAAATTAATATTTAGAAGCACTTTAATAAACTGCTGCTATTTTTTTAAAATAATTTAGCAGCGGTTTATTAAAAAATACCGCTAAAACTTTTATTTTTTCCACAAACCCGACACTTCTCCCTCGACCTCCCTACTCCCCCAACCCTCACAACCCTCGAACCCCCGAATCCCTATCTCCAATGGCCCTCACCGCCGGTCCTGAGCCACATATCCCCTCACTGTACCTTTCCGCTAGTTCCGAGCCTTGCCGCTGATCCCTACCCTCACCCCCACACCCAACCCTCAACGACCCTCGCATCTTGCCATCAGTACATAGACTCTTTCCCTATATGGAATCTTTTAGATTTTTCTTAATAATTGAGTGTTCCCTAACCTATATATTATTTGGAATGATATTTTTATGCTTGAATATTGCATTAATATATTTTATTTATGAAAATATGAAAGTATTTTAAACAATTATAAAAAATATCGATTTCTATCACGCTGATGTAGTATTATGACAATGTAGAGTGAGAAGGTGCATTATGTTTTCCTCGAGAGCATGTTTATTTTTCTTTGATATGAATAAATTATAATAATATATTGTTTTGATATTAAACATGTCAAATCATTTAATATAGGTCATGCTTATTATTTTGATATGAAGCATGTCTATGGTTATGATGTAGAGAATGTTTAGTATGTAAATATGGAAAACATTATGTTTCTATATCATTAATTGATTTCAATGTGATTAACTTAGGTTTACTTATTTTAAATTTCACATGTATAGCCATGGTTTTGTTATGAATATCATATGAAACATTTGTGAATTATCTTATAGGTTTTAGCTTGAAACTTTTCTACTAGATACACATAGAGGTATATCTATATGTATATTAAGTTCCTCCCTATGAAAAGGCATGACCTTATATCGAGGAAGGATTACATATATGTATAATATTATTGATATATATTTTTTATACATAAATATTTTATCTCATATGCAATTATGAGGCCTATTAAGTAAGTATGATAAACATATAGTTCGTTCCCATGATAAGATGAGGCCAACTGCATAAAAATGCTATTCAAAAAATTCCATCACATGGTAAGATGCAGTCTATTAGATAAGATGATTATAGAAACACACAAATAGATATTGATATGTATATATGTACATCTCTTCTTATAGAGGATGATTGTTGACATAAATCCTTGATGGAAAGGTCCATCATGGTAGAAAAGTACACTATTTGGATTTTGAGCACATATAAAAGCAGGTTTAGATGATGTTGATGAAATGTTTTTGTGTCCTAATAAATTATATTATTTTTTAACTATAGATTTTTAGTATTCTTATGTTATTTAGTTTCCATAAATCATTATCTAAGAATAAAAGGTGATTGGATGAGTAATATCAACTCTTATGGGTTATGTGGTTCTATATATTTAAATGTATATTGGATGAGATAAATTGGTTTTACTTAACAATTATAATCAATAAGAATATATATAATTAGTCATTCAACATTGATCCTCATCAATTATGCCAGTTCAGTTTTGTTTTTGTTGAATATATTTTTGTGAAACAGTTTCAATTTCCTTAAGTAGCAAGTGAGAAATGGATGTAGTCAAACATTTTTATTTTACTCTATCTAAGGAAAATTATGTTGGTGGTACCTGGTACATCATTATAGTTACCAAATTATTATAACAACTTTTATTTCATGAACTCATGTCGCCATATTTAGAGCAGTTCATTTCTCAGTTGAATGCCTCATTAACATGTCCCATGAAGTCATGATCATTCTCAACATAATTTTCAATGTTGGTATCATGCTGGTCCACTAATAATCTATTGACATTGGACTGTGATAATTTTTTCAATGGTTTCTTAAAAGAATATTTTTATTAAAAATAGATTTCAACATGTATTTTTCCTCTTGGGTTTATTAATGGGTTGTAAATGAAAAATGAAACTCTTTTACACATCAATTTCCTCACAACTAGACTTTATGGATTCCAATTATCCTTTTTAAAATGATTTATTATTTACCATATTTATTTATATTGGAAATCCTTATTTAACATATTTATATTTTTTTCAACTAGTATATATGAATCTTTTTTCCTATTTAGTAATAGTTATGTGTTTTAATTTTTTTTAATAATGTGTAGGAACATTGTGATATATATGGATAAAATATCGATTACATTACCAAGGAACACACCTCAGTATGCTAAGGGTATGGAGAAGTTTTTAGATTTTTCTATTTCCAATCGATCCATTGATGGGATAATAAGATGTCCATGTCCTAAATGTAAATTTATAGGATGGTTTAAGAGAGATAAAGTTTATGAACACTTGATATTAAAGAAATTACCTACTCAATATTTGTATTGGATTTGGAATGGAGAATTGAATGTTACAAAAAGGTTAAGAACTGATTTCAATCCACACAATGAGCTCCCATATTCATAAATAATGGACAATGAAATAAAAAACCTTATAAATGATGCATTCAGAATTGAAAGACACCAACATAAACATCAAAACAAATCAGAACAACCAGTTGAGGGTGATACAAATAGAAACATAAAAGTGGTGTTTTTGAGACTATAGGAAAACTGGATCAAGATTGTAACATATCATTGGATCCTACTCTTGATTCCATGGAGAAAAATTTAAGAGAAAACTTCAATGATAAGAAAAATGAATTTCATGGTTTAGTTGATGATGGAAATCAAGATTTGTAGTGGATGTTTTAAATATTCAAAACTTTCTTTTCTACTAAAGTTGTATAATATCAAATGACTATGTGGAATTAAAAATAAGGTGATGTCCATGATATTGGAATTTTTTCAAGATGCATTTCCTAAATAAAAGATACCTAAGTATTTTTATGATATGAAAAAATTTGTTAACAAGCTTGGTCTAAATTATATAAAAATACATGTGTGTCCTAATGATTGTATGCATTATTGGGGAGAGGATTCAAGAAGAAATAATTGAAAAAAATGTTCTTCTTCTAGATGGAAGTCTATAGGTGATGTTGGAATTATGAATAAACATACTACCATGAAGAAGAAGAAAAGGAGTACACCTGTAAAGGTTTTGTGTTACTTTACTTTAAATCCTCGATTGCAAAGATTATTCATGTCATTAAAAACCACTGAACACATGAAGTGGAATTCTGTAGATAATAATAATGATGAGTTAATATGACATCCACGAGAATAAAAATCATGGAAGAAATTTGATTCATTATATATATATTTCTTATATTATCCTAGGAATGTTTGATTAGGATTAGCTACCGATGGATTCAACCCATTTGGAACTTTGAGTACCAGTTATAACATTTGGCTGGTTGTTTTGATCCCTTAAAATCTTCCTCTGTGGATGTGTATGTAACAAATGTATTTTATCATTTTGATGATTATTCATGAAAAAAATGTCTGGAAATGATATTAATGTATACTTTCAACCTTTAATTTAAGAATTACAGGAGTTATTGAGAAATGGTGTTGATACATATGATGCATCTTCTAGAAAATTGTTCAAAATGAAAGATGTTCTTATGTGGACCATTAGTAACTTTCTTGGAATTGAGAATTTAGCTGCTTAGAACACTTACATGGGGTTGGATTGTCCTATTTGTAACTTTGATTTTGAGCTTGAATGTCTACCTCATATTAAAAAATGTTTCTTCTTGTGTTATCAAAGATTTCATGATGCATCTCATAGGTTTCAGCTGAACAAGTCAAAATTCAATGGTTTCATTGATCGTAGACCACCTCCAAAGTTTTTATGAGGTTTTGAAATATTGGAACTACTTGTAAATGTTGAAACTGAATTTGGGAAGGTTCATCATTTTAATGATAGAGGGAAATGAGTACAAAGTGCATCGTCAAGTAAAATATTAACACAACAATGGAAAAAAGTATATTCTTCAAACTTTCATATTGGGAATTTAATTTGTTGCAGAATAATCTTGATATGATGCATATTGAGAAGATTTTATTGTCAAATATTTTTCTTCACATTGCTTAATGAGCATGGAAAGTTGAAGGATCATCTCAATACTCAAAAATACTTACAAGAAATGAATATAAATTATGATCTCTGGCTAGATGAGAATGGAAAGTATGCTCCAAAAATTTTTGCAATGAAAAATAGGGATAGATAAATTCCTTTGAATTTTAAAAAATGTGAATGTATTTGATGGGTATTCAAGTAAAATATCAAAGGATGTTGACTTAAAGCATCATAGGTTACTTGAATTTAAAATCCATGATTCACATATTTTTTTACAACTTTTACTTTCACTAGAATTGTGTACATTATTACCAGAAAAGGTTACTACTATTTTACTCCAATTCTGCACATTTTTCAGACAAATATGTGAGAAAAATATACATTCATTTCAATTTGAAAACCTTCAAGAGATATATTTATTGACACTTTTTACAATAGAGATGATATTTCCTCCGTCGTTTTTTACTGTCATGATGCATTTAACTGTGAATTTAGTTGAGGAAGATAAATTAAGATGCCACATACATTATCAATGGATGTATCCAATTGATAGATAATTTATTTATATGTTTTTTTTCAGTAAATAATTCTTGGAACTTCATTAAATACATAATTATGTTTTTTATTTTATTTCACAGATATCTTGGGCATTTGAAATTATACATAAAAAATAAAGCTCAACCTGAAGGCTCTATTTCTAAAGTCTATTTGGTTTATAAGTGTCTTACCTTTTGTTCTAGAAACTTGGATGATTTTGAGACAATATTCAATCAATTTTTACATGCCGAAGACACATCGACCCAATCTGATATACATGGGAAATCAAAAATCCTTCCTATTATTGGGCGATCAGTTGGGAGGAGCTCAAATGTTTCAGTAACAGAAATGGAATTATTATAGTCACATAGATATGTGATGCTGAATAGTGAAATTACAGATTCATTTATTGAATATTTGAGGATACAAATAAAGAGATGAATGGGAGGATGAACCTGAAATCAGAAAGAAATTACAAATTCTATTAATACAGATCTTTTATAATGGTTTTCATGACGTATAAGTTCATAAATATTTTAATCAATATAGATATTAGGTTGATACATATAATTTTTAAATCTAATAATGTATATTAATTTCTTCAGATCATGAATACTGATACTCAAGCATAGTTTTCTGAATATTTGAAGTTTCTTGCTCGTGGTCCTCTAAAACAAGATAGAAAGTTTAACGCTTATAATGTGAATGGATTTAGATTACGTACATTTGATCAGGAATATGATTTGAAATCATAGAATAGTGGAATATTTACATTTTATGAAGTGGAATACTATTGAAATTTTACTGATATTATCGAATTAAACCACCACAAACATTTTTTAGTTGTTTTATTTAGATGCAATTGGATGGATATTATCAGGGGTGTTAAAAGATATTCCTTGCAATTTACTTCTGTGAACTTCTCTCTCTTGATGGATATTGGTGATCATGAACTACATGATCCCTATATCTTATCATTGCAAGTGAAATTGGTATATTATGTGAAATATTTCATGGATGAAGGGTAGAGTGTAGTTTCTCATGTTAAACAATGAGATTTTTATGATATGGTTGATGAAGTAGAAGATTTGACCAATGACATTGAATCCCATCAACAAAAAGAAGAAGACTTATTTTTCCATCATGATATTTAAAATATTAGTCTTTCTAGGTTGGATGAAGTAGATGAAGTAATGATGGAGCAGTAAACTGACATGATTGAAGGAGAAAATTATTGTATGTGTAGTTACCCATTAATTTATCAACCACTTATGTCATTTGTACAGTCATTAATTATCATTTTTATGTATATTTTTTTGTTAGTATTGTTCATATGTTATCATTTCTATTTTTTTGCATGATTTTTTTGAAATATATGTTATAAACTTAATTTTATTTGATTAAATGACAGTAAATCCAAGGAAAAAATGTTATACTGATGCCATTCGACTCTCAGTATACATTCCATTGACTACTCAGATAGATGGTGATCCATCTCTCTCCATCACTACAACATCTGAGACACCATCCTCTTTCCCCCTGCATCGTCTCTCACACCCTCTGGTAGCATCCCATCAATAGCTCAATTGATGCCTTTCAATTTAGTAACCTTAGTAGTGAGGGAGTAGGGTGCCACTTCTAGTTCTTCATGGGGATACTGGAGGGTGACCGTTATACGCAAATTTGTTTAATATGAATAAATTTATTGCACTTTTTTTATACTACTAACTATTTTTTCATAAAATATGGAAACAATGCTACGATAGAGAAAAATATGAAAAGTGAAGATATATGGAATTTGACCAGAAAAAATATATTTTTCCCATTTGATTCTTATGGGGTCCTTATGGATGACACCATGGGATTACTTATCCAGATTCTAGGCCAACTGGTAGTGGAGCCGGTTACCATTCCTATTATGTATGATGATTGGAGGCATATGCCTTTATCTTGGAAAAATGAAGGTTTTGATTCTCAAATTAATGTAATTTTAATAAATTATGGTGTAATTGAATATCATTATGTTATTAAATGATAATATTTTCAAAATCAATCTCTATGTATAGATTTTTCTTCAATTTAGCATTGCTGATATCCTATCACGAAAGTGGATGCTGAAAAATTTGGGCAAGAAATTGAAAGATTATAAATGGATATTATGGAATGAAGTCAATGATACTTCTTTGAGCACCCAAAAAATGTATGATAAGGTACCCAATGGTGTACCTAGAGAGAAATTGAATGTTTTTATTGATAGGTATCGTGATTAGAAACACATGGTATTTAAATGTATATTATTATATTAATCTCATTTTACATTTATACATGTATATGGAAAGGATATTACATTTAATTAAATTACATTTCATTTATTTTAGGATCCTTCAAGGAAGAATTTATTGACTCGGGCTAATAAAATCATCCCTCACACTGTGGGGTCAAAAATATTTTCTAGAAGCTGGTCGACTCTGGTAATCCTTTC
Source organism: Viscum album (assembly GCA_963277665.1). Taxonomy (NCBI): domain Eukaryota; kingdom Viridiplantae; phylum Streptophyta; class Magnoliopsida; order Santalales; family Viscaceae; genus Viscum; species Viscum album. The sequence continues at coordinate 64,603,565 of OY728133.1, forward strand.
ATTAGTTTAAATATTTATTAGACAATATTATATGTTTGATATATTAAATTTTTTATTTATCTTTTTTTAATTTAGTCATAGAGTTTAGGCCACCCAGCATTCTGAATAGAAGTGTGGTTGGATGTTCATAAAAAATATGATGGGAGTTTTGTTGATGATCCTACCAAAGAAGTTGCAGTATGAATTCATTTTTCATTATAATAACTTATTATCAGTTGTCACTATGTTAATATATATTCCTTATAATATGACTGATATTTTATTTATAGGTAAAAATTAAAGAACTATTGGATACCAATCCTGCGTAGTCCTATTCAGTCTCCTAGGATGACCAAGTTGGTAAAGTCCTTGGGAAGGAGCATCTTGGTTGAGTGTGCGGGATGGATTTGGGACCAGTACCTTCTGAGGTATTTGGAAGGCAAAAAAAATTTCAAGTGAATATACTCCTAGTTTTAGTACCTACCTACCCTAATATGCTCATAGAAAGTTTGATTATATGCAAAACAAAATTCAAGAATAGGGGGTTGAGATATCTATTTTGAAGAAAGTTTTGTTTGATTTATATCAGAAGACGACTAGATCTGTCCCTGAGGATTTTGCAATAATGAATGGTGGTGATCAGGTAAAGAACACAACTTCAAAATCATTTATTTTACAAAATTTTATTGATTTTGAGTTTAAATATAAATAAACAATGTTTAATTTTCAATATAATTGTCTTACAGTTGTCGGTAGCAGGAAGTGGAGATGTTGATGAAGAGGGGGACGAGAAGAGTTCATCATTGGGAAATGATTAGTAGAGAGGGTTTTTTCATGTACAATGTGTTTATTTTGTATCTTTTTCTTATATTTTATATGGTATCGGTACAACGAGTTCCCTATTTATGTGTTATATAACCATGGGTCTATATGCTGTGTTTTAAGTGGATATGGAGATTGAAATTTCTTTATGATCATATATAATGTTTAGTTTCTTGTCTCAATTTTACTTATAGGTTGATATGACTATTATATTCTACTATTTCACACTTTTTTTCATGGTGTCTTACTAAGTATGTTTATACTCACACTTTCACGGGCTCTGCATGCATGATTTTTTTCTTATACAGACAATTGATAGATTGGTGGTGTCCTTAGTGGATCTAGTATCTATGGAACATACTAGTAAGTGGAGTCCCTAACCATTTTTGGTGGTCATAATTAGGGATCATGAGTTGGGAACTCCTATTACTTTCTATTTTAGTTGTTTATAGATTGGGAACTAATTTCCTTCTTCTTGGCTAGGCAAGTATTTTACCCTTTTCCTTTCCTGGATATTTATCTATCTCAATCAGATGTATTTTCTAGAGGTTACTACATGAATTTTTTACATCATAGAGGGTTTATTTTATTATACCTATGCACTATTTCATGGATTTGAGTGCGTGTGAGTGTGTTCATGTACAATAGGATAAATCCTCTAACATCAGTGATATTCTTTCTATGTGCTTATCATTAGCCCTTAATCTATTGGGGGTGAACATGTGGCATCACTCTCAGCTTACTGGTGTCCCAAGTAGGGCTCCTATAGGTCAATTCATGACACAAAATCCCATGGCTTTTTCCAAGACCTCAATCTCTATCTAACCCTAGCCATTATAGGAAATTCTATACCCTTTTCCAAATCTCACATCACGACACAGTCCTACTAAAAAAGGATTGTTCTATGTTATCTCTAACCAAACTAAGGTCATATATCACTTATCCATACAATGATACCTCAAGCCTATAACATATAGGATAACCCCTATCTATCAAACCCTCTATTCGATTAGTATCCTATTGTTTTTACCATGTTGGTTAGAGCACAATCTTGATGTGTTGGGTGATCTTTTTTTGGGATATTTTTGTGCTCTATTTGTGCATGGACCCTATTTTTTGAGTTTTTACTTGTTGGTCTTGGATAGTCCATGGGGATGTAATCGGGTAACTTAGACTATGTGGATTGTTGTCAGACTAGGCACATAGATACATCAATGTTTTTTTTCGTGATCTCATCAAGGGGTGGGACCAATGTTGTAATTCCAAGGATTTTATAAATTATTTACCCATTTTATAAATACAAGTCAGTTTTAATCCTCACTTGTGGAAGTTTAGATCATTTATGGATATTTAGTGTGATTTGTATTTTGGATAAGAATTGCTTATTGGTTTTGAATCATAAATGACCCTTTTGATGAAAACAATATTCATGATGGATAGTTTCATATTGAGAATTATTTCTTTATTATTAAATTAATTTATCTTGTTTTTACTTTTTGTGGATTTAGTTTTAATGTGTGAAGACTCATTTTAATGAAAGTACATTGATTCTTTATAGCTACTTTTAAATGTATCCAATTTATGTTTTTTCTTATAAATGCGTTGTGTAATATTTTAAAGAGTTAATGTACTTTCAATGAGAAATATATTGAGAAATGCATTGATTCTTTTAATGTATTGAGAAATGTATTATTGATTATTTCAATGTATTTATGTATTATTTATTCTTTTAATGTGTTGTGTCTTATTTGATTCTTTTAATGTATTGAGAAATGTATTCTTTCTTTCAATATGTTGTTTTCCATTGTCAATGTGTTGATTCTTTATGGTTTGATGAGAATCAATGTACATTGATTATTTATTTTTAAAATGTGTTGTTTTACTTGTATGTTGATGATATATTTGATGATATGGTCAAAGTTTAATTCTTATTCTTGTGTTTTTCTGGCTATAGGTTTTGGGGCTGTAGAATCTGTAGTTTTTTTGTAATTCATGATTTTTTAGCGGTTTAAACTGCTACTTGATATAGTTTTTTTAACGGTGGTTTAAACTACTGCAATATTATGGTTTTTTATGGAGTGGCAGTTAAAAAATCCTATAAATATGATTTTTTTTATTTAGTGGAGATTTTATTCATTTTAGTAGAAGTTGTTTTTAGTAAAAAACATCAAAATTTAGTTGCGATTTTTAACTGTTGCTAGATTTTCATTATTTGTTTTAAAAAAAACCTCTATTAAAACTAAAAAAACCATCGGTATATATGAATTATGAGAAACTTTCTAGAAACTGACACTAAATGGAAGGAACGACCACATGTTGAATCCCAACCCCAATTTTAGTGGCAGTTATTTGAAACCAATGCAGAACCTTGTATCGACAGTTTAAACTGCTGCAATATAAAAAAAACTGCCGCTAAATGGAGATTTTGTTGTAGTGTTTATAGTCCATTCCCCATCATTAATTTTATTCATATAACCATATTCCATGAAACCTAGGAACCAAGACACAATCCCACCAACCACTCATAATATCACATCAATAACCACACTATCCCATACCAATAGGCACGACACCCATTACATATCTGCTATAATAGCCACAACCATCCTCTTTATGGATAAAATAGCCATACCACCACCATAAATGTAAAAACCTGAGATTTTATGAGATTTTTTTTTAATTTCATTGATTTATTGTGTTGTACACTACACCAAAATTAGCTTGTGCTATATGCAACACCGTATTAGCTTGCAGTATACGCAACACTATTCTTGGCTCGTGTTACACACAATCTCAAGTTCGTTTTCTAGAAATTATTCTATGCAACATTAAGTATAGATTTATTTAATGTATAAATGAAATAACTTTTTAATTATGTCATATGCAACACCAAAGGGAGCTTTCACTACACGCATCCCAAGCTTGTCTTGCATTACACGCAATTACAACCTTCCTCGATAGCATGTGTAGTACGCAATACCCGGTTTCACTAAACGATGATATATGGCTATAATATTATTATAAACTGGCCGTTATGAATAGTATTAACTACATTTTGAATTTTATGACATTATAATTCATCTTACACATTTTATAGAACATGGTATGAGAACAAAATAAATTTTTTAGGGTAAAATAAGTATTTTTCAAAAAATGCAGTTTTGCCGCCTTTTGAAGGCGCACCCACTTTAAATATATTTTTCTGACATATTTATAAGTTCAATTTTACAAAATAAAATTCTTCTTTGGGATCAGGATATAAAAATTTACTTTGGATAAAATTTTCATATTATTCTGATAACTTTCATATTTTAATGAATAGTAAAAACATGCTATATTTTAATTAAAAACAACTTTTTTCATCATAATAAATTATATGGTTAAATTATAATATTAAATGGTTTTAAAGTATAAAAATAATATATTTTTACCATTTAATATAATTTATGTCATTGGCATTGATTTTACATTGAATTCATAGGTAAAATCATTTCAATCTTTTGCAATGTTTTAACTTTTAAAACTCATTTTCTTAACAACAAGATTAATTTTAAATTAATTTCTGCAACTTATGTGATTTGAATTTAGAAAAATGGATTACATATTTGGAATCATTAGGTCCAAATTATTTTCATAAGCTACTTTTTATTTTTAGGTAATATGAATAGTAACTACGGTAAATTTTATTTACCATAGTTAAAGGTAAATCGGGTAATTAAAGGTAAATATAATGTTATAAAATTACCCTAAAACTTGACTTAATATAATTGGATGATAATATTTTAACCTAAATCATACTTGGGTCGAAATGGAATATAATGGAACCCACTTGTATTTGATTAAGACCTTTTATTTAGTTTATTTAAAGGAAAGTGAAATGTCTCACTCAAACTTTAATAATTAGATTATTTTTAGTATATAGTTATAAAAAATATAAATTAGATTATAAATTCTCATTTTAAATATAATTTTTTTTTCTTTATCATCATAATTTATTTGTAATTTTTAATAAATATTTTATTACCTTAAAATCTTATACATTAATGATGTAGAAATTATTTATTTAGTGAAAAATCAATAATATAGTTTTTATTAACATAATAATACCTATCCAAAGGACCATAAAATTGACCAAACATTATTGGTCGAGTATATATATACCCTAAACATCCAAGGGTCGATTGTTGGACCATTTTGTGCCTTATAAAACCGATTAGGCCATTTACATTATTTTATTTTAAATGATGTCAAAGATGTCACTTTCATAATTTAATAAATATAACAATTTAAATGTTGTGATTTTAAGATGATAAATTAGAGTACCAATATTATTATGAAAGTTATTATATTTATATTCATCATAGGATTTTATTTTTAATTTTTATGCAACTAATAAGTATATTAAGTGATTATACAAAAATGATGTAGTAATTGTTTTATTAAGAGAAATATCAAATAAATGGTTTTATAAATATTAAAATAAACATTATATGAACTAATTAATATTCTACACAAATTTTAAAGATTAATATGATATTTTATTAATATATTAAACATTTTTTTTTGAATATATACTCTGTGTGAATTTTATTTAAATTCAAATAAATGAATAGTGTCAAAATTAACACTATTGTTATTTTATAAAAATAACATATTATTAAATTGTTTAAAAATCACATAAATATTTATAAATTATAAATTGAAATTTATATGGTCTAAAATTTCATAAATTATCCAATTATGGATAATTTACAACACATGATAAATTATTTACAACAATTTAAAATTTATAATATTATTACTACAAATAAGATTAAATAAATTAAATAAGGATAAATCAAATTGATAAGGTTTAAAATAATTTCCCAACATATCTAAATTTGATTGGTTGATGAGATTACAACCCTATATTACCTCATATAGAAATTTGAGTCACTTTTGATGTTTTTATGTGGGGTAAGAGTTTATTATAAATTAATATTATTGAGGTTTCCAAAAGTGCCCCTCTCATCCCTTATAAAAGGGAACCTCCTCCCTCTACTCTTAACAACACTTTGAGCCTTCAAGATCTGCCAAACCCTGACCATTTATCTTCTCCACTTCCCTAGAAACATTCTAGAGGTTCTGGTCTTCTCAAAATACCAACTCTAGTTTCTTAAAAGGAAGCTTAAAAGAAGTGCGTCGAAGAAGAGGTAATCTCTTCTTCCGATTCTTTCAAGTTTCTTTCTTCTTAAAATTATTCTTCTTTATTTATTTCATTATAAAGTAATAAAATAAGTATCAATAATATAATTATATGTTATTATAAATATGAAAAAACCCATTTCACCTTCTATACATCCTACGGAAAACAAAATCACCGCGCGTGCGTACGTACGGAATACCGTCTCCATGTCGTGGTGTAATTAGTTTTTCCACCACCACATTACTTTGATGGGTATAATGGTGTAAATAATATATATATATGGTTATTATAATATCATAATTATTCTGAGATATTATATCATTCACTTCAATTCTATTCAATAATTATGGGAACAATATCAACGTTCGTGCGTACGTACGGACTACCGTCTCCACGAACTCGATGAGATTCATTTTCCATGATTAACCATTCAAGTATGATTATAAAGTATATATATAATAAATAATCATGAATTATATTACATAATACTGTATTTATGTACACATATGTTTCATTTACTTAATTCCATTCAATTCAATAAGGAAACGAAAACAGCGTTCATGCGTACGTACGGCCTATTGTCTCCATGAACGGTGTATTTCATTTCATTTATTGATCTATAATATATATTTATATTATGAATATATATTATATATAAATCATATTTTATGTTTTGGAATTAATTAAATCAGGATATAAGTAATAATATCAAGAACAACAAGTCGAAACACGTATGATAAATGAAATGATTTTACTCAAAACGCTGCTTTAACATGGAATTTACAAAATAACGGGTAATATAATGTCATAAGTGAACCATATATGATATCATAACAATGAATATGATTCTGTAATAAGTCAATGACATTATTTAAATCATTATACAGGAGGTTCAGATACATACAAAGCATATCATACATAAGGTAATGGAAAATCTCGCAATCTCATTTTTATCCGAGATTGTTTATACTTCAGAATTTACTGGGGAATATTTATCGTCCACATCCATGTTTCCTAAATATTTAATATTATTTCTATCCTCCTAAAATTTTTTAAATAAAATTTTACACATTGGTGAGTTTTTAGTAAAAGATATGAAATGAATCTTTTGTCGAGGTACTTTTTGATTTGTCTGGCCTAAGTACGAGAAGAATGTTTTTAAGCTTATACGACATGAATGGATTTTTACAGTTTCATAAATCCTTTTCTTCATGAAGATTACTCTACAAGATGTCATGATTATTTTCAACAAAATCCTTTTATTTTAAAATTGAATGGCATTTTGTGAAAAGAAAATGATTTTGAAAAAGAAAGGATATTTTCCTTAAGAATTCATTTCAACTGTTTTATCAAAACTATTTTCCATCTAAGATGAAATTATTTAGTATGATTATGTCTCAAGTATAATGTATATATTATTTAAATGGTTTGATTATTCTTATTATGAAATGATATACACTTGTTTTATATGGATTACGTTATGATGGGATGATGTTTACAAAACCCATTTTATTCTTTGGGTTATGATGAATGTTGTATGATTGTTTTGTGGCACAAGTAAGAATGTTTTCATTATGAGATGGGTGGGACCAATATCTCCCTCCAATGAATTTGGTAAAGATTTATATATCATGAGATAGACATGTTCTGAACGGTAAGTTAATCCGGTTCAGTGATACAAGACTGGAATGAGGAGTGAACTCGATTCAGAAAGGGACTTTATCCACTAAGATGGTCTTGGCAGCAATGCCTTGGCTACTATGGAAATCATATCATGTGCTTAATGGTTTTCCATAATTAAATGTTTTATTCCCATGATATTTTATCATGATTGATTTTCATTTGTGATCTATGCCTTACGTACTGCCGAGATTTATTTCACAACTCAAGATTTTGATGTTTAAACTTTATTTTCATGTTTTGAAGTTCAAATGTATATGGTTTGTTTTATTTTCTCAATGATTACCCTTACTGAGAATTTGATCTCACCCTTTATATGTTTTCTTTTCCCCAGGATTTAAAGAAAGGTTTTAGGTAAGAAAACAAAATGGGAAGATAGTTATGGGAGATGTTGAAGATCTTTCACCATGATTAGAAGATTATGTTCTGAGTTTCCAAAGACACTAACCTATTACAGTCCTTGAGTGTTGGTTCTTGTTATGTATTAATTATTCTGAAAAAGTAATGTTATGTCCATGTACATCAAGCTTGGGTCTCTACAGTTGGTATTAGAGGAAAGGTTTAGTCAACCTTTGGAAACTAGGATGCAAAAACTTTAGTGAAATCCCTAGAGATATTTCTAAGGTATGTCTAGGGATATCCCAAAGGTTAAGTATAAGAATAGGTTATAGTCCTCGAATTATGGTAAGGATATTAGAATTAAACCTAAGATGTTATATATTGAAGGTACCCACATTTTATTATGTTGTTTTCCTAGAAAGATTTTTTCCTCTCACACTATTCTTTTTGGGTTTTAGAAAATGGCTGGAAACAGGAAGATTCACGATGGACAATGGAATGATATTCTTAATGAGAAACCAAATGAAACAGGATTTGGAAGTCCAAACATCATTATTATTCCTAATCATAAATCTCATAATATGATCAATAATCTCAACTTTGTTTAGTTTTCTGACTCAGTTAATAAGAGAAAGATGGAGTTTCATGATGATCATAGAGGAAAGAAAGTTAAATTTCCATCATGTAAATCATGTGTAAGAGGCATCAGGGATAATGTTTCAAAGGAACTGGAAGAAGCTTTGGGTGATGAAAAAAGGATACAAATCTAGTAATTTCAAAGGAAAAGGTTCAGTTAACTCCATGGACAAGGATAATTGTATTTCTAAGACATCGACAACGGTTAAATGTTTTAAATGTGGAATTTATGGGCATTATGCAAACCAATGCCCTAAGGAAAAGTCTCATGAATAGAATCAGCATAGTCATACGAGTAGTATTTATGTTGATGATAATGAAGAGACTAAAAATGATATATGAGATGAAAGAAGTTTTGAAGCTTGGTCAATGGTTTATGAAGGTAGTTGAATGATTGCATGTTTATCAAAAATAATGTATGGTACTATGGAATAATGAAACATTTAAGGATTGTTACACTGTTGTTTTTCCTAAAGTATCTAAAAGTATATGTTGAATGGTACCAGTAACCATGAAAAGTGATTGAAATATTTTTGGAAAGCAGATAATATGCACATAATGAAGGGATAAAGAGATAATGAAGTGTTTGATAGTGTTAATGAGATCATATAAGGACAAAGTGATATCATGGTTTGAGTATATAGAAATGTTGGGATTTTGGTATGTATAAAGAGTTTAATTTTGATAGCATTCATGTTTTCACAAAGATTCTATGGTAATTCATGTTTCAAAAGAATACATGATTAAGGTATTCACATGTTTGTAATGTGACCAACAAGATATATCATATGATATATGGGGGATAAATGATGGTATTCACATACTCGGTAGATGACATTTCTAGTAATTGTTTTCTTTATACTATGAGATTAGACAGAAGTATTTTAGATAAGTCTAAATATTGGAATGAATTATGTTGGACATAAGTTAGTATTGTTTAAGGATATAACTTTTTTTTGATATTATTGATGTGATTTTATAATAATGTAGTTTTAGAAAAAGGACAACCTGTAGGATGTGTGACAACCCGTCGCGTCGGACAAGGCTGGGAGAATCGAACCCACAACCGAAGTGCGACATGCCTTTATCACCTACCACTGGCCTACAGAAAGTCCCTGGTTATTAGAAACTCGTTTTATTTTATTAAGCGGTATGATAGATGAATTATAAGTCCATTTTTGGAATCATATATGATTAACCTCACCATATATGGACATATGTATATTTGATAAATTTTTCTAACCTTTTGTTTGAGACAGATGGAATGACCCTTCATTCTATCACATGATCTGCTAACACTTCAAGAATGACAAATTTAACTTCATTTCTTTAAGATATAAAGTAGAAATTGTTCAAGTCACGAACAACAATGATATTGTAACGAAATAAAGTAAGTATTTCTTCTAATTAAAATTCTTAAACTTTAGGGAAATGATCTTGAAAACCAAAAATGTTTTCATAGTGTACTCATGTCCAATGAATCAGATGGTACCTTAGATCATCACAAATTTATGGCTTCGTGATTGTTGGCTTTTTCATAGCCATGTTCTCTACCACTCTCCATCAGGACTTGATGGTTAGGTTTCTCTTCCATATCCATATTTTCACCTATGTTCTCCTATGTGAAAACCCAGTGATGAGTTAATTTGGGTAACCGATATATTTCATACTTCACTTTTTAAAATTAAGTTTTAATATTCCTTTTTACGACGTGGGTTTCTAGGAAATAAACTTTCAAGTAGTAAACCATTTATAAGGGTGAAATTAATTTTAAGGGGGGGTAGAATGTAACAACCTGAGATTTTATGAGAATTAATCTTTTTAATTTCATTGATGTCTTGTGTTGTACACTACACCAAAATTAGCTTGTTTTATATGTAACACCATATTATCTTGCAGTATACGCAACACTATTCTTGGCTCGTGTTACACACAATTTCAAGTTCGTTTTGTAGAGCTTATTCTACGCAACATTAAGTATAGATTTTGTTTAATGTATAAATAAAATAAGTTTTGAATTATGTAATATGCAACACTAAAGGGATCTTTCCCTACACTCATCCCTGGCTTGGCTTGCATTACACACAATTGCGACCTTCCTCGATAGCGTGTGTAGTATGCAATACTGGGTTTCACTAAACAATGATATATGGTTATAATATTATTATAAACTAGTCATTATGAATAATATCAACTAAAATTTGAATTTTATGACATTAAAATTCATCTTACACATTTTATAGAACATGGTATGAGAACAAAATAAATTTTTTAGGTAAGATAAGTATTTTTCAAAAAATGTAGTTTTGCCGCCTTTTGATGGTGCACCCACTTTAAATCTAGTTTTGACATGTTTATAAGTTCAATTTGGAAAAATAAATTTTTTATTTGGGATCAGGATATAAAAATTTACTTTGGATAAAATTTTCATATTATTCTGATAACTTTTATATTTTAATGAATAGTAAAAACACGCTATATTTTAATTAAAAACAACTTTTTTCATCATAATAAATTATATGGTTAAATTATAATATTTAATGGTTTTTAAGTATAAATAGAATATATTTTTACCATTTATTATAATGTATGTCCTTAGCATTTATTTTACATTAAATTTATAGGTAAAATCACTTCAATCTTTTGCAATGTTTTAACTTTTAAAACTCATTTTCTTTACAACAGGATTAATTTTAAATTAATTTCTACAACTTCTGTGATTTTAATTTGGAAAAATGGATTCAATATTTGGAATCAGTAGGTCCAAATTATGTTAATAAGCTAATTTTTATTTTTAGTCAATATGAATAGTAACTATGGTAAATTTTATTTACCATAGTTAAAGGTAAATCGGGTAATTAAAGGTAAATATAATATTATAAAATTACCATAACACTTGACTTAATATAATTGGATGACTATATTTTACCCTAAATCATACTTGGGTTGAAATGGAATCTAATGGAACTCACTTGTATTTGATTAAGACCTTTTATTTAGTTTATTTAACGGAAAGTGAAATGTCTCACTCAAACTTTAATAATTAGATTATTTTTAATATATAGTTATACAGAATATAAATTCGATTATAAATACTCATTTGAAATATAAAATGTTTTTATTTATCATGGTAATTTATTTGTAATTTTTAATACATATTTTATTACCTTAAAATCTTATACATTAATGATGTAGAAATTATTTATTTAGTGAAAAAATCAGTAATATAGTTTTTATTAAAATAATAATACCTATCAAAAGGACCCTAAAATTGACCAAAAATTATTGGTAGAGGATATATATACCCTAAACATCCAAGGGTCTATTTTTTGACCATTTTGTTCCTTATAAAACCGATTAGGACATTTACATTATTTTATTTTAAATGATGTCAAAGATGTCACCTTCATAATTTAATAAATATAACAATTTAAATGTTGTGATTTTAAGATGATAAATTCAAGTAAAAATATTATTATGAAATTTATTATATTTATATTCATCATAGGATTTTATTTTTAATTTTTATACAATTAATAAGTATATTAAATGATTATTCAAAAATAATGTAGTAATTATTTTATTAAGAGAAATATCAAATAAATTTTTTTATAAATATTAAAATAAACATTATATGAACTAATTAATCTTCTCCACAAATTTTAAATATAAATATGACATGTTATGAATCTACTAAACGTTTTTTTGAATATATACTCTATCTGGATTTTATTTAAATTCAAATAAATGAATAGTGTCAAAATTAACACTATTGTTATTTTATAAAAATAACATATTATTAATTTTTTTAAAAATCACATAATTATTAAAAAATTATAAATTTAATATTATATGGTCTAAAATTTCATAAAGTACCCAATTATGGATAATTTACAACACATAAGTAATTATTTATAACAATTTAAAATTTAGAATATTATTACCACAAATAAGATTAAATAAATTAAATAAGGATAAATCAAATTGATAAGGTTTAAAATAATTTTCAAAAATGTATAAATTTGATTTTTTGATTATATTAAAACCCTATATTACCTCATATCCGAATTTGAGTCACATTGGAAGTTTTTATGTGGGGTTAGAATTTATTATAAATTAATATTTTTGAGGTTTCTAAAAGTGCCCCTCTCTTCCCTTATAAAAGGCCACCTCATCCCTCTACCCTTAACAACACTTTGAGCCTTAAATATTGGACAAAACATTCCCATTTCCCTTCTCCACTTCCCTATCAACATTCTGGAGGTTCTGGTCATCTCAAAAGACCAACTCTAGTCCCTTAAAAGGAAGCTTAAAAGAAGTGCGTCGAAGAAGAGGTAATCTCTTCTACCGATTCTTTCAAGTTTCTTTATTCTTCAAATTATTCGTATTTAGTTGTTTCATTATAAAGTAATAACATAAGTGTCACTAATATACTGATATGTTATTATAAATATGAAACAACCCCATTTCACCTTCTATCCATCCTACGGAAAATGAAATCACCGCGCGTGCGTACGTACGGAATACCGTCTCCACGCCGTGGTGTAATTAGTTTTTCCACCAACACCTTAATTGGATGGGTATAATAGTGGAAAGAATAATTACTTATGGTTATTATAAGATCATACTAATTCTGAGATATTATATCATTCACTCCAATTCTATTAAATAATTATGGGAACAATATCATTGCTCGTGCGTACGTACGGACTACCGTCTCCACGAACTCGACGAGATTCATTTTCCATGATTAACCATTCAAGTATGATTATAAAGTATATATATAATAAATAATCATGAATGATATTACATAATACTGTATTTATGTACACATATGTTTCATTTACTTAATTCCATTCAATTCAATAAGGAAACAAAAACAATGTTCATGCGTACGTATGACCTATCGTCTCCATGAACGGTGTATTTCATTCCATTTATTCATCTATCATATATATTTATATGCTGAATATATATTATATATAAATCATATTTTACATTCTAGAATTAATTAAATTGGGATATAAGTAATAATATCAAGAACAACAAGTTGAAACATGTACGATAAATGAAACGATTTTACCCAAAACGCTGCTTTAACATAGAATTTACAAAAGAACGGGTAATATAAAGTCATAAGTGAACCATATATGATATAATAACAATGAATATGATTATTTAATAAGTCAATGACATTATTTAAATCATTATACAGGAGGTTCGGATACATACAAAGCATATCATACATAAGATAAGGGAAAATCTCACAACCTCATTTTTATCCGAGATTGTTTATACTGCAGAATTTACTGGGGAATATTTATCATCCACTCCATGTTTTCTAAAAATGTAATATTATTTATATCATCCTAAAATTTTTTAAATCCAATTTTACCCATTTGTGAGTTTTTAGTAAAATATATGAAAGGAATCTTTTGTCGAGGTAATTTTTGACTTTTCCGGCCAAAGTACGAGAAGAATGTTTTTTTAACTTATACGGCATGAATGTATTTTTACAGTTTCATAAAGCCTTTTATTCATGAAGATTACTCTAAAATTTTTCATTATTATTTTCAAAAAAATCCTTTTCTTTTAAAATTGAATGGAATTTTGTGAAAATAAATTGATTTCGAAAAATAAAGGATATTTTCCTCAAGAATTCATTTCAACTGTTTTATCAAAACTATTTTCCATCTAAGATGAAAATATTTAGTATGATTATTTTTAAAGTATAATGTATCTATTATTTACATGGTTTGATTCTTATTATGATGAAATGATATCCATTTGTTTTATATGGATTACTTTATGATGGGATGATGTTTACGAAACCCATTTTATTCTTTGGGTTATGATGAATGATGTATGATTATTTTTTGGAACAAGTAAGAATGATTTCATTATGAGATTGGTGGGACCTATATCTCCCTCCAATTCATTGGGTAAAGATTTATATCTCATGAGATAGACATGGCTGAAATGGTAAGTTAATCTGGTTCAGTGATACAGGACTGGAACAAGGAGTGAACTCGATTCAGAAAGGGACTTTGTCCACTAAGATGGTCTTGGAAGCAATGCCTTGGATACTATGGAAATAATATCATGTGCTTAATAGTTTTCCACAATTAAATGTTTTATTCCCATTCTTTTTTATCATGATTTATGTTCCTTTGTTATCTATGCCTTACGTACTGCCGAGATTTATTTCACAACTCAAGATTTTGATGTTTAATCATTATGTTCATGTTTTGAAGTTCCAATGTATATGGTTTGTTTTATTTTCTCTATTACTACCCTTATTGAGCATTTGAGATCACCCTTTATATGTCTTCTTTTCCCCAGGATTTAAAGAAAGGTTTTAGGTAAGAAAACAAAAGGGGAAGATCTTTATGGGAGATGTTGAAGATCTTTCACCATGATTAGAAGATTATGTTTCGAGTTTCCAAAGACACTAAACTATTACAGTCCTTGAGTGTTGGTTCTTGCTATGTATTAATTATTCTGCAAAAGTAATGTTATGTCCATGTACTTCAAGCTTGGGTCTCTACAATAAAGATAACATAATATCATTGAATAAACCACCACCATCACATCCACATCATTCCACCAACCCAAAGGCAACCTTCACAAACTATAACTAGAACCACCTGAACCCTATTAAAAAAGAACCTAAAAAACAATGACAAAAAATATTAAACATTTTAGTAAACCACAATAAATAGTCCCTTATTAATCATACTTAAATATTAGTTAAGAAATGTATACATAATCGATGAGTGATCCATAATGAGGATGGTCTTGGTTAGATGACCTATATAGGTGCTTGTTGGTTCTTATGTTTGTTCATTGGTGCATTAGAATGATATTTTCAAATGTGTACATGATTCCTTGGTTATGTACCTACCAATTATACATATTATGTGCAACCAACATATATAAACTATTTTTAGGTTTCCATGAGTAATTTGGGGACCAATATAGAAATTACTAGATGGGTTGGAGCTGCTGTTGAGTCACTACTATAGATTTTATTTTTGGTATTTACTTTTGAGAATTTTATATGTATTAGTTTTATTAACTCATGTATTGCAGGGTGGTTTTTGGTTTACCTTAATAAATTCTGTTGGAGTTGGTTAGTGATTATTTATCCTATATCCATATCCTCTTTTAGTTTTATAGGGCTATGCCTCCCATATTTTGATATTTTTATACCCTTGGTGCTAGTTTCCAACCCAAGTCCTACTTGAGGTGAGACTTGGGGGTCATTATCTCTCTCCCTTCATTGTTGAATCTTTGGTGGGAGGGGGATGTGAAAGAGTGGTATCAAAGCTTATAGTTGAGGTATAAGATAGGGTTTGGTGTTAGTCATAGTGATGATTGTATGGGTTGGTATGGTAGTAGTTCTAGTTGACCTTGGTGCGTGACATAGGCTAGGGAGATTGGCTAGGATACGGGATTTTTGGACCCTTGTAATCTAGTTTACAGACTGTGAGCCTACCGAATGACCAAGTAAGGTGGACTTGTTTGTGGGGTAGATACATAAGAGAGGTATATGCATCATGATTAATTTTTCTCTTGTTTGAATAGGGTGTTTTTTGAAAACAAAATGAATAAAATTTAAATAATATTTTATAAAATTCCATGCTAACAGGCTTAGGATATTCTACATATTTTCAAAAATTGATCCTATTCATTGTCCATGAGTTTCTAAGGTAGTATAGGTTCAGCAGGCTAATCTAGTTGATCGTTAGAAGGTGGATATAATAGTGGATCATGAGGCATGACAACATGATTTTGATGACTTTTAATGGTAGAGTTTGGCCAAGTATTAGGTGAGGGTCTCATATCTGGAGACAAAGTGCTGGATAGAGGTGATTGAAATCAATTTCGGTCTAATATAATCATGATATGTGTTTTGGGTTCCACAGGTAGTTATTCAGATGTGGGGAGCTATGCGTTAGTGGTGGATGCTATTTATCAGTGACCTTAAGGAGGCAGATGTGCTATGTCCTAACTTTCAGAGGGAGTTTTGGGTAGAGTTTTGGTCTTCGATGATGAATGAATCCAAGAGGTTGGAAATTTTATCCAATCAACTGTGGAGTCTGAGCATGTGAGAACATGGGATTAGGTTCAAGGATCACCTTCAATTTTATCTTGATGATTTTTTAGATGAGGATTCTAGAGTGCAATGTCTAGATGAGTATTTTCCTCCTGTGATCAGTTATACAATCACACCTTTTATTCTCCCAACTTATCTAGATGTGAAAAGAAATAGTATGAGGTTATTGATCCAATTATTTCCTTGAGATTTGATACCCATAAGAGTGTCTAGAATGGTGTTTTTAGGAGTAGGGCTTCTGATAGTGGGTGATGGCTGTTTAGGTAGTTAGGGTTCTGTTAGGCGGGGGATTGGCCTTGGAATTTCTTATCCCGACCATCAGAGATAGGTGGTTTTCGAGTGAATTTATATGGTTTTTAATTTTCATTCCATATATGTGGGAGATATGGTCACCGCCAGGCTCAATGTTCAACTACTTAGGGAGGAAAATTTCATATGGTTGGTCAGGACCCTATTCAGCAACAACAGTTTCCTCTGAGAAAGTTCCTGCTTCTGAGACCATAGGTTGTTGTTTAATAGAAGAGAACATACAGAGTTGGAAGATGGAAGCCATAAGATGGTTCTTTTCGATAGGGACCTAGGCTATAGAGATACCATGGAGGCCGATATCAGAGAGGTAGATGAGATAGGTTTGGTCAGAGGCACATGTTAGAGAAAGCAGTGCCAATATAGTTGGGAGTTTTTCAAGGTATTATTAGCTTGTTTAGTACCCTTGTGCATGATTTATTTAATTTAGGAGAATTATTCTCATTTGTTTCTCCTACTTTGTTTTGTATGTTGGGACTAGATGTGGAGAGGATTCCAGTTCCCCTAGTGTTATCTTCTCTAGTTAGAGGACGATATTTATTGTTTGATGTGTAGCAAGAATTTTGACTGGTGATGGGGCAACACCGATAAGTGGGGGACTTATTCTTGTTGTAGATATTACCATACAATATTATAATTGGTATGGATTGGATATATTCTATGTGAATAGTCATTGACTACCTCTTTAGAAGAATTTTATTTTCAGATGTGGATGACCAATGAGTGTCGTTCATTGGTGAGTGAGGTTAACAATTGGGTGGTAGAAAACTGGAGCCTCTTTTATCATTGTTGGCAGAGCTATCTATAGAATCTCTAGTTGGGAATGTTCCTAGGGTTGTAGAAGAGTTCCTAAATGTTTTCCATAGGAGGTTTTGGCTCTACCTTCTTGACGCGAAATTAATTTTGGGATAGAGTTTATCTAGGTAAGTCTCCGAATTTGTGGGATCTCTATCGGATGTCACCCATGGAGTTGTGTGAGTTGAGGATGTAGGTGGATGATCTATGTAGAAGGGTGTCATTTGACCAAGTGTGTCAATGAGGGGTATTCCAGTGTTATTTTCCAAGAATGAGGTAAATATTATGAGGTTTTATATAGATTACTGGAGTTTGAATCTGGTAACAATCAAGAATCATCACCCTCTTCTGAGGTTTGATGATATGTTTTACCAGTTGAGAGGAGATAGTTGGTTCTTGAAGATCGACCTATGGTCTGAATATCACCAATTGAGGGTGAAAGATGAGGATATTCATAATACTTCCTTCAGATGTAGGTATGTGAACTTTGAGTTTTGTGGTTATTCTATTCGGTGTTATGAAAACAACATTCATGTTCATGGGACTTATAAACTACATGTTACATGAGTTCCTAGATTAGTTCTCCATTATATTCATTGATTATATCCTAGTATACTTGAAGTCATAGGAGGAGAATTCCAAGCATCTTAGAGTTCTTTTGTAGTTCCATTGACACCACTATATTTATAGGAAGTTGTACAAGTGTGAGTTCTAGATGTGATAGGTGAATTTCTATGGACATGTAATATCTCATATGGGTGTGGAAGTGGAATCTTTAAAGGTTGAAGTAGTTGTTTAATTGGAATCACCCAAGAATGTGGAAAAGATTCACAATTTCCTTGTTCTTACAGGATATTATCGAAGCTTTTTTACATGATTTATCTTGATTTGAAGTCCCACTAACATTGTTGAATAGGAAGGAACCATCAATTATGTGGAAAGACAAGTGTTATCCACTATTTGGTGACTTGAAGGAAAGGTTGGTTAGTGCTCTAGTGCTTCAGTTTCTTGAGGAGGGTATGTTGTTTTAGGTTTTCTATGATGCATCCTCTCTGGGATTGGGATGCATGCTAATGCAATATACAAAAATAATCACTTATGGGTCTATACTGTTACATCCCGATAATCATAACTATTCCAACCATGATATGAAGTTGGTGGTAGTTGTGTTCATGCTAAATTTGTGGTGGTATTACCTCATCAGCGAGCGGTTTGTGGTTCTCACAGACCATAAAATCCTGTGATATATTTTTTCTCAATCGGATCTTATTCTATGCCAACATAGTTGGATAGAGTCTCTTCAAGATTACAATTTTGAGATCTCTTAAACCCCAAGTAAGGGTAATTTAGTTATCTATGTGTTGAGTTAGATGTCCCAAAATGATGTGGCTTGAGAGTCTGTAGATGTTTGGAAAGTAATGGATGAGTTTGCAGAAATGAACATTGGCATTGGAGAGAGAAATAACAGAGGTTTTATTTATCATATGAACATGGATCCATCTTTGATGTAGTAGGTGGAGTAGTCTTAGTGGGGAGAGTCAATGGAAGATGTGATTAATGACCATATTGGCCATGGTGATGCTCCCGAGGTATGGTTAGAGGAATATCCAAAACAAATATTATTCCAAGGGAAGTTGTTTGTTCCATAGGCGATGCATGAGGGAGTTCAACATGAGTTTTACATATCACCTTTAGTGGTACATCCTAGTGTGAAAAATATGTATCATGGATTGAGAAGACAACTTTGGCAGCTAGGGATGAAATGGTCAGTGGCTGAGTTTATGGTAAGAAGTTTGGTTTGTCAGTAGGTGAAAGTGGAGCATTGTTTTTTGGGATTTTTATTATAGTCCCTGGATGTAATCAAGTGTAAATGGGAGGATTGATTGTTGGATTTCACAATAGGGTTACCCTAATCTTAGGGAGGTTATGATGAAGTTTGGGTGATAGTGGATTGATTGAAAAAACTAGCTCACTTTCTAGCGATCCTTAAGTTAGGTGTTGTGGATGTTTTGGTAAGGCGGTACATGGATGATGTGGACAGGCTTCATGGGGTACTGAGGAACATCATCTATTATTGGGATTATTGTTTTACCTCAAAAGTTTGGAGAGTATTATAACATGATTTTTTTCTCCTAGATGCACCTTAACACTACGTTACACCCTGATACAAATGGGGAAATGAAGAGGACCATCTAGACACTGGAGGATATGTTTCTAGCATACATCTTGGAATTTGGTGGATCTTCGGTATGACACCTTCCATTGGTCGATTTTGTGTAAAATAGTATATACCATTAATCCATTGGCAGAGATCTATTTACAAAATTGCAAAACCTTCCATGTCTTTCTCCGTTGTGTTGGATGGAGGTTGGAGATTCAACAGTTCTTTGTCCTAAAGTAGTGAAGAGTACAACTGAGAAGATCCAGTTGGTTTAAGAGCAATGAGGGTGTAATAGGATAATTATAAGTCCTATGATGATCATAGGTGGATCCCCCTAGAGTTTAGGGTTGGAGACCATGTTTTATTAAGAGTCTCCCATTGGACTAGGTTATGGAGGTTTGGAAGATGGAGTAAGCTTTCCCCTAGGTTTATTGGTCCCTTTGAGGTGTTGGGGAACGTTGGTGAGTTGGAATATTAGTTTTCATTACCACCATAGCTCGACCAGATCCATGACATCTTCCAAATCTCTCCATGTAATGTCCCAGACCTGTCTAGTCTATTCCTTTCCTGAAATCTAGTGTTGGAGGTGTTCTGTGAGGTCAAGGTGACTTATTCCCAACACTTTTCCAAATTCACAGTTCTGTGAACAGTGTTTTCATAATGGTGTCATTTCCTTTTCCAAATTTTTAAAATCTTTGAGTTAGAACCAGTGAGACATCTAATGATGTCATGAACAGTGTTTCCATAACGGTGAGTCATTTTCCTTTTCCAAATTTCTAGTTTTTCCCAGATTCCTAATGTTTATCCCCTTTGACATTTCCTTTGATTTAAAATGAATTCAAAACCTTTTTAATGGATTTAAGGTTGATTGAAAGTCCATAACTCCTATATTAATTTTTCTAATGGAGGGGAAGTGTTTACTCGGTCAAAACACATGATCTTTGACAGATCTGATCTTAATGGAAAATCTAGCATATCTTAAACTGCTGCTCCACTAAATCTTCTAAAGGGATAAGATATCTTCTTCCATTTTTCTTCCTTCTTATTACCTAGTCCAAGATGGTAAAAAATTTCCTTCCTTCCCAAAGGAGTCATGTGATTGAACTTCCATTCTTGGATCATTTCTCGTGGGAGTTTTCCTCCTTCTTATGCACCCTTGTTTTAGTGCAACCAAGAGGTGTCGATCAGTCTTCGACGCAAGGTATGTTATACCTATTTTATTTTGAGTTATAGACCTTTACTCTCGGTTCTCCTTTTCCTTGTTATGGAATTTTTTATCTATGTTCCTAATGAAGCTTCTTGAGTTGTTGGTTGTTGTGGTGGTGTCTCTATGTCCTCCAGTGGATGTAGTCTTTCAGGAGAGGTGATCATGATCCATCGTGTTGGATTGTTCTTGTGAAAAGAATGTTGGAAACCTTTTGAGGCAGGGGATTCATAGATTCTATATTATATTTATATTCATTATTAGAGTTATCATGTTTATCACATTGGATCATAATGTAATTGACATAATAAATATTTTTACATGATTAAAGAATTAGTATCGATCACATGTTGTTGCCTCTTGTTTTTCTAGATAATGTGGAATCTATGATTTACTTGTTTAGAATTTCATTCTTGATGGAAATTGGTAAAAAACATAAATTTCATATTAATTTTAAATCAATAGTCCAAAGATAAAGTGTCAGGTAAATGAATCTGGTTGTTTTTGTAATTTGATGATAATCAAATTGATGTAGTAATAATTTTTAATTAATTTGTGACAGCTATGGTATCTTGCTGGTTAGGTTGCCCATATTTGGAACCTACTAATAATGAATCATTTAATTCAATATGGATTAAAGGAATGTTTTTTTTATAAAAGATAATTTATGATAGGGTTTTGAGTTACCCTATTGCTTGTAAGGCCGAGTGCCTTGTACTTTGGAGCCATGAGAGCTCGTTGCGCGTGAGGGAACAATGGCTTATTTTGATCCAAGATCCCAATTTATTTTTTGTTTCTTACTTCTTGTGATGTGTTGTGAGTATGGATGGATATTGTGATATGTGGGGGGTAGGGAGGACTAGTGGTTGTGGTATTAGTTGACTCTTAGAGTGGTGAGATGCATAAGTTTATGCATGTGGGTGTCAGGGAGGACAGTAGAGATGATAGAATGGGTTGAAGTTGGGATTAGCCATTGATGTGAAAATGGTTATTGTTGAATATTTTGTTCATTTATCTTCTTTACTTTCCAAATTGATTAAGGCAGATGGTCTTTCTTACCCTCCTTCAAAAAGATGCAAATACACATGAGGTATTCCATGTGATTTCTATGTTTATCTTCTTGAGTATGGATGGGTATAAACTTTTGATATAGGTGGAAAAGAATTTATGAGTAGTTATTCTACTCACCTTGTTGAGACCCTTGTGTTTGGTAGATTATAATGTATACTTAAAATACCTAGAATTATGGAAAAGTGATAATGATGTTAATAGATGATTGAATAAATGATGTTAAACCAATGGGGTTGGAGCTTGTTGGGATGCAATGCTAAAGTTATCTTTTTGAGAAGTCATGGACTCAGTTTGGTTATGCTTAGAGGGCATAGATATTTGTTGTGATGCTAATGAAGTGTAATGTGGAATTGAAATAGTTAATAAATGGTTAAAGAATTAATTAACGTAAAGTGAAACTGATAAAAAGGGAATGAAGTAATTTAATAAATCTCTTTAAATAGTTGTATGCTTATAAGATATCTAATATTAATAGTGGTAGTTGAGAGTCTGAGAGTTTTTAGTTATAGTTGAGTATAAGACTAGGATAATACCATAATTTTGTTGTGAGATATATTATATCCCTCAATTTTTGTGTTTCTATACGCTACCCCACCTTGTCGGCCAGGGAGGCTGACACCCTGGGGATTCTAAGCCCTAGGGGGGTGTGTTTTCCCCAACATCCTAGTTAGAGGAAGGATGGATGACTACCCCCTTTATCCCCACGCTCTTCTCTTGGTAGTTAGTTATATTGGTAAGAACAACAGTTAGTTGTCCCCATATACGTGTGTAGAGGGCTGTAATGTATTATGGTTATTCACACACATATATTCTGGATATAGTTTCTTATAGACTACTATAGGTGTAACATGTATAGGCTATGATGTCTTGAGAATCCTTACATGGTGTATGGGCTGTAATGGGTTGAGATATAATACCCAACATGTGATAAATGTAATGTGAGCTTTGGTGGATTTTGAAAACTACCTGATTACTTTTGGTTATGAGGATGGTGTGGTGCTTCACCCAGGTGTCTGCAAGAAAGCCTCTGTGTTGAATGAGGTGCATGTGGTGGTTCTCACCCAGGTGTCTTTGGGCTATCATCTTTGGAGAGAGATGTCTTAGGACATGTGACGTTGGGGAAAAGTGAAAACCTAGTGGGGGAAGTGGTATACCCTTTATATTCTTCATTATATTATATATTCTTGTATGCAATACTTGGTGAGAGTAGACATAGTGAGGCTGGGAACATAGTATAACTATTTAGGTGATGATTTAGTTTCACTTATTGTTCACTATACTTTAACATGCTTTATTTACTTTTAAAAGAGAGTCTATGAGGAGGATTCTATAGAGTATACTTTTATACTCACCTTACATATATATAAGATATTTTCAGGTCACTTGGAGTAGTTTAGAGATCAGGCTAGTTACTACTAGTTTGGGGTTGAAGGAGCTGTTCAGGCTTCATGGTAACTGCCATTTTACTTTCTTTTGGTACTTGCAGTTTTCCCTTTTAGTTGTAGTAATTCTTGCATAAAATGACATTTGTGTACTTGGGATTTCTTTTATATTGTATTCCAAATAGGAGTTGGTTGGTTTCTATCTTATCTCTCTCTTTAGAATGTGTTCTCTTAATGGGTAATGCCTCCAATTTGTGTGTTTACTATACCCTTGGTGCTATTCGCCAACCTAGGGCCTACTGGAGGTGGGACTCGGGGGTCATTATCCCTCTTTTCACATTTCTGACCTAGGAGGGGTACACTTAGTGGGTAGGGGTTCATGACAGAGTGGTAGCAGATCTATGGTTGGGGGATAAGATGGATTTTGATTTAGGCACAAGTGAGGTTACATGGGTTGGTAAGGAAACAATGTCATCTAAGTTTAGCATGCACTGTAAACATGGGAGACCGACTGAGACACTGGTATTTATCCCCCCCTGTGATTTGATACACAAACTTTTAATCTTACAACTACTACTAAATGAAGGGATTCTGTTTTTAGGGTAGAGACCTTGGAAAGGATCATCCATCATTCTTATTTTCACCTATTTTTGAATGGGTAGACCTTGGGATAAGTTAACGTAAAATGAATAAAAGAGAACAATTAATTAATGTTAAAGTCCTCCATATTACAAGTTTAGGAGAACTAATTGTTTTTTATTTTTTATGGGTGTCTATAGGTCAACTTCTTTGCCAGGTTCACGCTGAAGATTTCCAGTAGGATACTCCAGCAGATCATTGTAGAGTAGAGGTTCAAGAAGAAGAAACATGGAGGAGGACACTCTGAGAATTTCAGCACTAGATTCTGTAGAAGTATGAGGGTTTTATTCGTCGATGTAGTCACAGAGGACTGGTTGGATGAGGTTTATGATAGACTTCAGTTTGATCCATTCTCAAAAGAAGAACTGGGTGTCTTTGGTGGTGATGATGTTGTGTGGGGCGATGAGGAAGGGGTGTTTCTTGTTCCTCAGGTATCGTAAGGATTCAGCGGTCTTGTGGGAGAAGCTTCAAGAGCAGTTCAATGCTGAGTTTCTTTCTTCGACCATGAAGGCATCCAGTCACCAGGAGCTTCTTACCCTTTCTCAAAGAATCTTCAGGGTGTGAGAGTTATAGATCCATTTCAGGAACCTTCTATGATATGATTCGGATCTATTTCCAAATGAGGCTTTGTGTCCATAGATCAGGCGCTAGGTCACCCTATTTATTCTAATGACGTATCTTGAGGTTCCAGTGAGGGTAGAGGTCATCGAGAGGATGTTATCCAGAACTAGATCATCATGAGAGGGTAGTTTTCCAAATTACTCATGAAGCATATTTGTGGTTTGGGGTTCTTGGTTTTCATAGCAGAAGATTTTCTATTCAGGAGATGGTAGGTTCCAACCCTCAACATCTAATTTCTTTGGGGGAAGTATTTTTTAGGCCTATGTCAAGGGATTAGACACTTGTTTTTCTTATGAAGGATGAGGTCATATTCATCAATAGTTCCCAAACTTTCAGAGAATTCATTGTGCGTCAAGTGTTCTTCTCTAGGTACCTCTGTTGAGGTAGTTCCAGCCGAGGTAGTAGCAGTAGGTTGCACCAGCTTTAGATCAGAAAAGAGTAGGTGGGATAGACAGAGGACATCCCTAGGATGCTCCCCATCCTCATAGAGAAGATCATGTCCATGATGGTGGTCTTCATTAGGGTCATAGAGGCCATGGAGCAGGTCGTGGTCGACTTCATGCTATAGCGTTGCCAATGCCAGGTGAGCCAGACATCATTTGAGGTACCCTTTGCTTGTTTTATACTTGGGCATATGCCTTGTTTGATTCAGGAGAGACATAATCCTTCATACCACTTTCCCTTTTCCATGCTTTTGGACTTTATATAGAGAGGATTCCAATGCCCCTGGCATTGACTATGATAGTTTAAGGTCAAGATGACTTGTTTGAAGTATATAGAGACTGTAATCTAGTACTGGGGAATCAACGCTCTGGGGGATATTTCCTATGTTTATTAATACAACCATATGATTTCATCCTCAAAATGGATATTATTTATTCAGTATAGGCTATCGTGGATTTATTTTTGAGGTAGGTGGTGTTATTCAATGCTGATGAAGAGCCAGCAATGTTTTTTGGTGAGCGAGACCCTCAGATGGGTCAAAGGCATGTTTCTTATTTTCCATACTTGATGGATGATTTGATGTTGAGTTCATAAAAGGTTTAGTATTTAGTGTTACATTGGGTCATGGAAGAGTACCCTGATGTCTTTCCAAAAGAGGTTGTATCATTACCCCCTCGATTGGAGATTGAGTTCCAGATCGAGCTGTAGCTAGGCGTGTCTCCTATCTTGATGTCTCCATATAGGATAACACCTTATGAGTTTTAGGAGCTACGTATAAAGCTCAATGGTCTGTTTTTGTGTAGTTTTGTTCATCAGAGTGTGTCACTATGGGGTGTACCAGTTTTGTTCATGAAGATGGTTGATGAAAGTTTACAGCTGTGTGTCAATTATCATCGCTTGAACATAGTGATAGTGAAGAACTGCTATCCTCTTCCATGGATTGATGATTTGTTCAATCAAATGAAGGTTTAAAGTTGGTTCTCAAAGATCGATTTGAGGTCTAGGTATCATCAAATGCATGTGAAGGATGAGGATATCCCGAAGACCGATTTCTATTGTCATCATGTGTATTATGAATTCTTGGTGATGCCATTCGGTGCGATGAATTCTCCAGATGTGTTCATGGGGTTGATGAATATAACTATTCCACCCATGATCTTGAGTTGGTGGTAGTGGTGTATGTTTTGAAGTTGTGGAGACATTAACTCATCGGTGGGTGATTTGTGGTTTTAACTAATCATAAGAGCTTGAGGTATGTTTTCTCCACGTGTGACTTGAACTTGTGACATCATTAGTGGATGGAGTTATTATAGGATTATGACTTCAAAATCTAATACACACCTAGTAAATGGAATTTTGTAGCCGATACGTTGATCAGTTAGTCATGTAGTGATGCAGAGCGTGAATCGGGTGATTCCTAGAGGGTGATGGAAGAACTGTCAGTGTTACATCCTGATATGGGAGAAGTTTGGGGTAGAGGTTGTCTTTTCTAGATGACATTTCAACCATCTCTGGTGTATTAGGTGGAAGATTCCCAGTTGGGGGATCTTGAGGTGGATGTCTTGAGAGACTGATATGTTTGTGTCAAGGCCCATGAAGGTTGGTCTGAGGATGAACAACATCAGGTGTTGTTTTGGGGAAGGCTTTTCATTCCTTTGGATATGAGAGAGATAGTTTTTAGAATGTTCTATAGTTCACCTTTAGCAGTACATCCTGGTATTAAGAATATATAACAAGCTTTGAGGAGTCAGTTTTGGTGGCCTAGGTTAAATCATGCAATTATAGAGTTTGTTTTTCAATGTTTGGTCTACCAGAAGGTGAAGACCAAGCACCGTGTTCCTGGTGGTTTTCTACATCCATTAGGTGTTACTCAAAGGAAGTAGGAGGACATCTCGATGAACTTTGTTACCAGTTTACCTCGAGCTCAAGGAATTTATAATGCTATATGGGTGTTAGTGGATTGTTTGATGAAATAATCCCACTTTATAGCAGTCAAGTAGTCGATATCAATGGAGGTTTTGTTGAGTCAGTATCTGGAGGAGGTGTTGAGACTCCATAGAGTCTTGATGATGATCATTTCTGACTGAGGTCCTTGGTTTTCCTCTTGGGTGTGGAGAGGTCTCTAGAATTCTTTTGGCTCTCAACTATTCTTTATAACTTATTTTCATTTGAAGATGGATGGTCAGACAGAGAAGACTATCCAGAATATTAAAGACATGTTGTGCTCTTGTGTCCTAAATTTTGGAGGTTCAAGGATGTGGCACATTCCCTTGGTAGAGTTCACTTATGATAATGGTTTTCAGTCCACTATCGTTATTGTACTGTTTAAATCCTTGTATGGACAAACTTTTTATTCTCTATTGTTCTGGATTGGGGTCAAAGAGTAAAAAATTCTTGAGCTAGAACTAACACAGAATATGAAGGAGATGGTTCAGGTGATTTACAAGAGGATAAAGGTAGTACAAGATCATCAGAAGTACTATGCTGACTATTGGAGGAGACCTCTAGAGTTTGAAATTGGGGATCACATGTTTCTAAAGGTGACTCCCCATCATGGGTAGCGTAGGTTTAGTCATGGGATTAATATTTCTCCTTGGTTTATTAGGCCTTTTGAGGTGTTGTCTCTATTGGAATCGGGCATGAGCGGAAGCCCCAAATAGGTGGGTTTTTAAAAAATTTCCACTGACGGTCGACATAAACTTGTCGACGTTGGAGAAGAGCAGCCTAGTCTTAGTCGAGGACCATGCATGGAGGATTTTAAGCACAAACATAAACCATAAAATACCTATTTTAGATCCAAAGCCGTGCACGACATATACTCTCGTCGTTGGCGATCACTGATCGAAGAATATGAAGAATAAATCCTCTAGATCGTCCACATGCATTTCAAAAAAATCTACAGGAGCACCGTTCATCGTATTCCGGTTGCTAGCGTGGAATACTGACAGTGTCTTCAGCATTTCAAGGATCACTACATCGCTTCGCTAGCGATGCCCGAGAGAGAGATCCATTTGAGATCCTTGGATCCAGAGCATCTCTCTCTAGAGTGTGGGAGAGAGGAGAATAGAGAGAAGCTCCACGAATAGTATTTGGAAATGTCCCCTCCTCTTCTATTTATAGTGCTCAATTAAAATACCCGGTATCGCCTCGCCATCCCCAAATACTTAACACACTATCAATGACTTTTATGACTACTAAAACGAGTCATAAATATTATTATCATTTACTTGTTATATATTAAAATATATTACGTGATAATAATTGAGTCATTAACTCAACTCGTCGCTCCCATAAATATTAATTGAACCTAGAATAATTTAATATTCATCAATTAATATTTTTCATGTATTTCAAAAAACTTGTAAATACATTTAATAAATAAATTCAGTACTCATTATTCTAAACTCAAATAATATGAATTTATTTATTGCATTGGTGATTGTTTAACTTTGGACAAATCGCAGACCACTGTAGCAGGGCCCACCATGTCCAAAACACTTATTCAACAGAATAGAGCAGATTCTTGAATACACTATTGTGTGTGACCCTCTAGGCCTTTATTTCAACAGTTGTGAATAGTATTCATAGACCAAGAGTGGGATCTAGCAACCCATCATGGACCCCGAAGAAATAAGGATTGTCACAGAAGCGACAACCAACTTACAAACACGCACTGTGTAATATAATCTCTTTGTCTGTAATATCTCATAAAGCAGGATGCAATCACGTGTCATCGCCCTTTTCTTGCTTTATAGTTTGTTGATTTAACTAGACAGATTTACCCTTGACTGCCATTGTCATGGTATTATAAAGGTACTGCCATCCATATCAACATGTCTTGAGATATATTATTTCCATAACCTGGAAGCGACAAATCCTTTCTTGAACATTCAACCAATGCCATTCCACCAACGACGAACCCGACACAAACTACCTCACCATGACTTCATTGCCACGGTTTTCATCTTGCATCAGAGTACCCAATTAGATGACATGCATTGGTAATGATCTCAAGTTAGGAGACCATTACACATGATAATAGATAGGAACATTCAATGACACCCGAAACATGTGGTGTTCCTAGTAGCGGGTCAGTCCTCATGATCTCACTACTAGAGATAACCAAGTGTGAACTTCATGAGATGAAGTCTCAATGCTTATGAGCCCCCATCACCTAATGGCCAGACATCTACTTTTTCCAATCAATAAGATGTATCTAGACCATATAACATATATTTAAGATTAATGTCATAGTATCTAGAGGTTCTCATTATAGCCTGGGAACTGCTATAATCTTTCGTTACGACAATTAATCTTTAGACATTACCATTTCAATAGTGGACGCAGAAAATTATTACACTATAATGGTAAGATAACATCATGCATAGCTTACTGTATACACAATATGGTAATCAAAAGAACTAAATAGTTGGGTCTAGGGAACCCACTATTTCAACACTCCCACTTGCACTAGAGCCAACCTTCTAACCAAACTTGTTAGCCACTCACATGATGAAAATCACATTCCTGCTGAGGAATGGCTTTAGAAACTGGGTTCTCCATGGTTCCTCCAAATGGTTATTCTACTATAAAGACCTCATATCTTTGAGTAAAACTTCTCAAGAGATGGTATCCCGAGTATATATCACTTTTTGTCCACTGTCATAACTTGAAATCTTGGCTAGTAAGAATATCATAATCTACATTATGATAATAATTTTCTCACCAGGTGCGATTCCAAGAACTAGAAAAAATTATTGCATATCTACTTCTTAGCTTCCTTAGAAGCTGTAATGTACTTGGTCTTTGTAGGTATTGCTACCACTGGATGATATGAGCTTGAATCTCACATTATGTTTATCCTAACTGCAATACTAGATCACATTGATCTATAGAAGAATAGTTTGTATCCCCGAAAACTAGTATCCTTTCTTCTCCACTTACCAGGTATATATCTTTTGTACTTTCCGAAGTACAATTAGATAGTTTTGACTGCATCCCTTATAGTGCTCCTAGATATAAATGATATTTTCCTATTGTAAAATATACCTTGGAAATATCGATTCTTGTACATATCTTGTCATGCATGATTGATCCATCGCTTCGATGTATGGATTTCAACTCACCACTTTTATCTCTTCCCATGTCACGTATAGGTCAACATGGAGAGATTATGCCATGTGACATAGGCTACAATTCATCTCTTGAATTGTTCCAACTTGTATTTTTTAATACAATGTCACTATATGTACGATTGACTAGGACCAAACAACCTATAGATCTACCTCAGTAGATCCTATTCCCTAGAACTTAGGTTTCTAATTTAATTCAATCATAGGAGAATAAATTTTATTTTGGTCTTAACTAACTGTGAGACCAATGTCTATTTTCCATATGTTGTCGAACATATTTTTTCTTGGAAACCATTGGTGTTCCCACTAACCTTTGGTAGACACATGGAAATCATTTGTTGCAAATTTATATTCTATGATCATGTTGCATACTTTAATCCTAAACTGGATTTTAGTAACTTCCAACCTTTATTAACATTTTGTGATGTGACCATCCCTTTCTAGTTGCGTCGTATAGACACCATCCACAATTTGGTGGTCATGACATCCAATGCTAAATAATTTGATCATAGATATTAGCTATGATAAGTAAAATTCTAATGGATTTAGGCATAACAACTTGGTCAAATCAGTCAAGACTTATTGGTACCAAGCTTGTACCATCCATGTATTAACCCACTTGAATATCTACCCTAGTATTCAAAATAATAACCCCTTTTAACTTTGATACATTGAATCCATTAATTGAATTTTAGTTGGTCATATCAATTTTAGCTAATTTCCATATACTGCTTATTTGTAGAAAATATTATTCACATTGAATAATAGATCACCGAATGTGGTTAATATAAAAACTATAACCATGGGTTTATCCTTCCTATGTAGTATGTGTCTCTGGAACATACTTAGTTCCGCATGTTCCTGTGGAACTAGTTCCTATACCAACTATTTTGTGCATTTTGAGCATTGACTAAACACAAGTCAATATCACTCCAACTATCTCTAATAGAGATGTTAACCCTTATATAGATATGTAGTCTCTTACTTGACTACAACTTTTCTATCTTATGGATTTATGTAATATCCTAAGAAATCATTAGGATGAGTACCTTAAATGCATAATGTGTTTATATTGATGCAAGTTTGTTTGTATCCAAACAAACTATTTGCATCCAAACACATGTGCTTATGACATAATGGATTTCTATCATAATATGACTCATATGATATCCATTTTTCATTATAGTTGGCATATGGTTGTGGGATATTATTGTTATTTGAAAAGAATTTCATAAAATATAATGGAAGTTTCTTCTATTTGCAACAATGATATAACTTACATCAAAATTTTGATGTATAACATATGCATTTAGGAATTTCTCCACACTATATGTTTATTGATCAATGTTGATATGCAACACTTCATCATCAATCCTCCTAATTAACATCAAGGCTGTGATGTCGATAAGGTAATGTGCATTTAGAAATTGCTCCACGCTACATTATCGTGATTGATGAATGCTTGGTCGAGATATTCTTTAGTATCCCAACCCAAAGCAACTCATATCTCCTGACCATGCATATACTACACTTTGAAATTCCTTAATTTCTTAAAGGAATCTTATGAAGCATATATACCTATAGCTTATACTTGGAATAGTTCATGCTTACGTTTTGAACCATTTCCAAAAGATTAGTGACGTACCTTTATTTATAAAGGCTCCTTTGTCCAAACTAAAGACATCAATAATACCAAAAGTATTTAGCTATGCCGAGCCTAAATTCCATACTTGGTATATTCAAGATGTCCATTTTTAGTATTACTTGACAAAGAATTATCCTGCCACAACTGGGTATAAGACTTAAATTCATATTAATCACTAATTGCCTATGATTCAGGTATTACTAAACTAGTGATTGAGTTTACCAAAAACAACATTCATTCCAGAAACTGAAAGAATGTATCCTTGCATCAAAGGAAACATGAGATTAATGTTTGTGGTTATACTCAACAATAGTTCAACATGAATCTTTCACTTGGAAATTAAAGAAGTTGTGTATTTCTCACAATTGGCCTAGGCATCACCCTTTCGCAGCCACTTGGAGAATACACATGAATTTCAGTAAGTTTTCTATACTAACTTGGTTATCATATTAGAATACACACATGTCACCAGCATATTGTATTTATTACCCACATAGTAAAGGGAAACAACACATTAATGAATATTCCTGATGTAGAAGCGAAAACTTGATTCTTTAAATCAGTTTATTACTTTTAAACTTCCATTGTTTTATTTTATAATATGCAATGTAAATAACCATTGTTAACACCTCATTAATTTAAGGATGCCGCAAATGTGCCATTGGCATTACTTTCCTTTTGGCCTTTTCATGCTGTGTTTCAATTTATTCGCCATAAGAATTAAAACTTAATTTTCTTTTATTCTTATTCACTTGGAGAACCTTACCTAAATTGGTAATGAAGTGTTTACTCAATACTTGTTCGTTTTGTAACTTAAAACGAGACTTGAGTAATGTGGTGAAAATGATATTTAAAGATCATGATTGATCTTTCAATTTACACATGCCGATGTAAACTTCTCCTTATTCATATCATTGCTTCGCTTTCTCCTTGAAAACTTCTCGAAGATGAGACTTTATGTTATATCATCTATGTCCTGGTGTAGCGATTGCAATTGACACCAGACGTTGATGAAAGCATAATGATATAACTATCATATGCTTTGTAAATTAGTCTCCTATAATCAATTTTCACTCTCGCTTATTGAGGTAGTTTAACAGTGTTGGGGACACTGAAACCTTGAGTTTCCTATATCATAGTACTATGTGCATGTGCCTGTACTATTCATGGATACCCGTGTCAGTGTGGACATTTACTTTGTCCATTATAATATTGCATTTTTTAATCTTGTGGTATAGCTTTTCATTTTTCTACAAAAATAAATTTTAGCAGATGAGTGACTTTTATATGGATTACTGGTTTATACATTTTTGATTAATTACTTAAATCATTTAATGTCTCCCACTATTTTATCGGATTCTAGGAACCCTCTATGATAGAATCGGAATACTCTGTCGCTTGAGTATTCTAGTAGCAAGGATCCTGGAACCACCCCTTATAGTCTACAAGATACGGCTACGCCACTACTTGGAGGGTTCTAGGTAGGCTTTTGGCTGGACAACCGCTTTAACATGTGGTTCCTCGATCTGTTGAGTGAAGTCCTAGCTTCTTAAAATCAGAACTTGATTTACTCGACGCTTGACTCTAAAATTACAACAAGCTAGCTATAGCTATTCCTTTGCTGTAATTTTAGTTAAGTCAACTCATTATTCTTATAAGGACTCCCCAATAGTAAGAGGCACCCTCAGATATGACATGACCGACACCTCAAACATCTGATTCTGTCCAAACTTAAATGAAGGAAGCCACTTATGACTTAATATATATATTTTAGGGTTTTATTATTTTTAGTATGATGAAAGAAACCATTTTCTATTTTTATAAGCACGTACTATGTGATCGTAGTCACAACTGACCGTGCAAGATATATAAATTTCATTGTGTCACATGTTCATTTTATCTTGCATGCTTGTTTATTATTATTCTATGTGATCATGCAATAAATTACACATGCACAAAATAATAAACCATGTAGATATAAAATGAACACCTGATCATGAGCCCATACTACTGGTTGACCCGTTGAGTGAATAATGGACCAACCTAAACCCTAGGGGTAAGTACCTTTTAGTCACGTAGATTGTAACTTGAACAACAATGTCTGCTCATCCATTGCATCCAACTCCTGTCTAGTGCGTCACCATCACTTAGTGCGAAGTGCGTCATACATCATCTCGTCATTATACAATTGTACTCACACGTAAGCGAGGGGATCTCGGGGAGTAAAATTACAACTCTGAGAATGGACGTGCAGGTCCTTATACATATAATGACACTTGAGACGACACATAGATCGCCTTTTATTTAATTAAAATAATTATAAAAAAACCATGCAATAATTAAATGAATAATTAAATAAAACTCACCAAACATGCATTGGTAGGGCTCAGCTCATGATCAACATACACATTAAACTCACGTATATTAAAAAAATGCAGAATAAAAAATAAACTTGCATTAAAATAAACTTGAGGGCATTAATTTTATTGAATTAAAATTTCACTCTCATTTTAATTCAATATTAATACATTATTCGGTCCCATTTAATTATTTTAATTTTAAAACTAAAATTAAATTAATTAACTAATTTAATTTATCACCAAATAAATTAATTATGTCACTTTAATTATAAACCAAATTTTATATTTAATTAATTTAATTCTGAAGCGAAATTAAATTAATTAAATTAATTAACTTTTTATTCAAATAAAATTACCCAACCCCCATAATCCCCGGGCAGGGCATGTGCGGGTCGGGGTGAACCAGCGCAGGCCCTGTCCGGGCTGTTCCGACCCCCGAACAGAGGCGTTATGGGCCGACCAGGTCTGCTCAAACCCATCCGGAGCTGGGCCAACCTACCTGGACCTATTTCACGGCATGCCCGTGCTGTGTAGACAGTTACCTCATGGTGGTGCGCGGTGCGCTATGGGGGCTGGTCGGGGTTTCCCTTACGGTGGCTAAGGTGGTTCGTCTCACCGGCAGCCGGGTAGCAGATTATGTTGACAATGGCCGGTGGGGCACTAGAGCGGAGGTTGCCCAGTAGGGTTGTCTGTAGCCAGGAATTAGCTTTCGGTGCTAGACAGGGAGGTGCCACCGTGGTCAGGAATTCCGGGGTGCCGGGCTGACCGGCGTGTAGTGTGCCTATCACTGCAGCACCAGAAGAGATGGTGGGACATAAGGGGGCGTAGCCACTGGTCTGTTGTGCGTTGGGAGGGCCGAAAGCCCTGTTTGGCCGGGGTGCTAGGCTGAGGACTTCACTGGTGTAGCGCCATGGGACGTGGGCTGGATGATATGGATTTTTCCCGGTGGTTTGGTAAGCCTCAGTGGTTAGAGGAGAGAGGAGACTGGATGGGCACAGAGTAGCTCTGTGGGAGAGGGGAGAACCCCCGTTCGCTGCGCTGCATGTCTACCGGTTTGCAGAGTAAGGGGGTACCACCTGCTGGAGCGCACATGCCTGCTACAGAGCATGGAGGGGCCTGAACAGGTGTGTGATGCGCGGTGACTCCACTATGTGCTGCGGCTGAGCGGGGTAGGAGGTACCGGGTGGCCTGGAAGTGCGGCAGTGCGACAGGGAGACGGAGGGGCAACATCTGGGGCTGCGGCATGGTGAATAGGGGGCCGTTCGGCCCCCAACCAATAGGTTTTTTTCTTCTTTTTTTTTTTATAAAAAAAACATCATGCTTCTACTCCCCATTTTTTATCTTTTCAAAGACCAGCAAAAGAGGTCTTCTAATTAAAAAAGAAAATCTAAAGCCTATTTAGGATTTTGGAAAAATAATAACATTATTAAATAAAATTTTCTTAAGTCTATGTCTAGAATAGAAAATATAAAGCAATATAATAATAAAATATTATTATAATATAATATTATAATAATAAAATTATTATAAGTAAAAAATTATTATTATAATAAAATTATTATAACAACAATAATTGATCATCCTCACTAGAAAATAATATTCTAATATAATATGATTTAGAGAAAAAGAAGGTTCATCAATTTAGAACTTTGTTAAACTACTGGTTTCAATCCGAATTCGAAACATCGGATAACCGCAGAATGGTTATACGGTATCGGATGAAAATATGGTCTATGGTGTTGGGAGCGTATCGACACCCTCTTCATAACTTAATGTAAATTTAATTTTTCCTGGCTTAAAATCGACACGTGATCCCTTTGATGCCACTTGTCGGAATAGAGAATGTAGTGGAAGCCCTGAACAGGTGAGTTTTTAAAATTTTTCCACCGACGGACGACGTAAACTTGTCAACGTTGGAGAAGAGCATCCCGGTATTAGCCGAGGACCACACGTGGAGGATTTTAAGCACAAACATAAACCGTAGAATACCTGGTTTAGATCCAAAGCTGCGCATGACATCTGCTCATAATTGGCGATCGGTGCTCGAAGAATCTGAAGCCGAATTCCTCTAGATCGTCCACACGCACTTCAAGGAATTCACAGAAGCACCGTTCATCGTAGTCTGGGTGCTAGTGTGGAATACCGATGATTCATTCAACGTTCCAACAATCACCACATTGCTTCACTAGCGATACCCGAGAGAGAGCTCCATCCGAGCTCCTTGGATCCAGAGTATCTATCTCTAGAGTGTCGGAGAGAGAAGAAGAGAGAGAAGCTCTATGAATAGTATTTGGCAAAGTCCCCTCCTCTTCTATTTATAGTGCTCAATTAAAATACCTGGTATTGCCTCACTGGCCCCAAATACTTAATGCACTATCAACGACATTTATGACTAATAAACCGAGTCATAAATATTATTATCATTTACTTGTAATATATTAAAATATATTACATGATAATAATAGAGTCATTAACTCGACTCGTCGCTACCACAAATAGTAATTGAACCTAGAATAATTTAATATTCGTCAATTAATATTTTTCATGTATTTACTAAAGATTGTAAATACATTTAAAAAATAAATTCAATACTCATTATTCTAAACATGAATAATATGAATTTATTTATTGCATTGGTGATCGTTTAACTTTGGAAAAATCCCAGACACCTGTGGTGGGGCCCACCATGTCCAAAACTCTTTTCAATTGAATAGGGTAGATTCTTGAATATGCTATTGTGTGTGACCCTCTAGGCCCTTATTTTGACAGCCGTGAATAGTATTCACAGACCAAGAGTGGGATCTAGCAACCCATCATGGCCCCCGAAGAAATAAGGATTGTCACAGCAGCGAAAACCAACCTATGAACACGCACTATGTAATATAACCTCTTTGTCTGTAATATCTCATAAAGAAGGACACACTCACATGTCATCACCCTTTTCTTGCTTTATAGTTTATTGATTTAACTAGACAGATTTACCCTTGACTGCCATGACCATGGTCTTATAAAGGTACTACCATCCATATCAACATGTCCTGAGATATATTACTTCAATAACCCAAAAGTGACAAATCCTTTCTTGAACATTCACCCAATGCCATGCCACCAACGACACACCTGACACAAACTACCTCACCACAACTTCATTGCCATGGTTATCATCTTTCATCAATGTACGCAATCAAATGAAATTCATTGGTAATGATATCATGTCAAGAGACTATTACACATGATCATAGATAGGAATATCCAATGACACCTGAAACATGTGGTGTTCCTATTGGCGGGTTAGTCCTCATGATCTAA
The DNA here is from genome assembly GCA_963277665.1 of Viscum album. Taxonomy (NCBI): domain Eukaryota; kingdom Viridiplantae; phylum Streptophyta; class Magnoliopsida; order Santalales; family Viscaceae; genus Viscum; species Viscum album. Next base: position 64,641,394 of record OY728133.1, read on the forward strand.
CTACTAGAGATCACCAAGTGCGGACTTCTTGAGAAGAAGTCTCAATGCTTATGAGCCCCTAACACCTGATGGTCAGACATATACTGTGTCCAATCAATAAGATGTATCTAGACCATAGAACATATATTTAAGATTAATGTCATAGTATCTAGATGTTCTCATTATAGCCTGAGAACTTCTATAACCTTTCGATACAACAATTAATCTTTGGAAATTTCCATTTCAATAGTGGATGCAGAAAAGTATTACACTATAATGGTAAGATAACATCATGAATAGCTTATTGTATACACGATATGGTAATCAAAAGCACTGAATAGTTGGGTCTTGGGAACCCACTATTTCAATAGTCTCATGTTGGAGCCATGTCTTATCAAGTAGAACTTCCCCCAAAGATGAGCTGGATACATGATGGTTTTCAATTATCGCAGCTTCGTCATTATCTTTATGATGACTCTCAGGTCATTGGTTAGGGTGATATTGATGTTGAAGATGATGAAAATTTCGAGGAGCGGCTTTTAGAGATCCAAGACTGTATGGAGAAGGTGTTACATGAGAATTCTATCCCCTTGGTTCATGTCTTTTTGCATCACGATGATGTGGAGGAGAGTACCTAGGAATGTGAGTCAAAGATATACACTTAGTACCTCGAGCTATTTAAAGTTTATCTCTTTTCCTATAATGATGTATGTTTATGGTTGTAGACCTTTCATATTTATAAGAGAGATATATTTTGTCTCTTGTTGTGGTAGGCACTCTTTTAATAGGTATTTAAGAGTTTTTAGGATCTTGTTGTGGTTGTTGTGTGGTTTCACGCGCTTCATTTTGAAGCGGTTGAGCTCCTTTGGTGGCGAGAGTCTTGATAGGTATCTCGAAGGGTGTTTGCTCAGGCCCCATTTTCTATTTGGGTTGGTTTTGAATTCTCGAGGATGAGAATGTTTTGTGAGGTATTTGCAATAATTTTCCAGACCTCTACGGTCCATTCCATTGCTAAAATATGGTGATGGAGGCATTCTGGGAAGTCAAGTTGACTTATTCCCAACACTTTTCCAAATTTCTTGTTCTGTGAATAGTGTTTCAAGAATAGTGTCATTTCTTTTTCCAAATTTTCAGAACCGGTGAGTCAGAACTGGTGAGTCAGAACTGATGAGTTATAACTAGCGATTCATAACCGGTGAGACATCTAACAGTGTCATGAATAATGTTTCCAGAAGAGTGATTCATTTTTCTTTTCCAAATTTCCAGTTTTCCCCAGATTCCTACCGTTTTCACCTTTGACATTTACTTTGACATAAAATGCATTCAAATCCTTGTTTTTAGAAATTTAAAGATGATTCCAAGCCCACAAATCCTATATTAATATTCCTAATAGTGGAGAAGCCTTTACTTTATCAAAATGCATGATCATTGATAGATCCAATCTTAATGGAAAATCCAGCAAATCTTAAACCACTGCTCCATTAAATATTATGAAGGGCCAAGTTATCTTACTCCCTTGTTCTTCTTTATTATTCCCTAGTGTGAGACACTCAAACCTTTCCTTCCTTCCCATAGGATTCATGAGATCAAAATTCCATCCTTGGATCGTTTTTCATTGGAGTTTTTCCTACTGCTTGTGCACCCCCTATTTTGGTGCAATCTAGAGGTGTTAATCAGTCTTTGATGTAAGGTTTGTTCTACCTCTATTATTTTGGGTTATATACCATTCCTTATATTTCTCCTTTTCTTTATTATGGAATGTGTTCTCTATGTTCCTAATGGAGCTTCCTGGGCTGTTGGTTGTTGTGGTGGTATCTTTATATCCTTGGGTGGATGAAGTCTTCTAAGAGAGGTGATAGTGATCTGCCATGTTGGCCTATTCTCTTGCAAATAATGTTGGAAACCTTTTGAGGTAGGGGGTTCATGGATTATCTATTCTATTTACATGAATTAGTAGAGTTATCATGTTTTTGACCATTGAATCACAGTGGAATTGAGATAATAAATATTTTAACTGGATTAAATAATTGGTATCAATCATATATTGTTTCCTCTTGTTCTACTAAATAGTGTGGTATCTATGATTTTCTTGTTTAGCATATTGTTATTGATGGAAATTGGTAAAGAACATAAAGTTGGTATTAATTGTAAATTAATTGTCTAAAGATAAAAAGGCATGTAAATGAATTTGTTTGTTTTTGTAATTTATTATAATCAAATTGATGGAGTAAGCATGTTTAATTAATTTTTGATAGCTATGGTAGCTTGCTGGTTAGGTATTCCATATTTGGAAACTATGAATAATGAATCGATTAATTCAAGATAGATTAAAGAACCAGTTTTTTGATAAAAGATAATGCCTAATAGGGTTCTGAGTTACCCTCTTTCTTGTAAGGCCGAGTGCCTTGTACTTTGGAGCTATAAGAGCTTATTTTTCATGAAGACAGAATGCCTTGTTTAGGTCCAAGAGCCCAATTGATTTTTTTTCTTCTACTGCTTGTGATATGTTGTGATCTTGGATGTCTATTTTGAGATGTGGGGGAAGGGAGGCCCAGTGGTTATTGTATCAGTTGATGCTTATAGTGACAAGATGCATCAGTTTATGTATGTGGGTATTAGGGAGGACCCTAGATATCATGAAACTGGTGAATCTGGGATTACCCATTAATATGATAGCGTTTTTATTGAATCTATTTTTTATTTATCTGATTTAATTTCCCCAATGATTAAGGAAGCTGGTCTTGCTTACCCTCCTTCCAAAAGAGGCGAAGATGCATGGGGTATACCATGTGCTTTCTGTGTTTAGATTCTCGAGGATGGATGGTCTACATTTCTGATATAGGTTGAAAAGACTAAATGGGTATTTCTTATACTCACCGTATTGAACCCCTTATGTTTGGTAGCTTAGAATTTTTACTTATAATAATTGGAATCATAGAAAAGTGATAATGATGTTAATAAATTATTGAATAAATGATATTAAACCAATGGGGTTGGAACATGTTGGGATGCAGTGCTGAGGTTATATTTCTGAGAAGATTTGGACTCAGTTTGGTTGTGGTTGGAGGGAATGGAGGTTTGTTGTGATGATAATGAAATGTAACACAGAATAGAAATGGTTAATTAATGGTTAAAGAGTTATTTAACATAAATTGAAACTGATAAAAAGGGAATGAAGTAATTTAATAAAGCTATTTAAATGTTTTCAAGCTTATAGGATATATAGTCTTAGTAGTGGCAGCCGAGAGTCTGAGAGACGTTTGCTGTAGTTGAGTGTAAAAATAGGATATTCCCATAGTGTGGTTGTGAGCTATATTATATCCTCTACTTTTTGTGTTTCTATACTCTACCCCACCCTTTTGAATAGGGAAAATGACACCCTAGGGATTCTTAGCCTTGGGGGGTGGGGGGGGGGGGTGTTTTCCCCAACATCCTAGTGGGAGGATGGATAGATAACTATCCCATTTGGACCCACTCTCTTCTCTTGGTAATTACTTGTGATAGTAGGAACCACAGTTAGTTTTCCCTATATATGTGTGTAGAGAGCTATAATGGCTTGTGGTAATTCATACACATATATTCTAGATATAGTTTTTTATAGACTACTATAGGTGTAACGAGTATAGGCTGTGATGGCTTGAGGATCCTTGGTGTATGGCCTGTAATTCTTTGAGGTATAATACAAAACATATGATACACGTTATAAAAGCTGCGATGGCTCTCAGAAACTACCTGGTTACTTTTGGTTGTGAGGATGGTGTGGTGCTTGGCCTAGGTGTCTGTGGTAAAGACTTTGTGTTGAACTAGGTTCATGTAGTGGTGCTCATCTAGGTGTATTCAGGACAACATTTTTAGAGAGAGATAACTTAGGACATGTGACATTGGAAAAAAGAGGAAAATCGGTGGGGAAGTGGTAGCGGGGTACCCTTTATATTCTTTATTATATTATATATTTTTGGATGCGATACTTGGTGAGAGTAGCCATGGTGAGGCTGTGAACTTAGTATAACTATTTAGGTGATGAGTTTGTTTCACTTGTTGTTCACTGTTCTTTAGCATGCTTTATTTACTTTTTCATGATAGGATCCAAGGAGGATCCTACAAAGTAAATTTTTATACTCACCCTATGTATATATAAACTATTTTTCAGGTCACTAGGAGAAGGTTAAATATTAGGCAAGTTACTACTAGGTTGGGGTTGCAAGAGCTGTTTGGACTTCGTGGTCACTGCCGTTTTACTTTCTTTTGGTACTCGTAGTTTTCCCTTTTAGTTATAGTAGTTATTGCATGAAATTACATATGTGTACTTAGGATTTGTTTAATATTTTATTCTTAGTAGGAGTTAGTTGGTGTCTATTTTATATCTCTCTTTTTCAAGTGTTCTATTAGAGGGTAATGCCTCCCATTTATGTGTTTACTATACCCTCAGTGCTAGTCGCAAACCTGGGGCCTACTGGAGGTGGGACTCAAGGGTCATTATCTCTCTTCTCACATTTCTTGCCTAGGAGGGGTACACTTTGTGGGGATAGAGTTTTGAAACTCCACTTAATTATTATCTTCATGATGAATCCCTTATCCTTGACTGGGGGTAGTTCGATATCAAGGACAATGTGATGTTCATGGAGCATCTAGTAGAGATCCATGATCTTTGAGAGAAGGAGATGTTTGGATGAAACATTCCCTTGGTTCATGTGTTGTAGATGCATGGTGGCCTGGAGAAGAGTACATGGGAGAGGGAGACATAGATACATGCTCAGTACCTAGAGATTTTTTGAGTTTTTCTTTGCCTTGTTTTTCTTATGATGTTTTGTTTGAGTATTATTTTGTTATGAGATGTGATTCTTTTCTTTATATTGAGATGCGTGATAAAGTTTCAAAATATAGAAAGGGTAGGACCTGAATCCTAATTGAGATGAATTAACTGTGATGCGATTAAACATGTGTGGGTGAGTCAGTGCCACCCAGATCAGATAATATCTTGACATGGAGAATGAGATTCCTTGATTCGTTTTTTCAAGGTAGTGTGTCTTGTCGGCTTGGGTTGTGTGAAGGTTATATGGTTATGTAGTGGTTGTGTAAAAATTGGCATATGTGGCTGGTACCGAATGATGTAGTGTTATACCTAGTGAGAGGCGGTGGTGTGGGTGTGTTGTGTTTGTGGTCATTGGTTTGGCATGTTCGGCTGGTGGTAGTATTTGAGATATGAAAATATCCTTGAGTGGTTTCTCTAAGGGTTGTTGTTCGGACCACTTCTCTTATGGTCTTGGTTTTGGATTCTTGATGGTGAGAATCATTTGAGAGGTATCTAATATAACATTCTATGCCTTTATGGTATGTTACTTTGTCAGTTTTGGGTGTTGGAGGTGCTTGGAGGAGTCCTTGAGAGGGCATGGAGGATTTTGACTGTTAAAAGCTAGAATAATAGGAAATACAAGCCGTGTAATGTTTTTAAGATGTGAGATTTGGTTTCATGACTTGTACAAGGACGATTCATGATGTGTAGATTTTAGGGGTTAAATAATAAAAAGGTGATTTTTTTCTAGTGAAACTGAACCCCAAGGATTACATAACATGAAAGGGGATTACACGTCATGTAATCCATTTATACTGTGCATCATTAAAGGTTGAGAAACCTCATATTTTTCCTCAAACCCTACACTCCCTCTCCCATTCTAGGCAATCGACAATGCTCTATTTAGGTATCTTAGGATCCCTTCGATGGGGATTTGTCTTCACCTTTTCATCTTTGATCATTGACTACCCATCATCAATCCTTGGTGAGTTCTCTCCTCATTCACATCTGTTTACTTTCTGTTATTCTTTAGATTTCACTACAGTGGTGTATTTTGGTTTGGATTATGTGTTTTGGGATAAGTTTTGATGATCTTTGGATGTGGAATAGGTTGACCTGCTAGTTTCTCATGTGGTGGTGGTTCTTTGGTGGTTTTTCTTCACCCTATAGCGCACAATAGGATCCAAAAGCTTCCTTTAGGTAGGGTATCCTATTTATCACCCATTTTAAATCCCATGTGTGAGAATTTCATTATTTTTATTACCTTTGGGTAGATACTAAGGGTTATTTTAATCATATAATTAATTATCGTGTATAAATTTGGTGGGTATGGGGAGTTATCATAGGCTTTGCTTTTTTGTTATATGTTGTCTATTTTGTTATGCATACCTATTTCCAATTATAAAAATAGGGGTTTTTTGAAGCATTGTTTTCACTATAGTTGATATATGTGATGAACCTTTCTGTGTTGTTGTATGATCATACCTTGAATAAAAGGTTAAAGAAATTAAATTTGGATAATAATTGGTTTCCCCTAGATATATGTTTTGTGTGATAATAACCATCCTATTATAAATAAGTAATGCGATTAAGATCCTAAATTAATGGAATCCAGAAATTCTGTTATGATGTGTGATTGTTACCATGTGTGGTTTGGGATTTTGTGGGATGATAGATATAACATGCTAGGCTGTGTGGTGTGTAGGGTAGTGAATAAGTGGTTGGTTGGAATTTAAATGTGCAGGTAGTTTTTGATGAGGTTTTAGTGTAGTTGATATGGCATACTGGTAGTGGCACAATGGTTGTGGCATATTGGTTGTGGCATAGTGGTGGTGGCACATTGGTTGTGGTATAGTGGTTATGGTACGCGGTAGTTATGGTTGTTCAATAGATGTGATATGTAGTATTTATGTTGTGGTCTGTCTTGGGAGATGTGATATGATGATGATGGTAGATGTGTGGTGCTATGTAAATAGTTGTGTGGAGTGGTTGTGTTAGTTTCTTGGGTATCATTGGAATAAATTATGATACTGAATGAAATGAATAAATGAATGAGTTGGAAACTGAATATAATGGGGTTGATATTGACACGTTATTAAGGGATAAAATTTAGTTGAATGAATTGAATGAGTGGTGTAATGTAAAATGAAAAGGATAATGAATAAAACCGGTGGAACTTTTAATATGGAAGTATAAATTATTATGCAATTTGTGTGGTGGTTGTGTGGTGTGTTTCATATAGTGGTGGCAGTGGTTGATATATTTAACATATAAAACATGGTGGTGAAGTAGTGTGATATAGAGTTGTTGATGTGAAACCTTAGGTTGGGTATTGTGTGCTATATCTATATCATGTATATTTATGTTATTTTATATGCACCCCACCAGAGTTGGATAACCTTACCAATGTTTAGAGTTTCTATGTTTTGGATGTTTTCCCCAAAATCCAAGATTTTAGGGATACAAATGTATTGATACCCCCGCTACCCTTATCTTACTTTAGTAATGATGTGTGGACCCTATATTTTTGGGCAATATATGATGTGTGGGACCAAGTGTCTTCAGGATGAGTTATGATGTGTGGTCCCAGGTGTCTTTAGGATGAGTTGTGATGTGCTATTCCAAGTGTCTTTGGGAAGTGTTGCGATGGGATATGATGTTATGTGATGTGTGGACTAGGTGTGTGTAGGTGGGATGTTTTGTGATATGTTTGGAAGGTATGAGAGAATAGGACATTTGACACTAGGGCTTGAGAGTGGTAAATCAGTGTGGAAGAGGAAATGAGGAACCTTGATTTTTTATGATCATGATATTATATTATTATATTAGATGTGTAATTCTGTGAGTGAGATATGGTGAGGCTAGGTTTTGTTAGATGACCTGTATAGGTTCTTGTTGGTTCTGTTTTTTTTCACCTCCATATTAGAATTCCATTTTCACAAGTGCAATTGAGACCTTGGTTATGTCCCTACTGAGTATACCTGTTATTCCCACCCTATGTATATAAATTTTTTTCAATTTTCTAGGAGGAATTTATGGATTGATCAGGACATTACTAGCTAGTTTTAAGTTGCTGTTGAGTCACCGTCATAGACTTTTCTTTTTGGTATTTAATTTGGATACTTTTATATGTATCGGTTTTATTCACTCATGAAATGTGGGATGGTTTTCAATTTTACTTTATATATTATTTTGGTGTCGGTTAATGATTTTTTATCCTATATCTTGATCCTATTTTATTTTTAGAGGGTAATTACTCACACATTTTTAGATTTTTATACCCTCGGTGCTAGTCACCAACCCGAGGCCTACTCGAGGTGGGACTCGAGGGTCATTATATGTCTCCCTTCATTTTGGAATATTTGGTGGGAGGGGGTTATGACATAAAATTAAATGGAAATCAATCATGAACTGAAGAGAATTAAATCTCATCTAACTTTGACCCTTTTCACTCCTTAGAAAAACTAGGCAACCCCCACTGAAAATAAAGTTTGTTCTCGATTTCACCTATAATGCATGAAATCCCAGTGTTTTTTCTAGTAAAATAAATTCAAGAATATAATATCATATATTTTATATATTATATATATTTCCATTAATTTATATCATATTTATTTTATTAATAGTAAATTCTATTAATCGAACCCCTTTCACTCATGATATTTTTCTGGAGACATTATCAAAAAAAAATTGGTTGGACATGTTTCTATAGGATTGAAATTTATATATTTTATCCTTAACTTTCTATATAAAATAAATAAATAAAGAGACATTTTTATTTAAATTTTAGGGTTGGATAATTTAGTTAATTGTTAAATAATTAGGCTTGAAAATTATTTTTCTCTTCACAAAAATATTTTCATGATTTTTGAAAATAAAATATTTTAACTATCTTTCAAACTGACATAAAAATTATTGTAAATTTTTCTTTTGAATTTACTATAATTTGTTTTCTATATATTTACATGTAAATGTGTGTGTGAGTATATATATATATATATAGACACACACACACAGACACATAGGATGATGAGCTTAGAAATATATTTGGTTATTGGCTACTCCTCTTTGGAATTTAGTACAATGTTAGGACATTTTTGTAAAATAAATAAACAATCAATATATAGGTAGAATAAATTTACCCCCCAAATTTAATTCTTGTGCATTATATAGGCACAATATACCAATATGGTATTATTTCCCCCCTTAAGTATAAAATAATGTAATAATTTCCATGATGAAATAGACAAGAAGTGATTTGAGCCTAAAAATAGGTGTTAATAAATAGGATTATTCACAGATAAAAGTTGGTTTATAGGTATACTAATATAATGTATTATTTAAATAAATAAATAGTTACTAAATTTAAAAATAAATATTGACACTATCATTCTTATTTTATTTTTCAATGTATTAAATTTGAGAAACATGATAAATGAAACTTCTAGATTCCTGCTAATAAATTGGTGTGATGACCCAGACCCCCCTTGGTCCCTTCCTTTGCCAAAAATCCGGTTTCCTTGCGGGGTACCGATCGGAGAGACCGATCGGTGACACCGATCGGTGAGACCGATCGGTGTGACCGATCGGGGAGACCGATCGGTGAGACCGATCGGTGCGACCGATCGGTGCGACCGATCGGTGAGACCGATCAGTGAGACCGGCCGACGTCGCCCGGCCTTGCCAAGTTGTTCCAGTAACGTTCCTTTTTCCCATATAGGGTTTTAAACCCTATTCTTCCTTGTTAAAAATATCTTGGGAATTCGAAACGCGCACAAAGGTTTTAATTAAATTCTTCATTAATTCATGGGTCGGTTAAAACCACCCAGTGCCATTAATGATGAGTCAAGCCACGTGGTCAACCCACGACTCCCTCGTCTTCCGTGGTTTTGTGTTTCATCTCAACCGTCCACAGCTCTTATAATTAAGGGTTAGGCCGTGGCTTCCCCCCTTCTTCGATCGTGGCTCTTCTGGTGCATCGGGACCGCCGCGTCGTTATCCGTAAAGTTCCGCGCCCCCGGCCTAAACGTCGATCATCTATCAACAAGTAGGGAATTTCTCTCGTCTCTCACTTTTGTGTATCATGCGGGGTGGGCGCTACTTTTGTTCCTATGGAATTGGTTGAACCAAACCCTAATGAAGATAATAAACGAAGTTATAAAGGAATAAGGGGAAGGGGTTGTGATCGTTGTTATGCTTTATCTTGTGATCATCCCTTTTGTTGTACTGGTTTATGTTTTCTGAAAATTGAGGCCGTTGGTGGTCGTGTGTGTGCACTTGAATCCCCTCATGATGTTTTAAATGGGTTGCTGAAATTGTGAACTCCTGCTGTGAAATTGGTTAACCACGTATATCCGGCTGAATAATTGAAAGCACCAGGATCGGCCCTTCTGTGATAACTCCCGGTTAGAACACACGGAATTTGAAATCATGGAGTGTGTTAAATCGTTTAAATCTGAAAATCCCTGACTTGTGTTGGTAGTGGTTAGTGGTTGTTTTCCCTTCGGACCGTTTGCTGGAAATGTGGGAGGGGATGGGATCCCCTGTTCTTTTTATACTCTCGGTGGCTGTGTGAATTTGGGGGATGGGATCTCCTGTTGGCATGGTTTCAGTGGTTGTGAGTTTTTATCACAAATTGGGGAGAGATCCTCTGTTGGCAGAACCGGGTGTGAGTGTTTTGGTTGATCTATGCTTTGACGTTTTCCTTGGTTATGCTTATGGTAGTTGCCCAGTAGTGCTTAAAATTAATTGAACATTTTGACTGAACGTGAAACAAGAATGGGACAAATGGTTTTGTGGGCAAGGGTCGTGAATTGTGACTCGGACGCTGTGGTATTGTGTTCTGTAGGTTGTCTAGGAAAACCTAAGTTTTGGGTGAGTGTTTTTTACCTATATCTATACTTGTAGCTTTGTGTTTCTTATTCGCGCCCCACCCAAGTTGAGCACTTAGTGCCGAACACCCCCATTTATGGGGGAAGGGTGTTTTTCCCAACACTATACTTAGTGTCTGGTTATTAGCTCCTTTTCTGCTCCCTTTCCCGGATAGCCCAAGTACCTTCGGGCAGGCTGTGATGGCCTGAAGTCCATTATTAGCCCAAGAACCATCGGGCAGGGTGTTGTAGTGGTTGGCCAGGTGTGTGCGGCAGGTGGTTTCCCAAGTGTCTTCGGGATGAGGCCCAGGTGTTTTCGGGCATGGCAGTGGATCCTTTAGCCCAGGTGTCTTCGGGCATAGCGCTAGTTGTTCTGGCCTAGGTGTTTGCAGGCATGGTTACTTGTGACAGTTGAGGCCCAGGTGTGTGCGGGCGGGATTTGGCAGTGGGACTGCGTGTGGTTGTGGCCCAGGTGTGTGCGGGCGGGATTTGGCAGTGGGACTGCGTGTGGTGGTGGCCCAGGTGTGTGCGGGCGGGTGTGGCAGTGGGACTGCGGTGAGAATGGCGGGATTGGTCCGATGCGTAGGATGTCTCAATAACCAGTGGGGAAGTGGCGCGGGGTACCCAAATATCGATGTGCTCTTATTATATATATTACTTGACTTGCGTTATTTGGGGAGTGAGCCTTGGTGAGGCCTGGGATGGATAGTTTGCCTTGTTAGTTGTTTGGTTCACTCTTTTCTCACGGGACTTTAGTACGTTCCCCCACTTGTGCACGAGAGTCTTGGTTTTCCCTACTGAGTGTACTTGTATGCTCACCCTACGTTTACTTTCAGGTTTCCAGGAGGACTACCAGGGCTGCGCGGGACCCTATTAGTCGGACAGTTGGAGTTGTCGCTGTTGTCGTATCTTTGTTTTCTTTTGGTATTGTACTTGAGAGCTTTCTTTTTCTTTTGTACTTGTACCTTGTTGTAAACTGTTTAAACATGCATGGGGTCTTTATTTGGGTTCATTTATATAAACTTGTTTCTTTTCCTTTTTGGGAGGTCGACTTGTCCTTTTTCCCGATCCTAAATAATAAAAAAGGGTAATGCCTTCCATTTGCGAGAATTTTCTATACCCTTGGTGCTAGTCTCCACTCCGGGACCTATTGAAGGCGGGTTTCGGGGGTCATTATATCTCCTTCAACTTAAAGAAGGAAGGGCCTGGAAATCCGCTGACTCTTCCCTCCTTTTGGTGAAGGCGGGTCGTGACAGAATGGTATCAGAGGTGAGGTTGAGAGATAGGACGGAGTCTGGAGTTAGGCACAGTAAGGATTGCATGGGATGGTGAGGCAACAGCGTTGGGTGACCTTGGTGCGTGAATTAGGCCAGGGAGGACCGGCTAGGACACGGGATTTTAGGGCCCCCCGTGATCCGATGCAAGGACTCTGGACCTACCGAACGACCAAGTGAGGCCACACTGATTGCAGGGTAGAGACCCTAGGAAAGGTACATGCATCATAAATGAGTGTGTTTTTGTGTTTCTGGGATGTCTTGGGAAATTAAGAATAAATTAAATCTTAATAAGTTTTGAGAACGGTTTTCTTTGCACTACTGGGCTTAGGCATTCCTTGTTTACCTTGCAGCTATGGCACCTGGAAGGCGACCACGTGTGGTACAGGCGATCGAGACTCCTGAGACTACTTTGGCCAATCGGCAGAGAGCTGGTCGGGAGGAAGAGGACGACCAGTGGTAGAAGACTCTTCGAGCCTTTCAGCGACAGGACCTCGAGAAATATGAGGGCAGCACCTCCGACATGAAGACGGAAGGCTGGCTGGAGGAGCTAGTCATAGCCTTCGGCCTGATTCGGGCCCCGACGGAGTACTGGGTCCCTCTGGCTGTTATCCAGATGCGAGGAGCGGCACGTCAGTGGTGGATGCTTCACCTGGGGAGTAGGAAAGAGTCTGAGGTTGCTTGTGCGGACTTTGAGAAGGAGTTCCGGGCGGAGTTCCTCTCCTCGACAATGAAGGCGGAGAAGAGGCAGGAGCTACTCTCCCTCCAGCAGGGGAGCATGTCCGTGAGGGAACTTGGAATCAAGTTCAAGGACCTCCTGCGTTTTGCTCCGGACCTCTTTCCCGATGAGGAGTCTTGGGCAAGACGTTTGGAGGAGGCGCTCCGACCCTCCCTCCAGTATGCTGTTACCCCCTTTACCCTTCCGACATACTTAGAGGTTCAGAAGAAGGCCGAAGTGGTGGAAAGGATGCACGCTCTAGGCGGACTGTCACGAGAAGGGATCCAGCTGGGACCATCGAAGGGGAAGGCCGTCAGCACCAGGCCTCCGACATCGGGACCCTCCAGGTTCCGACCCGCAGGGAGCAGGCCGCAACAGTTTCAGTTTCGATCCCCTGGCCCACGTTCTTTTCCTTTAGGCTCGGGACCACGGTGCTTCATCTGCGGGAGCCCTGGACATCTTCGGAGTTAGTGCCCCGATCGGGTGCAGTACAGCAGTGGCAGTCATCCCTAGCGTCCGCCGCAGCAGTAGTTCCCAGCCAGACCCTTCCAGCAGCAGCAGCAGGGACAGCGAGCTCCCGCTCCTCCACAGACAGACATAGGAGGGGGAGGCCGACCTCAGGGCGCTCCCCAGGGACCTCGACCAGGGCGTGGTCGGGGAGGTGGCCGACAGCCGAGGGGCAGGGGAGCTGGGCGTGGACAGTTACACGCCGCAGAAGCAACAGTTCCAGCAGGGCCAGAGGTTGTTCGAGGTACGATCAGTGTGTTTAGCACTCTTGCTTATGCTTTGTTCGATACCGGAGCTTCGCACTCCTTTATTGCACCCAGTCTAGCCCGCGCCTTGGGTCTAGATGCCGAGAGACTTCTAGTGCCCCTGGTGTTGAGCACACCAGTTGGAGGTCAGACCGACTTGCTGTTCGTTTGTCGGGGATGTAGACTGATGTTAGGGCCACATCAGTCGGTTAAGGATCTCCTTCTGCTACAGATTCGGCCGTACGATGTCATCCTAGGCATCGACTGGCTATTTTCTGTGTGCGCCGTCATCGACTGTTTCCAAGGGAGGGTGGCGTTCTCCGGTTTGGACGGCCAGCGTGTTACTTTCACCGGCGAGCGGAGCTGTCCGAAGGGAAACAGGAGGGAGGAACCTCTCCTCTCCTTGTTGACCGAACTGACGATAGAATCAACAGATGAGGAAATGGTGGAAGTACCAGAGATCGTTCGTGAATTTATGGACGTCTTTCCTGAGGAGGTGACGACTCTACCCCCTTGACGTGACATCGAGTTCGGGATAGACCTGCAGCCCGGCTCTCGACCAATCTCGATGGCTCCTTACCGGATGGAACCTTCGGAGCTACGGGAGTTGCGGATACAGATTGACGATCTGATGAAGAGGGGTTATGTTCGTCCAAGTGCATCACCGTGGGGTGCCCCAGTCTTGTTCGCAAAGAATGCAGATGGTGGCCTCAGGTTGTGCATCGATTACAGGAGGCTGAATCAGGTAACGATCAAGAACCGCTACCCTCTTCCGAGGATAGATGATCTTTTCGACCAGCTGAAGGGGGCAGGATGGTTCTCGAAGATCGACCTGCGATCTGGGTACCACCATCTGAGGGTGAAGGATAGCGATGTCCCAAAGACGGCGTTCAGGTGCAGGTATGGGCACTTCGAGTTCGTGGTCATGCCCTTTGGTGTTACGAACGCCCCGGCCGTGTTCATGGGGCTTATGAACTCCATCTTTCGGGAGTACCTGGATCGGTTTGTGGTGGTGTTCATCGACGATATCCTGATCTATTCAAAGTCAGAAGAGGACCATGCAGAGCACCTGAGGACGGTTTTGGAGGTCCTCCGACAGCACCAGCTCTACGGGAAGTTGTCAAAGTGCAAGTTCTGGGCACGAGAAGTGCACTTCCTCGGACATGTAGTGTCTGAGCAGGGAGTAGCAGTCGACCCATCAAAGGTTGAGGCAATTGTTTCTTGGGCAGCACCCAAGAATGTGGCGGAAGTTCAGAGTTTCCTCAGACTGGCAGGCTACTACCAGAGATTCGTACCCAACTTCTCCCGGGTAGCAGCCCCTTTGACGGCTTTGACCAAGAAGGACCAGGTTTTCATGTGGAGCGAGCAGTGTGAGTCGTCCTTCAGCTACCTAAAAGAAAAACTGGTTAGTGCCCCAGTGTTGAGATTGCCAGAAGAAGGGATGGCCTATGAGGTATTCTGTGATGCTTCAGGACAGGGCCTGGGGTGCGTATTGATGCAGCGACAAGGGGTGATCTCTTACGGGTCCAGGCAGCTACGCCCCCATGAGCGGAACTATGCCACCCATGACCTGGATCTTGCAGCGGTAGTGTTCGCATTAAAGCTATGGCGACATTACCTCTTTGGGGAGCACTTTGTGGTCTTCACCGATCACAAAAGCTTGCGCTATATCTTCTCCCAGCGTGACTTGAACTTGCGACAGCGGAGGTGGGTCGAGTTTCTCCAGGACTACGACTTTGAGATATCATACACTGAAGGTAAGGGAAACGTTGTGGCTGATGCCCTGAGCAGGAAGCCGCATCAGGAGGTGGTTCGGGAATCTGCTGATGCTTGGAAGGCGATGGGGGAGTTGGCTGCCTTGCACTTGGATGCAAGGGTGGAAGGTACTAGAGGCTGTTTGTTTCAGATGACGGTACAGTCCTCTTTGTTGCAGCAAGTGGAAGAGTCTCAGTGGGGAGATCCTGAGGTGGAAGTGTTGCGGGATCGTATCGATCAGGGGAACGCCCCGGAAGGATGGTCGGAGGACAGCCGACATCGGATGCTCTTTCATCGGAGGTTGTTTGTTCCAGAGGTGATGCGTGATGAAGTCCTTCGTGAGTTCCATAGCTCAGCCTTGGCAGTACATCCGGGTGTTTCGAAAATGTACCAAGGCCTGAGGGGACAGTTTTGGTGGCCCGGGGTGAAACGGGCAGTGGCAGAGTTCGTGGCTAAATGCCTGGTGTGTCAGCAGGTGAAGGCTGAACACCGTGTTCCTGGTGGTCTGTTGCATCCTCAAGATGTTCCCGAGTGGAAGTGGGACGACGTCTCGATGGACTTTGTCACGGGACTACCCAGAGCTCAGGGCGGGCATGATGCTATCTGGGTAGTGGTGGATCTATTGACAAAATCTGCTCACTTCTTGGCTATCAAGGAGTCAGGACCCGTGAGTACCTTAGCACAGAGGTACGTGGATGAGGTGGTGCGTTTGCATGGAGTTCCGAAAACGATCGTCTCAGATCGGGACACTCGATTCACCTCACGAGTTTGGAAGGGGTTACAGCATGCTTTTGGCACCCAACTACACCTTAGCACTGCTTTTCACCCTCAGACTGATGGGCAGACAGAGCGGACTATCCAGACCTTGGAGGACATGCTGCGAGCATGTGTTCTGGATTTCGGAGGATCATGGGTACGACACTTGCCTTTAGTAGAGTTTGCCTACAACAACAGTTTTCACTCTACTATCGGCATGGCTCCTTTTGAGGCTTTGTATGGAAGACCATGTCGTTCACCCTTATGCTGGGCAGAGGTTGGTGAGACTGGTACTCTTGGACCAGAAGTAGTGCAGAGCACCACGGAGAAAGTCCAGCTAGTGCGGGAGAGGATGAAAGCAGCTCAGGATCGGCAGAAATCTTATGCTGATCGTCGGAGGAGGCCCCTGAAGTTCGAGGTGGGAGATCATGTGTTTTTGAAGGTTTACCCTTGACGGGGGAAGCGAAGGTTCGGAAAGGGGATTAAGCTCTCCCCTAGGTTCATCAGACCTTTCGAGGTGCTGAGGCG
Source organism: Viscum album (assembly GCA_963277665.1). Taxonomy (NCBI): domain Eukaryota; kingdom Viridiplantae; phylum Streptophyta; class Magnoliopsida; order Santalales; family Viscaceae; genus Viscum; species Viscum album. Next base: position 64,657,818 of record OY728133.1, read on the forward strand.
AGTTGGCGAGGTAGCATATCAGCTGGCCCTACCACCTCAGTTGGAGAGGGTCCATGACGTCTTCCATGTCTCCCAGCTTCGTCAGTACTTACATGATGACTCTCATGTCATCAACTGGGGAGAGCTAGATGTGGGAGGAGACGCGACCTTCGAGGAACGGCCAGTCAGAATCGAGGATCGCAAGGAGAAAGTGCTCCGTGGACGAACCGTCGGCCTGGTTCGTGTGTTGTGGAGACATGGCGGCCTCGAAGAGAGTACGTGGGAGAGGGAAGCACAGATGCGTGCCCAATACCCCGAGTTGTTCTGAGCTTTGAACCTTTGGTGCCTGTTGTGACAGAACGTTTGACTTTTTGGTCTATGAAATGTGCTAGTTCCTTTCCTCTGTTATGTGTGGAAAGCCCCGGCTAAAGGGAAGGGGAAACCCGACCCCTAATCAGGACGCATTAAGGTGGATGCGATTAAACCCGTGTGGGCGAGTCAGTGCCGCCCAAAGCGGATAATATCTTGACATGGGGGAGGGGAACTCCCCAAACCCACATGACCGGGCGGTTTGGCGTGGTATGTTGCTTGGTTCTTGACAGGGAGTGTTTTCAATTAGCGGGGGTCCACTCCTAAGAGGTATCTTCGAAGATGGTTGTTCGGATCCTCTCTTTCCTTCTGGTTTGTTTTGATTCTCGGGGACGAGAATCGTTTAAGAGGTATCTGATGTGATGACCCAGACCCCCCTTGGTCCCTTCCTTTGCCAAAAATCCGGTTTCCTTGCGGGGTACCGATCGGTGAGACCGATCGGTGCGACCGATCGGTGAGACAGATCGGTGAGACCGGCCGACGTCGCCCGGCCTTGCCAAGTTGTTCCAGTAACGTTCCTTTTTCGCAAATAGGGTTTTAAACCCTATTCTGCCTTGTTAAAAATATCTTGGGAATCCGAAACGTGCACAAAGGTTTTAATTAAATGCTTCATTAATTCATGGGTCGGTTAAAACCACCCAGTGCCATTAATGATGAGTCAAGCCACGTGGTCAACCCACGACTCCCTCGTCTTCCGTGGTTTTGTGTTTCATCTCAACCGTCCCCAGCTCTTATAATTAAGTGTTAGGCTGTGGCTTCCCCCCTTCTTCGATCGTGGCTCTTCTGGTGCATCGGGACCGCCGCGTCGTTATCCGTAAAGTTCCGCGCCCCCGGCCTAAACGTCGATCATCTATCAACAAGTAGGGAATTTCTCTCGTCTCTCACTTTTGTGTATCATGCGGGGTGGGCGCTACTTTTGTTCCTATGGAATTGGTTGAACCAAACCCTAATGAAGATAATAAACGAAGTTCTAAAGGAAGAAGGGGAAGGGGTTGTGATCGTTGTTATGCTTTATCTTGTGATCATCCCTTTTGTTGTACTGGTTTATGTTTTCTGAAAATTGAGGCCGTTGGTGGTCGTGTGTGTGCACTTGAATCCCCTCATGATGTTTTAAATGGGTTGCTGAAATTGTGAACTCCTGCTGTGAAATTGGTTAACCACGTATATCCGGCTGAATAATTGAAAGCACCAGGATCGGCCCTTCTGTGATAACTCCCGGTTAGAACACACGGAATTTGAAATCATGGAGTGTGTTAAATCGTTTAAATCTGAAAATCCCTGACTTGTGTTGGTAGTGGTTAGTGGTTGTTTTCCCTTCGGGACGTTTGCTGGAAATGTGGGAGGGGATGGGATCCCCTGTTCTTTTTATACTCTCGGTGGCTGTGTGAATTTGGGGGATGGGATCTCCTGTTGGCATGGTTTCAGTGGTTGTGAGTTTTTATCACAAATTGGGGAGAGATCCTCTGTTGGCAGAACCGAGTGTGAGTGTTTTGGTTGATCTATGCTTTGACGTTTTCCTTGGTTATGCTTATGGTAGTTGCCCAGTAGTGCTTAAAATTAATTGAACATTTTGACTGAACGTGAAACAAGAATGGGACAAATGGTTTTGTGGGCAAGGGTCGTGAATTGTGACTCGGACGCTGTGGTATTGTGTTCTGTAGGTTGGCTAGGAAAACCTAAGTTTTGGGTGAGTGTTTGTTACCTATATCTATACTTGTAGCTTTGTGTTTCTTATTCGCGCCCCACCCAAGTTGAGCACTTAGTGCCGAACACGCCCATTTATGGGGGAAGGGTGTTTTTCCCAACACTATACTTAGTGGCTGGTTATTATCTCCTTTTATGCTCCCTTTCCCGGATAGCCCAAGTACCTTCGGGCAGGCTGTGATGGCATGAAGTCCATTATTAGCCCAAGAACCATCGGGCAGGGTGTTGTGGTGGTTGGCCAGGTGTGTGCGGCAGGTGGTTTCCCAAGTGTCTTCGGGATGAGGCCCAGGTGTTTTCGGGCGTGGCAGTGGATCCTTTAGCCCAGGTGTCTTCGGGCGTAGCGGTGGTTGTTCTGGCCTAGGTGTTTGCAGGCATGTTTACTTGTGACAGTTGAGGCCCAGGTGTGTGCGGGCGGGATTTGGCAGTGGGACTGCGTGTGGTTGTGGCCCAGGTGTGTGCGGGCTGGATTTGGCAGTGGGACTGCGTGTGGTGGTGGCCCAGGTGTGTGCGGGCGGGTGTGGCAGTGGGACTGCAGTGAGAATGGCGGGATTGGTCCGATGCGTAGGATGTCTCAATAACCAGTGGGGAAGTGGCGCGGGGTACCCAAACATCGATGTGCTCTTATTATATATATTACTTGACTTGCGTTATTTGGGGAGTGAGCCTTGGTGAGGCCTGGGATGGATAGTTTGCCTTGTTAGTTGTTTGGTTCACTCTTTTCTCACGGGACTTTAGTATGTTCCCCCACTTGTGCACGAGAGTCTTGGTTTTCCCTACTGAGTGTACTTGTATGCTCACCCTACGTTTACTTTCAAGTTTCCAGGAGGACTACCAGGGCTGCGCGGGACCCTATTAGTCGGACAGTTGGAGTTGTCGCTGTTGTCGTATCCTTGTTTTCTTTTGGTATTGTACTTGAGAGCTTTCTTTTTCTTTTGTACTTGTACCTTGTTGTAAACTGTTTAAACATGCATGGGGTCTTTATTTGGGTTCATTTATATAAACTTGTTTCTTTTCCTTTTTGGGAGGTCGACTTGTCCTTTTTCCCGATCCTAAATAATAAAAAAGTGTAATGCCTTCCATTTGCGAGAATTTTCTATACCCTTGGTGCTAGTCGCCACTCCGGGACCTATTGAAGGCGGGTTTCAGGGGTCATTATCTCTCCTTCAACTTAAAGAAGGAAGGGCCTGGAAATCCCCTGACTCTTCCCTCCTTTTGGTGAAGGCGGGTCGTGACAATTGGACACATAAATATATTTTTCAATGTATTTGGATCTAAAAATAATCTGATAGGTTGGTTGGGTGGGTAAATTTTATAATTGTAATAAAAATTTATATATCCAAAATAAATTTAATAATAAGAAATCAAACTTATAAAATAAAAAATAATTAAATGAAAAAGATAATTTAGAAGGAAAATAAAAGTTAACCATTAAATCCAATACAATGTGGATGAAATATCAAAATTTCCATCACTAGCATGGGTTGATAAAAATTATAATTCTCTAGAAATATAAAACAAATACTTGGAATAAGTGAAAAATATAGATAGAAATGAAGAGAGTTCTAAAAAACTATTCTCTAGAATCGAGGTGACTTTATTTATTTAATAATACACATATAATGTTTCTAAGATAAATCCTTATGTAGTGGAAAGTAATATATGGGTACACCTTATAGGAGACATGTTCTATTCTCACAAAATCTGCTTCTGGTGGCTTTTCACCCTTTGAGGGTGCAGTGAGGTGTTTCTAATTTTGCAGATTTTTTATTTTATTTTTATTTTAATTTTTATTATTATTATTATTACTTTAAAAAGAAAGAAATGCGAAAATATGATAACAAACAAACCTATCACTAATTCCTTGGACAATATTTGAACTTACACTTATTTGAATATAAAATTATGCTCAGACATTGATGTAAAGTTTATACCTTGTTGAATTTTGGTCAATGATTTATTTATATTCTATAGGTAGAGTCACCTTTACTTTAATTTATATTATATATAGGGAAGAAATTCACCCTACAATGGTAGTGTTAAAGTAAATCTTGTGGAATTGTCTACTTACTTTGAATGAAAATCCATTTTACCCTTAATTATCATTAAACCATCATAGAACACTCATGAAACAATGGAAGTATTAGAACACATGACTTTACTTTTCTTAGAAAAAATAAAAATTATGAATTATATAATAATACGTTGTCATAATTTTATTTTTTTCTATGTAATCTTTCGATAAGGAATGTAATTCGACATATCTTAGTAAATAGAAGAATTTTTATATGATTTTATATTTATTTCTCCCATCTCTGTTAATTGAAATAACATATTCTCTCCTTTTATATTCATGTAAAAATTCAAATCCTTCAATACTAAGTATGAATTATGATCTATTTCAATAGGGGAATTCCATGAATTATTATAAACAACCTATAAATGTGACATTCATAATAAAGTTTTGAATATTGTGTGATAGTCCCATAAATAATTATTTATCTTCTTTCCTTAGTATTATGCTTATGTTTTAACCATTTTATTAATAATTTTCTTAAGTTATTATTTTAATACCTCAACCTATCCTTCCTCACTCAATATTTTTCTTGGAAACTCTGTATTAGTGAATTATATATGTGGGTACCTTAATCAATTAAGAGTACTCTAGGAATCTCAAATCCTATAATAACATTTTTTTCTAAGTAAGAAACCACTACCTTAGCTATGTTATAGATGGTTTCTCTAGATTTTACATATTTTTAGAAGTAATTGATGAAAACCAAGATATAAATATTTCTATACAATGGTATAAATTGTCCTATAAAAGCTATCCTTCACATGATAAAAGAATTTACTTATAGAGTTGAATGTTTTTGTATTTATTACTATATTACAATGTTTATAGTCCTTTTCCATATATCATAGTATAAAACAAAGATTTGGGAATCCTTATTTAGTGTTGGAAAAAATAATCCTAATTGGAGAATTTTGGAAACTCTATTATCAAGGTCATGATGTCCTTTAAATGGAGATGAATGTAAAAAATTCATGACACTTTGGAATTCAGATTCTAAAATACATCATCAAATAATTGTATCTCCGTATTATTGAAATAAAAATGGATCCTCCCAAAATTAGTTTTGTATTTTATTAAGAATCATTTCCATTATGAGAATATCAAATCAGCATATAAAATTCCCATGGTAAAATATTTAGAAATATCATCATAGTAAGTATTTATATATGTATAAATTAAGAAAATATGTTCATTAGTATATTAATCATTAATATTTCTATCTACCTTTCTCTCAAGATATATAAACTTTAATCTTGATAGGTGTTCTATGATGATATTCTCTCTCCATTTCATGGCATGTATCTTCAGGTAAAACTATTGTAGTAACATCACTCATTAGCTGATTCATTGATTTGTAAACCTCTTTTTTAACAAGTATTTTAAAGAAGAGTGACTATTATAAACAATAACTTTTTAAAGGGTGAGATATGGAATGAACCAATAAAATACAAAGGATATTGTTAGAATTTCCATTTCTCTTGTTGTATGGTTTATTTGATATTTATTCAATGATATCATGGTGTAGTAAATGGTTCAGAACATCCAATTCATGTATTGACTGAGAAAAAAAATCCAATAACACATTTTCTTGTAGTTCACATTATCATGGAGGGATAATTACATATAGGAGATATCATTACAATTTATTTTTTTAAATTCTTCTTTAGAGCCTCAAAGGATAGAATATATGAATAATCAAAATGAAACATGGAATCTTTAATTAGTAAGTGATTCGGTAGTCATGAAATTTTAGAAAAGTAGCATGTAATTTATTAGTAGAACCTTGCATGCCTAAGAAAGCTTCATATACCTAAAAAAGTTGTGAGAATGGGTAGTTTGAAAATTATGATTTTTTATAGAATATAACTCCTTCCAATTCATTATATTATATTTCCTAACACAACACCAAATTTCACCATAAAAGGGATTTTTTGATAATTTAATACATGATGATTTTTATCACACTACAATAATACATGATTTAAATTCCTAAGTTAGGTATCAATGGATATACTATAAACTGATAAGTCATCCTTTAAAGTTTCATGGAATTATTATAACATGTAATTAAAGATATAAATCATGCTATTCAAAAATATAGAAGAAATATTACACATCCCAAAGGATATTCATTGATAGGAAAATAATCTATAAGTACAGGTAAATGTGATCTTATCATGGTCATTTAGAGTGACCATAATTTTATTATAACCTTAATAACCATTTAAAAATTAGTAAAAATTAGGTATTACTAACTATTCCAACATTTGGTCTAAAAAAGAAAAGAATATTGGTTTTAGGGTTGATTTAAAATTTATTATAACTTTAGGTGTTGATTTAATCTATTTTTAATCCATTTTTATATATTTAAATATTTATTTATTATTTTATGTTATGATACTGAGGGAATAGTCTTAATAGATTATTTTATTCAACTCTATACTCTATTTCATAGCCTATGACATACGTTTGGAGGGAGGGGTTGATGTCATGTGGTGAACTCACTCAGGATATGTGGGAAGTTACCGGGGATAGGGTGTTATATTAAAAATAAAACAAACTAGGTTGTTAGTGAATGGAAGGTGTGGAACCCAAAAAATATGATTTTAAGATTTATAGTTGGTGAATGTTTAACAAATTATTTCTGAACATGAATCATATTTAGTAAAAGCATGTTGATGTTTTGGTAAAATCAATTTTATGACAATTTTTAAAGGTTATCAAATTAAAAAAATATAAATAATAATGATTTTATCATTTTATTAATTGAATTAAAAATTATTATAACTGTAAGGAATCATATATATATATATATAATAATTATGGTTAAAAATTAATATGTTAATTTTAATAATAAATAATCCTTGGTTTGACATAAATCTGATACTAGAATTTATACTAATTTAACATCCAAGAATGGATAAAATGTCACTATAATGGTTATATAGTTTATGAAAGTAAAAAAAGGTTTTATTATTTATAAATAAACTTGATCATAAATAGACTTGGTCCATATTAGTTGGAAGAAAATATTTTAGAAATGTAGAAACAAAATTCTAACAATGAGGAATAAAAAATTATCAAGGAGAGAAATAAAAATCACTTATTATAATATTTTACAATTCCATAACCCTTATACATAACTTGTTAGTATCTCATGGACATGTGAGTCATAAAAAAATATAAGTATAGACTTACACCTTTCTATTAGTATAATATATTTAAGAAGTAATGTGGGGTATAATGTAAAAAAAACGAAAAAAAAAAATTAAAAATTACACTATAATAACCCATGGCCAGACAAAAAATATCTAGATAGTGATTTTATACTATATTATCTTATATTTTCACCCCAAAACATGTTATTTACAATTTTTACATGGGTTTTCCCATAATTTAATCATTTTTCATTTATTTATCATTTTACTTTCATTAAATAAAAATAATTTAACAGGGAAAGAATCACTATTTTTTATTTTTCCTTGGAAAAAAAATTATATTTTTTATTTTTATAATTACATTCACTACACTAATAAAAATTGAAATTTTAATTTTTATTTAATATATTAGTTATTTATATTTATTTTATTCAATTAGAACTAGTGATGAATCCAACCATATGGGGACCAAATGAAGTATACAAACTAGAAAACATTTGGGTTGATAGACTTGACCAACCTTCAATAAATGGGACATACCGGAGATATATGACTAAAAATAAACTTATTATAGTTTTAAATGAACAATAAAATAACATCTCATATCTCTATAAAATATTTTACCATTAAAGAAATTAGTTGATGCATTCAAGTAGTGAAAATTGAATAGTCTATTAGGACATAAAATATTACTTTATTAATCTGAATATAACATTTTATATAAGAATCCAATGGAACTAAATGTTTTTGTATGAATAGATAATATTTCTCCAAAAAACTTAATAGTTTATTACCTTTCTTTTCTTTGGTGAAAACAATGAAATCAAAGTTGAAGGATAGAATTGGATGTAAAAGTTTTCACAACTATTGCTTATAAATAAGTTCCCCCACTTACATTAAATGAGTTGGCTATTAATTTTTAAAAATTAACGGAGTGGTTTGTCATGTCTATGGTTTGAAATATAGTATATTAAGGATTTATTCTCTAATACATTTAGTATATTAAATAATATTGTTTTATCCCTATCTCTCTCTTATTTTTTTCTCTTTTCATTTCCTTCTCAATAATACTCTCATTTCCATGGTTATGGAGAATAAAACCTTACTATTCAGAGGTGGGGGAGGGGTATAACTATGATTCTTTGATATTTTTTATGATTTAAAGTTTTTTAATTGTTATATTCTAAGAATTAAGTAATAGTTAAATTAACATCAATGTGAGGTTTCCTCACTATCCCAATTATCCATTTTATTCTACCTTGTTCTTATATTTTCCCCCATTTAGTATTTAAATATTTCATATAGTGGATTTTGGATTAAGTATTGATGTGGAAATGATTAATTATAAATGAAAAAGTCTTTATGTAGGGTAATTACCATTCAAACATGAGGGGAAAGAGTTATAGATCATGATCTATACATTGAGTAGAATAATCAAAATTAATATTTAAAGAACAATGATTTTCATCACTATAAACTACTAATTATAATATCATCACTTATTTATAAATTCATTGTGTTTTTAATTTTTTTTTCATTTTCATTCATATATATAACATATTACATGAATTTATAAACCCCCACTATTTAGTTTTAGTTTTTTTCCATTGTAGTATATTTTAATAACAAATAGTGATAATATAAATTCATGGTTTGTAAGGGGACTCCTTGAGAGACCGATTCTATGTTGTGTCAGTATAGTACATGATCAGGTAATAAGAATTTATTAAAATGAGACTCATTAAAAAATACATCCATTAACTTGGAATCATTTATAGGGAGGCACATCCCTTTCTCACACTTCTTTTTATAAAAAAACATTAATAAATATAAAATTTGTAAATAATTAGGCCAAATATGAATTATCATAGTGATTATTCTTATGATTTTAGTATTAATCATTAAATAAATGAGTATAAAAAGGAAGAGTTTTTAAAGAAACAAGTTTATTTTTTAAAAAAAATTCTTGAAGAAGTCAGTAAGCAAATGGTTCCTCTTGCCACTTCATTTAAAGAATTGAAAAAAATAGTCTCATTAAATGGAAAAACTTATCCCATCAAAATTTTATATTGAAGAACCTTATGATGGTGAATTTATTACTAAATTAGATTTGGTTTTTTATATTTAAAGGAAAAAGGAGGAAATTACCAATGATTTACCCATTGATCTTAGTTCTCAAAATAAAAAATTTAAATAATAATATAGATTAAGTTTAGGAACTAAAATAAAATTTGATCTCCCACACTTGACAATGGAAAATCAGTACCTTTGACTACTTTCATGGCTAGATATGATATTTAATTTGAGTTGAAATAGTTTTAAGAAATAATGGAGTTTTTGATTCCCTGTTTAATAGATGAATTCCAAATGTATTTTATTGCAGAGAAATCACTTGGTGTTGAAATTTACAAGGGAGATACATTTTTGAGCATTCATTTTATTTAAATTTATTTGATAATAAATTGAAAACTAACCTCCCATATACTAAAATTATATATTCAATTATAATAGTACTAGACATAGATATTGATGATGAAAATAAAGTTATGACTTTTGAGGAGAATATTATGGAGGAATTCAAAGAAGAAGATCTTAGAGATCCCAGGATGATGCAGCTTCCTCCACTACATCAAATTTCAAAATCACATCGAAGATGAAATCATGAAATTCAATAGATATCCCATATATCTTTTATTCTCTTACTTTTTGTACTTATATTTCTCCATTTCTTATTTCTTTATAGATGAAACATTTCTTCTTATCTTGTATGGGGGTTACTACTCTTTGAATATACTTATGGATGTTGGGAGAAATATTTGTGGTGGTTTCCTATCAAGAAAAACTATCCTTTATCAACTTAGGGATAAAGTGCATTAATAGCCTAACTTGGAGTAGTAAAACAAAACATATATTGGGGGGGGGGGGTACCTAATATCCAACCACTTTTCCCTTCAATTTTATTTTTTCTAATTTTGTTTTCTTTCAGTAAATTTATCATTCCAATTTTTATTATGGGTTTCTAGAAATTGTAACAAATTTTGATCTTAACTCAATACTATTTTTCCATATAAACTCAAGTTATAACTATCGTTATCATTATTTAATATTATTTATTCTCTTAATTTTATACAATTTGAAATGAAGTGTGGTTAAATTTAAGTGTAGAGGAGTGTCGACCTTTTTAATATTTTTTGTGTTTTATTTTTCTTTTCTATATTTTTTAAAATATTGATCTTTAATGAATATTTATCATCATTTTCACTCTAGAATTGAATATTCAAAATTATACTTTATTTTTGAAGAAATATATTTTTAAATGATTATTAATACAGAAAATCTCACATTGACTTTGAATTTAAATCATTTTTATGAGTTTGGATATTTTTTGAAATGCATTCCCTTGAAGCACTAAAATAAATTATTTATCCCATCCTATGAAGTATTATAATTCTATTTTAATATAATATTGATAATACCCTTACTCTCTTGAGAGAAACATAAATTTTGTGTGATAATTATAATATGTGATTGTTTCCATTTCAATTATTTATAGTTTATGAAATTTTTTAATATGGATTTACCATTTATTTAAAACCTTCTTTATCCATTAGAATCCTTGAATTTTACTATATTTTTAATCCATTTTACATGTATTTTTCTCCTTACCAACCTTATCCTTTAAAGTATTTCCATGCCAATTTCAAGTTTGAGTGTGGGGTTTAATGACTTGTGTCATTATTGGTTTTTAAATTTAGAGTAAATTTGAATGTTTAGTACTAGGTTCTTATGAGGTTTAAAATAAATATTTAATCTATTAAATTATCTTGGAATAATTTTCTTATGTTTTTGTTGATCTCAGGATGGGGTGTTTACCCGTCTCGAATTTTGTATGATTTTGAGCCAATTGATTTTTTTGGAATATTTTAATATTTATTAAATTAATATTATATATTCCTATGAATTTAAACATCCATATCTTATAAAAAGAGTCCCATATTAAAATTAAAAATTCACAGTTAAGCCTAGAATGGGTGGGTTTAGCCAAGTGAGGTATAATCATTATTCAGGTTCTAGGTCCTAGGTTGGGACTAAAATGAATATTTATTTTATTTCAACCCATTTATTTACTTACACACTAAGAGGAAGTTGGAACTCCCTTTCATTATGATGCTTATCTAAGATAGGGGAAGAGGTAGAGGGAGGCATCGAGTTTCATTCTATTAGAGCTAGATCGAGGCGTTGTGGTTGTCAAGTGTGTATTTGTGATCGAGGTTCGATGATTTCATTATGAGGTATATTGGTTTTTTTATTATTCACTATTTCGCAATTGGTTCACCATTTGAAGATTTTATTATGAAATATAGATTTCTTGGGATGGTTTATGAATCATATAGGGAAACTTTGTAGTGAAATAGGGGTTTTAAGTGATTCACAAGGGGGTTTAATTTGAGAAACCCGATCACATGGAGTGAATTTCAATAAAACATGTCATAAGTTATTCACTACAAAGAAAGGTAGAATATTATTTCCACATGATGTGTTGACCATAATGACACTATGTGTAGGACCTTCAATACATGACTCAAGGTTTGGACAGGTACATAAAAAGATACAATATGTGAGGTGTATGGTGTATATTAGTACATGACTAGACACCCTTTGTGAGGTGAATGGTGTGTAATAATACATAACTAGGAACCCCATGTAAAGAACTTAACATGAAAAGATGCATTCCATGTCAGGTTTATGACACGACTTGATTCTGGGAACATGATTTGGTACCTTAGTTGGATTATATTCCATTTTTTAATTTGGTACATGCCATGTAATTGGGATTTTAATTCCAATATAAGTTGAGGTACATGCCCAAAGTGATGTTTTGTAGGTTAATCCCATGTACAAAAAGGTACCCAGAGTGTACTATCCCCTTAAAGGGGTTTCTCATTATTCTATTCCCTAGAGATGGAATTGGAAACGTGAATAGTACTTTCTGAGTATTTTTCCATATAGAATGTGATGGTGAGGGATTAAATTATATTAGTTTCCATTAGAAGAATGATTCAGGACTGATGAGATATAAAAAATAGGATATTCCTCCTAATTTTGGGTTGGGAGATCTTCTAAGTGAGACATAGAACGAGACCCAGATGAGGGTTTTAAGAATGATTGAAAGACTTAGCATATGATTTCTGTGGTCCTTGGTTATAATAACATGGGACATTCCATGGTTACCTGAGATATGATATGACATGAGAAATGTGATGAAATTTTGGACCAACCTCATGAGTCTCGATTCAGTTAGAGAATATAGGTTGAGAGAGAACAATGGGTGTTGGTTACAAATTGATATTTATGGATAGTGACTAAGAATGTCCTTAGAGATCCTAGAGGGTACTGTGTGGGTGAGATTTGAATATTGATGGTCTTTATGTGATAATATTATGTGACTAAGATATTTTAAATAAAATTATCCAAGTTTCTAGAAGGACACTGAGGCATGATTTGGGGCTTGAGGATAGGTACTAAGGGACTAGTACACTAGTGATAAGATGTTGAGCTCGTGGGATGGGATATGGTCCCATAGTTTTAATTGTATAAACAGGGCCAGTTTTGGATACTAGATAATGAGATGGATGTTGGGCTATCCTATAGTGAGAGGGTTTGGCTCTGGGATGATGATATAAATATGTTCAAAATAAGGAGTGAGATCCCCTTATGTTTCCTAATTATATGAGATATTACTTCATGGAAACATGCCCCCAATGATTATTTGAGATATTTTCTGGTGGGATAATACCCCCAATGACTATATGAGATGTTATATGAGATGTTACTTGGTGGATTCTATTTCCCCTAATATGATATTTTGAGATATTACAAGGTGTGCACTTTTCCCCTCAATGAGATGTTCCTAGGTAGGATGCTTTTCCCCAGATGTTATATGAGATTTTCCAATGGGATATTCTTATCTAATTCAATTTTTATCTAAGATTACCAGGTGGTCCAAAAATCCCCCAAGTGTGTTATTAGTTTTATCTCTAGGTGGTCCCCTTTTCCCCATGAATATTTTATATAAGTTTTTGGATGGGGCCACTTTCCCCGACTATTTACCTAGGATTTCGGGGTAGGCCACTCTTCCCACTAAGTGTTGTATTTATGAGATGATCCAAGAATTCCCTCCTTCCCCATGAGTGATTGTATATAATAATATACATATTCATGAATTTATATGGAAGGACATGCATCCCCTTGATGCTATGTAACAATCTAAGATACATCTAACAATAAATGAAGTAGATACAATTGGCCTCAGTTGTCATGTTAAAACTTGAAAATTTATGGTGATTTATTTATTTATTTTATTCTAGTTATTATTCTATTTGGCTTGTAATATCACATGTCCATTAAAATTTTTATAATAACACCTGTTAGGGACACTATTGGGGGTATACTGTAGAGAATTTATTTCTCACCTCCTATATGAACATTCTGGTTCACATGAAGATTTTATGTCTGATTTCAGGTATAGAAATTTTTTTTATGTATAGAGAAGAGGCATATTGTTTCAAGATCAGACCAAAGTATCTTGATGGGGATTTTGTATCTAGGGTTGAGGTACACCTCATGGATGGTAGTGGATCCATTTTTGTATTTATTTCTTTTGTTTATTTTTTATATGTGATCGAACCTATGATTGATCAGTTGGGACATGGGCGTTAAGTCACATCCAAGATAGATAATGATCTAGAGTAAGGGTGGGGAGGGGGGGGTGGATATACCAGGTTTAAAAATGTAAATAAATTAAATTAAATTAAAATATAAATTTAATTCTGGTTCAAGTTGTAGAAAAAAAGTATAAACTTAATGATTTTTTAGTAGTTCATATCAAAGTGATCCTATCTTTAGTCATCAGACCCATCTACTCCTTGAGAGGTACGGTGTGGACTAAAAGGAATTGAAGTTTGAAGGTGAGTCACTACCCTATTACAAGATACCTTTTTCTAGAGGAGTTATAACAACAAAAACTACCATGAATTTTAAACAGGAGTCACAACATGTCACAACACTGAATTTTAATCTGGATTCACAACCAAAAGATACCTTTTTAAAGTTATTATAACACAACCATGAATTTTTAACCCGGGATTCACAACCCAAAAATAATAATTCTTTCAGAAGAAAAATAATAAATAAAAAATGTTTAAGAATAACGAAACAGGATAGATAAAATTAATTATAAATACTCAAAGAAACCATTCAGTAAAAGATGACGAATAATATATAAATAAAAATAATAAGTTCATGATAAATTTTTCAGGTTGTCTCTTTAAGGTAGTAAAGACTATATAGTTTTTATTTTTCCTTAAGTGTTATTAAATACTTTGAAAATTGTTTGCATAAAATCACTTGTAAAATGGACACAAGTTGTATGTTCATGAATCTAATGTTGATTTAAAAGTTATAATTCTTAATTTTCTATTACTTTTGTTTTCAAAACCACAAACTAAATCTTAAAAACATGTTTTACTAAATTTTTATGTCCAACATGTTTCAGTATGTTTTTATAGAAAAAATTACTTATAAAATACATATAATAAGATCCAAAGTATTTAGATATAAACTTTAACATTCTTCATTATGATTATTATAATGAGACTATTCCTAATAAACATCAGACTCACCTTTATAAGATCTGTTATTAGAATTTTTGCCTTTTTTTATACAGAAAAATTCATAACAATTATTATAATACTGGTACTGATAAACATTAAACTAACCCTCCTGAATATTATCATATTAACATTGTTTAGGATGTCCATCAGATTGACTATATTTATAATCAGAATACAAAAAACTTATTTCTAATGTAAGGAAAACGTTTTACATTGTAATGGTGTAAATCAATATAAATACAGACTTTCTGTTACACCTAGTTTTCATAAGATATCAAGATCAAGGTGTTCAATGATGTTGCAAAAAAACATGAAGAATATGACTGTTGGGAATATTCCTATAAATTCCAAGTTATTTGAAGAGTTTGGAGATGGTTATTTTTATTATCTATTGAATTATTCTAAATATCACTTAGCGTGAATATCTATCTTTTAGACTTTTTTAATTCTTTAGAGAGAGTCTTCTTAAGAAAGAATTTTTCAGGTTGTCTCCTTAAGAAATAATTTTTCAATTGTGACTGTGTACAATAATTTTATTGATCAAGGGATTCAAGGGATATGAAGATAGAGAATCTAATCCATCGAATCAAGGGTTACCAAGGGTAGGTAGATAGAGTAAATCCAGTCATTGTATTGAGGGATTTTGGTGATAGGAAGGAATATCCATTCCTATCATTATATCAAATGCTTTCCTTATAAAGGAAATAAAAACTATATTGTAAGTATAAAATAGTGGATAACTTAGTTTTGTTTATAAACTAACTTTCTCTTAATGTTAAAGGAGAAATATTTTTAATATAAATAATTTAATTCTTTATTTTTTCATGTTATTGTTTAATTTTTGTTTACAAGTTTATTTTCCATTTTAATTTATAATAAAAGGTGAAAAATCATATCCATCTTTATATTCTGATTTATTTAATCACATACATTATGATTATGATTATCATACTCTGATTAATCAGATCCTTAGTGATTCTGAAATTTAATCTGATTTAATAAAACATAGTCTGGTTTTGATATAGTGTCTTTATTAATCAAACTAAGTTCAAGTATAATAATTTTAATTAAAGAGGATTCATCTATTATTTAGTTTAATTATTTTAAACAAAGTGTTTAAAAATAAAATTCACCCCCTCTTGTAAGTTATCCATAAGATAACATTCATACGATCCTAATTAGTATTAGTTCTATAATATCAATTAAAAAATTGGTATCAGAGAAGGATTCCACTACTAAAAAACTTTCCAAAGTTTTTTTTGTTCTTTATTATTTCAAGTTGTTGAGGTTTTGTGATAAAATTTTTGTTTGTTAAACATTTTTTACACTAATGTGTTTTGTGGAAAATAATATTTCTTTTGTTTTTAAATATGTAATTAATGAATATGGGATCCATAAAAAATCTGAATTATATTAGACCTCCCATATTTTATGGTGTTGATTTTGAGTATTGGTGGGATAAGATGCTGCCTTTTTTTTATCAAAATAGGAGATGATTTTTTTTTAAATTCATTAGAGATTATAAAATTTATGATAAGGATGTTACTAATTATACTCATCAAGAAAAATAGGAATATTAATTAAACTACAATGTTAGAAATAATTTATTATGTTATATAACAAGATGAATATATAGTAATATTTATTCCTGTGAAGATGATAACAATATTTAGAAAAATCATGATATTACACATTTTGGTACATATATACCTATTAATACTCGAAGAACTATGTTAACAGAAGACTACAAATACTTTGATTTCTTACCGGGTGAATTTGTTGCAAAGATACATCAGAGGTTCAAGACTATTATTAACGATTTACAAACCATTTGTGATATTTTTTTTGATAATGAGATACTTGGTGAGAATATAATAGATATGATGACCAATTATTCAGAATAAAAAATAACAACAGTTTATGAAACTAGAATGTTAAATAATATTACCTTGGATAATCTAATTAGTAACCTTATGCAGTGTGAGGGTAGATTTAAGAGGGATACTGAGAAAAAGAAAAAGAAAAATGGTGGTGTTTCCTTTGATTCAACATCTACCTTTCCTTCTAAATCTCAATCTGATTTTTTTGTTAATTGTTCAAGAAAGATAAAAGTTTTTATTCAATCTGATTTTTTGTGTTTCTTTATATTCTGAGAATAAATTAGAATATTTATCCAGATGGATGAATAAAATAGTTGGAAATAAATATCTCCAATATTTATACAAGAAAGTTAATAAGGATAGAAGTGATAATAAAGATGAAGTTACTTTTTATGAATGTAAGAAAGATGGACACATCATACCAGATTTTCCAAAGATAATAAGGAATGGTAGAAAAGAAATGAATTCAGAGAGGAATTCTATAAAGTATTATAATTCTAAGGGAAAGAAAGTGATAAAAGCTACAAAAACTTAGAGTGATATTGGAGGTGATTATTCTAAAAGTTATTCAGATACTGATTTCCCCAAACAGATGAACATCAGTCTTTATGCCAATGTACCTAATGTAAATCAATGTTTCATGGAAAATATACAAATAATGATAATATTACTAATATGTATTTACTTGCTAACTATCCAGATTAGAAATATTCAATATATTCTAATGAAGAATATTTCTCATCTAGTGATGATAGTTCCTTACCCTCATATGATGAAGTTTCTCATTTTTATAAACTTTTAGAAAATAAAAATTGTAAAATTTTAATTTTTTTGATAATTTAAAGGAAATAATTGGTTAGACAGATTCAAGAATAGATTTTTAAACAATTAAAATATCAGATCCTTCCAAATATATTGATAAGTCTTATTATGAAAAGAATACTACTTCTAAAATTTAGAAAAATTAGTCTCTGAGAAGGATAACCTACAAACTACTTTTAAAAAACTTAATTCCAAATCAAATACTTGTGAGGATAAAGATTTACATGTAAAACTTAAATATGAAATCTCTAATTTGAGAAATTTTTTTATCTAAATTTACCTTTGGAATATAAAATTTTAATAAAATGTATAATCAAATCCATCCTCATGGTAATGGTTCGATAACGGGTTGTACTTATAAAAAAATAGTTTTTAGTAATAATTTCTTTGTTTCTAAAAATGACCATTTTTTCACTAAGTTTTAAAGTGGTGGTCACTGGAAATAGAATTATTCACTAAAGAAAGTTTAATTACTAGGATTTCATTAATCATATTTTTCTAGAAAAATTTGGATTTCTAATGTTTTTTTTCTAACATTACAAATCCTAATAAGGGTTGGGTATCCAAAAGCTAATCTTTTTGTTTTTGAAAAAAAAAGATAGAACTGACAAAAAAAATTTATGGTACCTGGATAGTTGATGTTATAGAAACATGATTGGAAAGAAATTCTTCTTCCAAAAGACTATCATGATGAAATATGGAAATGTCACTTTCAGAGATAAATATTAATGAGAGATTATCAATATAGTTAATACTGTTCTTCTTGGTAAATCATTAATTTCAAATGTTTTATTTTTTAAATGAATTAAGAACAAACTTATAATAATAATTCAATTATGTGATGAATGTTACCTTGTAAAATTTAGGAATAATAATTTTTTGGTACATAGTTCCAAGTATGAATTTATTATTTAGGCCAATAAATATGAGAATGTTTACACTCTTAACTTATAATACCTTATGGGATAGATCTTACCTTGACTTAGTGAAATAGAAGATAAATATTGGTTATGACATAGAATTTTAGGACACTATAAACTTATAAAATTATATAACTAAATAAGAAAATAATATTTATGGATATAATGTAACTATGGTTTTGTTCTCCAAAAGGCTTTGACCCTTTTCAATATGGTAAGACACATAAGTCATGTTTTAAATATATTAGTGAAGTCTCAACTTCTGATGCTTTATAATTAGTGCACATGGATTTATTTTTCCTTACAAAAACTAAGAGTATTGGAGAAAAATACTATGTATATGTATTGGTTGATGATTACACTAGATACTCATGAGTTTATTTTCCCACAAATAAATCCAAATCCTTTTTTTATTTCAAAAACTTATGTATCCAAATTTAAAAAAGAGAAAAACCTTCCCATGATATCTATTCATAGTGATCATGATGGAGAATTTTTAAATTCTGATTTTGAAACATTTTTGTAGTAGGAAAGGTATTGAACATAATTTTTCATCTCCTATAACTCCTAAACAAAATGGTGTAGTTTAAATGAGAAATATAATTCTTAAATAAATAACTATGACTATGTTGAGTGAATACTCAACTGCTAAACATTTTTTTCATGGAGTGGTTAGTATTACCTGATATACTATATTTAAATTTTTAATTTTACCTTTTATTGATAAAATCATTATGAGTTCTGGATAGGAAGAAAACCAAAATTTTATTACTTTAAAGTATTTGGTTGCAAAGTATTTATCTTGAATATAAAAGATAACTTACATAAATTTTCACCCAAATATGATGAAGGTATATTTTTAGGTTATTTCACTTCTTCTAAGGGTTATATAGATTTCAATATAAATTATTTTACTACTGAGGAAATAGTAGATTTTATGTTTGATGAAACCGACCCTTTTGTTTTCAAACAACACCAACTAGTATCTTCATATGTTATTTAAATAACGGATTCTCAACCATTTCTAGAAACCTCTTCTAATAAGGATGTAACTCAAGAAATTTTATATGAAGTTGTTCCTTAAGAATATTTTCTAATTTATGTTGAAGAACATAAATTTCAAAATCGAAGAAGTGAGTTGTTTTTAATGAATCTTCCTAGTGATAATATCATTGGTGATTTAGATCAACCAGTTAAGACTCGAAGCTCCTTAAGAAATGAAATTGAACATCTATAATTCCTTCCACAATTTAAACCTTAGAATCCTAATTAGGCTTTAGGTGATGGGGATTGGATTAAGGCTATGAAATATGATCTCAATGAATTTTATTAGAGAAAATTCTAGACTTTATTAGAAAAACCTTTAGAAAATTATATAATTGGAGTTAAATGGGTTTTTCAGAATAAGTTTGATAGGAATGGAATAATAGTTAGAATTAAAGCTTGGCTTGTTGATAAGGGTTATAATCAACAATAAGGTTTAGATTATGAAGAAACATAAACACCAATATCAATACTTGAATCCATTCTTATTTTATAATCTGTTGTAGCATTCATTAATTTAAAACTTTTTTAAATGGACGTGAAGTGTGATTTTTTAATGGATATGTTTAGAAGGAAGTTTATGTTGAAAAAAATTATACTTTTGAAAAAAAAACATCTTGAATGTGTTTATAAACTTACCAAATCTTTATATGGACATAAACAAGCCCCCAGTGCATGGTATGATAGATTAAAATGTTTTTTGTTAAAAAAACATTGTTAAGGGAGTAGAAGATTCAAATATTTTTTTATAAAATAAGTTAACAAAAATATTATGATTGTTCGAATTCATTTTTATGAAATTATATTCATATTAAATTAACAATATTTAATAGATTCCTTCTTGGATATTATGAAATCTGAGTTTTCAAATGAGTATAGTAGGTGAGTTAACATATTTTCTTGGATTTCAAATTTCAAAAAGACCAGAAGGAATTTTTATATCTCAAAATAAGTAGATAAAAGAAATTGTTAAGAAATTTGGATAAGAAAATAATAAAAGTATTAGAACTCCCATCGGTACCTAAAATACTTTAGATCTTGTTAAAGCTAGGAAACCAGTTGATCAAAATATTTTTAAAGGTATGATAAGAATTTTACTTAACTTCTAGGCTTATAGATTTTATTTTTTCTGTACGATTATGTGAAAGATATAAAGAATATCTAAAAGAATACCATCGATAATATGTAAATGAATTTTTCATTACCTTAAGGGAACTATTTATTTAAAACTTTTCTATTCTTCTGGAAATGTTTTTGAATTGATTTTTTTTTCCAGATGCTGACTTCAGTGGTTGTAGAATGAATAGAAAAAGTAAATACAGAACTTGTAATTTTTTAGGAGAATATTTAGTTTCCTAGTCTTGTAAGAAACAACACTCAATAGAAATTTCCAATACTGAATCTGAATATGTGGTAGTTGGAAGTAATTATAGTCAAGTGTTGTGGATGAAACACACACTCACTAACTATGGCATGATTTTTACAAAAACTCAAATACTTAGTGATAACACAAGTTCCATTACCATAAGAAAAAACCAATAACATACCTCAAATTATATAAACATTAATATAATAAACCATTTATTTTAGAAACACACACTTAAATGAGATATGATTTTAAAATTTATCAGAACACCAGACCAACTTGCTGATATTTTTAAAAAAACCTCTACCTTTCACTAGATTTGAATACATTACATAGAATTTAGGAATGGTCAAAATAAATTAATCATTCATATATGATTATTGTTTACACATCTCTTTACAATAAGTTACTTTCTTTTATAGGGGGAGTACATGTGTTTTATTTTTTTTCAAAATATTAAGATTTTCTTAAAATGTCTTGTTTCCTAAAAAGTATGTTTTCTTAAAAATTTAATCATAATGAGTTTTTTTGTGCTCATAATTATTTCTAAAATTTTTAGATTCATAATCCTCCAAAGGATTTCCAAACTCATGAAATGTATTTAAATTTTTGAACTCATAATTTTTAATAAACATTCTAAACATATATTTTCTTAAAAAAAATAAAATATTCAGTCTGAAACTCCACAATAATTTTTTTGGGATTCAAATTTCTTTATTTTTTTATTTAATAATAAAAACTATCATAATATAATTAGTTTATAAAATAATAAGATCAAGTTATTCATACAGATGGATTTATTCACTCCGAAAGGTACTTCTCTTTTCTTTTATGTTTTTACACTATCTCATTAAGATTAGTCCTTTTATTATTGTTATTTTAATTTTAGTTTTATAAAAACTGTATTCTTTGTAATTTTTTTTCAGATTCAACATCAATATGATAATTTTTTTATAAAAACATCATGATTTATAAAATTTTTATAAATGTTTTTTCAGATCAATATCTATTGTTAGATCAAAATGATTTTAACATAAACTATTGGATTTCTTTTTGAATTTGAATCAATGACTTAAGAACCTATATAAAGACTGATCCCACTCATCCCACATCAGTTATCTTAGGGTTTTGTCCCTAAGTTACTACTGCCTTCATATTTCCCAGTCTGATAAAGTTTTATTTTCTTCCAATATACCAACATCAGTTCTTTTCCAATGGAATCTAATCATGATTATAATAAATGGTATGTTTTCAAGGAAAGGTTATTTTAAATAAAATTCTATAAAAATTATAATTCAAGTTTAAATAATATTATAGAATTCCCAAGATAGGTGTCTATTTGTGTTGATAATGTCGACGAGGATTCTAATCTATTTTATCATAATCTTGTGAAAGATTTTTATGATTTTGTTATGTTTTTCATTGAAGGAGGAAGAAATAAATTTTCTTTTTCTATGTATGGGAAAAAAATATAAGTTTCCATATAAGAAAGCTATTTTTTTGTAGTAGTACCCAAAGAAGGAGATGCACATTGCACTTCACACGAATTACCTAATGATATTGTTTCATTTCACATGAAAAATGATGAATATTTTTTATTTGATCATTATGAGGAAATCAGAAATGTTTATCGTCTTAGTCCATAAAATAATGTGTTTGCCTTATGGATGAAAGGTTTCCTCATTCCGAGAAAGGGAGATCATGGAACACTAAACACTTTAGATGTTTTTGTTTTAGATTTTCTTATAAGTATGTGGAAGATAGATTTGGTAATTTTTGTTTTCTAAACTGTAGAAAATATCATGTACAACAAAAAAAAGTTGATGATCATCATGTTACTAGACTTATTAAGTAATTTGGTTGTAAAATGTTTGATGTTTATAAAATTTTTAAATAATTCAGTTCTGATGTGAGAAATAATATCTTTCATAAGTGATGTTATGGTGAATAGAATGATGTTAGTTTTTAAGGATAAATCCAAAAGCTTTGTTGTTTGTGAAACATCGGAAGAAGAACTTTTAAATAAATCATTAAAGGATAAAAATAAAATAAAATAAATGTTTAAACTTTCTCAACAATGAAATAAAATAACAAAAGTAATTTCCTAATGAAGTTAAAGATGAATGTATAAAATATAAAGTTGAAAGGAAACTCAGAGATCCAGTAATCAGAAAAGATACTAATAAGGCCAAAACCTTAATATTTAATTATAGATATACATTACAAGAAGAATCAATGAAGAAAAAGAAAAAGAAATATTTGAAAACGGAACAACTTTGTATAAATATTTTGAAATTTGTGGATAGAAATTCTAAAAAGGTTGATTTATCTATTTCTAAAACCAATAAAGTTAACCCAAATGTAGGGTTATCTTTTGAAAAAACTTTTATTTCGCATGTTGAGATTCCATCCATAACTAATATAAGGAAAGTAAATGTTATTGAAAAGGAATCAACACTTTATGTTCAAGAAAAACAATTGAAAGTGGAACTTGGAAAAATAGATCTAAGAACAACCAATTAGCTCAAAAAATAGATTGAAGAGGAAATTGGTGAAAATTTTCAAGAAGAAAATATTGATGGGAATGGAAATAATGTAGAAGGAAAAAATAAAGAAGAATAATAAGTGAATATGAATAATTTGATGAATAAGTATAATAGAAAGAGGATGAGAACGAAGAAGTTGAGGAAGATGAAGAAAATGGAGAGGATGAGAATAAAAAAGTAAATGAAAATGGGAAAAATCAATTTGATAAAAAATAATCATCAAAATAATAATCAGATTTACCATAAAAATCTGATAAATAATAAAATTCAGGAAGTTCAGAAGAATAATCATCAAAAGAAGAATCATATTAATCATACCAGAATGTTAAAGATGACCAGAATTCAAAGACAAAGGTTGATGAGAAAACTGAAGATATGGATCATGGAAAATTATGATGATCATGAAGTTGAGAAAAAAGGTTAAAATAATTTTTTGAAATTGGTTTTGAAGAAATAAAAGAATAAAATTAAGAAATTTGAAGTCAGATATAGCAGAATTAAACCTTTTTAGGTGTAACCAGAACAGTCAGACTCAGCCATGATAATTGATTTTGAAGAAGTGGACTATACAATTCATGATTTGAAATGGATTGAAGAAAAAATCCCATATATTATGAACCTTGAATATTGGAGTAAATTGATTCAAGAAATTATGAATGATAAATAAGAATTAATCAAGGTTTTAGCATAATTGTTTTTTGGCTTGGGGTTCAATTTAATGTTTTTCAGGAAATCTCCCAGACTCATAGAAAGTCATATAATCAAATAGTGAAGTGGCCTCATAAAGTTGATGCTATTATTAAATAACATGATGATAATTTTGAAGATGTAAATAAACTTATAAATGAATTATCTTAATCTTTTAATTAGTTATATAATGATTTGTCAAACATGGCGAAGTTTGTGGAGAACTTCATAAATGAAAATGTGGATCAAATTGATGAAGTAAATAATAAAAAAAGAAAGATCTGATATATGTATTTGGAGTTTAATAGACTCAAATCTTATGAAGAAGAAATCAAGTTATTAAAGAATGAAAAAATGAATTGTCTGAGAAAGCTCATATTCAAGAAGAGAAGCTGGAGAAGATGGAGAAGAAAAGAAACGAGCTCAAGAAGATCAAGGCTTTTGTAAATCCTTTGTGAAGAAAGACTATTTTTTTTATTTTTGAACTCTCGTTATAATTTTTTTTGAATTTTTTTAATGATTGTAATATATGAATGAATTAATATTTTCATCCATTCAGATTTGTCTGAATATTTTCTAATTTTTATTAGATGAAATCTCTTTCATATTTTTGTGGATAATTAGTTAGGTCATTATATTGCTTCATATGTTTTTTTGTCTAACTTTTCAGGAAACTTCAAACGTTTCCCCATTCCTTTTTTAGAATCACAAAGGGGGATAAGACTAAATAAAGGGGAAGTTTTTCTTAAATTATGTGAAGATTTTATAAAGGTCAAAATATTTATGAAGATAAGTTTTATAAAGGAATATATATTTCTTTAAAAGGTTTAATATGATCCTTTTGGGGAGAAATTAACCTAAGGGGGAGTTAATAGTATTGAAAATCATAATCTCCATGATATTCAATAGATTTATAAACTCAAGGGGAGGTAGGATTTCAAATAATAACTCTAAATATGAAGTACTTAAAAGAAATGGTCTGCATGTTTTTGAAATTTATTTTTTATTTTTTTATTGAGGTTTGTGATTTCCAAAAAGGGGTTTATTTTTGAGTCAGAAGTTATAATTCTTACTTTTCTATTCCTTTTGTTTTGTAAATCAAAAAATCTTTTGTAAAATCATGTTTTACTGAATTTTTATTTAAAAAGTGTTTTATTATGTTTTTATAGAAAACATTAACTTTTATCACACTTAGAATAAGTTCCAAAGTATTCATATGTAAAATTTGAAAATATTCATAATTATTATTGGAATGTGAATGTGTTTGATAAAAGTTAGACTCAAATTTATCAGAACTATTGTTAGACTTTCCATATTTTATTTCATACTGAAGAAGTATTAAGAATCAGACTAATACTGGTACTGAAAAACATGAGACTAACTCTAGTGAATATTATCGTATTGAAATTGTTTAGGAAGTCCATTTGATTGAATATATTTATAATTTTAATATGAAAAAATTCATTCAAATTTAATGAAAACATTTTACACTATAATGGTGTAAATAAATATGATGTTAGACTTTTTATTATACCAAGTTGTCATGATCTATCAGGCTCCAGGTGTCACACACCAATCAGTGCGTTTATTTTATTTTATGATTTATTTGATTTTAAATTTTTTTTGTTGGGGTCTGAGGTAAGTCCCGAACTCAATTTATCAGTCTTTGATAAAAAAAACGAACATTTGGGTTCGACAACGTTGGGCGCGCGGGCGGAGCGCGACGCCGCGCGGCTTCGCCCATGCAATTGCTTGGCCTTTCGTTAATTTTAATATTATTAAAGATGATATGAATTCATTTATTGTTTTTATTTTATTATTAGTCGTTACTTTTGTTATTATAATTATTATTATTATTATTAAAGTTTGACACAAATTTTTATCACATAAGTTTTATTAGTATTATTGTTATTAATGAGGTTTATAATAATGATTATTGTTATTAATAATATTACTAATTTTTTTTATTACAATTAGAATTATTGAGTTTTTATGGTGGTATATTTATTATAGATTAATGATTTATTTATTCATTGTTATTATTTTTCTTATATTTTCATTTATGTTTCTTTTTTTTCTTTCTTCTATTCTTTTCCCCCCTCTTTTTTTTCCTCTCCCGCCACCTTACTACTCTCCCCTTCTCTCTCTTCCCATCACGAGGATCCCCCCTGTAACCCTACTTCCACGCTGCCACCAGTCCCCTCTCCTTCCCTTCGATCCCGCATGAGCCGACCGACCACCCTTGCACCCCCTCGGCCGCCAACTCTTCCCCCCGCCTAGTCCACCGGTCCTCTCTCCCTATTCTGTCGCTTCTTGGCCTCCCCTCCACTTGCTGATCTTGCGCCGCACCACTACTGTATTCCACCTCCAGCTTCAGGCTCTCACGGGTGCACCACACTTCAACGGCTCAACAATCCCCCCTCCTCCACTTGCGACCAACCAGCGCAGCCTCTCCCCCCTGCCGTGACTCCCTATTCTAGTCGAAGGTCTGCTCGATATCACCTCCTATTTTTCCCCTTGGCTCGCAGCAGCACCGCAGCACCCAACTCACTCCGGACCTGCCTCCTCAGCACGGATCCCCGGCTCCTCATCGCTGCTCCTTCCTCCCTTGCAGCAACCCGCACACAGCAGCCCCCCGGCACCCGACTTCCTGTCCTCCTCCCACCTGGTGCAGCGCGCAGCCCCCGTGCCTCCCTCTTGCTTTCCGTTTCAGCACACACAGCCTCGACCTCCCCTGCTTCTGCGCCCCCTGCCTCCTTCGGCCCGCATGCACCCAGCACGACACCTTCTTCTCCCTTGAAGTGCTCGGCCAGCAGTAGCGAACCAGCCTGAACCTCCCTCCTCCCTTCTTCTATCCGCCGCATGCCGCTCCTATCCCGACCTGGTTTCCTTTTTTTATTTTTTTTATTTATTTTGTTTTATCTTATTACTATTATGATTATAAATGTTCATATTACTATCACTATTATTATTTTTCATATTATTATTATTCTTATTTTTATTATTATTCTTAATGTTATTATTATTAATATTATTATTGTTATTATTATTATTATTATTATTATTATTATTAATATTAGTGTTATTATTATTATTATTATTATTTTTCATTATTATTATTATTATTATTATTATTATTATTATTATTATTATTATTCTTATTATTCTTATTATTATTGTTATTACTATTGTTATTTTTACTATTTTTACTAATATTAATCTTATTATTGTTATTAATATTTTTATTATTGTTATTATTATTATTATTAATCTTATTATTATTGTTATTGTTATTATTATTATTATTATTATTATTATTATTAGTATTCCTTCTTTGGCCTTCAGTTTGTAGATGGTTATCAACTTATGTTTTTTTGGTAGGATCTTTGTTTTAGAACCCGCGCGGAGCGATTCTGAGTTTGCATCGTCGTCGCGCTTCACTTTCAAGGTTAGCATTTCTCCCCGACGCTTGGTTTTGCATGCTCTGGTGAGTTTTTAGATGTTTTTGAGTCCTTGATATTGATTATGCATAGTGTTAGACTTTATCACGTGGTTTCAGACACACGTTGTGTCATCGCGCCTTGGTTCCGAGATTGTTTTGTCGTCGCGCTTGATCTTGAGGTAGGTTCCCTTTGCATTGCTTTTAAAATTTAAGGTATATTATTTCATGCTGTTTGTGCACCTCAATTGCTCAAATTAAATATTTTACTAATTTTAATAAATATGAGATAATATACGATAATTAATTTTTAATATAAGATAGTTAATCTTTAAATGATTATTTAGTATAAAAAGAGCAGTTTATTTTATACAGGACGCTGGAAATATTTTTTTTGACAAGCGGACACCTAATAATGAAAGAATGCACGTTTGGATTTTAAACATAATTCACAGAATGTAAAATGTAGTTCTGGTTTAATGAGAAATGATTTATTTTTAAGCGTGAACAGGTAATTTGGTTCTTTGAGAAGTTGACTGGTTGGCTCATGAAGTTTATTTGGAAAAATAAAATGTTTTGGTTTAGTTTGGTTTATAAAAAAATTTTCATCCTGTGAAGTAGTATTTTGGGGGTTCTTTAAATGGTTTTAAACTGGGTTTAGTCTTGTAAAGAAGTTTTTTTTTGAGTAGTGATTGTAAAATGTATTAAATTCCCGTTTGACACTTTATGGAAAGCGATGAAAATATTTTGATAAAAACCCTCTTAGGAAGACTCTCATTCCTTGGTTGCAATTGATTATTTGGGAGGCCGTGCTTAGAGGCTCCCGAGTACTTGAGTAGTTAAAGGCAAGAGGTTTTCCCATGGAGTGGCTCGGGGTGATGCCTGTTGTGCGTTATATATAGATATATCTGATTGGATGCTCGGTTGGCATCGATTGGCTCACCCCATTTTTAAACACTTGAGACATGGGAATCTGGCATATTGAGAGAATATTCTAAGAATGATTGCTGCACTGGTAGGTTATGGTACTGATCAGTGGCCCATAGTAGTTGGATATATTGGGTTTATTACTATGGGATTTGCCCTCGACCTGCCTGAGAGAGGATGGTTGAGCGTATTGTGCATTTTGATTTCATCGTGACATGTCGATAAGGATGATTTCTCATGTATTGGTGTCTTCTGGTTTATTCTCGATCTCCTAGGTTCACCCATGTCTATTCATCTTTTGTTTCTTTTAGTAGTGATTATGATGCTCACATGTATACCTACATTTCCCTTGCTATGTGTTTTTCTTTGTGCATTCTGGTGTTTTATTTTCCTTGGGAAGTGGTGAATTGCTTTTGATTAGGATTCTAAAAATGGTTTTCAAATGAAAGTGTTTAATCCTCTTTGTACAAATTTGAAAATATAAACATCACTTTCCCTTTTCCTAAAAACCCATTGACACTAATGAAATGAACCCGAATTTGGAAATGGTAAAGGGAAATGGTTCGTATTTTGTTTTTAAGTAAAATATTTTGAAAAACATACTTTTATAAATTTTAGTTCAAACTTGAAATGATGTTTCTTTTATTTTAAAGGTAGTGCATTGGGAATAGATATCGGGCTAGCCTACTGAGTTTTAATACTCACGCCTATAGTTATTTTCTGTTTTCAGTGTTTGTGCAGCCTATAGCTTGAGTGAGCTCGCCTAGGGCGATGCTTGATCGTTGAGTCGGGGAGCGACCCCTGAGGTCGCATGGAGTTTGTTTGGACGTCGTGTTTGGTCAGTTTTATTTTTCTCCTATTCCTGTTTAGTCACTTTGTTTGGTTTATCTTTTTTGCGCTGCTCTGTATTATCCTTGCAGTCTGATTTTTATTGGGTGAAACCGTTCCCATAGCCTCTGTTGATTCCCTGGCGCCTACCGCCAGCCCGGGAGGATCGGGAATGCCTCTCGGGCCATGTCGCGGACCGGCTCGGTTGATCGGTTCAGGGTCGACCCGGGTTGGTTCGTGAAAAAATGGTATCAGAGGGAGGTTGGGTCTTAGCAGACTCACTTTTCAGAGCACCCTTTGTTATTCGGGATGTTGAGGTAGATGGAGAAGGATTTTCGGGACTCGAGGGGTAGGTGCGGGAAGAGCGTCGCGAACTCTTGCTCGTACCGATCCTCAGGTTTCCATGGGATATCTGGTTTTAGTTGTTTATTTGGGTTTTTATGGAAACGTTTTGCGATTGGGGTACGAAAAATGGATTTGGGCTAATAGTCCTAAGCCGCATGGCCTGGCAAGCCATGTGGAGCTGGGGGCATGGTCCAAAAAGACTCTTCGTGTCGGTAACGTGATTGACATATGGCCGCCAACCATATGGTCAAGTTGTCCACTGACAGTAGTTCCCTATTTGAGATGTTTTGGGTCTCCTGTGACTTCTAAGAGTGGTTCTAATTTGAAAAAATGGGTTTTGAAAAAAAATGGTTGTTTTAAATGACATGCTTAATTTGTGGATGGTTTTAAAAGAAGTGGTAAGAATGATTTGTTTTTGGAAAAAGTAGTTCTTTGTTTTGGACTTGGTGTTCCTATGAGTGCTCACATGCATAGTGGTATGTTTGAAATGTGGACGGATTTATGGTATGGTGGATGGATGCCCGGGGTGGCACAGATACATGCATGTGAGTGAGACTCTAAAGAATACCAATGCCGAGGGATTGACCCACTAAGCTTGTTTTAAATTAAAGATGTTTTCAAAGAGAAAAGTTTTGATGTTCTGATAACTTTCTTCCTTGTGTTGTGAACTTATCACCTATGTAGTGTTTAATTTTGAGGTTTTTATTCACTCATTGAGTTAGCCTTGATTGGGTTTTTGACTTTTCCTTGTCCAGCGGTTATCCTTTTGAAACATCGATGGGTGTTCGTAGTGCGGTTGATCAACCTAAGGATTATATGCTTGAGTTTCGGAAGTTAGGTCCACCTCTCCTCTATGGTCAAGCAGACCCTTCCGTGGTAGAGGAGTGGATGCGGAAGATTGAAAGGGACTTTAACCTCATTGAGTTTCCCGAGTCATTGAAGGTCAGGTTTGCGACCTTCATGCTTGAAGGTTCACCATCGATGTGGTGGAAGTCGGTGTCTTGGAACAAGCCCCGTCAAGAGATTACTTGGGAGTTCTTCAAGGCTTTGTTCATTCGCCAGTATTTCTCTAAGGAAGAAAGGGTGTGAAAGGGGATGAAGAGGTGTTTTCTACAGCAGGGCGACATATCCGTGTCGGAATATTTCCAGCGCTTTGTGGAGCTAGTCCCTTTATGACGCAGAGTATGCCACGAATGACCCCATAAAGGCTCGACGCTTCGAGGCGGGTCTCCGCCCTGATCTACAGTCGAAGGTGACAGAGTCCAACCTAACATCTTTTGTCGATATGGCAAGACAATATTTTCATGTCGAAGCTACGATGGCAGGAGCGCACGAAGTAGTTCTCCCTCCTTCGATCCCTATGAGAAATGGTGAAGATTCTAGAAAGGAGATGAGTAAGCAAATGAAAGTGGATGGAGAAGGTCGTGGAATCAAGAGGCCTCAGGATCTTTCATCAACCTCTTCAGAGCGAGAGATTATTATGTGTTATGAGTGTGGCAAGCAGGGTCACAAGATGTCGTCCTGCCCAAGCACTCCAAAGCCCTGCCAGACATGTGGACGCCTGGGTCACTTGCGACGATTTTGTCGGGGCGCTGCAAGAAAGCGTCGCAGAGGAAGTTCTCGGAAGTAATGTGCTGTTGGGTCTTTGTTCAAAGTTTCTGGTGTAAGTTTCCTTTCAGTTTAAGGGATCATTTATTGTTGTAGTTTTACTGATGGTGTTTTGGTTTTGAAATGTTTGGGAATGTCATGGGTCTTTTGACAAACTCCGGCTTTAAATGCTGATATGTTTTTAAATTTTAAAATTTTGTCCTTTCCTTTGTCAAATCAAAAGATGTATGTTTTTTTGTTGGGTTTATCCGAAACTGACTACGAGGCAGAAGATGCTTCATCCATGAGAGCTCCATCCAAAAGGTCTCGGAGTGAAGCCGACACGTAGTCAGGAACCCCCGGGGAAAATTTTAAGGAGTCTGGTTAAAGTTGTTCCTCTACCGTGTGGTGAGATATTTCTGGTGTTGCTGCTATGGTTTCTCTATCTTTGTAGTTTTCCACTTGTCTCAAAGCACGTGATGGACTTATCCCTCGCATAATGTCGTGAATTGTGCCTTTTGGATGTAAGTTGCTGATCAGTGACTTTGCGTGGGCCACTGATGTAAATCAGTTGCGGCCCTGGTTTGTGTCCATCCCGAAGTGATGGGTCATGAGTAGTTGTACATCATACTTTCAGTGATCCAGTCCTTGGGACCTCCCTCCCTGCCCGAGGGGTTAGGGTTTTTAGTTTGCGCAAAGTATCCATTTAAGCTCATATCCCTTTCGGATGGGAGTAGGTGGTTTAAAGGTCCTTATTGTGCTCTTTCTTGCTTGAGTAAGGCCAGGTCCAAGTCTAAGTTGGTTTTTTGGTTGGGTGCTAGTAGGTTAGTTCTCTATGGTGGGGAGACCCACCATGAGTCTCTTTGGGTTTTCTCTTAAGTCGTTATCAGGGGTTAGTGGAGTCCTTATGGTGGGGAGTCCATTTAGGCCTCCCCTCTGTTGGTGATTTATTTCGGGCAATGAGGTCCAGTCCCGCTGGTAGTCGTTGTTTTGTCCTTGGGAAAAGAGGTTGGATGGTGTTGTGTGGAACCCTTAGGTGTTGATCGATCGGCTGGATAGTGTGGTGGCTTTCCGGGGGCGGAAAGAATTATGGTGGGGAGAATTGTCACACCTCGACCGGTGCGTTTATTTTATTTTATGATTTATTTGATTTTAATTTTTTTGGGGTCTGAGGTAAGTCCCGCACTCAATTTATCAGTCTTTGATAAAAATTTAAAAAAAAATGAACATTTGGGTTCAACAACGTTGGGCGCACGGGCGGAGCGCGACGCCCTGCGGCTTCTCCCATGCAATTGCTTGGCCTTTTGTTAATTTTAATATTATTAAAGATGATATGAATTCATTTATTGTTTTTATTTTATTATTAGTGGTTACTTTTGTTATTATAATTATTATTATTATTATTAAAGTTTGACACAAATTTTTATCACATAAGTTTTATTAGTATTATTGTTATTAATGAGGTTTATAATAATGATTATTGTTATTAATAATATTACAAATTTTATTTATTACAATTAGAATTATTGATTTTTTATGGAGGTATATTTATTATAGATTAATGATTTATTTATTCATTGTTATTATTTTTCTTATATTTTCATTTATCTTTTGTTTTTTTCTTTCTTGTATTCTTTTCCCCCCTCTTGTTTTTCCTCTCCCGCCACCTTACTACTCTCCCCTTCTCTCTCTTCCCATCACGAGGAGCCCCCTGTAACCCTACTTCCGCGCCGCCACCAGTCCCCTCTCCTTCCCTTCGATCCCGCATGAGCCGGCCAACCACCCTTGCACCCCCTCGGCCGCTAACTCTTCCCCCTGCCTAGTCCACTGGTCCTCTCTCCCTATTCTGCCACTTCTTGGCCTCCCCTCCACCTGCCGATCTTGCGCCGCGCCACTGTTGTGTTCCACCTCCATCTTCAGGCTCTCACGGGTGTACCACACTTCGACGGCGCAGCAATTCCCCCTCCTCCACTTGCGACCTACCAGCACAGCCTCTCCCCCTGCCGTGACTCCCTATTCTAGTCGGAGGTCTGCTCGGCATCACCTCCTATTTTTCCCCTTGGCTCGCAGCAGCACCGCAACACCCAACTCACTCCGGAACTGCCTCCTCAGTGCGGATCCCCGGCTCCTCATTGCTGCTCCTTCCTCCATTGCAGCATCCCGCACACAGCAGCCCCCCAGTGCCCGACTTCCTCTCCTCCTCCCTCCTGGTGCAGCGCGCAGCCCCCGGGCCTCCCTCCTGCTTTCTGTTTTAGCACACATAGCCTCGACCTCCCCTGCTTCTGTGCCCCCTGCCTCCTTCGGCCCGCACGCACCCAGCACAACACCTTCTTCTCCCTTGCAGCGCTCGGCCAGCAGCAGCGAACGAACCCGAAACTCCCTCCTCCCTTCTTCTGTCCACCGCGCGCCGCTCCTATCCCGGCCAGGTTTCCTTTTTTATTTTTTTTTATTTATTTTGTTTTATCTTATTACTATTATGATTATAAATGTTCATATTACTATCACTATTATTATTATTAATATTATTATTTTTCATATTATTATTATTCTTATTTTTATTATTATTATTAATGTTATTATTATTAATGTTATTATTATTAATATTATTATTATTGTTATTATTATTATTATTATTATTATTAGTGTTATTATTATTATTATTTTTCATTATTATCATTATTATTACTATTACTTTTATTATTATTATTATTATTATTATTATTATTATTCTTATTATTCTTATTCTTATTGTTATTACTATTGTTATTTTTACTATTTTTACTAATATTAATCTTATTATTGTTATTATTATTATTATTATTATTATTGTTATTTTTATTATTATTATTAATCTTATTATTATTGTTATTGTTATTATTATTATTATTACTATTATTATTATTATTGGTATTCCTGCTTTGGCCTTTGGTTTGTAGAGGGCTATCAACTTATGTTTGTTTTGGTAGGATCTTTGTTTTAGAACCCGCACGGAGCGATTCTGAGTTTGCATCGTCATCACGCTTCAGTTTCGAGGTGAGAGTTTCTCCCCGATGCTTGGTTTCGCATGCTCTGGTGAGTTTTTGGATGTTTCTGAGTCCTTGATATTGATTATGCAGAGTGTTAGACTTTATCACGTGGTTTTGGACACACGTTGTTTCATCGTGCCTTGGTTCCGAGATTGTTTTTTCATCACGCTTGACTCGTTCATTATTATAAACCATGTAAAATAAGGAGGTGTATATCATCAAAACATGCCTCAATGAATGGAGATTGAGACGAAGTCCCCTACCTCGTGTCTGACTTGACTCGTTCATTATTTAATTTCCTAGATAATAAACATAAGTTAATTTATACTAGATTTTGAACATTTTTTTAGTTTAATATTCCTTTTTTATAACTTATTACCTCGTTATAAAAATCATGTAATTATTTAAGTTAATATGAGTCATTTTGTCGATATTGGGTACTTGAGTTGAAAATGACATTGTTATAATTAAAATTTGTCCATGTGGTCAAAATTCCATATCTATAAAATATTATTCATATATATATCATATATATCCTGTATATATGTATTTATAATTTTCCATAACATTTGGAGATAAGAAATTAAATGAACTATTCATGGAGACGGTAAGCCGTACGTACGCATGAACACAACTTTCATTTCTATTTCATATTTAATGGAATGAATAATTAATGATACATAGTTATTTTATAATTTCAGTATAATATAATATTTTAAATATGTTACATTATTTTATTAATTCCATCCTTTATACGTTCCATGTATGGCATCAATGAGTCATATCACTTTGAGGGGGTGGTAGTCCACACTTCCTCAAATGAAATTATCATGTTTACACATCATGAAAAGAATAGAGGTATGTTGTAAATAAAAATTACCAAAGAATAGAAAAAATAAAAATTAATATATATAAAACCTAAATATATTTCCATTATAATATCTACCATGAGAGGTGGTAGGAGATAATTGAACAATCATCATTTTGTGAGGCAGTAGTTCGCCATCCAGAGAAACAGTATGTTCTAAATCCATTAGATGGAGGTGTATGTAAATGTAGTTATAATACTTCTAATAAAGAAATCCTAGTATATTTATGATAATTTTTTTATTTAATCAAATAATAAGAATAGAATAGGGAGTGAAGAAGTAAAATATTGGAAAGGAACTTTAGAGAAGATGCTACCTCTTAAAATGGGTAACTCCCTTTGATTTGATCCAAAAAGATTTCTTGAATTACCTTATGCATAATTTAAGAATTCTAAGAGGAATAGGGGGATTTTGGGAGATTATTGGTTCATTTTTTGGATGATACAAGGGGATTAAGAGGTTTGATTATGGGTTAGAGGTGATGTCCTTTTATAAGAGGGAGGAGGGGTACTTTACGAATGTCTGGAAAGATTATTTAATTATATACTGAATTTCGATTCAATAGGTAAAAAACTCATTTAATTATAATATAATATGATTATTGTTAGAAATGATCTCAACCAATAGGTTTTAGATAAGTTTTGGTATCAAATTTAGCCTTATCATTTAGCTTTAACCCTTAGTTAACTAATTTAACTCTTATCATGTGTTCTTGTATATTAATACAATATGGTTAATATTGTTATAATAAAATGACAATCGAACCTCAAGTTTTTATTAATGACATTTAAAATATTATTTATGTCATTTCTCATAATATTAGATTTTAGGACTATTATATCATTTAATAAAATATTATTTTTTTAAAAACACATTTATGTCAATTTTTATACTATTCATATAATGTCTTTTTTAAAAATACATAACAACTTTTTATTTCAAAAAAACATAATTAATTAAAAGATTACAAGTCATAATTATCCATAATTTTTTTTTAATGCATAAAAAGTTTCAAAATAAATTTATTTTAATATTTATGATCTCATTTATTTAAATCATTCCTTAATAAGGTAATGACTACATCATCATTGTATCATAAATAAATTTATTTATTTTATGTATTAAAATTAAAAATAAAATAAAATGATGTAGGAAATAATTTTAGATTTATTATGACTACTTATGGTAAAAAATATCACTTATATAATCCCATATAAAAATTGTTTAACTAAAAGACACATGCTTATGTTGCATTTTTCTTTACTTTAAATTAATTCTTATAAAATGTCATTTGCACATCCAAGTGGATATATGGGGTCCCAAAATAGACCAATGGATGACCATGGTCTAAAAGATATCATCCAATAGGATTAGCACACATTTTAAGGTATTTTAATATTATTATAATATTATTGGTTTACCCTTATTACCAGATTAACCCTTTAACCATGGTAAATTAATAAACTACTGAAGTTACTATTCATAATGTCTAAAACTCAATGGTACATATTTAAAAAATTTGGAACTAATTATTCCAAATATTTAATCCATTTTTCTAAATTAAATACATATAAGTTTCAGTAATTAATTTAAAATTAATTCCCGTTATCAAAACCAAAAAGAAGGTTTTTAAGAAGTAATATCTATCAAAAAATTGGCATGTTCTTATGTCCAATTTAAATATGAAATTACTTCTAATGAACATAATTGGATTAAATTATGAAAAATTAATCCATTTACACTTTAAAAACAATTAAAATAATAATCTAACTATATAAATTAATTAGATGAAAAGGAATTTTTGACTTAAAATGCAGTATTTCACTATTCATTAAAAATGATCTTTATCAGAAAAATACCAAAATTTCATCCAATGTAAATATTGATGTACATATTATAAATAATAAGTTTATTTTGTCAAAGGGAAAATATAAAAGTGACAAAAATAATATTTAAAAAAGGGTTCTTCATCAAAAGGTAGTAAAACAACCTTTTAAAAATATTAGAGTATTTCATGCTTAAAACCAGACTCATTCTTATTTTAAGCCTCTAAAATTTGTTGGATAAGTGTAAATACATTTAAAAAACATGTATATTTATATTGTAGTTAGTTCTATTCATTCCCGCCAATATAACGGCTAGGTGTTAACTACCATTTAAAATTACAATATTAATATAATATTTTTTGATATAACTCAAAGTTGTGTGCAACATTAGATTTCAAAGAAACCCATTGTTACATGTTGAGTACGCTATCAGAAAAATAATAAATTTTAATGTAAAAATAATATATTTTTCATAAATATTAATAAAAATAAAAAATTATTATTCTATAAATACCCCGGTTGTTACATATTAACACAGAGTTTTAAAGGGTATCCATAACCTATTATAACACCAAATCTTTTCCAAGAGTCATTACCAAAAGATATATTTTGAAAGGTAGTATAAACCAACCCTAAAATTTTAACCTCAAAGTCACAAGCCAAAATAATAATACTTCTAATTGGGAAAGCATAAATAGAAATGTTTAATTATAATAAAC
Source organism: Viscum album (assembly GCA_963277665.1). Taxonomy (NCBI): domain Eukaryota; kingdom Viridiplantae; phylum Streptophyta; class Magnoliopsida; order Santalales; family Viscaceae; genus Viscum; species Viscum album. Next base: position 64,695,606 of record OY728133.1, read on the forward strand.
AATATAAATAGAAGTAAGTACAAAGACCAAAAGAAACTAGTCAGTAAAAGTTTATTTAGAATATTTTAATCATAAAAATTGGTTCTTTAGAAATATATAAATCCCTATATTCAATAAAATAAATATTATATAGTTTTTTTTCATCTTTTATAGTGGTTTGACACGATGAAAATTATTTGCACAAGATCACTTGTAAAACAAATGAAATTTGTAAGTTCATGATTGTAATATTTTTTGATATTAATTTCATGATACTTGCATCATGAAGATTATATATATAAATATAGTTTTAAATAACTACAAAATAATCTACAATAGTTCGAGTAATTCATTATTTTAATAATTAAAAAACCAAAATTGTTTTAATAAATATTAGTCAAAAGAACGATCAATCATCCCATAATTTTCTTGTGAATTATAATAAACTAATTCTAAGTTTACTAATTCATAAAATAATATTTATAAAAAATATTTTGGATTGAAATATTTAAAAAAATAATCAGTCAAATATTTCCCTTAAATCTCATAGATTATTTTCCATATAAAAATATTTTAATTCAAAATACATTCCAGAACCATGAAAATAAATTTGAAAATATAAATTATTTATCAAACTATTCAAAAAATATTTAAATATGATAATTATATTTAAAAATAACTTACAATAAAATAGTTCAATGAAATCATATATAGATAAGAGAAAATTTTAAAAAGATATATTCTATATAATAGTTATTCTATGTATAAACCATGAATCCAGTAACTCTAAGATGGTGGTTACCTTATTACATTGACATAGATTAAAAGGTTATAATCCCACATAACTAATTATTTTAGTATTATTGGATTAATTTAGGTATACATGATAGCCATTTTCTACTGGGAATAGAATATAAAACTTAAAAAAAGAAAATTCATGACATCCTTGAAGCTCATTCAAAAAACTCATCGTTATATCCCAAGGAAAGGAAACAAAGTAAGGGTGAACTAATATAGTCAGAAAGGGTTATGTACAATATAATATTATCATGAGTGAATAAGGAAAATCAAAATGTAAAGATAAAAAACTAAAAACACATTCTATTTAATCAATAACATGATAAAAAATGCATCCATGGATATTATCAATAAAATAGTATAATGGATAATAATAACCAAATTATAAATGAAGAAAATGATTAATATTAGAAATAATGATCTTAAAAATCATTATATATATACTTTTAAGGCCTCATGCTAAGAAAATTTAATTGATGGGTAGGTATACACTAAAAACCCATTTAATTTGGAAAATTTATTCTACTCATGATACTACTAGTTCATCGAGGGGCTATATATAACTAGGACCCACCCCTCAATGCTTGTCCTATGAAATCCACATATATTAAATTATCAGTTTAATTTATGAATAATATTTCTTATCAATAAATATAATTATGAATAAAATAATATAGATTTATCAAAATTTCCCCTATCAATCAAATAAATTTCATAAAAAACACCATATGTAAAAATGGTATATGTTTTAGGAAATAATCATATCAATGATACATATAATACAGATATTTATGATAAATATATTATACATTGATCACAATAAAGTGACTACTTGAAGAGGAAGTTAATGACTATATAATTAATAAGGGATAATAGATGACCATCGGTTTATCAAAAATATAGGTTCTGAAATAAAATCATGTCCATTGGAAAAATAAATAAAAATGAAGTGAAATATTAAAATAATGTTTCATTTAATATTTTTCTTGTAAAACTATTAAAAAATTGTATATGAAACTAAATATCATAAAACAATTATGGTGGTGGGAAAATCCTTTGATGTCATATACATTAAGGAATACATTCCTTTTTATTTTTTTTCCCAAAAAATGCACCTTTTAAAAAAATTATAAATATTATTTTAAAAACTTTTAATAGTCAAGTATAAAATAAATTGGACTTAATAAATTATTTAAAAAATAAAATGGATTTCTGTAAAACAAATTTGAAAAATTTGGACACTGAAGAAATATGTACCTAATTAAATGAGAAATAAAATTAGTTTTTTATCTAAACTTTACATTGATTGATTCAAGTGATAAAGAGAAGAAAATTTGGAATAAAATATAGAAAATACTTAAATATTAATAGGAAAATACAATTATTGGAGCTTATAATGGATAAATTATAACATTCCTTTAATGAAAATATAATCAATCCCCAAAGAAAGTGAGATTGTAAAATAAATTCTTACCACTTAGGTAAAATTTGAATTGGAACCCCTTGAAATAATAAACATGAATGGAAAAATTAACCATCCTAAATAAATAGGAATTCATGTTAAATATATCAATAGGAAAACATATAAACCATATAAAAGTGAATTGGTGTATAATAACAAATATATCTTAATATAATGGAAATTGAAACAAAATTCAATACATTACGCTTCCCTTTGGTTAAAATTTCATTAAAATTATATATAATGGTTTTAAAAATGTTATTAATCTATAAAAAACCATATTATTATTTATAATATCATATATGATCCTATTACAATATCTTACCACCCATTCATTAATAATAGTTTATTATTGCCACTGTTTTGGGTTCTCATGCTTGTTTTGTCACAGAATTTATAGTTTTTATGAATAGGATATAGATAAATCATATACAAAATTATATTAATGTTATACATATAAAATTTATTCATGATATAAATTATTATAACCATTCAGGAAATTTTGAGTTGGAAAATGAATCTCATTGCTTTTTTGGAGATGGTAGGCCTTAAATATGCACGAGTGACGTTATCATTTACTTAATCGGTGAAAGGTTAATGAAGTGGGTCATATATTAAATTTAAATAATTAATATCATGCCATTTTTATTATATATATTCAATATTTCTATAATTATGAGTATCCATGTGAGTTTGTGATGGAAAAAAAATTACATCGGTTTGCTAGGTGGTAGTCCACCGTAGACACTTGCGATGAATTTTTTTCCCATTTGATGGAGAAGAAGATGGATAAATATTATTCCATAAACACAATAAAATATAATTATATGTGATATATTGGTTTTATTATATTGTAATAGTTAATAAATAACTTAATTTGGTAAAATAATAAGTAAAAAAGAAAGTGTTTGGTGAAGACAATTACATTATCTTAGAAGAACCTCCTTTAGATCTCTTATTAAAGACCCGAGGGTTGGTATTTTGGGAAGTAAGAAACTATAGAATGTGTTTAAGGATTTTGGGTAGATATTTTATTATGTTTTTGTGAATCTAAAATACCTGAAAGGTTTGAATAAGTGATGGGAGTATGTTCCCTTTTACAATTGAGGTGAGTGCCAAACTTGTAATTTTTCAAATTTTATCAATAATGACATGTCACTTTCTTGGACATATGAATCCAAAATGGATCATATGTGTAGGGTAAAAGTATATTTTTGAAATTAAATCAACCAATGGTGTTTTAAAAAGTTTTTTGTCCATTTAAACCTTATCTTTATAGATTTACCTCACGGTAAACCCATTTTACCTTAAATGTGATAATTAATTATTACTGTTTTCATTATTCATTATGAAAAAAATATAAGATAAAATTATTAGATAATATTAAATATACTGATTAAAAATATTAAATCCATTTTATTAAATTAAATTAATATAATTTTTAGAATTTAATATAAAAATAATCCCGCAAATCATGTCAAAAAACAGGTTTTCAAGAAATGGATTTTTCAAGCATAAAATGATCTTATATTAACTACATGAATTGTAGTAACAATTATATGGATTTAATTTAATATATTTATATGTATAATATTTAAATTTCATTTAAATCATTCATCATGAAATATTATTTTAATTAATTAAAATGGGAATACATTATTCCTTAAAATGAAATTTCTGAAAAATATCCCTTTTACTCCAAATGATCTTATCTTTATTTCTATAAAATTTATAGTCAATAAATTTTTAATTACACATATCATAATAAATTATTTTAATGAAAATGATGAATATTTAAATAATACATTTTCAATAGTTCATGAAATATCATTTCTAAGGGAAAATTTCAATAAACCATTCTAGGCTTATTTTGACCATGTAACTTCAAAATCGATATTCATCCTATAAAAGTAGAATTTGTGTGTAAAGATATATTAAAATGTGAATTTTATTATAGTTTTATAAAAATATAATGTTAAATTACTATAATTTATTTAAAGGTGTTACATTCTCCGCTCATACAAAAACATCATCCTTGAAATGTTCATGGATATTACCTTCTAAAAAACGAGGGTGATTCTTCTTCATAACATCCTTTGGTTCCCATATTGCTTCCTTTATTTTATTATTTATCTAAAGTACCTTTACTATATGAGTTTTATAATTCATTAATTATATATTTCTAGTATTAAGAATCTATATAGGATATCTATAGTAAGATAGACTAGGTTCCAATTCTATTTCTTCAGTGGTTAGAACATGCATTGGGACTGACCTATAATTCATTAATAATGATATATGGAAAAAATCATGTAATTTAGAGAGGCATGGAGAAATTTATAATCAATAATCTATAGATCCAATTCTTCCTAGAATTTAAAAAGTCCCGATGTTTTTGGGAGTTAGTTTTTCCTTCTTTACGAACCTTATAACACCCTTCCATGGAGATACTTTCAAGAAAATGTGATCTCCCACGTGAAATTTCAAATCTTTCCTTCAATTATGGGAATAATTGTTTTAATAATTCAATCTATTTCAATCTGAGTCTCAATATTCATTACCTATTTTATTTTATCCTTAACGAGTTATGGGCCTAAAAGTTTCCTTTCACTAACTTCATCCCAACAAGTTGGAATATGAAATATATTTTCATATAATTCTTCATATGACAACTTTTGAATAATTAAATAGAAAATATCATTACATAAAAACTATACCAAAGGTAAACACTCATCCAACATAACATTAAAGTTAAGTGATTTGATCTCAAAAAATATTTTAAGGATTGAATAATACTTTTAAAAATTTTCATTAGTATCTATATGGTAGGTGGTGCTCAAATGAAGCTTAGTATAAAGGGCCTTCTAAAGACTGTTCAAGGATTTCAATATAAATTCAGGATTATGATCGTACAAAATTTAAAAAGGTGTCCCATGAAATCTTCCAACTTTATTAATATAGATTATTGAAATGTGATAAAAAGTAAAATATTATCTTATAATAAAGAAATGTGCATATTTGGTTAGGTGATCAATAATAATCCATGTTACATAATTTTTTCTAGGATTATTTGGTAGACCTATGAAAAATTACATAGTAATTTCATCCCATTTACACATAGTAATTGGTAGACATTATTTGAATACTATTTGATTCCATCTATCAACAACTATATATTGAAAAACCAAGCATCTTGATACATAATTATCAATTTCCCACTTCATATTATCCCATAAAAAATGTTCCATCAAATCCCTATACATATTAGTGATTCTAGGGTATAGAGAGAAATTAAACCTATGCGAATCATCTATAAATTAAATTTTTATCTAAAATATATATGTTATACATAATATCTTTCTAAATTTCAAAAAAAATATCTTCACAAATGAATTATACTAACTTTACATCATCATGTATTTAATTTTCTTTTGAAAACTCTCATCATCAGATTGAGAAATTTGTATCCTTTATAGTAAGGATGATTTAACACTAATTTAAAAAATGAGTTATGTTTCCCATTCCTTAATAATTTCCATATACATATTTACAAGATTTAGAAACATAATATCCCTCTCAATACTAATTTCAGTGAGAACTCAATGATCATTCTTACTTAATGCATCCAATACCTAATTTTCATTTCATGGGTTGTAGTGTATTTAGAAATCATAATACTTGAGTAGCTCAACCTATCACCTTGTCCTCACATTGAGATATTTTTATGAAAAGATGTATTTTTTGGATCTTATAGTCTATTTATATCTCACATATTTCACTATAGATATAATGTATCCATATTTTTATAGAAACTATTATTGATTACAACTCAAGATCATGGTTTGTATAGTCTTTTTCACGAGTCTTTAACTAATTTGATTCATATGAACTAAATTTATCATACTTTATAAGGACAAAACTAAGTCCCTTCTTTGAATTATCACTATATATAACAAATACATAAATTTATGATGGTAGGGTTAAAATTATAAAATTGAATAACATCATATTACATTATTTAAAACATCATTTACATTCCTTTTTCCTTGAGAACTTAACCCCTTTACGTGTATTATTAGTTATTGGGTTATCGAATTGGGTAAAATTTTGAACAAATCACTGATAGTATCCTACAAAACCAATGAAACTACATACCTCAATTATGTTTATTAGTGTATGGAATTATTTTACAACCTTTTTAATCATAGGATCAAATGAGATTCCATTATTGGAGATAATATAAACAATTTTTTTTACTACAGCTAAAATTCACACTTAATAAATTTCCCATAAAAATATTATCCTATTTGAGTCTCAATAATAATTCATAATTTATTCTCATGATTCTCATAGAATTTACAATACACCAAAATATCAAAACAAATAATATAAAAAAATTATCAAGATATTCCTTGAATACTATGTTCATTGGATCCCTAATAAAATATGGTTCATTAATCAATCCTAGTGGAATTATTGAAAACTCATAATTTCCATACCATATTATAAATTTTTCATATAGAATATCATTTTATTAACATGAAATTGATGATAACTTGAGAGAAGGTAAATCTTTGGAAAATATTGATCTCTATGATGATGATTGAATAAGTCATCCATACGAGGTAAAGGATACTTATTCCTCATTATAATGAAATTTATTTCCCTATAATCAATGAACAATCTCATGGATCCATATTTATTCTTAATGAAATGACCAGGCGATCCCCAAGGTGAAACACCAGGGTGAATAAATCCATTATCACACCACTACTCAAGCTGTTTATTTAACTCCACTAATAACATAGTGTTGATTATATATGGAGTATTTAATTTAGGTCTTTCATTGGTGATTAAATCAATGTAAAACATAAATTCATGCTCAATTTAATGTCTAGTAATTCCTTAGGAAATTAATCAATATATTCCTATATAATTGGTACATCATCGATTTTATGATTAACTTTTCCATCTATAGATTTTATTTTCTATTATTTCCCATGAATCCCATTCATATGTGATACTATGTGTGTATCTAGACACATATGAGATGATGAATTATCCCCTATAAATAAAAGGAATTATTAGAATTCATAATGAGTTGTAATTTCCTTCTCTTTTTAATAAAATTTTCATCATATTTCAAAATCCAATACATACTAAGTATTATATCGAATTCAACCATAGGTATAATAATAAATTCAAAAAATAGATCACATTTATGTGTCATAATGGGAACTACCAAGCACATCCTTGTTATAGTGAAATTTCTAACATGAATTTTGACCAACAACTTCCTTCTTAATATTCTAGAGAAATACTTAATTTTATTAGAAAACATGGAATATATAAAATATTAAAAGGATATAAAATAAAATAAAGCATTATCTAAATTGTAATATATAATTAAAGTAACTTCCACCATATATTTATAAATTTAACCTCATCAATAATGACAGCCTTATCTTGGCCTTCTCCCCTTGGCCTCTTCTATAGTAAATTCCCTTGAAGCTTAGTATATTTGTTTTAATAATACCCCATTTATCTTCATTTGAATAACTATATAGTAGTGTTATCATTATTCCCCTTACATTTATGATCCATATGACCCTTATCACTGCACTTGTAACAAATTACCATGCCCTTAAATCATTTTCAAAGATGTTTCTTTCCACAATATTCACACAATGGAAACTTCTTCATTTATTATTCTCCTTCAATACATTAACTTTTTATTTTTTATTTATCAGATATTTTATTTTGTTAATTTCCCATAAATATACTAAAAAGTTAATTCTCTTTATTGATTGTGCATAAAAATATTTTATCATATGATGAAAAAGTTTTAAGAAACAAGTTCCCTTTGGAGACTTGGCTTAATACCTTCAATGAAATGGTCAATGTTTCATTTTGTATTTCATATGTAATTTATATAACAAATGTATAGTCTTATAAATATATCCTTATAATTTATAAAAATTAATTCTTCCTTTTAATTTAAGATAAATAACTTTATATTCATTTTAGTTCATTGATCATGAGGAAAATATTTGTCAAATAACGTTTCTTTAAAATCTCTCTATTTCATGTGTTCTATTTCCTATTTCTCTCTAGAATTATAGGTCAATTATCATCATTTATCAACATCACCTTTGAGACAATATACTTTAGGTATAAAAATTTCCCTTTTCATTACATCATAAGGTCTAAAATATTATTTTAAAGGGATTAATTCATTAAACAACTACCACTTTATTAATAGTCCCACTAAATGACATGGTCTTCTATTGTATGAAGATATCCATTATAGAAGAATAATGTTGTTGAATAATATTTTTCTCCATTTAGGAAATTTTTTCATCATAACCTAATCCATCCAACCAAATATACCCATGATATTCTCAGTTCCAACACCAGTTGTATTTGATTTCTTGGCAGAAAAATTTATACCATGACCATAAGTATTAATATAATTATTTCTTTTAGGTTTTATTTTTAAACATTGAAATATATTGTATTATATCATAAAATAATGAATTTTAAATAATAATATATAAATATAAATTTTATGCAACACTTAACATAAATATCATATTTATGCATTATTAATCTCAGAATTATAAACATGGTTTCTTTATGAACATATTTAAATCATAATAATAATTTCAAATACTTTATAATAGTTTGTAAATAAAATTTAATTTAACCAAATAATATCCCAATGAAGTGTCAAACTAGGAGTGATTCAAGTCCTTTTATTATACACCATGTGATGATTTAGTTAAGGCCCAATGAAAAAATTTTAGAGTTATTATCCGTAGGTACAAATATTCTAGAGTCACATCCACTTTTAGTATCCAGATAGGGATGTAATTTCTTAGAAAAACCACATAATATCTTCCTTAAAAATAATTTAGGTAGTTATTCATAAATTTTACATTTACTAAAAGTCTATCATTGGTTTATGTTCCCTAATCTATATTTTCCAAAATCTATTTCCCAAGGATTACACTAAACTTACTTTGATAACAACTATAATAACCCTGAATCTAGTATCATAAAGTCATTAGATAATTTACTATGTTGGCATAGATATAAGAGTTCTAAAATCAAATTACTGTTTAGTTTAGTTGTTTTGGATAACCAGATACATTCATGATACCCATTTGAAATTGGGAATAAAATATAAAACATAACAAAATCTAATGCTTGGAATCCTTGAAACTCATTCAATGAATTCATCTTTATATCCTAGAGAAAGGAAAAAAATTAAGGGTGAGACCAAATGATTATTAAGGGTTATGTACAGAGGAATCTATCATGATTGAATAATACAAAATCATAATGGTGTGGTAAATAACTAGAAACACTTTCCATTTAAATTAATAACATGACCAAAAAATGCAACTAAAGATAATATCGATGAAATAACCTCATGGATAATAATGAATGAATTATAAATAAATAAAATTTTTAATATTTTATTTCATGATCTTATAAATTATGATATATATATTGTAAATATCTTCTACTAAGACAGTTTAATTGATGGGTTGGTTTACACCAAAAACCATTTCATTTGGACAAGTGATTTGTCTCATGTGACTACTAACACATCTAGGGGATATCTATAACTAGGATCAACTTTTTACTGATTTTACAGTGAAATAATCATATATAAAATGATCTATTTAATTCATGATTATTTTTCTTTATAAAAAAATATCCATATCGATTAAAGAATACATATTTATCAAGATTTTCCCAATTTAATCAAATAAATATCATAATAAAATACCATATGTAAAAATTGTATATGGTTTAGAAAAGAATCATATCCATGATAAAAATAATATTTATATTTAAGAGAAATTAAATTTATAATGATCAAAATAAAGTAAATGTTTCAAGAGGAAGTTAATGACTAGAAAATTAATAAAGGATAAGAGATGACCAACTGTTCATCCAAAATATAGGTTTTGAAATAAACTACTATTTGTTGGAAAAATAAATAAAATTTAAAGGAAATATTAAAATAAGCTTTCATTTAATTTTTTTCTTATAAAACAATTTAAAACCTATACAATAAGCTAAATATTATTAAATTATTACGGTGGAGGGAAAGTTTTTTTACACCATATATGTTAAAAAAGACATTTATTTTGGATTTTTTAAAAAAATCCCTTTCAAAAAAATTTGAAAAATTACTTTCAAATAATTTTAAAATTAAATGATAAATGAAAAATTCCTTAATGAATTATTTAAGTAATAAAAAGTAATTTTTTAAAATAATTTTAAAAAATATGGAAATGGAAAAAAATATACCTGATTTAATGACAAATAAAATCTTTTTTTCTTTTAAAAATTACATTAATTGATTCAATTAATAAACATAGGAAAATTTGAAATATAATATTGAAAATTATTATATATTTATAGGATAATAAATTTTTTGGATCTTATGAATGATAAATGATAATATTATTCCAATGAAAATATAAGTAATCCCTAAATAAAGTGAGATTATAAAATAATTTATTACCTCTTTGGAAAATTTTAAATTATAACACCTTGGAAGAATAAAATTGAATTTAAATAGTAATAATAATGATATATACTCATGTTAAATATATCAAAGGGGAATAATATACACCACATTAAAGTTATTAAGGTGTCTAATAACAAATATGTATTAATGGTAGGAAAATTGAGACGAAATTACCTACCTCACGCTTCCCTTTAGCTAAACATGATTTAAACTAATGTATATTTTTTAAACATGTTATTAATTAATAACTAAACCATAATCATATTTATAACATTATTTATAATCTTTTTATAACAACTTACCACCTGTTCATTAATAATATTTCATTTATTCCCATTGTTTCAGGTGTTAACTTCTCAGTTTTCTCATGCATGTTTTATTGCATAAGATCTAGTTATTGTCTATAGGATGTAGATAAATCACCTACATAATGAAATTAATGTCCTGAATATCACATTTAGTCATTATATACCTTTTCATAACCATTATTGAACTTATAAATGGAAAATGAATCACATCGCTTCGTAGAGATGGTAGGCCGTACATATGCACGATTGGCATTATCATTTTCATAAAAGGTGAAAGGGTAAGGAAGATGGTGATATATTAATTTTAAAGTTTTAATATCATGTCATATGTATCATATATATTAATTATTTACCTCATTATTACTATCCATGTGAGTCAGTGATGGAAAACAAATTACATCAGTTCATGAGGTGGTAGTCCACCATACACACAAGAGATGCATTTGTTTCCCATTTGGCACAAAAGGATATGGGTACATATTATACCATAAAAATAATAAAATATCATTATATGGGATATAATAGAGTTATTATACAGTAAATGTTAATAAATAATTGAATGTGGTAAAAAAGAAGTAAAAAGAAAAAGCTTTGTGAGGACAAATAACTTTGCTTAGAAGAACTTCCTTTAGATATTTTATTAGCAACCATTTGATTTGTATTTTGGGAATAATAGAACCAATAGAATTTGGATAAGTATTTTTGGGAGATATTTTTTAGTATTTTTTTCAATCTAAATGTATTGAGAGTTGTGAATAGGTGAGGGGAGGAGGTGCCCTTTTTTAATTGAGGTGAGTGGAAAACTTATAAATTTTTAATGTTTTTCTATAATTTCATGTCCCTTTATTTGAGATATGGCTCAAACAATGAATACTATGATAAGGGTAAATGTATAATGTTGAAATAAAACTAACCAATGGGGTTTTATCAAGTGTTTACGTCATTTTTTTCCAAATCTTTATAGATTAACCTCTTAGTAAACCATTTGTTACCTTAACCATGATAATTGATTTCTACTATTTTTTACAATTCATTATGGAAAAAAATAAAGTTAAAAATTTTAACTAATATTAATTATTATGATTAAAAATATTGAATCTATTTTATCAAATTCAATTCATATAAGCAATATAATTTAATTTAAAAAAACCCTGCAAATCGTGTCGAAAAATGATTTTTCAAGAAATGTATTTTTCAATCATAAGAAGATATTATATTAACTATGTTAAAATCAATAAAAATTATAGGAATTAAAATTATATAATTATATTTATAATATATAATTTTCATTTAAATCATTCATCATGAAATATTATTTTAATTAATTAAAATGGGAAGACATTACGCCTTAAAAAATAGTTTTATGAAAAATATCCCCTTTTTACCTCCAAATGATCTTATATTTATTTCTCTAAAATTTATAGTCAATAAATTGTTAATTTCACATATTATCATAAATTATTATAAATAAAATGAGTAATAGTTACAAAATACATTTTCAATTATTCATGAAATCTTGTTTCGAATGGAAAATATCAAAAATCCATTCTAGGATTATTTTTACCAAGTAAGTTCACAATCTATTTTCATCCAATCAAATTAATTTTTTTTGTGACATGAAATATTAAAATGTGAATTGTATTATAGTTTTAATAAAATTTAAATTCTATTAACTATAATTAAATCTTTGATGTTACATTCGATTTCATTCACATATGAGTGATATATGTGTATGAGTGTTATCAAATAGAAATATTTCATATAGGTAAGTTTCACATAGATAAAATTCAAGTAAGAGTATTTTGATAAAAATATGTTTTTAGAAAAAATAATTAGTAAGGGTAAACTATAACTATTAAAACACCATATTTTACTTATTAAATATCATTCAAAAAACCATAAATATGATTTCTCCTTACATAAGATTCATCCATTACTTTAGAAAAAGTCCAATTTATGATTTTAGCACATGGGTGTTTTTCCAGCTCATACTGAATTATTTTTTATACAAACCTTGCTCTAATAAAAATGTAAAATATTAAGACTTAATAAATCAATAAATAAATAATCAATTTATTTTTCTTCTACAAGTAGTGAAAGATTCAAATAAAAATAAAACACTTGACATTACTATTAGAGATTATAATTATCAAATTAGGAAAATAATGTGTGGTAATGTAAGATATTATGAAATATTTCAATTTACTATAATGATCAGATCATAATGAGAAAGTAAAAGTTGATCAATGATCCACTAAATAGTGTTCCTTTATAATTCCACATTCATTTGATATAGTACGGTTATGTTTCTTTTTATTCATATTTTGATTATTTTTATTTATGTTGTTTGGCTATTTTTAATATTTTTTACTTCTATATATGGTTATAGTATCCCCATGGTTACACCTTAGAACCTTTCTTCTAGTTAGTAGCCTCTGATGTATGGGGATACATGACTAGGGTCACGTGACACACCCAACCCCAGACACTATTGAGTCTTCTAGGGATGGAGGGGTGTTATAAATTGGTATATGGTTATCTTTTGTTTTTATTTCTATTTAGGGTATGGTAGATAGGGAATAAGGATGTGTAAGATCTTATGATGAACTTAGACTAATGTGTCACAAAATCCTTTTTTGATGGGAATTCGAGGTTACCCGGGATACTGAATTGCTATTATTGGTTTTCTCTATTACGCTGAGATATTTATTCAAGTATGATGTGTTTATTTCAGATTATTATATTATCATTTTAGCTTTTGGACTATTGGTATGATTCCGATGTGCATACATAATTCTTGGTATATATGAATCACACGACATTCATGACCTTTTGTGTCATTGATATCACTGATGATATAGGGTTCAATTTTTTGAAGTGCTAATAAAAACTTATATAGTGTTTTATTATATAACTTATTGGTGGGATTTTATTTATCTGAACTATAATATTTTTCTAATGATGACATATCATGTGGATATTATGGAGGGATTATACTTGATGATGACTATACAATATCTCTTTATAAGGGACGCATAATGACCCTTAGTGAGTCAGTACATGCATTAAATTCCTAGTAGGACAACATAGGCATTGGATACTATGATGATTAACCCCTTATGAGAGATTAAATATATATTTTTTAAATAAAAATGCATTTGATGACATAAAGTGTCAATAATATCCCATATATATTCTTGGTAAAATTATACATAACCAAGCCATATTAAAATGGTTTTACTTGATAAGAATCATCATATGATGATGTAATTATGTGTATAGGGATGATATCATGGTCCTTGATGTGGTAAATTGTTATAAAGATTCCCAATGAGGTTTATTTCCTCATATTAGGATGATGAGTTGAAATGAGATACCTGATATGTATATATATATATATATAAGAAATGTGGAGTGGGTGTTTTGGAATTTGAGTTACCTTTATATATTTGAAATGGAATAATAGATATTACTTTTTAAACTATAGACTACATGAGATGTAATTTATGATATAGATTGGAGAGCCTTGTGCCTTGATATACATCCTAGGATATAGGAAAGTTGAATTCCATGATTGAGAATTGAGATGTTTTCATACTGTTGTTGATATTAGTTATGTTATATGAGGGTATCCCAAGAGAAGGGTTATCCTAAAATTTAAGTTCCATTAGAGATGGAAATCATGGGTATATTCCTTGAATTTTAGATTTATGTATGAAAATTTCTATAACACATGTGGTATATGTTTGGAGATTCCTTGAGCTTTTGTGTTTCAATGCACTTGAGGTACTTTGTCATTGAGGTTTGGTTTCATAGGGAAGGACCAATTGTATTCCTGAACATATTAATTTTGGGTGTATATCCTGTTGATTTTGTAGATTATGACACTATTTGGTTATATCTAAGTTACAAAATCATGGTTTTATGCTTATAAATTTTAGAACAATGCCCAGGTGGTATTGATTGCAACATCTTGGACCTAGTTCACTCAAAAGAAACCGAACCCGGTTAGTCAAAAGGCCTTAACTATGACTCCCTATCCACCGAAGGCTGTCGACTAGAAGTGAAGGTCCTTGGTGGTATAGTGGGGATTCAATACCCTCATAATCAGAGTAGTACACCAGTGAGATGACAAGTAAATAGTAAAATAATAATAATGAAAAATAGAATAGTGGAAGTAAAACATCCAGATGATAATAATAAACAATCCCAAAGAGAAACAATATAAAAAATAATGTGTATGTCATAAATATATATAAAATGTAGTTGTACATACATAAAGGTATATCAAAAAAAAAATACCTAATGGTTTGAGGTTTAGTCCCATTATCCCATGCTCCCATGCCATAATCAATAAAGCATCCAAGACTAGGTGCTTTACCTTATCCCTATCTGAATCCATGAAGTCTGTTCAGATATAGAATGAAATATTGAATAAGGTGTGGGATATACCCTGTTGTCCACCACAAAAAAACATCTATACAAGTCCAGTCCATGAGTGTAAAAGTAATAGTGTGAATATATACGATAAGAAGTAAGGTAACATGCATAAAATAATAATCCTGTCAGGATTAGACTCCTTATAAGATTCCAAACTGACCATACTTTCTTCAATCTAAGATGGATATGTATAAACATGTGACATGTAAATGGATAGGGCCTAACAAATATGAACAGGGTGTCCAGGTAAAATCCATATGCATATAGTGGGACCTAAGGTGTAACCAATGAGTCCAAGTAGAAATAGTACTAAAATGGAATCCAAGGTGTAACCAAGGAATCCAAGTCTTAGTTATAGTAATACAGGATCCAAGAGGAATCAAGGAATACTAGACCTTCTAAGGTTGATCTATCTCACAAT
Source organism: Viscum album (assembly GCA_963277665.1). NCBI lineage: Eukaryota > Viridiplantae > Streptophyta > Magnoliopsida > Santalales > Viscaceae > Viscum > Viscum album. Next base: position 64,711,562 of record OY728133.1, read on the forward strand.
ACATAAACCATGCAACCTAGTTATAAGGGACTAAGTGTAATCTAAGGGAAACACTTAAGGAATTGTACTAGAATAATATATAACTGATTCCATGGAGCATATCCATAGTAAATACTGGGATAAGCATGACTGGAGACCAAGAGAAGAATCTAAGGTGCCTCCTGTCCTAAGACATCGGTTAAATCCAAGGAGTGTATTTGAGGTATTCTAATATTCGAAAAAGTTTCAAGTGAATCATTGGTACTATATTTAGGTATTCATGTATAAATAATACATTTTCCATATTTCAAGGTGGTTATCATCCTTTCCAAATGGACCAAATAATTGAGGTGGTTTCTTATAAGTACTCAAGGAATTCCCTTAGAAATCCACGATCAGATCAAGTCAGACCAATCTTATAAGGATAAAAATGTCCATAGTAGTAATAGGAACATTAAGTTTAATTATATAATAAATTCAATGTGATAACCATTCCTTGTCATTAACATTATATATAATTCACATCCATACCATTTAATTCAACAATAATATAGGCTCTGTAAGGTGACATACCATTAATCATTAAATTACAATTTAACATTAGCCAATATAAACATGTTTTCCTATTTACAAGGGTTATTTCATCAATTTAAATTAATTAAAACACTTTATAAAGTAAAACCCAACACACCAATGCATTCTTTGACTATTACAAAGTAAAAGGGCACATAGGCATAAGAATTTCTCACCCACACTGTGGATCAAGTTGAGGTCCTTGGCCTCCAACAATAAACAATAGATCTAATAGAATTTATTACATTCCAAACTAAACTAATAATTTATGTAAAATCAATTTTAGGGTCAAATCATGGTTGAAACCATTGCATGAAATAATAGAGATAATTATAATTTGACATGAACTAACAGAAAATTCATAGAACACACACCTTATCATGTTAGAGGACCACTAATAGTATCAACCCATGGTTTGATATGAATATGATGACAATGTAATAATAGAAAAATACACTAAAAATATGGAATTTTATATTAGACTAAAATAACACCAAATATGGCAAGAAAAACTAAGAAAATATGGTAATGGATCTAATTTTTTACTGGTGGCTAACTAGCATGACAAATGGTTGCTTAATCAGAGTATAGATGGAAGAGAACCAAAATAACCAAGGAGGGATCCCTAGAGGTTCTCTTAATATGGTTATCTTCTATGTGGAAGAAATAATTCTGTGAAATAAATGGGTTATTCCCCCTTTTTAAAAAAAATCCATGATATATTCACAAATTGAATATTTTTTCACATCATGAAAAGATTTGGGTTTCCCCCGAGAAAAATTAGTTCACACCGTGTAAGATGTCTAGAAAGACCAATTCAAATTATGAGTTAAAACTATATCCATGCTCTGTCCCTGTGCTACATTATTCCCCAAAATGAAGCAACTATCCTAAAGAAAAAACTTTCAGGCCTTAGACAAAAAATAAAATCTTAACAATGGTTTAAACAAAATTTAATGGATCCATACCTCATATGAGGAATCCGAGATCTTACAGTGATCATGTGGTATTCCATGGCATGAAAGAGATATTAGGACTATTAAAAATAAAACATTGAGTTTCTTTAGGGTATATGAGATTTTAATGTAGTGATCATGATTAGTTATTTAGGAATTTGAGACTAGGTATGATGATGAATGACTCATGGGATCATGAGTAAAGTTATGCGACTAGGTGGTATAGGAGCATACACCATTTGGGGTTAGATGTGACCATGTTAGATAGTTTTCAAGAACCTATGAAAAGGATATGTAGAGAATCACACTACCTTGGGAGAGGATAATGAGCGTTGGAATGGATTTTTGGGGTAATCCTAGATTCTTGATGTAAAGTGAATGATGTTTATGTAAAATACCATTTGGTTCATAGATCGGTGAGAATCTGTGTATAGTCCAAGAATTGATGGGGTTTAAATAACATTTGCTGGCATGGTTGCCTATGGGTTTGGTAGGAATAAGGATTTTTTCATTTGGTAATAGGAAACCTATGAGATGGATTAGGGTGTAATTGTATCACCAACCCAACCCTAAATCCTGACAGGGGTTGATAGGATGGATGAGAATGGATTGGGAGGAGTGACACACTTTTAATGATGGGATACAGTAGGATTATTACTCAAAGAGATATTTTAGGGAATTTATATGGTGGGGAGTGAGACTTTGAACATGAAGGGTGTGAACCTCATTAAAAATGTAATTTTGGTGAATGTCGAGTTTGATGTTCCTGGTGAGCTGATAATGGGTAGTAATTGACATTTTTTTCTTACACTCAGGTATGAGTGGGTCTCCTATGTCTAGTAATTACATGTGTTAATGGATGGAGTGTGTTTGAAGGAGTTCAAAATTTTGATTTAGAATAATGATGATAAGGATACTCCTATGGTGGGGATAATCTTATAAATCATGGAGGTATAGACCTTATTTTTTTAGGGTCATGGATACGGTGTTGGATGAGTATTGGGATAGGGATTGATTTTATAGGATCCCAGAGTGAGTAGGATCATAGACATGCTGACACTTGTGAGTGAATTATGATTATATATTTTTTTGGTTGAGTAACTAACCATGGAATTACACTAAATTTTAGGTTTGAACTTTGTAATGTGTATTCATTTGATATTGTTATTCCTCTGGGGATTTATGCATCATTACTGAAGATATGATAGAATTTTGGTGGGTGTGACTAATTATTTTTGGGAGACTTCATCCAATGGAGGACCAACCAATGTTTTTTGTGATATTGGGTGTGATGGGACTGAAACCAAATCAAGCATGTTAATGGAACAAAATGAATGAATTTTAATAGGATATTACTATGGTGGGGTACACTATAGATCATAAATAAGACTTTATGATATGATTATTATAATGGGGTTCACCATATGTTTTGGGATAAATTAGTTAATGAAAATGTGGTTCCCCAGGAGACATGGTTGAGGTTGAATGCCATCTTGGTGTTCGGTGATGGTGATGAGAAGGTTACTTGGATTTTGTTTTATTATGTTCATGGATATCTGGAGTTGTGATGTATAATCTCACATGACATTTGGGGATATAAAATAGTGATTTTATCATTAATTAATGACCAATATTGGTTGGGAATCATAATTGGAGGACCAGTGAGGCTTCTCAGGGATGAGAAATGCTATTGTGAGGAGTTTGTAATGAATCACATGATTATGGGTAGTGAGATTCTGTGAAAGTTTTAATTTTTTGTCTCATGTTCTTACAAGGGAAATATGGTAATTTACTATATCAAATGATCTCAAAATAATTTTCCGATGATTATTTTGATCTGAGGATGTGTTTTTTACCCTTGGGTTGGAAATTTTTGATATTACAAGTCTGTTGTATTTTTAAAAATATTCTTAATAGTTTTTAAATAAATATTAAATAAACTCTTATATTTGGCCATTGATATATTCTAAAAATATTCTTATATTGAAAGTATGACATTGTAGTTGAGTTCGAAATGGGAGGTTTTACCTAGGAAAGGTATAGTCTTTCTTTGGGTTTCAGGTCCTGGGTAGGGTCTTAAATAAGTGTTTAATTTATGTAATTTTTATGTCCCCCCCAAAATTTATTCCATTCGATGATAAAATATAGGGGGATTTCTCTTGTAACATGATGCTGATTTGAGAGAGGGGAAGGGAGAGAGGGAGGCACTAGGAATCATCACATCTGAGCTAGATGAGATACGGTCTCTATGAAGTGTGGGTCTGTGCTTGAGATTCTACTATTTCACCAAGAGGTAGGCCGATATTTTTATATTTAACTACTTTCTAGTTTATTCAGAATTTTAATATTCTATTATAAAATATGGATTTTTGGGGATAGTATAAGGACTGTAGAAAGAATATTAGTGGTGAAATGAGGGTTTCAAGTGATTTTTAGTGTTTTTTTTCATTTGGAAAACCTGAAAAATGGTATATAGTTTAAGAACACACATTGTGTTCTCTTTAGTATGTCAGAAGGTCAAATATGATGTCCAAACGATGTGTTGTACCTAAGGTTATGTAGTATAGTACCTTATATAAACGACTCAATGTCTATCCATGTACATAACCAGAAACTCCATGTGAGGTATTTTATCAGAGTGGGTTGTTGGAGGTACACACATTGTACACTATGCAACACATAATTCACCAATCGCTATTCATGACTTGGAGTCAAAATTGGACAGCTCAGTAGTTCATTATAATAAATTTTCTACATAGAATTCAATGGTAAGGTACTCACATACATTAAAGGCTATTGGGAATATTATTCATGGACAAAAAGATATGAGATAGAGGATCTCCCTCCAAGTGATGGATTGAGAGCTCTCATAACGGATATGTAAAATGAGACCTAGGTGAGTGTCATGAGAATTATTGGATAAATTAGCATTGGATTTCCATGATCCTTGGTTGAGATAACATGTGAATTCCCCTGTTTAGTGGGACTAAGATACGAACCAAGAATTAGTATGAGATTTCAGACCAACCATATGGTGTCCCACATTTTTATTACATAAATTTTCATTACATTATACAAATAGAGGATCTTTTAAAGTTTAGTTTCTTTGAAATAAGGTATATAATACATGAAAACATAAAACAATTAATCTAATAAACCTTAAATAATTCTTCATTGGTTCATTTTAATTATATTCACTACATCTCATAACCTAGGGACATATATCAATGGAAAGGGTGAGAATAAGGCCCAGTAGGGGAATAATCAAGGGAAATAGTTTACATGTGATCTTAAGGGATATCAATAAGAACATGAGGAATATTATTACAAAATGATAAAGAAAAAAATATTAATATCATAATAAAAATAATAATAATCATAACATGTAAATGTTGCTAAAACAATTAGCCTATAAATTCATAACCATATCACCAAGGTTAATCTCCAAGGTGTTGTAAAGGAAAATTTCCAAGGTTATTCAGCAAGGTATCGTAAAACATGTCCTCTCTAGAGATTAAATTATTTATCCAATTTATTGGAGAACTATTAGGTTGTACCCTTAATATTTATTAATTTCATGTGATCCACATATATCATAATAAAAAATTTCATAAATAAGCCATGGTGAAAAAATAAATGGGTTTCATATCAAAATCATGGCATTTCAAAAGTGCTTAAAAACAAGATCATTTTGTCATTATCATCCCATGAAAAGGGAATGTAGATTTCATGTATTTTAATGTTAGAATAAAATAAATCATTTTTATATCTAGGTGAATAAACATAGAAAATAAAGAGGCTTGGGTATTCATAAGAAGAAAATAAAAAACAATTTCTTGAGGAGAAGGGGAAAATTTGAGAAATAAATTATGCAGCATAATTGGTATAAAACATGGTTTTTAAAAGTTGTAAAATGAGTGAGGGAAAGGGTATCCGATTTATAAAACATGATTAGTAAATAAGGGTATGATAAAAAGGTAAATATAAGAGAGTAACCATAACAATTAGAATACATATACGAAAAGAGGTTTTTGAATTAAAGATAAAAGAAGGATAATTCCCTAACCTTGAAGAGTTACTCCTAAAACATGAGGATTAGGACCTTGGGGTCTTGAAGATACCTTGGGAGGTAAAAATATCAGAGATTAATTGAGGATTTAATGAGATTTAAGGGAAATTGATAAATGGGTTGGTATTTATAGTAAATGTGGAGGATTTGTTTATCAATTTCCAAATATAGGCAACGAAAATCTAGGTTGTGGAAAATGAAAAACCATGGGATTTACCATAGTTATTTACCTTGGTTTTGGATATTTAGGGAATATTTTATATTATTTTAACCCAAAATAAACTAAATTAATATTATATTACTTCTTTTGTCAAGGAAAATTAATGTTTTCACAAAATATGATACTTATTGTTAAAGTTTCCATTTTAAACATTGTAAAGTAACTTATTGGTATGGAAATTGATTAAAATATATTAAAATAAATGATATTAATAAAATAACCAATTTTATATATTTAATTATAGTTAAATAATTATTACATTAGTATGAAAAAATTATTAAGTCATTAAACATATGAAAGACCTCAAATTGTATTTTTACAATTCATGAAAAAACAAAGTATTTTAAAAAATTATAATTAATTCACAATAGCATAAATTAGATGTTTTGATTTAAAAATATAATGTTTATTTTATTATAATAATTCTATTAATATGATAATTTTAACATTTAAATATAAGAATACTTATTTATTAAAAAAATAGCAGGTTGAAAATTCATAGTAAAATTTATGACACATAAAAACTTTCAATGTCAAAATAAAATTATCTTATCATTTATATTTATATAAGAGTATTTTTATTATAATATTTCGTTAAAATAAATATTATTCATAATATATAATTTTATTATAAAATATTTACATTCTTTCTTAAAAGTACAATTTGTGTCTAAAAAATTAATTTATCAAAACTATTCCTTAAACGAAATTGGCGGAATAATTTTTTTTAAATGAATTAAAATTTAAGTAACTAATTCATGGACACATTACCCCTTATTACAGCCACATATTACCTAAGAGTAAGGTACATGATGGTAGTATTTTTTTGGGGTTCCTCAGTTAACATCGATCGAGTGGTAATCTCTAATAACATGAACTTCTCCCATAGGTTATTTTGTTCAAGATTCACTGGCTGAAGCCTAGCTTGACATGGTTCAAGGGAAAACCTGAGTGATGATACATATTTCCCAAGTTACAAAAGAAGGGATTCAAATGGAATGACTCTAATTTTTTATAAAATTTACTTTTCTTTCTGTATTAATTATCCTTTGTCAAATTTTACTTACAAACATCATTTATAACATTAAAATTATTATAAATAGTATTGTTCCCAATAACCATGTTGACCAAATATAATAATTGAGAAATGGTCATATAACAGTCGAATCCAGAAGGAAACATTTATCTTTATATTAAGTTAATTATAAATTAGTTATATTTTTTATAATATAATATAAAAATGATTTTTTTGGAAATAATTATCATTCAAAATGTACAAGTCATTAAATTTCCCCCCTTAAGAAATTTCATCATTGAAATTTCGACTTGTTCTCTTTGGTGAGAAAAGTTGGGGGTACTAATAAGGACCTAGACTTTTCTTACAATACCCTTACATCATTAAAAATATAAATAAAATAATAGTATTACACAATGAGGACCCAAAGGTTCAGTGTATTGGGAAAACTAAGACCATACATAACATTTATAACATAATACATAAACATTTATTTAATACATTATTCTCTAGTTTCTTATTGTCCCTTGAAAAATCCTTAGTACACATAATAACCTGGAAATATACATCAAAATGGGAGAGATAAAATCCTAGTAAGAGGATAGATATGAACAATATAACAATGGGTGAGTATAATCATAACATAGGTATTGGATCATGAACTTGAGAGGAAGCATTAATAAAGGACGTGAAATGTGGCAATGCATAAAAATGAAACATCATGTATTAGTGGTCAAATAGAAAAAATAGTTGTGAATAATGCTTGAATCCTATTCAAACATCATTTCCATTTATCTCAGGATATTAATAACTTTACCTAATGCATTAGAGCATTGTATAATTCTAGGGACACCCGTCACACCATAACATTCTTATTATGCTACATAATTCCGGGTGCACCCGTCACAACATAAAATTTTCATTACCATGAATGCCACATAAAACATATATGAATATAAATAAACCATTTAAAGGTATGGGTATCATCTCATAGGAAAAAATCCATAAACTTTGGGATCCCAAAAGAAAGAGGTAACAACATACTTGACACAAGAACCATCAACCTTGAGTGAGAAGTAAATGGTGTGCTTTTGAAAGAAGAATTATTTTTGAAAACATTTTTTTGACATAAAATATAGTGGAAGACATTTATATTCCAGAAAATATATGATAATGATGAAAAAAATTATTTTTAGGGAGTAACCATACCAAAAATGGAGTGAAGGTGGGAGAACCCGAAGAAAGAAAGTTGGGTTCGAGAATTTCCCCTTACCTTGTATCCGAATGATATCTTCACTTTAATGTTAGGTATAACCACATTAGATTAATTAATCAAAAATTATAGAACCTTATATATATTTATAATATTAGTTAAGGTTTTATTAAGTTCATTTATGGGGTTTTGGATGAGTTATAGAGGTTAAATTCATTGTTCGGTAAGGTTCGTTTTTATAGTTTTATTGAACGGTTCACTTGTATTCAATAATAGAAGTTCATTTAAAATGTGGATAAATATAAAGAATTGTAATTTTATGTTATTTATGATGTTATAAAACTTTATATTATCTTATAAATAATTTTTTTATATACCAAGAGAATGAATCATTAGATAAGAATTTAATGATGATCATTTGGGTTAATTCGTGTGTTTTTTCAACCTCAATAAACCTGTTCTATTTAATCATTTAGTAATATGTACATAAGTTATATTTAGAACATTAAATATAATATAATACATATTAAACAATCTGTTTGCTCCATAAAAATGGTTTCATGACCATATCTGAGGGTGGTAAAGGAAAATGAAAACATGTCATTCTTGAAGGTGATAAATTAACACCTCCCGAACAACATTTTCTTTTCTAAAATAAAAAGAAGAGGATAAGGGAATTGGATGATATATTATACAATTAGTTTCATAAAATTAAATTATAATTAAGATAATATAGTTACTATACCATGTGTATGAGTATAGGTGGGGATATATTAAGAAAAGAACTTGAAATTGAAAGGAAATTAAGGAAAAGTGAGGGGAACTACCTCTTGAATCCTCCTTAACAAACCTTGGATTGGTCATTTGATGAGACCAGAAGCTCATAGAAGTGGGGGAGGGGTTAGGGAAGATGTTTGGGCAGAGTTTTGAAAAGGATTTAATCTTTATATGTGTAAAGAAATGAGGGTGTGAGGGGTGGTATTTATAGTGGAGGGGAGAGGGGTTTTCTCAATGTTATATTCATTATTTTATTATTTCTCCCAAGACAAGTTATAGTGATGATTTCATGACCAAGAATAGTAATAAGTACATATGAGTTGTAATGAATTGGGATTACATTAGTATAACATCATACATGAATATATAATTAGTGTATTTAACTTATTTTGTAAATTATAGTATTTCACTATTAATTAAAAATTAAAATATTTCATAAAAATCTCAAACATTCACCCTAACCATTTTTTGGTGTGTAGAATCCAAAAATGAACTCTATTTTTTAATTTTTTTCTAAATATTTTTAATTTAGTTTTTAATTAAAATAATAATTTACTTGAAAAATGCAGATTTTAAAATTAAAACTATTTTCATAATGCTTTCAAAAATTAAACCAGGTCTTATAAAATTATATTAAAACTAGAAGACATAGAATTGTTAATTTATGAAAACATTTTAAGAAAATATGTTTTTTTAAATTAATTAAATAATTAAAATTAAATATTTATGACTTAAAAAAATACTAATACTTTTACTATGGTCATATTGTCACTTATAAGATGCCTAAATTTTATTTATACATTCATGGGTGAGGTTACTATTTTTTGGAGGGTTTAATATTCATAAGGGTCATATTACTATTAATAAGGGTAGGTTAATGTTCACCAAAAAATTAAGGTTGTCCCATCATACTCCAAAGATCTTACTGATTGCAACTGTGTATGTCAGATTTTTGAAATTCAAAACATAGAGGTGAAAAATCTATGTTTAAAGGTCACATAGTAGTTCATTTAAGAATGACATGGCATTGTGTTTCCTAATGTGATCAATTATGACATTACTATAAAAAGGGATAATATTTTTTGATATGAGTTTGGGTTGTTAAATTCTTCCTCCCTTATGAAATTTCATTCTCAAAATGTTGTTTTACACAAACAGGTGAGGGTACTTCTCATTCATCACCTCATCCAGTTCCCAAGTTTCTTCTTAAAACTTATGGTTCCTACAAAAATCTTTGACAAGGTGAGTTGTCTTGTCGCGTAGTACCATATCTCTCCAGTCTAGAATATTTACTGGCTGCTCCTCATAAGAGATATCATCTTCCAGTTGTACCACCTATGAGTTCAGTACATGTGAGGGATCTGGTATGGACTTCCTCAAGTGTGATACATGAAACACATCATAAACTTGATCCATATTTGGTGGAAGTGCAAGACGATAGGTCACGAATCCTATGTGGTTAAGGATCTCAAAGGGGCCAATGTACCTTGGGATCAACTTCCCTTTCTTTCCGAACCACACTACTCTCTTCCATGGTGATATTCGAAGGAAGAATTTATCTCCAACGTCGAACTCTAAGTCGATTCGACAATTTTCTGCATAGCTCTTTTACCAAATCATAGAAGCTTTGATATGTTTCTAGATGAATTGAACCTTCTCTGTCATCTCTTTCACAAGAGTATGTCAAATTAGCTTTCTATCTTCAACTTAATCCTAAAAGGTTGGAGTTTTACATTGCTTTCCATATAGAGCTTCATATGGATCCATCTGAATACATGAGTGGATGCTATTGTTGTATGATAACTCATCCAATGGGAGTTGATGATCCCATCCACCTTTGAATTATAAATATCATGCTCTTAACATGTCTTCAAGTGTCTAAATAGTACTTTTAGATTGGCCATCAATTTGGGGGTGATAGACCATGCTGAAATTTAATTTAGTACTCAATGAATGTTGAATAATTTTCCAGAATTTATATGCGAACCTTGGATCATGATTAGAGACAATCAATAGTGGAACACCATGAAATCTGACCATTTCCATCACATATATCTTTACAAGTTTTTTAAGTGAGAGATATTACTGAATAGTGATAAAATTGGTAGTCTTGGTGAGTCGGTCAACCACAACCCATATCGCATTGTTTCTCTTCGACGTCTTCGGGAGACCCATGACAAAGTCCATAGTGACATTATCCCATTTCCACATGGGTATAGGAAATGATTGAATCATCCTTCTGGACTTTTGTTTCTCTGCTTTAACTTTTTGACATACCAAGAACCTTGAGATATATTACACAACCTTCTTCTTCATGTTATCCCACTGGAAGTGTTCTTAGAGATCTCAATACATCTTATTGCTACCAGGATGGATAGATAATGTTGAGCTATGTGAATTGTCTAATATTACTTTCTTCATCCTGGGTGATGAAGGCACACAAAGATGAATTCCAAATCAAATCATATCATCATCATATATATGGAACTCATGCAGCTTCCCTTCCTTTACTGCATTCACCATATTTTTTAACTCCAAATCATCCCTTTGTGCCTCCTTAATCATCTCTTGGATTGATGGTTGCATAATAATTTGGGAAAGGTAAGATGTATCCCCTACCCTTATGATTTCTAAATACATCCTTTGCAAATCCAAGAAGATAGGGCCTTTCTCAATATGTAACATTGATAGAGTAGTAGGTTCTTTCATGCTAAGAGCACCAGCTACCTTGTTTGCCTTTCTGGGATGATAGTGAATAGAGCAATCATAGTCCTTGAGTAGCTCTGACTATATCCTTTGACTCATATTGAGATCCTTTTGTGAAAATATATACTTTGGGATCTTGTTATTGGTGTATATTTTACACTTCTCACCATAAAAGTAGTGCCACCCAATTTTCAATGAAAAAATCAGGGCTTCCATCTCTAGATCATGTATCAGGTAGTTATGCTCATAGATCTTCAACTACCATGTGGCATATGCTATCACATTATCATTTTGCATGAGTACACAACCCAAGAATTTCTTTGAAGAATCACTGTATATCATGAAACTTTATCCACTTTTCGGTAATGCGAATATAGTTTTAGTGATCAAACCTCTCTTTAGATCTTTGAAGCTTCCCTCACATTCTTCCATCCAGACATACTTTAACCATTTACTTGTTTACTTAGTTTACAGGCTTGAAAATCATGATATATTTCTCACAAAACTATGGTAGTACCCATACAATCCATGAAAACAATGGATTTATGTGGCACTAGATGGTCTGGGTCATTCCTCAATCACCTTGAATTTTGAAGGGTCTAAAGAAATTCCCTCACTTTTGATCACATGTCCCAACAATGTGACTTGTTTCATCAAAAAGTCACACTTGATGAACATGGCATACAACTTATCCTTTCTCGATGTTGCCAACACAAGTCTTATATGTTCTTCATGTTCCACCTTTCTCTTGGAGTAGATGAGAACATCATCAATTAACAATACCACAAATTTGTCAAGGTAATTTATAAAGACACTATTCATCAAATCCATGAATATTTCAGGGGAATTAGTAAGTAAAAATGGAATCACCAGAAACACGTAGTGCCCATACCTTGTACGGAAGGTTGTCTTATGAATATACTCCTTATTCACCTTTAGATGATGATATCCAAAATGAAGATCCACATTTCAGAAGTATTTATCTCCTCTTAACTAATTGAACAAGTCTTCTATCCTTAGAAGAGGATACTTGTTCTTTATGGTGATATTGTTGAGTTACTGATAATTGATACACAACCGCATTGTTCCATCCTTCTTCTCCACAAATAGAACTGGCGCACCCCATGGTGATGCACTAGGGCATATGAACCCTTTGTACAAATGATCTTGAAACTTCTTTTTTAACTCCTCTAGTTTAATATGATCCATACTTTAGGGATACTTTGAGATTGGAGTGTATCCAGGTATGAATTATATAGAGAACTGTGCCTCATGATATGGGGGAAGTCCGGGTAACTCTTTTGGAAATATATCACCGTATTCACTCACGATGGAAATTTATGCAAGGTTGACACTTTCCTTTTACTCAACCATTTGAGCGAGGTATTTCTCTTCATATAGAATAAACCCCAAAAACATTAAAGGATTTTTCAAATGAGATTCGTGACCTTATTTTCGTTTGTAGAGGAGTATGGGATTGTTTGGAATATGAAAAGATATTTTGTTTTCTTGACAATTTATATGTTCTAAACATAATGAGATCCAATCCATTTCAATTAGAGAATTTAATTCCACCAAGGGAAGTATTATGAGATACGATGGAAGAATATTCCCACATACGCCAATAGAAGAAGAGTCAAACACTTGGGTTTCAATGATTTAACCACTAGGTGTTTTTACAAATATATCTACTTCAAGGTTTCAGGGCTTCGATTATATATTTCTATAAAACATTCAATATATAAAGGAATGCATATAACTAGAATAAAATAATACTTTTTCCATTATTGAGTGAATAAGAAGTGTACCTTGTACAACTTAATTATCTTGCTCCACTTATACAGTAGTTATGGAATAATAATTCCCTTATTAATTTTTATTTGATATATTCTAATATTGATTACCCTCAAGGACTTGAGGTTTTTTACACTGTCTCTCATAGTGCCTTTGCTCTCTACAATTATAGCGTTGGACCACTGGTGGTGATCTAATTTCGCCCACTATATTCTCCTTCCTTCTCATGTCTTTTCAAAACTCTTGAGTATGGTACCATTCTTTACCACACTTGAAGAATTTACCCATTCCTTTGAGGCAGTTCCCATGATGTTTCTTCCCATATTTTTGGCATGTGGGTGGTTGAGTTTTCTTCCCACCTTTATCATTAGATCTTGTGGCTTGAAACTTCATCTTTCGTTTATTATTACCATATCCATGATACCATTCTCCAAACTCCCTATCCACTTTGAGAGAACATCATACAACTTCTTCATAACTCCCAAATTCTTGAATTTCAATAACCTTTCGAAGGTGCGGTTTTAATCAACTAAATAATCTTTCAATTTTGATATCATTGTTGATAATAAAACCCTAATCATACCTTGATATACTTGTGAAATTTTCTTCGTAGGTTGTGACAAATTCTCCTTCCTTTTTCTTGAGCTCTATGAATTCTCTCTCCATATTCTTACAAATAGTTTGTGGGAAATACTTGTTAAGAAACATGATCCTAATGTCTTCCCATTCCATCTATTTAATTTCATCTATTGGCTTGATGTTCTTAATCAAATACCACCATTTTCAGCTTCTCCCTCTAGATGATAAAAAGATAATAACACCTTCTCAGTCTCAGAATAGTGAAGAATATAAAATATCTTCTCCATTGAGTTTACCCACTATTCCACAACTAATGGACCAGAAGATACACTAAACATCGATGGTCGTTTCCACATAAAACAATCGATAACCAGTTGCTCCATCTTTGGTGAAGGAGGATATTTATCATTATTCAAGTTATTATTCATAACCTAAGATTGTTGGGTAAGAATCAACATGAAGTTTTGAACTCCTCCTCCCAAAGCATTGGGTATTTCATTTGGGAAATCGTTACATTGTCCCACACACGGGTTGTTGGCCTGGTTTCTCCTGGTTCCCACCATTGTCTAAAATAGAAAAGGTTATAACAAAAAATAATTTAATAATTCAAAAATAAATAACTCATTCATTTTTAAAATTTACTCTAAAATCATAACTTATGGGATCCCTATGTAATGTTTCTTGTGTTCATATTTGTACTTAGTATCATATAAGAGGTTTTCTCTAGGGTTCACTAATCCTAATTCCAAAATTAACCAAACCTTGATTATGATACCAATTATAGAGGACCAAAATTTTATTAAAATACTATTAAATCATTTATAATATAAACAAAATAATTTTATAGCACAATGAGGGTCCAAAGGTTTAGTGTCTTGTTCAAACTAGTACCATACATAACATTTACAACATAAAATGTAAACATTTATTTAATCCATTCTTCTCCACCTTCTTATTGTCCCATGAAAACTCCTTAGTACACATAATCACCTGATAATATACATAAAAAATAGGTGAGTGAAAATCCTAGTAAGAATATTGATATGAACAATATAATAATGGGTGAGATTAATCACAACATAGGCAATGGATCATGAACATGAGAGGAAGCATTAATAAAAGACTTAAAATGTGGCAATGTATAAAAATAAAACATCATGTATTAGTGGTAAACTACCACAAATAGTTGTGAAAAATGATATAATTCTGCTCACACATCATTTCCCTTTAACTCACGAGATTCATTACTTTACTAAATGGATTGTAGCACTATATAATTCTAGGCACACCCTTCACATCATAACATTCATATTGCGCTATATAATTCAGGGTTCACCCATCACAACATAACATTTTAATTACCATGAATACCTCATAAATCATATATGAACATAAATAACCCATTTAAAGGAATGATTTTCATATCATAGGAACATATCCATACACTTTGGGTTCCCAAAATAAAGGGAATGCCATACTTGATACAAGAACCATCAACCTTGAGTGAGAAGTAAAATGTGTTTTTTTGAAAGAAGATTTCTTTTGGAAACTATTTATTTGACAAAAAATCTATTTGAAAACATTTATATTCTAGAAAAGTTATTATAATTATGAAAAAATTATTTCTAAGGAGTAACCATACAAAAAATGGAGTGAAAGAGGGAGAACCTGAAGAAAGAAAGTTGGGTTCGAGAATTTACCCTTACCATGTATCCGATTGATTTATTCACTTTAATGTCATGTATAACCACATTATATTCATTAATTAACAATTAAATAACCTTTTATACATTTAAAAGATTCATTAAGGTTTTATTAAGTTCATTTATGGGGTTTTTCATGAGTTATAGAGTTTAAATTCATTGTTTGGGAATGTTCGTTTTATATTTCTCTGGAACGGTTCACTTGTATTCATGAATGGAAGTTCATTTAAAATGTATATAAAGATAAATAATTGTAATTATATGTTATTGATGATGTTAAATAACTTGAAATTATCTTATAAATAATTTTTTTATATAACATGATAATGAATCATTAGATAATAATTTAATGATGATCGTTTGGGTTAATTCAGGCAGTTTTCAACCACAACGAACTTGTTTTGTTTAATAATTTAGTTATATGTACCTAAGATAGTTACAAAAAATTAAATAGGATATAATATGTAAAACTAATATGGTTCATCCATAAAATTGGTTTCATGATCAGATCTGCAGGTGGTAAAGGGAAATGAAAACATGTCGTTCTCGAAGGTGATAAATTAACACATCATGAACAAAATTTTCCTTTCTAAAATCAATAGAAGAGAAGAGGGGGTTGGATGATATATTATCCCATTAGTATCAAAAAATTAAATTATATGTATGATACTAGAGTTACCATACCATGTGCATGAAGAGATGTGGGGAGAGATTAATAGAAGAACTTGAAATTGAAAGGAAATTTAAGGAAAAGAGAGAGAGGGGAATTACCTCTTGAATCCTCCTTAAGGCACCTTGGATTGGTATTTTAATGAGACAAGAATCTGTTGGATGTGGGGGAGGGGATATGGAATATTTTTGGCCTGATTTTATACAAGGCCTGAAGCTTGAGTGGTGTGAATAAATGAGGGTTTGAGGGGTGGTATTTATAGTGGAGGGGAGATAGGTTTTCTCAATATTATTTTCATTAATTTATTATTTCTCCACAAAACAAGTAATAGTGATGATTCCATGACCAATAATAGTAATAAGTGCATGTGACTTTGATCCAATTGGTCTTACATCAACATAACGTCATATATGACTCTATTATTAGTGTATTTAGCTTATTTTGTAAATTATAGTATTTCACTATTCATAAAAAAGTAACGTTTTTTAGAAAAATAAAAAAACTTAAACCTACCCATTTTTTGATGTTTATAATCCAAAAATGAACTCCATTTTTCAAAAATAATTTTATAAATATGATTAATTTAATTGTTATTTAAAATCATAATTTACTTGAAAAATAAAAATTTTAAAATTAAATCTGATTTCATAATGCTTTCAAAAATTAAATATGGTCTTATAAAATCACATTAAAACTAGAAGAAATAGAATTTTTAATTTATGAAAACATTTTTAAAAAATAAATTTTCTTCTAAATTAATTAATTAATTATAATTAATTATTTCTTACTTACAAAAATATCAATACTTTTACTATGGTCATATTATCACTTATAAGATGCCTAAATTTTATTTATAAATTAATGGGTGAGGTTACTATTTTGTTGGAGGGTTTACTATTCACAAGGTTCATATTACTATTCACAAGGTTAGGTTAATATTCACCAAAAAATTAAGTTTGTTCTGTTGGACTCCAAACATCTTATTGATCACAACTATGTATGTCATATTTTCGAAATTCAAAACATAGAGGTAAAAAATTTATGTTTAAAGGTCACATAGTAGTTCATTTAAAAATGATGTGGCATTGTGTTTCCTAATGTGATTGATTATGACATTAATACAAGAATGGAGAAATTAAATTGATAAAAGTTTGGGTTTTTACATTCTTCCCTCCTTAGGAAATTTATCCCTCGAAATTTCATTTTAAACAAATAGGTGAGGGTACTTCTCCTTCATCACCTCCTCCAGTTCCCAAGTTTCTTCTTCAAACTTATGCTTCCTCTACAATACTTTGATAAAGTGGGTTGTCTTGTTTCATAGAACCTTATCTCTCTAGTCCAGAATCATTATTGACTACTCCTCATAAGAGAGATCATCTTCGAGTTGTACCACCTCTGAGTTCCGTACATGTGAGGGATCTGGTATGTACTTTCTCAAGAGTGATACATGAAATACATCAAGAACTTGAGCCGTATTCAGTGGAAGTCCAACCCAATAGGCCAATAAATTCTATGCTGTCAAGGATATTAATGGGGATAATGTACCTTGGTATTAGCTTTACTTTATTTCCAAACCACATGACTCTCTTCCATGGAAATATTAGAAGGAAGAATTTATCTCTAATGTCAAACTCCAAGTCCCTTCGATGGTTGTCAACATATATCTTTTACCGACTTTGAGCAGCTTTGATGTTTTTCTGGATGACTTAAACCTTCTCTATCATCTCTTGCATAGGATCAGGTCCAAGTAGATTTATTTCTCCAAATTCATCCCAATAGGTTGGAGTTCTACATTTCTTTCCATAGAGTGCTTCATATGGAGCAATCTGAATACTTGAGTGGAATCTATTGTTTCATGAGAACTCAACCAATGGGAGATTCTGACCCCATCCACCATTTAATTCTAAAGAGAAGTCTCTTATCATATCTTCAAGAATATGAATAGTTATTCTATATTGTCCATCAGTTTGGGGGTGATAGGCCATGATGAAATTTAATTCAATACTCAATGTATGTTGAAGACTTCTCCAGAATTTAAATGTAAACCTTGGATCACGATCAGAGTCAATCAATAGTGGAACACCATGCAGTCTCACCACTAACTTTAAATATATCTTTGCAAGTTTTTCAATTGAGATATCTTTCCAAATAGCGATAAAATGGGAAGTCTTAGTGAGTCGGTCAACCACCACCCATATCACATTATTTTCCTTCAACATCTTTGAGAGACCCGTGACAAAGTCTATAGTGAAATTATCCCATTTACACATGGGTATATGTGATGGTTTCAATATCCCTTTGTACTTTTTTCACTTTTCTTTAACTTGCTAACATACCAAGAACCTTGAGAGATATTCCACATCTATTTCTTCATGTTATCCCACTAGAAGTGTTCTCAAAGATCTAGGTACATCTTGGTGCTACTAGGATGGATAGATAATGTTGATTTAATTTCATTTTCTGATAGATCCTTCTTTATCGCAGGTGATGAAGGCACACAAAGCTGCATTCCAAACTGAATCACACTATCATCATCGATATGAAACTTGTGCATCTTTCCTTCCTTTACTACATTCACCTTATTTTTTAACTCCAAATCATCCCTTTGTGACTCCTTAATCATCTCTTAGATTGATGGTTGCACAATCATTTGGGAAAGGTAAGATGTATCCTCTACCCTTAGTATTTCCAAAAACATTTTTTGCATATCCAAGAAGATAGGTTCTATCTCAATCCATAACATGGATAGAGTAGTAGGTTCTTTCCTGCTAAGAGAACCAGTTACCATGTCTACCTTGCCGGGATGATAGTGAATAGAGAAATCACGGTCCTTGATTAGATCTAACCATCTCCTTTGACACATGTTGAGATCCTTTTGTGTTAATATATACTTTAGGCTCTTGTGATCTGTCTATATGTCACACTTCTCACCATAAAGGTAGTGCTACTAGATTTTTGAATAAAAAATCACTACTGCTAGCTCTGGATCATGCGTCAGGTAGTTCTAATCATGGATCTTCATCTTTCATGAGGCATAGACTATCACATTATCATTTTTCAAGAGTACACAACCCAATCCTTTATTTGAAGCATCACTTTATATCACAAAACTTTCTAAAATTTTTGGTAATGCAAGTACAAGTGCAGTGACCAACCTTCTCTTTAGCTTCTTGAAGCTTCCCTCACATTATTCTACCCAGATATACTTTACCCATTTCATTGTTAACTTAGTTAGCAGCTTGACAATCATGAGAAATTTCTCACAAAACATCGGTAGTACCCAGATAATCCAAGAAAACTATAGATTTATCTGACACTAG
This sequence comes from Viscum album, assembly GCA_963277665.1. NCBI lineage: Eukaryota > Viridiplantae > Streptophyta > Magnoliopsida > Santalales > Viscaceae > Viscum > Viscum album. Next base: position 64,731,136 of record OY728133.1, read on the forward strand.
AGGGTCTGTTCCATTCCTCAATCACCTTTGTTTTTGAAGGGTATATAGAAATTCCCTCATTTGTGATCAAATTTACTAAGAACTTGACTTGCTTCATCCAAAAGTCACACTTTATAATCATGGTTTACAACTTTTCCTTTCTCAATGTCACCAACAAAAGTCTTAGATGTTCTTCATGTTCCTCATTTCTCTTGGAGTAGATGAGAATATCATCAATAAACACTACCAAAAATCTATCTAGGTAATGTCTAAATAATCTATTCATAAAATACATGAAAATTTTAGGAGAATTATTAAGTCCCAAGGGCATCAACAGAAAAACATAGTGACCATACCTTGTACAAAAGTCAGTCCTCTGAATATCTTCCTTCTCCACCATTAGCTGATGATGTCTAGAATGAAGATCCACCTTTGAGATGCATTGATCTCCTCTTAACTGATTGAACAAGTTTTCAATCCTTGGAGGAGGATACTTGTTCTTTATGGTGATCTTGTTGAAATCCGGATAATAGATACACAAATACGTTGTTCCATCCTTCTTTTTTACAAAGAGCACTGGCGCACCCTAAGGTGAGGTACTTGGGTGTATGAACCCTTTGTCTAAATTCTCTTGCAACTACTTGTTTGAACCCTATAGTTTGATAGGATCTATCCTATAGGGAAACTTTGAGGTAGGAGTAGTTTCGGGTATGAGTTCTATAGAGAAATCTACCTCATGATCTGAGGGATTTTTGTAACTCTTCCAGAAATACATCACAATATTCCCTAATTATGGGTATTTCTGCAAGGTTGACACTTTGACTGAACAATTTGATTGAGGTATGCCTCTTCACATGGAATCAACACCCACAACATTGAAGTATTTTTCAAAGGATATTCCTAATCTTATTTACATTTATAGATGATAATGGGATGATTCATAATATGAAAATATATTTACTTTTCCCTATAGTTTATATCTTCTCTATATAAGGGGAGACAATTCATTCCCATTATAGAATTAAATTCCACCAAGGGAAGTATTACGATATTTAACGGAAGATTATTCCCATATACGCCAACAGAAGGAGAGTAAAACACTTGGGTTGTTATTATTTCATCACTTGTTGTTTTTACAGATTTCTCTACTTCAAGGTTTCTGGGCTTTGATTCTATAGTCATAGAAAACTTTTTAGATATAAAATAATGTGTAAAACCAGAAATGAATATTAATTTTTTCCATTCTTGAGTCAATAAGAAGTGTACCTTGTATGACTTCCTTATATTGATCCACTTTTGCAGTAGTGATGGCATAATAATTCCCTTGTTCGTTTGGATTTGGTGGCTACTGATGCTGATTTCCCTCAAGGACTTGAGGTTTAGTGCACTGGCTTGCATAGTGCGCTTGCTCTCCATAGTTGTAGCATTGTACCACGGGAGGTTCTCTCTTTTGTTAGATGACATTATACTTCCTTCTGATGTATTTTTTACACTCTTGAGAATGGTTTCCTTATTTCCCACACTTGAAGCATTTCTCTGTCCCTTTGAGGAAGTTCCCATGATGCATCTTCCCACATTTTTGGCATGTGGGTGGTTTAGTTTTATTCCCACCTTTATCATTAGATCCTTTGACTTGAAACTCCACCTTTCATTTCTTATCACTATATCCATGGGAATATTATCCAAACTCCATCTCCACTTTGAGATCACATAAAACAACTTATTCAAGACTCCCAAAGTGTCGAATTGAAAGATCCTTTTGAAGGTGTGGTTTTAATCCACTAAAGAATCTATCAATTTTGCTATCATTTTTGATAACAAAACATGAAGCATATATTGAAATCTTTGTGAAATTCTCTTTGTAGGTTTTGATAGATTCTAATTCCTTTTTATTGAGCTCTATGAATTATCTCTCCATCTCTGTATGAAGAGTTCAAGGGAAATAATTTTTAAGAGACATGATCTTAAAGTATTCCCATTCCATCTCTTCAATTTCATCTCTTGGCTTGGTGTTCTTAATAAAATCCCATCATTGATCACCTCTACCTCTAGATGATAAATAGCTAATGTCACCTTCTCTATCTTAGATCAGTGAAGGAAAAAAAATATCTTCTCTAGGGATTTGACCCACTATTCCACAACTAGTGGATCAGAAGATACACTAAACTTCTGTGGTCGTTGCTTTATAAAACACTAGATAACACTCGATAACCAGTTACTCCCTATTTAGTGAATATGGATGTTCCTAATTATTAAATTTATTACTCATAACCTAAGATATTTGGGTAAGAATATCCCTGAAATTTTTAACTTCACCTCTCAAATCAATGGGGATGTCATTCAGGAAATCGTTGCATTGGCCCTCACATGGTCTGTTGTCTTGGTTTCTCCTCACTGCCGCCATTTTCTAAAATAGAAAAGGTTAAAAAAACACAAGTCAAAAAGTCATGAATAAATAAATTATTCATTTGAAAAATTTACACTAAAATCATAATATATGAGATCCCTATGTAAATATTAATGTGTTCATATTTGTACTTAGTCACATACAAGAGGTTTTCTCTAGGTTTCACTAATCTTAATTCCCAAATTAACTAAACATTGTATCTGATACCAGCTATAGAAACCTAGAATTTTCTTACACTACTATTAAAACATTTAGAATAGAAACAACATAATATTATTACCTAATGAGGATCCAAAGCTATAGTGTCTTGGGAAAACTAGGACCATACATAACATTTACAACATAAAACATAAACATGTATTTTATCCATTCTTCTCCATATTTTTATTGTCCCTTGAAAACTCCTTAGTACACATAATCACCTAAGGATAAACATAAAAAATGGGTGAGATAAAATATCAGTAATAGGATAGATATGGACAATATAAAAATGGGTGAGCACAATTATAACACATGCAATGAATCATGAACATGATAAGAAGCATTAATAAAAGACTTGAAATGTGGCAATGCATAAAAATGAGACATCATGTCTTAGTGGTCAACTACCACACATAGTTTTGAACAATTATAGCATCATGTTCATGAATAATTTCCATTTAAATCATGATATTTTACACATTATCCAATTCATTGGAGAGATGTATAATTTTGGGCGCACCCGTCACATCATAACATTCATATTGCACTATATAATTCCAGGCACACCCGTCACAACATAATATTTTCATTACCATGCATTCCACATAAAACATATATGAACATAAATAAACCATGTAAATTAATGGGTTTAATATCATAGGAAAAATCCATAAACTTTGGGTCCTTAAAATAAATAGGGAACAATATACTTGATACAAGAACCATCAAACTTGAGTGAGAAGTAAAAGATGTGTTTTTGAAAGAAGAGTTATTTTGGAAAAAATTGTGTTTATCCTAAAATCCATAGGAAAACTTGTATATTCCAGAAAATTTATGATAAGTATGAAAAAACTATTTTTAAGGTGTAACCATACAAAAAATGGAGTGAAATATGGAGAACCCGAAGAAAGAAAGTTGGGTTCAAGAATTTCCCCTTACCTTGTATCCAAACGATTTCTTCAATTTAATGTCCTGTATAACCACATTAGATTGTTTAATTAACAATTAATGAAACTTTTATAAATTTATAAGATTAATTAAGCTTTTATTAAGTTCGTTTATGGGTTTTTATGAGATATAGAGTTTAAATTCATTGTTCAGGAATGTTCATTTTTATAGTTTTCTTGAACGGTTCACTTGTATTCATAATGAAAGTTCATTAAAAACATGAATAAACATCCAGAATTGTAATTATATGTTATTTATGATGATAAATTACTTGAAATGAACTTATATATAATTTTTTTATATTCTGTGAAAATGAATCATTAGATAAGAATTTAATTATGATCGTTTGGGATAATTCGGGTGTTTTTTCGACCACAACGAAATTGTTTCTTTTAATCATTTAGTAAAATGTACATAAGTTAGTTATATAACATTAAATAAGATATAATACATATAAAATAATCTGTTTTAGCCATAAAAATGGTATCATGACCATATCTGAATGTGGTAATGGAAAATGAAAACATGTCATTCTTAAAGGTGATAAATTAACACCTCACGAACAACATTTTCCTTTCTAAAATTAAATTGAAGAGTAGAAGGGGTTTGGATGATATATTATCACATTATTACCATAAAATTACATAATATGTAATAAAATAGAGTTAACATACCATTTGGAGGAGGATAGGTGGGAATATATTAAGAAAAGAACTTGAAATTGAAAGGAAATTAAAGGAAAAGAGAGTGAGGGGAATTACCTCTTGAATCCTCTTTAAGGCACCTTGGATTGGTCTTTTGTTGAGACCAGAAGCTCCTGGATGCGAGGTAGGGGCTAGAAAAGATGTTTGGGTAGAGGTTAAACAAGGATTGAAGCTTTAAAGGTGTGAAGAAATGATTGTTTGAGGGGTGGTATTTATAGTGGAGGAGAGAGGGGTTTTCTCAATATTATATTCATTAATTTATTATTTCTCCACAAGACATTTAATAGTGATGATTCCATGACCATGAATAGTAATAAGTGAATTTGAGTTCGAAACAATTGATCTTACATCCTCAAAACATCATATAAGACCCTATAATTAGTGTATTTAGCTTATTTTGTAAATTATATCATTTCACTATTCATAAAAAAATCATGTATTTCAAAAAAATCCAAAAAATTCACCCTAACAATTTTCAATGTGTAGAATCCAAAAAATGATCTCCATTTTTAAAAAATAATTTTCTAAATATGATTAAGTTAATTTTTAATTAAAACCATAATTTACTTGACAAATGCAGATTTTAAAATTAAAACTAATTTCATAATTCTTTATAAAATTACATAAGGTCTTATAAAATTATCTTAAAACTAGAAGAAATATAATTTTTAATTTATGAAATCATTTTAGGAAAATAAATTTTCTTTTAAATTAATTAATTAATTATAAATAATAATTTATGACTTATAAAAATACCAAGACTTTTACTATGGTCATATTGTCACTTATAAGATTCCTAAATTTTATTTATACATTCATGGGTGATGTTACTATTTTTAGAGGGTTTTCTATTCATAAGGGTCATATTACTATTCATAAGGGTAGGTTACTATTCATAAGGGTATGTTACTATTCACAAAAAAAAATAAGTTTGTCTTTTCAGACTCCACACATCTTACTGATCACAGCCGTGTATGTTCGATTTTTGAAATTCAAAACATAGAGGTGACAATTTTATGTTTAAAGGTCCCATAGTAGTTCATTTAAGAATGATGTGGAATTTTTTCCTAATGTGATCGATTATAACATTACTACAAGAAGGGAGAAATTGCATCGATAAAAGTTTGGGTTGTTACAATACATCTGCCTCATTATATCCTCTGGTTCCCACATCAATTCTTCATATTTATGGTTCCTCCACATCACTTTGATGAGGTAAAAAGTCATGTTGCATATAACCTTGCCTCTATGGTCCAAGATCTCCACTGGCTAATCCTCATAAGAGTGGTCATATTCTAGTTGTAATATCTATTGATACAGAACATGTGAGGGGTAGGGTATGTACTTCCTCAAGAGAGATACAAGGAATACATCATGAACTTGAGATAAATTCGTTGGAAGTTATAGACGATAGACTACTTATCCAATGAAATAAAGGATTTCATAGGGGACAATTTACCTTGGGATAATCTTCCATTTCTTCCCAGACCACATGACCCTCTTCCATGGTGATATTCAAAGGAAAACATTGTCACAAATATCAATCTCCAATTCCCCTCGATGGTTGTCAGCATAGCTCTTCTACAGACTCTGAGCATCTTTAACATGTTGCCGGATAACATAAACATTTTCTATCATCTCTTGCACAAGATCAAGCCCAAGAATATTTCTATCAGTAAATTCATCCCAACAAGTATGAGTTATGTATTCATTCTCCTATAGAGGATCATGGGGTGCCATTTGAATACTTGAATAAAATCTGTGGTTTTATGAGAACTTAACTAATGGGATATTTTGATAATATCCACCTTTAAAATCTACTTAGCATGTTCTCAATATGTCCTCGAGTGTTTTAATAGTCCTTTCAGATTTTCCATTTGTTTGGGGGTTATATGATATAAAAAAACTCAATTCAGTACTCAAGTTATATTGAAGACTTCTCCAGAGTTTTGATGTGAATCTTGGATCATGATCAGAAATGATAGAAAGTGGAACCCCATGAAACATCACCACATTATTTAAATATTGGGAAATTGGTTAACATATAAATCTTCCCGAATAGCGATGAAATGGGAAAACTTGGTGAGTCGATCCACTATAACCCATATCACATTGTTTCCTTTGGATGTTATTGGGAGAACAATGACAAAGTCTATAGTAATATTTTACCACTTCTATGTTGGTATGAGTAGTGGTTTCAATACCCCTTTAGAAAGTGTCACTCCACATTAATTTGTTAACACACCAAGCACATCACAGTGTAGTCAGATATCTCACTTTTTATATTACCCCACCAATTATGATCATGAATGTCCCTATACATTTTCATTCTTCCAGGATGTATAGAGAAGGTAGAGCTATGAGATTCTTCCCTCATCTCATTCACTATTTCTGGAATATATGGAACACATAGGCTTGTACAAAATTTCAATGAACCTTCTTGATCAATATTGACCTTAGGAAACTTCCCATTATTCATAGCCTCTATATTCTATTTTAACAATGGATCTTCTCTTATATCTTTCTTGATCATCTCTACTAATGATGGTTGAGAAATCATTTAGTATAGGGTTGATTATGCCCCTTCCCTTATGATTCTCATATAACATTTAACTAAGTTTTTTATTAAGGTTTATCCTTGAATCCTCATCATTTTCAGTACAACAAGTTCTTTCTTACTTAATGCATCAATAACTTTGTTTTATCTTTTGGGATAATAATTAATTGAACAATAATAATCTTTAAGAAGTTCCAACCATATCTACTGTCTCATGTTTAATTACTTTTTTTATGAAAATATACTTCAATCTTTGTTGGTCTATGTATATATCACATTTATCTCTATAAATATGGTGCCTCTATATATTCAGAGAAAAAATAACCACAACTATCTCTAGGTCATGCATAGGATAATTCTGATCATGGGGATTTAACTAAAGAGATGAATAATCAATCACATTGTCATTTTGTATGAGGACACACCCAATCCCTTTCAGACATGTATCGATAAAAATAAAAAATCCTTCTACGATAGAGGGTAGAGTTAACATAGGTGTTGTAACCAATATCTTCTTCAACTCTTGGAAACTTTCTTCACACTTCATAGTCTAGATGAACTCACCCCATTTTTGAGTTAACTTGGTTAGTGGATTAGAAGGTCATGATTTTTTTTCATAATCTTATTATAATATAATAAAAAAATCAAGGAAACTATGAATATCAGTTACTATTAAAGGATGATTCTACTCCTCAACAACCTTCTTCTTGGCAGGGTAAACTGGGATTTCTTCATTAGTTACCACATATCCCCATAAATCAAATTATTGTAACCAAAATTCATATTTTTTGAAATTTACAAATATCCTATACTTCCCTAGATTTTTCAATATAAGCCTTAGATTATCCTCATATTCCTTTAAACTTTTGGAATATATAAAAATATCATCAATAAAAACTACCAAAAATTTATCAAGGTAGTACTTAAAGAATCTATTCATCAAATCCCTAAATAGAGCTGGTGAATTAGTCAATACTAAGGGAATAACAACAAACTCATAATACCCATATCTTGATCAGAAGGATGAATTTGGAATATATTCTTTCTTTACCCTAAATTGATGATAACTAGATCAAGGATCAATCATGGAGAAGGATTGAGCCCCATAAGGATGATCAAATAAATCATCAATCCTTGGGAGAGGGTACTAATTCTTCAATATGATCTCATTAAGTTCTCTACAATTAATACATAGTTGCATTGATCCATCCTTCTTCTTCATAAAGAGAAAAAGTGATCCCCTAGGAGACACACTTGGTCAGATAAAACTCTTTTCCAAAAGTTTATTGGGTTGTTTCTTTAATTCCCCTTTATCCACATTCTCCATTGAATATAAGGTCTTTAATATCTTCATGGATCTGGGTATGAGTTCAATGGAGAACTCTACCTTTATTTCTAGGGGAGGTTTAGGTAACTCTTTAGAAAATATATCGATGTATTCTTGAATGATGGGAACATTTTATATTATTATACATTCATTTTATTCTTCCTCTTCACTGATCATCTCCATAAAGAAGGCTATGGGTGTTGCTTCAAGAAAAAAATCAGGTCACAATATCTCTCCTTTTAAAATAACTATAGGTTTTCCATTAAATAATAATGAAAATTCCTTGATTCTGTAGTTGATATTAGAATTATATTTTGAGAGTCAGTCTATCCCTAGTATAATGTTGAAATCCAGCTTGGGAATGAATACTAGATTTGATATGTGATTGTGCTCAACAAACCAATACTAACTTTTCTATACATAATTGATGCTTGTATATTCCCTCCAAGAATCTTAAATGATAAATATACTTATAAAAGTTTCGGGATGGATTTTATATTCTCTGAAAACTAGGTGTAATTAATTTAATGTGTAGAACCGGAATCAAACAAATTACTTTCTATCTTCGAGAGAACAATGAGAGTACCGACCACCACATCATTTAGAGCCTCTACTTTAGACGTTTTGAAAGAAAATTATAGAAATTTTTCCCTTGGACTATGATGGATTTTATGGTTACTCCCCTCCACTACCTTTTTATATGAATATTTATAAGAAATGTTCCCAAGTTTTCCACATGTAAATTCCCGTGTTTTTTAATCGGGTTTAAATTATGATGGTTTTCAAATTTTTTTCCATGTATCGATAGGTCAATTTTAAAACCGAGGTCTGGAACATAATTATGAGTGTTGTAACACTTAAATATTTCATGTTTGTACTTGGGAGAATACATGATAATTTTATTGGGTGTCCTGAAGAGTCTTGGGAGCACCAAATCCGAAAAAGTCCAATTTAATGGATTTACATGGGCTACGCACGATTGTGGTCAAACCCGTGCAGCTTATCCAATTTAATATTTTATTTATTTTAATTAAATAATATTAAATGGGATATTTGTGTTTAAATAGAATAATTTGTAAATAATAATAATGTTATTATTATTATTATGGCATATGAAAATATTTAGATGTTAAAATATTTTAATTTCATGATTAATAGGGTGTAACTTTTGTGTGAAATTAATGTGACTTTTAGGTATCTCAAAGAAACATTTAATTAAATGAGGAGTAAAAGTTATGTGAAATTAAATTATGAGTTTCAGATTTAATTAAGATGCATTCAATTATATAAGGAGTTTCATAATTAATAAGGAATCTTTTTTATTTAATAGCGGTGTTAGGTTTTATCTAAGGTTGAATAATAATAATAACGCGATTATTATTATTATTATTTTATGAGTATAAATATTATTATTAATAATGTTTGTTATTATTATTATGAAGAATAATAATAATGTATTTTTGGGGTTTTTTAATTAAATCCATGGAAAAGAGGGATTTAATTAATTATTGAGAAATAGTGGTTTCATTTAATTAATTTGAGTTAAACAGAATTTTGTTACATGTTGTGTAGTAGGGAGTTTTGGGTTTTATCAAAGAAGTGTTTCATTAGATGATAATAATAATGATGGTTATTATTATGGCGGTTTCATTTATTTAATTTGAGGTTGAAATGAATTTAATTAAATGAGTTATTAGGGTTTCATTTAATTAAATTACAGGTCAATAGAAATTTAATTAATCATTGTGATGAAAAAGTTTTATTTAATTAATTCATGTGGGGAGAATTAATTAAATAAATATGAGTTGGAGTTTTTAATTTAGTTAATTTGTGTTGATAGAATTTATTTAAATAAAAAAATGTGGGGAATTTATTAAATTAATTTTTTTGAATGAATTTAATTAAATAATATGTTAATGAGGAGTTAGTGGTTATCAACAAAGAGTAATATTAAAGACATGTAGATGAGGAGTTGTGTATTATCAAATAAAGGTAACATTAAATAGTAATATTAAATGAGGAATAAATGTCGAGTTGGGTTTAATTTAATTAAATTCACAGTAATGAAGAATTTAATTAATTGATTCATAATGGAGGTTTTATTTAATTAATTTCATGGTTAAGTTAAATTTGAAATGCGCATTGGGACCATTTTAAATGCAGAAATTAGGTAATGCACAGTTAGTCAAACCATGCTAGTCAACAGCACGGTTACCTGGTTTTTTAAATGCTGTTTTTATTTAATTTAAATAAAACAAAAATTTAATAATAATAGTAAGTATGTTATTATTATTATTAATGTATTTAATTAATTAAATAAATGTTACAATAATTTAATTGGATGATTAATGGGGGATTTTAGAATTAACTATGAAACAATTATTTAAAGGTTAATTAATGAATAAATGTTATATTAAATGAGAATAATAAATGTTATTATTATATTATATCTATTAGTTTAATAGGGTGTTAAATAGTTTATTGAGAGAGAATGAAGGAGGAGGCACACTGCAGGAGCAAAGACACACACAAGGCCCCCACCCTCTTACGAGGCATGCTACAACCCCTTGCCGGATCCTCTTTGAATGCTCAGATCCTCCAGATGTCTTCACAAATCTTGTGCTCCTCATCAAGGTGAGTCCGTTTGTGTATGTTTCGTGATTCGCATTGGTTGTTTGGCTCCTCCCTCACCCTATTTAACTAGTCAAAGAACTAAGGTTCAGGTTTAATTGGGATTCTTTTTTTTTTGATTTTAAGGTTGTGTGAGGGGCTTCTCAAGACCCATTGGTCCGTATTCCAACTACTTCCGTTAAGGGTGAAGCATTTCGGATCAATTTTGGTTCATCGCCGACATATTAGGGTGTGGGTTTAAACCCATTATTTTGGTTTTGCACCCAATGAATTGGATTCTTATGGTGTTTTTGTGTTTCAGTTAATATTTTGGTCTGCATTGGTCCCCACCACACTATTTATGGGTTCCAGTTAACGATTGTTAGGTGCGATGATAAATTCTGGATACACGTGCCTTTTTGTTGATGTGCATGTACCCGAGCAGATCACAATTGAGTTTTAAAGCTTTGGCTTGGTCAAATTCATTGAGGTAGGGTCCTTTCCAAGTCCTAAATTTTACAAATGAATTAATAAATTACTTACTACACTTTTATTAGAAATTTAATCCACGCAGTGAAGTATTTATATTGAATGCATCTCAATGTGGATTTAGCACGTTTATTGATTTAAAATGATAAATTTCATAAGTGTTTTGTGTGATATATAATTTCACGATTTTGTAATGAAAACCCTTGATCAAGGTGAAATTCCTTCAAACCAAAAAATAGTGGTAGTGTTATATCATGTTTTCTCGTGGTTTGAGTTTTCCATATATCTTTCTATTAGTAATGATATATGAAGGGTTGATTCCATGAAATGAATATTTGATTTTTAAATTTATCATGGGATGATGAGGTTCTTTAATATTTCTAATTAATTATTGAATTAATCAAGGGATGTTGACCTTGCTGAAACATATTAATTAATTGTGAATTGAATAAATGGAAATGATGTTATATATTAATTTGTTTAAAAATTAATTAATGTGATAAGTCATTTTGGATAAATTGATGTAATTAATGGTGAATTAATTATGTGTTCTTGTATTAATTGATTTAAATATGTATAAATTAATTATGGAGAGTTGAGATTTAGATTGATATAATTAATTTTTTATAAAATTAATTATGGTATGTGTTTTATTCTATAGATTAATTAATTAAAGAATTAAGTAATCCTAATATGCACTTAGTTAATTATTGCATTAACTAATAGTTTTAGTATTTTTAACTAATCGGTTGGATTAGTAAGAGAATAAAGGTAATTTATTGGTAAATTAATTATCATGTTTTCAGTTAAAGAATTAGGATAATTTAATGTTGAGTAAATTATCTAGTTGACTTGCTTGTGGTTAAGAGTAATTAATTGTTAATTAATTATTAACTATTGAGATATTGAATGGTTAATTGATTATAGAATTATTTTATGGGAGTTTTATGTTGTTAATTAGTTGTTGAATTAATTAACAGAATTGATTAATTAATTTATTTATTAATTAATGGATGGTTTTGGGGTGTTATACATGGAATTCTTCACAAATGATAAATATATATGTACGATTGATAAACGGGTTTTGAGAGAGGGACTGATGCACCAAATACTGACGAGATGCAAGACATGGAGTTATACACCCAACTTGCATGCAAATATTCCTTTATGGGACAAGGATTGATGCTTCAACTACCCATGGGTTGTGAGACAAGGTCTAATGCTCCCAATACTCATGAGGGTGCAAGGCTTAACGTTCTACACCCATTAATTGACATTGGACTGTGGGTCCAATTGGTCATACATGAAATGAATTAAATGGTTATTGAAAGCCGATGTGATGTAATGATTTGTGATTGAATATGGAAAATGGTTCAAACCCTAACACAACCGAGGTAGGTATTGAGATACGGGTTTCCAGGGGAACCCATAGATTTATGTAGTTAAATAAAGAATATCAATTAACAAGGCTTATATATTTTAATGATCTTGAATAAATTATAATATAAAACGAATGAGTGATAAATGTTGTGTATCCCTGAAAAATGTATAATATAGGTTCAGACACCAGCTGAGGGCTGAATAAGGTACTTGGGTATATAGTTGCATTGTATTGCTTACTTTATTTATGCATGCTTTCACACTATTTAAATTATTTATCGAATGTCTGGATTTGGAGTAGACACCACTGGTCCTAGCCTATTGATATTTATATCTCACAACCTACTCAGGACGATATTACACTGGGGTACCCATGTAGATTCTATTTGGTCGTAGGATTGTGCTACTTTCATATACTTGGGAGATATGATCAGAGGACCGAGCGAAAGCTCAGGATGCTTGAGGAGATCTCCCTTGGGGCTTTGAGGAAATGTTTTTTTTCTTTATTGATCAGTAAATAATGATGTATTGTTCATTAGTTTCATTGTTTTACCATCTTGACATGAATGCATTGTATAACATTGGCATTGTCCATTAGGTTTTATAAAATATTTATTAAATTATGTTTTTCACTACTTTATCATTATTCACACTACTTTCTCCATTTGATGATATTGTCCACTATTTTTACTCTGATAAGAGGGTATAGTCTCCCCACTGACTATCCTTAGACCCTCGCTTCTAGTCAGCATCCTCTGAAGTATGGGGAGATGCACTTTAAGTCATGTGGTGACTGGTCTGACCACCTTTTCAGGGGTGATCCGGATCGGGTTGTTACACCATACTTATAGTATGCGACTTTAGGTTAGGCCTACACCATCATTCATTTGTATTTAGTGTTGAGAAGTTGAGTTTTCACCACACTATGAAAGCTACAAGCTATATGGCCATCTCTTCCGCAATTTCCAAATATCTCTTCTTTTCATTTGATCTATGTGACCATTGAGTCTCTTAAAACTCTAGTTTAACCTTCATATCTCTCCAAACTATCTCCTCATAGCTATCATAGTCTCGATTGGATAGATTCATCCATAGATGGGGTATTAGTCCACTGAAAAATCAGTAAACCTTTTCATTGTGATCTATAAAAAATCTTGAGGTCTAATGATAAAGAATTATAAATTTCATCTCATAGCTTCCCATGGATTAATTTTACTTATACATCAGCTCTAGTAATTCATTATCCATTTTTGTTCGCATCGAATAAGGGAAAAATTTATTGAAAAAGGATCCCCTAAAATCTTCCCACTCTATAAAATCAATCTCCCTTCTTGGATTTATGTTTTAATCAGTTTCCTCCACTAATCAACTTATCCCTCTAAGAGGCACACATCCAGGGTCACTTTCTCTTGTTATGAACAACATAGTACATAAATGATATTTTCCATAGATATTATCCATTTTTTAGTAATCAATGGTTAGGTTGATCCACTAAAAAGAAGGCAGTCATTGATGCATGAAGTACGGAATAGAAAGTTATTCCCATAGAGGTGAATCAGGTATCTCGAATTGATTCAAGTTACTATTTATTAGCTGAGTTAGTTGATTCATTATTCTCATGATGTTTTCCATTCTGACTTCCATTGGAGATTCGTTAGTTCATGGTCCATTACTCTCACCATTTAAATGGTTCCTCCAAATTCCTACCATTTTCTAAAATAATTAAACCTTATTGAGAAACATGTTTATTTTAAGAAAATTATAATTCTAAAAGAATTTTATTTCTTAAAAAATCATTCTTAAATATGTTATTCTATAATAAAAATTACAATTTTTTAACATCCTTCATAATGGTTCATAAAAATATTTTGAACAACCAAACATATCCCCCAGGAGTATCAAACCAAGAGTGCATCATGGCCCATTCTCATGTACCAATTTCCATTTGAGTCCATATGGGAGTGGTTTTTTTGGGTGTTACCCCTAGACACATTTATGCCAAATCCACATCCACTTGTTTATATCCAAATAGGGATTTTTTTGTTTAGAAAAACTTAATTAATACTTCAAAAAAATACCAGGATGTGTTCTTATATTTAAAATTTTCTCTAGGGTTATTACTAAATTTTCAAATCCTAATATTCAAAAATAACTAAACCATCCTTTGATACCAACTATGGAACCCCACCTTTTTATTACATAACTTTTCATTACATTGTACAAATAGATGATCTTTTAAAGTTTAGTTTCTTGGAAAGAAGGTACATAATACATGAAAATATAAAACATTATTAAAATAAACTTGAAATGATTCATCATTTTTTCATCCTAAGTAAATTTACTACATTTCATAAACTAGAGACATACATCAAAGGAAAGGTAGAGTATACGACCCAGTAAGGGAATAACCAAGGCAAACAATTTACATGTGATCTTGAGGGATATCAATAAGAACATGAGGAATTTCATTATGGAATGGGAAAGATAACCCGAGGAATATAATAATAAAAATAACATGAATTATGACATGTAAATGTGAATAAAACATTTAACTTATACATTTATAAGAATATCACCAAGGTTAATCACCAAGGTGTCATAACTGAAAATTACCAATGTTATTCACCAAGGTATTATAAAACATGTCATCTATAGAGATTAAATTCTTTACCCAATGAATTTGAGAAATATTAGGACACACCCTTAACATGTATTAATTTCATGTGATCCACATTGATAATAATCAGACATTTCATAAATTACTTGTGGGTAAAAAATAAATGGGTTTCATATCAAAATCATGGTGCTTAAAAAGTTATTAAAAACATGATTACTATGTAATTTCATCCCACAAAAATAGAATGTGGGTTTCATGTATTTTAATAACAAAATAAAATAAATTATTTTTACATATATGTGGATAGCCTTGTGAAATAGAGAGTTGGGTATTCACAAAAATAAAATAAAATAGTTTTTCTTGAGGATAAGAGGGATATTTTGAGAAGTAAATTCGGTATCATAATGGGTATAAAATTAAATTTAAAAAATGGTTAAATCAATGGATAAAAGTTTATCCCATTGATAAAACATAAATTTATAGTAAGGTTATGATAAAAATGGAAATATAAGAGAGTAACCATAACATTTAGAAGACATATATGAAAATAAGTTCTTGAATCAAAGAGAAAAGAAGGATAATTTGCTTACCTTGAAGAGTTACTCCAAAAACATGAGGATTGGGACCTTAGGGGCTTGATAAAAACTTGTAGGTACTCTTTAGTTGTTAAAAATACTAGATATTTGTGAAGTATGGATTATGAGTGAAAGGAAATTTAGAAATGGGTGGGTATTTATAGAAATATTGGAGGATTTGTTTATTAATTTCCAAATATAGGTATTGGAAATCTAGGTTTTGAAAAAAGGAAAAACATGGCCATGCCCATGATTTTGGAAAATTGGGAAATATTTCATGTTATTGTAACCCAAAATGAACAAAAATTATATTATAGTACTTCTTTTTTCAAGAAAAAGTAATGTTCTCAAAAAATAATATTTTTATTATTAAAGTTTCTATTTTGGACTTTAGAAAGTAACTTATAGGTTTGAAAATTGATTAAAATCTATTTAAATAATTGAAATTAATAAAATAACACATTTTAGGTTATTTATTGTGGTTAATTAATTATTACATCATTATTAAATAATTATGATGTTATTAAACATACCAGAAACCTCAAACCATATTTTTACTGTTCACAAAAATAAAGCATTTAGAAAATTATCATTAATTAACCATAACTTAAATTCAATGTGTTGATTTAAAAAATGATTTTTATTTTATCATAATAATTCTAAAAGTATTATAATTTTTGTTCTAAATATAAAATCACTTATTTTTTAAAAAAACAGTGGGTTGGAAATGCATAGTAAAATTTATTACACTTAAAATTTTTCAATGTCATAGTAAAATTATCATATAAATTAAATTTAAATAAGATTTTTTTATCATTATATTTCATTAAAATAAATTTTATTCATATTATATTAGTTTTTTATGAAATATATACATCCTTTCTAAAAATCACAATTTGTGTCTGAGAAATCCATTTATCAAAACAATTATTAAAATAGAATTGATGGAATAACAATTATATTTATACAAAGGAATTACACTTTAAGTAACTAAGGACTAGAAATGTAACCCCTTATTAAACCCATGAACACCCTAAGAGTAAGGTGTGAGATGGTGGTAGTTTCATGAGGTGCCTCATCTAACATCAACCAAGTAACAATCTCTATTAACTTGAACTTCTCCCATAATCGGTTTCATTAAAGAATCTCTTGTTGAATATTGGCTTGGGTTTGGTCAATGTCGAAACCTAGTGATTGTTGTGGCCATCAAATTTTTTTTCTATATCAATTATCCTTTATAAAATTTTACTTATAAACACTATTTATAACTTTAAAATTATTATCAAGAGTATAGTCCCCAATGGTCATATTGACCAAAAGTGATAATTGACCAACAATTATAATTGACCAACGATCATATAACGATCGAATCCAAAAGGTCACATTTCCCTTTATATCAACTTTATCATTAAGTATATATTATTTTTTTATATAATATAATATAACACAAATTTTCAGGAAACAATTACCATTCCAAAAGCCTGGTTCATTACAAAACACTTGAGTCTTTAGTTGATTAGAGCCTACATATAATGGCCTAAGATTTTGGATCCTTTAAAATACATAATATTCTCTATAACTTAGATCATATGCTATATAAAATGTAACTGAAACAAAAAATATTAAGAATTAATTTTTAATAAATATATAATAAACACTAATATTGTAAACAATTTATAGTTATTACCTTTATATGGTAAGTAATTAATATGAGATAATATTGAAAAGGTTATTTTTAATAATTTTTTTTTCATTATATCATATATTTTCTTTTAAAAAATATAAATTTATAAGTTTTAGAATTAAAATTATATAAATTAAATTAAATTTTTTAATTCCTCAGAAAAAAATTATCTTAGGATAGTTTTTTATATTTGTATAAAATAAATGAATTTTAGGTGAATTATGAAGAATATCAATTTTGCTAATATCACCAAATTTATATGGATTAGAAGTTTTTGAAACAATAAATATATATATAATAAATATTTATAATTTAAAATAAAATATTTAAATGTGACATTTTAAATTTATAAAAATCATGACAATCATTTTATAAAATAAATTAATAGTTTTTGAAAACTATTTTTTATTTGTTCCTTTAATTAAATTCACAAATTGTAAAATTAGGTTTATATTTATTATAATGTCACGTAACTATTATTTAAGAAATTATAATATTCTTAATATCATTATAATAAATAAAATTAATATTTTTTTCATATACTTAAACTTTATGATTAAAAATATATATCATAAAAACAGGTTTTTTATACCTTACATGTGCCAAGGTTAAGATTAATTTACATATACATAGAAAGTTAATTTGATAAAATGATTCTTAAATTTTGGAAAATATTGTTCATATTATTTAATATGGATAATTTAATTTTTAGTTATAAAATTTATTTTATTAGGATTAATTCTAATTACAATAATAAATGTTAAACAATTATTTTAAAATTAATTTTTTATTAATAGCAAGGATTTTTTATCAAATCAGTTAAATTGAAATATTTTAAATAATGAACCTAATATTATTTAGGAGCACATAAATAAATATATTAAATCCCATTTAGTTGCAATAAATTATAAATAAGATTAAGAATCCATAATGGTCAAAAATGTATTTTTCCCACTAAAAGAATTTTTTTAAAATATTATCTATTTTAATTTAAATATTAATTTTATAATATTTATAAATTTAATTTGATTAAATGTATTTTAAATTTAGTTTTAGTTCACCCAAATTCTTTCATAATGATTATGTTATATTTTCTAATTAAACATAAAATCACTTAGTAAAAAACTAGTTACATAGTTTAAAAGTAAAATAGTAACTATAAGAAACATAATGATGAAACTCTATAACTTGTTAGAAATATGTTTGGAAACACTTGTTTGAGCCTTTATTGACCCAAAAATACTCCAAATCCCATTATTTATGAACTTTTACACCATTTAACTTGAAATAACGTCATGGAATTATTAAAATATAATGGGGGTTTCCAAAATTTCTCTTTTCCTCTCTTATAAAATGGGATCTCCAATTTTATTCTATATAAAACCCTCTCCCAAAAACATAATCCCCTATCCACTCATATCTATCATAATAACTTTAATTTCAAGGGAACTTCAAAGTAAAAATCAAGTCTTCAATGGAAGTATTATCTCCTTCCTAAGATTTTCTTCTTAATATTAATCTTCTAAATATCTTATCAACACAATGATATGATGACTTAAATATAATTATTATACTAATATGTTTTTATATTAATTATATAAACCTTATATATTAATTTACATCCACTTATAATAACAAAATAATGTCAACCATGTTGATGCACGGACTACCGCCCCCATGAAGAATAATTTTTTCATTTTCCTTCAAGATTTTAGTTATTTATAAAAGAAAAATAAATCTAGTTTAATATCATAAAAACATAAAAGTTTTATCATTATTCTAATGTTATAGTGATATTATGTCAAAATAATTACCTCCTTAACCATACTCTCTCATCAATTTAAAGCATTTTCAAGTTTGGGTTGATTTAACCACCTACCTAAACAATGTTTTAAAATGAAATTATGGATGACTATGAGAACATGGAATTTTTTTATAATATATTAAAAAAATAATTATTATTATATTGTTTTTTAAATATAATATTAATTGTTTAAATTATTATTATAGTGACATTTCTTTCATTAAAATTATCGAAATAATTCATCCTCAATTACGTTTTTAAATAACATAACCAAAACACATATGGAATGAAATAAAAAATTGAATAAAATATAATTTATATGTTAACTAATATTAAATTATATATCAATATTTATCTTGGTACCAATTTATGGTTAACTACATCATAATTATTAAACATGTTCCAAACTGTTAAAGTTATTAACACATGATCGTCATAATATGCTCTAAATAATTAATATAATCTTGTTAAAGAATTATAATAAGTATTATATAATTCTAATATTTATTATTATAGTTAAGAAATAGTATTTTAGGTTAGTTAATTTTTTAAATGAGGTTATAGTGCGATCACTATGAAAGGAAGCTAGGTGAGGGCTTTCATTTCAATTTACATTCATCGAGACATGTACATGTTATACACCATGTTTACATTTGTATGGGGTACATACCAACCCATTGAGATTCTTATATAATTATTATCATTTATTTCATGATATTAAATTTTTAATTTCATGCTATATTAATCTCATAGTATTAATTCAATTGTTACAAAGGATGTAAGGTGTTTTTTGTGACTCAATTCTCTTCCTTCAGTCATAATCACTCTTTTTTTTATATATTGAATTTCATGAATGATATATTATAACATATGATGATTTTAGGATTTATTTACACATATTTTTTTGGGAAATAATATTTCAAAACAAATTCTTCATCATTTATGATTCTAATGTTTTGTAATTTTTTTGTTAAGAAAAATTCAAATTTTTTTAATAGATTTTTATTCCATATCCATGTTTTTACTTCCCATAATTTTTCTATTTTACCTAGTGAAAACACAAACTTTTTTATGTCCAATAATCATTTTTATCCACTTTATTCTTTTTAAAACAAATGTTTCTTCATAATTATAATGATTTTGGTTATCAACATTGTTATTTGGAAATGTTGAAAAGGATTTTCCATCTTTTCGAAATAAAATGTTTTATCAATCACTCCATATTTTGTTTTGATAAATTTATATATTTATCAATTATCTATTATTAAATATTTTTTAAATAAAAAATTTTTATAGTATTTTCACTTATATTTTTGAAAACTTTATGTATTTTTTAATTCTCCATTATTAATTATTTTAAACTAGTAGCTTTCAAAGTATTTTCAATTATTTGTTTTTAAAATTAGTATCTTTTTTAAGTGACCAATATTAAATAATATTTTAAAAGTAATACTTTTTAAATTATTTTCAATTGTACTTTTGAAAACCATTATGTATTTTCATGTATGTTTTTTAACCATTTAGGTTTAGGTTTTCAAAATTCATCCCTTACCCTTTACAAAAATGTTTTAAATGTAATTTTTAAGTCAATATTGTAAAAGGTTTGTGAAAACATTTGTATTTTCACATGTATTTTTACTCCAAGTTTTTTCTTTCATGAAGTTTTGTTTTGACTATCCTCTATATTTTATTATGTTATAAATCCTTTTATAAAATTATATTTTGATATCCTATGATTTATTGATCTCATGTTTGTGATAAGTTTAAGAAAACCCATTTTTTCCATAGGTTATTTCATAAATATAATGATAGTTGACTTTATGTGGCATGAATATGTATGGATGATGACGTGTTGGGTCCTATATCATCCAAAAAATTCCATAGTTTAATCTTACATCTCATGAGATAGTTAGGTTAATACATAGTGAGTTTGTTCACATAGGTGTGGGCATGATGTGTTTACTCACATTTTAGGCATGGACATAATGAGTTTGTTCACATAGGCATGGGGATAAGGTGTTTTATCACATAGGTTTACCTATTATTATAGTTGTGATAAAATTATATGTTGATTATCAATTTATTACAAATATTCATGTTTCTTATCAATTTATTCTAGATTTTCATGTTTCTTATCACTATATGTCACACATTCAAGTAGATTATTAATTTATGCCACATTTACAAGTTGTTTATAAAGTTGTGTCAATTTTTTTAGATGAATTTCCTTTCCATTAAATTCCATGTTTTTAAGATTATACCATATTTTCAAATTACTCATCAATTTTATTTCATGCTCATATGTAATATGAAAATTGAGATACGTTTTGAGCGAGTTAATATCTGTTATGCTTTTTTAAAATTATTTTTATGGTATTAGAGTGATCCATAAGGGTTTATTATTATTATGCATTTTATTATGGCCATTGTTATGATATTTATGTCTTCTTATGTTTTACTTCATGTAAGTAAATTTTTCCCCACTGATTGTTTGATATCATAACTTTCTTATTTTTATAATCTCTAGGTTATGAAGTGGGTTATATCATGAAAGATATGAAGAAAAGGGTCTATAGGATCATGATTTTGAAGAAATGCTTATAAGTGAATTAAAATAAGATATTTATATAGAAAATTTACAAGACAATAAACCCTTTGGTTCTTGGGTCATGAGAATGTTCATGAGATGTAATATTTAAACCATGATATTATAGTAATATTTGTGTGATTTTCAGAATGGGTCACTATAGTTGGTATTAGATAAGGGTTTAGTTATTTTATATTTTTATTTAGTAATTTTATAGATTATTTTAGTTATTTTTGGAAATTAATTTAGTTACCTTAACTTATTAAAAACACCATATTTTAGTTTATTTATAAGATAATATCCTTGAATATTTGAAAAGTCTTGAGTAGAATATTTTCCATAATATTACATATCTTTTTAGATACAACAAATGGTTTTAGGATTTAGCCAAGATTTACCTAGGGGAAGTAAACCTGAAAAGGGAGTGTTGGGTATTAACTCAATGAGAAATTGGTGCATTGATGCACCCAGAAGATGTCATTAAATACTCCAACAATATTGAATTAGAAATTTAAATGGAACAAAAAACACATTAACTACAAAGATGTACTAAAGTTGAAGCATGCAGTCAATCCCAAAGAGAACGTGGAATATAAAAAAATATTTTTGACTAAACGTTTGGACATCCAAATTTTAGTTTGGCATTGTTAATATTATGATATAAATTAAATAATTAAAACACAGGTAGAAAGATAGGAAATGAGTGTAAATTTTAGAGTATAGGAAAAAGTGTAATCCTATATTTGACTAGGGATCGACCTATGGCGTAAGCTATAAAAAAATAAAAATACACCAATTGTTCTTATTCCAACCAATTGGAACAACCTAATCTAGAAATGAATTATTGGTATTGATTTGTTGAAAACCTAAGAATAGGAAGCTTGAATTCTTGGAAGAAATAATTATAGGCTATTGGTCCTACCCTAATAATATCAAACTAGGACATGGTTATTAAATTTTCATATTCGATGGTCAAGGATAATGAAAGATAAAGAGATTGAAAATTTTATTAAACCTATTTACTAGTTATTGGGTTACCCATTATAAATTTAAGATATTAATTAAGTTCAAACCACCCCTACTCTAAACCCCCAATCCTAAAAGGATTAAACCATCATCATCGGGTGATCATCAACAATGAATAAACAATAATATATAGCTATAGAAATTATATGAGAGTGAATGAGAAGGATAATGAATAAAATAGAGAGATTTTAATTAAAGTTGAAAGCATTAAAAATTACATTAAAGAAAGAAAAGGAAAACAAAACCTATCTATGAAGTACTCCTGGTTGAAACCATACGACAACATATTGTTGGTTGAGCCTCACACCTAGAATGGAATTAATGAATCTCTTGGATCAAACTCTTATTTATAATCTCTGATGTCATGAATCCTATTCCATGGGTCAATTAAATGTTTTAATGTCTGTTTGGGTCATAAATGAAGAATTCCTATCAAAGATATATTGAAAATCAGAATTTTTATTCTCTATCCGATAGTTTCACATCATGTAAAGATTACGAAACATGTAATCTTCAGGCTTTGAAACATTCATAGAATGATTCAGAACATGTATATCTTTTAAGAAAATTTTTACATGTATCACAAAATGAAACATATGTGCTTACAGTGACACAAATGAACTTCAATCGGAGAGATTCTCTTCTTTTTCACATCCTTTAATTTATTAAAACCTTGATTATTTTACATTTTGTAATGAGTAAACGACCTATAAAGTGTGTTTCTATCTCTAAAATATATATTTGTCTTCTGTTCTTCAAATTTTTGCCTCTAAAATCACTTTGGATTCAATATTAAATATCAAATTCATTAAATTTCCATTTTTGTGTCGATCCATGAAGCATCTTGGTATAAATTGATTTCATCTTCTCAAAATGTCACATTTTCTTTTGTATTCCTCTAAATTATAGTCCTTCATAAGAATACAAAAAACATTAATAAGAGTAAAACATATCAAATGAAATTAATCAATATTTCAGGAATTCACATTTAAAAACACATGAATTAAAGATATAAAAGAGACATATTAAATACCCCCACACTCAAATCATTGGTCATCCTTGAGAAAAACTCAATATCGAAACACTATGGATCCATACCCAAAAAGGTAATTTTTAAAAAATAATTATTATAAAAATAAGTTATAACAAAAGATTTTACAAGAACAACACATACCGACTAAAGAATCTAAAAATCATGCCTCATTTTTAAATTTCAATTCAAGTCATTTACCCCTTTGACACATAGTTTTTCAAAATTTCATTAACACACATGCCATTTATGATTTACCTAAACATTTATTTTTTCACCCATCACTTAGTATAACAATTTTATTAGAGTTATGATCATATGTCATGAACATGATCCTTACCACATGATTGCATTGAATCTAGTTTCTCCACCCTATAAAGACAAATATCACAATTAATCATGAGGGTTCTGAAATTCAAGTTCAGATGACTCTGAGGCTAATGGTTGGTTAGAATTAATATTGGAAATCAATTCATGATCAATGAGGAGGCTAAACTCTAAAGTATAATACCTGATATTCAAAATACAATCTAATTTAAAATATCCTCACTAAAATATAATGACATCTCACACCCCCAAAAAAGCAAAGTAAAAGTCTCATAGACAATGCAATAAAAATGATAAATGACCCTACCTTGTTGTTGTTTTTATTTTTTTGAGATTTATACCTAGGATAAGTCTCACATCCACCACCTAACCAAATAAAATTTTTAGATCATTGGTCAGGAAGTGGTGATTTTTAACATACCCAAGAAACAAACCAAAATTAATATTATTATTTTCTTTGAAATTCACGATTTAAATGAACCTCACATCCACCATATAACCACATATGATAAAAATCATCGGTTTAGCAATGGAGATTTTTTATTCTCCCAAGTCACAACACATTTTTTAGGGTTTTTTCATCTTTTCTTTTTAATAAGAGGGATAAAAAAATGAAGTATATTGATGAAAATATGAATCTTCCCCCCAAACCCCATAAAACACAGTGTAGTCTCCTCTCAAGTTACAAATTTCCATCTCCAGCATGAATAACCTCTCCCCCAACTCATTTAATTGAATATCATAAAAAATACAAAGAGTAGGGTCATAAAATAAAATAATGGTTTGTAATGTGGCTTAATCCTAATAAAGTCATCCATGGATTCTATGAGCAAAGAAGGGTAAATGTATAGGTGGATCTAATTATAAATGGGCTCATCAAAAAATAAATTAATCACTTTGAAAGGGAATCTTTTTTGTCATATCTATGATAAGATATCAAGGCAATTTCTAGTCAATTTACATGCCCTGAGTTCCACTCAAGAAATATTCTCAGAAAATAGGAAATATTTGGTCCAGAATCCTCTCAAGAATGGGAATAAAATATTAGTCAATTAGGTTATGGTATAAAAATAAATAACTAGTTTACTCAATGCAAGCTTCTAAGAATCAACATTAATAAAATAAATAATATTAGTAATAATCTACAAGAAATTCAAAATTGAAATAATAAAGTGACTTTTAGAATTTCCATTTATATATTTTTCAGTCATGGGAATTATATTTTAAATTTTCCTAAATTTAAAAATAATTCTTCTAACTGATGATGCCGCATAGATTATCAAGAAAAAGAAAAATAATTCATGCATTTTTTGGGGTTAATATAATTAAATTTAGTTCATGTAACAATTTAATTAAATTTTAAATTTTTTAAAAAATAATTTTGCAAAAAAAATAGGGGTAAAAAAATATAATCAAGTAAAAAGAACTCCCCTTTCATTGAAACTTTTGAATGAGTTTCTTAGGTTCAATATGGCCCAAGTTCAGAATGTGAATTTATTTTATGATGTTTATTTTTTAGAATACCTGATGTTAGTGAAGTTCTTGATTTTTATTAGTCTTTTTTACATTACTTCATTTTATTCTTGCTTCTTGCTTCCATTGACTGAAAAACATTAATATGTAGTGAAAGTACATTCCCTTATTAAATTTTAAAATATTTGGATCGAATAGATAAATAGGTTAAACTTTGTGAGATTTAATAAACTAATAAAATAAATCTAAATTTCTAGAAATCTATTTCAAAATCTAGGCTACCTCCTAGTAGATTCTCTTTTTTATGGCCATTTAGGTTGGACTTTACCTTTTTTAGCTAATTGGAATATGATATTGAGCTATCTATCTTATATTTTTCCACTTATAAATATGTTGTGAATATGGGGTAGTTCTTCAATTCCTCCTCTATTAGTTATTCTTGGATGGTAATTGTGGTGGGATGCATATTACGGTTATATTTAATAAAAATTTAGAGAAATCAAAATCTAACCAGAGTTTGTTGTTCACTTGCTCCACCATAACTTATTCATTTTATTTAGTAGGTTCACATTCTATAATTACTTCTTAAGTTGGAGTTTCTTTTCTCTACTATTCTATTGGAATGTTTAGGTGGTACTCCCATTATTCTTTGGTCTCTAGAATACTTGTGAGGTCTATGCATGTTTTATCAGCATCCTATTCATTCACAGTTTCTTATTCTTTTGAGTCAACGACATGTTATGCTTCAATATCCTTCTCCTATTTCTCATCATCCTTACAATATAGAATATTCATCAGGTTTATTTCAGTATTTTGAATATACCCAGTAAATTATTGATCTTATTAATCAGCAAACCATTAATATTTTCATTATAAATAAAACTATATTACTCACAAGGGAATTTAAATTTATAATAACTTAAGAAAGGCGAGTACAAAATTTTAGATGTTATCTGACTTGTACCTCATTATTATCTACCCTATTATCCAATAATTAAATATAATTTGGGTGTAATGTGGATAGTTTTTGATCTAAAATTTTCTCTAAATGTTGTTGGAAGGAATGATCTTCTCGAATATTATCCTCTTGAGGTTACTTTATGTAAACATCTTGTACTTACTCTGATTCTTGACATTCTTCAAATTTCAAACAATATTTATCCACATTATAAACTATTTGTTGGCTACTAACAAGAGAATTAAAATTATAAATGATTTGAGAAGGGTGAGTAGTCAATTCTACCTGCTCACTGAGTTGTGCTACATGATAGTCCATCCTTTTGTATATCACTTCAGTGTACTTTATCAACATCATGGTTAGTATATATATAGAGTGATTCTATCAAGGTTACTAAAAGTATTTTTATTCATGGTTGTACTGATCTTACTAGGATTTTCCTTAGTAGTCTTGAAAATTGGGGGTTCCTCTATAGGTTTGAAAGTAGGTGTCACTCATCTGATGATGTTAGAATTTATCATATTCAAAAAAATATGAATAATCCCATCTTGTTACATAAACTGACTACCATATTGAATTAAATACTTGCAATGTGGTCATATATTCCTAAAATTAATTTTACTCTGATGGTGATGCAATATAATATTGATGAGGCATGTATTCTATCCTACACAACAAAAAAACTACCACAAGAGTAATATAATAATAATAAAAAATTGAAAGGGGAAAAAATAAGTAAAAACCTGTAAACATAAATAGGATAAGAAAAGTATGTGAACAAATAAATTAGTATCAATTCATATAAAACACTATAATCCTACAAATAAATGAGACCAAAATTTGATTCACCTAGAAGATATCGTTAAATTATATAGTAATATCATATTTAAAATTTAAATGAAACCTGAACTGAACTAACTAAAAAGTTATAGTAAAGTAAAAGCATGGGGTTGATCCAATAGAGAGTGGGGAATTTATAAGAATACATTTTTACTAAAGGTCAGGTATTACCAATTTTATTTTTATTTTACTAAACTAATTATGTAAATTAAATAATTAAAATGAAGGTAGAAATTCAAGATGGTATCATGGTCAATTTCAGGGTATAATAAATAGGATAATCATAGATCTAACACAGGATTAACCTATGGAGTAGGAATCAAAGTGGCGAAAAGAAACCAATTGATATGGGTCTAACAAATTGGATCATTCTAAGCTAGAAAATACTCTTTAATAAAGAGTAATTGAAAACCTATGTGCATAAATCTAGGCTTGTAAGATGAAAGAATTTTAGGCTATTAGTCGTACCTTGATCTTCTCCAACAAGGTCATGGTTGTTCAATTTGCATCTCTAATGGCCAAGGATAATGGAAAATAAGGATATTCAAAAGTGTCTTAAACCAAGTTAATATCCATAGGTTTACCCAGTTTTGATTTTAGATATTCATTACGTTCAAACCACCCCTACTCTTGACCCCTAACCCTAATAGTATTTGCCAATCATTATTGGGTGATTGACAATGATAAATAAACAATAACCCATAAAGAAAAGAAAATAGGTGAGAGTGAATTATAAGGTGAATGAATAAATGACATATATTGGAATTAAATTCAAAATTATGCAATATTAAATTAAATAAAGAGAAGAAAAACAGAAAACTATTTGTGAAGAACTCTGGGTCGAAACCCTAAGGTAGCCTCCCAAGAGTCGAACCTCATGCATGGAATAAAATGAATGAATATCTTGGACAAAACCCTTATTTATAAGACCTTATTCCATCAAATGGATTCAATGGGTCAGTGAAATGGTTTAATGGTCGTTCAGGTCATCAAGGAAAAATTATTGTCAAAGATACAACGAAAATTAGAATTTTTATGAATTATATGATGCTTTACATTATGTAAATATTACATGAAATGCAATATTTGGTCCTCAAAACCTTAATGTAATGAAAAAAACATGTATATATTTCTTTTATATTTTGACATGTGTCACAACATGACACATATGTGTCACACTGTGACACAAGTGAACTTCACTCCAGGAGATTCTATTCTTCTTCGCATCCTATAAATATTTCATTCCTTGTATTATTTCATGTTTTGTAATGAGTAAATGATGTTTAAAGTGTGTTTACATCTTCTAAGGCTATGTTTTTCTTCGATTATTCAGTTTTATGACACTGGAATCTATTTGGCTTTAATATTTAATATCAACATTGTTAAATATCCATTGTCATGCCAAGCCATGAAGAGGTTCGGCATGAATTTCCTTTATTAAATCAAAATGTCATGTTTTCCTTCATATTACTCCAAATGTGATACCTACATAAGAATAAAATAATAATAATAATAACATGACGAAATACCATATGAAATTAATCCATATTCAAGGAATTCACATATAAAAACACATGAATAAATAAATATAAAAGAGAGATATCATGCATAACAAAGAGGCCTAACTGCACACATGGTTTGACACTCTCATGGGATACAATTTTTCTTATTATACTATATCTAAGAACAAGTATTAAATATTTATTTAATAGTTAGTTTAAGTGATTAAGTTGGTAAGTGTAATATAACCTAACTGAATATAATTGACATTAAACTAATATTGACATAGGATGAACTATAGGAAAAATGGTACACTGTAAAAATTTAAAAGATTAAGAATTTTTAAGGTTTAATTCCTTTTTTATGATTATGATAATTTCCCCATATTATAAATTTTTTGTCACTCATATCAAAACCATTGGTTTTTGTAAAGGCTAGAACTAGAAAGAACTGTGATTGTGTGGAACAATACAGAGATTACCTTAATGAACAACCCATATGAATTATATATGGAATGAAAAACATTGTAATTATAGAAAACCAGCTATCACACAATACAACTAACAATTTGGACATATTCAAAGTCCCAAACACACCAAATAAGATAAGTATATATTATCATGAAATATCATGTGATAAATATGATGAAGGAAAAAATGTTAAATTTCATATATTTCAAAAATGTGGAAATAAGAACCGAGGGGATTTTCTAATGAGGACTAAAAGTTTCTTTACATATTTAAATGGATTCTAAAGAGTTTAAATCTATCAAGGGAAAATTAAGGGTTTAGTTAACATGAGGAAAGAATATAAAACTCATCTAAGGGAACCACTAACAATTCAATGTCTTATGCGTGGAGAACTGCGGAATTATCCAATACAATTCCCTTATCCATGGATTGTCAATGATGATAGGAATCCACAACCTACTATACCTAGGGAGTAAGGAATATACTATGAAATGAATATATTTGAAAAGGATAGTGGTAATTAGGTTCTACTTACCCTCCAACCTAAATTAGAGGATTTATTCTAGTACAATAAACCCTATTATATCTAGGATGTTTTCTAAGAACATCATATCACCACCATTATTTATTTTTTTAAGGAAAACATTTAGTGTTATTATTATTATCTTTTTGTAAATAATTTTTTTACAACTCATATTATCCTCCTCTAAAAAAATTTTACATGTTTTTTAAAATAGAATGGCTATATTCACTTTAACTCCAAACTAATTTATCTAATAGTGAAAAACACATTCTAAATCAACTACTCCCATCTATTATTGCAAGTAAAACAATGAATTATCTTTGAATAAAACTAAATCCTTCACATGGGCCTTTATACCTAGTTATGTGGTATATTTTCATAAAATGGTTAGGGAAAATAGGCATTTTATAGTATTCCCTGTGATATTGAGGATCATATATCAATAAAGATAATATATCCAGGCATTCCAATATTTTCAACACCTTTGGATATTATTTCAAGTAAATGATAATTATATTACGAGGACACAATTTATTTAAGGGGGTAGAATGTATCAAACTAAGATTTTTGATGCTTTAATTGTGTTAGACACTACACCCAATATAAAAAAATTCAACATATTAAAAATACATTATTTATAAATCTATAATAAACACTAATATGTTAAACCATTAATATTTATTACATTTAGTAGGCAAATTATTTATAATAACTAATATTAAGAAGGTTAGTTTCAATAAATTCCACCTTCTTTATATAGTATATTTTATTTCAAAAAAGATAAATTTAAAATTTTATAATTTAAATATGATAAATTAATATTTAGTTTTTAATTCCTCTTAAAAAAATTATCTTAAGATATATTTTTTATATTTTTTCTAAAATAATTGATTTTAGGTGAATAGTAAAAAATATAGATTTTTCTAATATAGTCAATTTTTTAGAACATATAAGTTTTTAAAACCATTTTAATATATAAAATATATATTTATAAATAAAATTAAATATTTTAAAATTACTATTTTTAGTTTAAAAAACTCATTAATATCATTTTAGAAAATAAAGTAATAGTTTGTGAAAACTATTTTTCATTTATTTATTTTAATAAATTTATTCACAAAGAAAATATTACTTGTATTTATGTTAATGTCACATAAATATTATTTAAACAATTATAATATTATTTAAATAATTATTAGTAATAAAATTAATTATTTTTTTCTATACATAAGCTGTATGCTTAAAAATTAACTTTTCGTAAAAATGGGGGTTTACACGCTACATGCGCTAACACTAAGATTAATTTCCCTACACATAGAATATTAATGTGATAAAATAATAATTATAATTGGGAAAATATTTTTAATATTATTTAATATTTTCAATTTCATTTTTAGGTATAAAATTTTTATTATTAAGATTAATGCTAATTACCATGATAATAGTGAAACAATTATTTTAAAATTATCATTTTATTGATATTAATGAATTTATATTGAATAAATTAAATTGAAATAATTTAAATAAATAATATAATATTATTTATAAAAATAAATAAATAACACTCATTTAGTTTTTCATAAATACTAAATAAGATTAAAAAACCATAATGTTCAAAATGACTTTTTTATACTACAACAATTTTTCTACACAGTTTCTATTTTAATTTAAAAGTTAATTTTATAATATATTAAAAATTTATTTTATTAAATAGATGTTAATTTTTTCCATATCAAAAAAAATTTGTTATAAGAACTATGTTATATTTTAATAAAATATAAAATCACTTAGTTAAAAACTAGTTACCTAGTTTAAAAGTAAAAAAGTAGATGTTAAAAAAAATAATTATAAAACTATATAAAATGTTTAAAACATGTGTATAAAAACATTCATGAGACTTTATCAACCAAAAATTACCCTAAAATACACTATTTATAACCCTTGGATCTATTTTCCTTGGAATAGTGTCATGGAATTATTAAAATATAAAGGGTGCTTTTAATAGTTCATTTTTCTTCTTTTATAAAAGGGGATCGGTTATGCACATTCAAATAAACAAATTTGCTTAAAATTAATCATTGAAAATATGAAATATTATTCTACATATAAAGCTATGCCAAAAACATAATCCCCTATCACTCATTGTGAGCCTAATCCTATCAATTTCAAGGTAACTTCCCAGGAAAAATCAAGTCTCCAACATAAGTATTTTCCCCCATATGTTTTTCTTATTAATATTACTCATCCAAATATCTCATAACTATAATAATATTATGACTTCAATATAATTGGTTAACCTATATGTTGTCATATTAATGGTATAATCCTTATTTACTCATTTCTATCCACTTTAAAAAATGAAGTAACATCAATCGTGTGTGTGTGCGGACTACCGCCACCACAAGGAATCATATTTTTTTAATTTTTCTAATGGTTTTTAATTATTTATCTAAACACTATAAAATTTGGTTTTCTATCATATGAAATAAAAATTATATTATAATTATTCTTTTTTAATGATATTATGTCCAAATAATCACCTTCTAAACCATACCTTCCAATTGAGTTAAAGTGTATTCAAGTTTGGATTGATTTAAAAACCTACATGAAAAATGATTTAAAATCCAATTATGTATAACTATGGGAATATGAAAATAATAACATAATAATATATTAATAAAATAATTATTTTTATATGTTTTTAGAAATATTATATTATATATTTAACTTATTATTAAAGTAACATTTTTGTTTATTAAAATTACCGAAATAAACCACTATCTATTCACTTTTCACATAACATAACCAAAACACATATGAAATGAAATAAGAACATTATATATCAATATAAGTAATATATTAAATAATATTAAATGATATATTAACAATTAACTTGGTACAAAATGATGGGTAATGATATCAAACATATTAAACACGAACAAAAAAGTTAAAGTACTAACACTTGATGATCATAATATGATATAACTAATTAATATAACCATGATAAAGAATTATAATAAGTGTATAATACTAGAATTAATACCACTAAAATGATTTCCCATTCTAGTTCTCCACAAGATCTCAAACACACCTCCACGTACACTAGTGGTTTCCATCTAGCAACAAGGGTCTATAGTGGAATTGGGAGGAGACTATAGCCCCCATATTAGAGTGTACGAACATATGTAAATAACAAAACATCATTCACATCAGAGTAAATGAAAATAATAAATAAATTGAAATATAATCATACTTCAATAAAATAAAATACAGTAAATCCCCAAATAAACATTCCGTAAATATAAAATTGATTTCCCACTAGGCCGATCACACATACAAAATGAAAAACATAATTATAAATACATCATTCTCTACTATCAACTATGAGCCACGTCACATACCCAATATCCATTACCCTATTAAGAATCGCTATCCTAATCATCAGACTCTATATGAACAACCCATTCAATAATGAAATCCTAGGTATTTTCCCTATCCATTATTCATCCATGATCAACCTAAAAGCATACATAAGGTTGGAAAACACACCAAGGTTCATGTATAGGAGGTGAGAAATAAATCTCAGTAGGACACCCCCAACAGTGAACCTACAACCTTCTACCATACGTGTATGCTCATGCAATATTCTTTTTCTAGTAAAAACATATCTGAAATAAAGATAATTAAAAGGACTATAAATTCCTTAGGTCTATGACCTTGATTGACCATACTTTCCTTATCCAGTGCTGGGGTGTCTCTAAGCTTGTCTCGATAACCATTCCTCTCATGTAACCTATGAGATTCACATTAATAGTATCCCTAACCAATCTTATCGACCTCAAAGACCTTTCCCATGGTAGTACCACCATATGAGTTTCTACTCTATGGAATCCCCTACCATGTCCTCATGACTCCAATCGTTATCTCATTATTGGTACCTAGACACATTTGTCCAAAGTACTCATACCATAATAAAGTTATACTAAGAATTGGTTTGACATCTAACCCATGATTCATAATCAAAAGTGCTTGGTGAATAAATTTTGAATCTAACCCATGTTTCATAATCAATAGTTCCAAGAGAATTAGTCCAACATGTAACCTATATCTCATAAAAATAGTTCCTGAAGCATCATTACATCACTCAAAACACAAGTATACTATTAGTGTATAGAGCCTTAGTCTGACACTTAATCTATATACAATACTATCTATACCTAAAGAATATATTCGATATCCAAACCATTGATATAGAGCATCAATCCAGAACCATATTCCACCTCACATACCATAATTTTCTAGAGATACATTCTATAACATAAACCATAAAGTATACTATCGGTGTTTGGAGCCTCAGTATGACACACAATCCATATAGTATACTAGAAAAACCTAGAGAGTTAGTCTGACATATAACCACATATATGTAACTTCACATCTAGTAGACTCGACTATATCAAAAAAAACTTTCCTAAAACCTCATTCATGAACACAAATAATATCACAATAGCCTCATGGGTGTGAACTAAGTCTCCTTATAATCCAAAAAAACATATCAAAGGATATAAAAATGCCCATGAACATCATAAAAATCTCATCCCCATTATCTAATATATAAATTTAGATCCCAAGGGAATACCCATAACCAATAATACTCAAATACATGGACCCACTGAGGTTTTTACTATAAATCGTGAACCCACTAAGATTTATGGGTCAATATGAAAATAAAGGAATCTATCCTGGGATCCTTAGAACTAGTAAAAATATAGGGTATCCCACTTTGGATTCTATGGAAGAAACATAAGTAGAGACATCTCTCTCCCAATACTTGGTAACAACCAAACTCTCGTGTGAATGCTCATCACTTGGTGGTCACACATCATGCAACCCAGTATCTAGCATCTCATAAACTCACTGACCTCAAAGATAGTAAATAATCATAAGGGAGATGGAATCAAGGCCATAACCTTTCTAAGTCACCTTAGTCTGTCCCATATACCCAACCTATCCACCACCTCAAGTCACAACTGAATCCCACTAACTAGGGACAATCCTATTCCAACACTAATCGAGGTCTTCGATGAACGCATTTTATGTCCTTTAATCATTCCAATGATCCTCACCTGAGTCTTATCCCAAGTCTCAGTCTTAGGAGATAAATGAATACACTTAACGGGGAACACATCTCTATCAAATATTACTCACCCCAAACTATCTCTTATATGTCCTCAAAAACCTCATTGGTTGCACTGATGCATTTTTTTTGTGGAAAAAACCCATAATGGAATCCTCTTGTGTGTAATTCCGACTCTAGGAAAAAAATCACCAAAAACCCTAAAAAGGTAACAAAGTGAATGTTTATGGCATGTACCCCCAATAAATGATGTGTGATCCAAAATTTATATATTCCCATGTACATCTACATAGCTTGGCTCACATGGGGTATCAATTTGTACTACTACATGTCCATAAAATACATAGGGTTTGGACATGTACTTCTATATGACCATCTACCCCTTATATGGGGTGTTTTCCCAGGTACCTATACACACATCCATGTCAAAATACATTGTGTGTACTTTGGATACATGACATGTAGTTCCTAAATTTCATCCTCTCCAGTATTTAGCCACATGGCCATGCACCACTATAAGGTGTGCACTCTAAGCACACAATGTGCAGTTCCAAAAGATCCTTATGTCCATATACTTGGATACATTAAAAAGTACCCCTAAATTAAGTGTACTCCAATTACACATTGTTTAATTTTTGAAACATTATCTTCCACAAATGGGAAGAACACATGGCAGGTGTTCCTCAAAACACATGTCATGTAGTCAATATTTCAAAATGGGGAACCCTTAAGAATATCTCAAAGCTCAGGTTTTACCCAATTATGAATTGATTGGCACCCAGGGGGTTTATAGCAGTTATAAAAGGGGATATAAAATAGAAAAATTACTACTATCTAAGGATCAAAGAATAAAATTCAAAAATTGGCCTACCTTATGGTGTAAACACAGAATCTTCAGGTTGAAATTCACTCCTCAAATCCATTGCACCTCGATCTGGTCTTGATCAAATATATGGAAAAAGTTTGGTGATACATGTTCCCCTTCCCTATTGACTTCGAAATCATGTGTAGGGAGAATACCTCTCCACCTTCCATGCATGGGAAGATAAATGTGGGGGGGGGGGGGGGTCTTTTAATTAATTTATTATACTTCTAATACTCGTCTTGTGTCCCAAAAATCAAAGATAGTTTATAAATTTCATAAGAAAACACCCCATTTTAAACCCAAACATGGAGTTATAATATCAATTAGACACTCTGTTTAAATGATATATCTAATCTAGACTATGTTAATAATTTATTATTTAATTAATTAAATATTAAAAATCCCCCCAAAGCATGAAGAGTTTCGAATTACACCAAATTACCATCCTAGGGTAAACACCATATTTAAGTACAAAAAAAGTGGTCATAAAATATATAAAAGATCATATTATAGTGGAAAATCAAAATTTTACCCCTCAAATTCATTTAAAAGAAAAAAAATTTCAATAAAATTCAAAATCTTAAGAAACACAGGTATTCACAACCTCCCCGCTATAAAAATTATCAACCTCAAGAAGCCTTAGTGATCATCCAACAACACCTCTAAACCCACCATGGTCATCATTTTATGCTTAAATTGTGGTATTCCAGTTTATAATGATAGCTGAGTTCATCTGTATCGCTACACATATTTGGTGTATAACCCATCAAAGTTCAATCCACCGCTTTCCACCATCTGTAAACAACCAAGACGATTCCTAATCAAATATATCCACCCTAAGATGTCTTATTATCATCCGATGTCATTACAAATCTCATATACCCTAGTACTTTGATACCTGAGATGAGAATAATAATCTGGAAGGAATTTTAGATCCCCTTGGGATGGTGACTAGAACCTAGAATCATACATGATGAAATAGGGAACAAATTGTTCTCATAACAGAAGAATATAAAGATAAATATTAGTATTATAAAAACTCTAAAGGGATATAGTACCCGAAACCAAACAGTTGTATCAAAAAACCAAAATAAAACATCATCAAAATATTCCTAATCTGACAAGTTATACTCAACATCCCAAAGGAAACAACACTCCAAGCCCAAATGATCAAGAACATCCACCTCCTCCAAGAGGCACTTTCCCTTTAGTTGGACCTAGTCAAAGGAAATTTAGAAACCCTTGAAGGAAAAGGTAGGGTTTGAGATAAAATCTTAGTAGGGTCTCCCCAAGTGTTTCATAATAAGATTATATAATAATAAAAAAATCATCCATTAAAATATTAATTAAAACAGTCATGGAGATAATATTTCATATTTAAAACAAATAATGATTTCTTTTCAAATGATGGAAAAAATTTCAAAAAATATCTTAATAAAAATTATATATAACCCAATTTATATAAATCAACTGGCATGAATAAAATAGTTTCATAATCAATGAGATATATTTATCAAAGTAATCATAATAACAACATGGAAATCTTCCTTATAGTAAGATAGTTACTGTTTATAAGATCCTCACTCTCATATCAGTGATCAGGGTAAATTTTATATACATCCCTTAGGATCAGGATAAATATGACTTAGTAATATCTTATCTAGGATAAGATCTTCCTGACTATGTTTTTTTATAGTTGTTATCATAAATCTGTTGATAGGGAATTACCATCCTAGTGTGCTTGTCCAAAATAGACCACTAGCTACCCAAGATCATATATTCCCCATCAATCAGTTGAAAAAGGGAAAAATAATTTCATTTCAAATTAACAATCATCATTCACAATTCAATTGACCACTTTTTCCTTTCAAATTCCAATTCACTTCAAAAGCCAAAACACATGTTTTTCTTCAATTCGTGCCTTTCTAAACTAAAAAAAATCATGGGTTTTTATCATTTCAATTTAATAAATTTTCTAAAATAAATTCTCAAATCAATTTTCAAATTCCAACAATTTCCAAAATAGACCCCAAATTACGATTCCATTGGAATTGGAGAGTTTTCAAATAAACTTATATTCTAATTATAATTGAATTGGGTTTTCATAAATAAATTGAAATAAATTTAAATCAAATAAATAAATTCATGGTTTAATTAAATAGAACTACTCAAAAAGAACAACCAACCTTCATTCACAAAATCCAAACTCAACACCCATAGTGGGATTTTACAATGGAGAATGATGGAAATGGAGATCAAGAAATCCATCCTAGATTAAAGATCCAAATAAATTGATTTTAGATCCATCAAACATTTCATGATTTAACAAACCCTACAGAGGAAAGAAAGAGAGAGAATGATAGAAAGAACACGATGAGAATCACTTACCAGATATGGATCAAATGAGATCCTCCACACTTTGATTATTCTAATAATGAGTTTGGAGGAGCCTAAAAATATTTCTTAAAAGAATCCAAGTCTTAGTAATTCGTTCTAAGTCAAGTTAGATTTAAGTGGATATTAAAAAGGCGGTTCAGTAATTATTAAAATAATTTAATAATAAAAAACACAATTCACTTAGTTAGATGGAAAGGGCTGTAAATTTATAAAAACCATGAGCCCTAACCGTGTATCCCATTAATAGGGAGTACAGTTTCTACATGGTGGGTGCATGGTTTCTCAAATCCTACAAAAACCATGCAAAACCCCAATGTATAGGGTTTCACAGGTTTTCATTGGGTGGGTTCACGATTTGGGAATATTGTGTGCCAACCATGCAGAACCCAAAAACATAATTTTTTTTCACTTTACACCTGAAACAACCCAAGACAAACCCCAATCAAATATTGATAAAAAAGAAGGGACATGGAGTACATGTAAACTAGTAATGAGATGTTACATTGAAAACCCATCATTAGGTTTACAATTCTCCCCACCATAGAAATAAACCTATAATGGCTTATTCTAATCCATGAAATTTTCCACCACCAGAGTCACCTATCAAAAAAATTATTTACATTCCACTGACCAAATTGATGTGGTTTTTAATTCATCATAGAACCTACCAAAAAATGGGCCACATCACTAAAACTGATATGAAACTCCCCATTTGAGGAGTATCCTTATTTTCACCTCACAACCAAACACAAACTCCAAGGCACATTATCCAATCACTCCCAAACCACAAAACTATTCATGGCCATATCTCTCCCACAAGAGAGAAAAATGAAACAAAAAACTATCATCCATTCCCGACATCTTAGAATAGAACCCATGGTATTCTATGAAATAATATACATCATGATGACATCACTCAAAATGGTCTGATTGTGTACTCCCACCATATAGATTTACATAAAATTCTCCATGAGCACAACCTCCCAAGAGTCCCTTTATCTATGAAATGTGACATATATGTAGCGTGGTGTATAGTTGATACTCTCTCAACATACATAGGATGATGTCAAGATATTGTAAATGATCATCTCTAGACTAGGAGTACATTAATATTTCATTGATAAATACCATCACAAAATCATCTATTTCTAGAACATCAAAGTTCTATCCCTAAGCCTTGGTCCACCTAACTGAAAAGACTCTAATCACACCCAAAAATATTCTTATTCTACTCATGGTTACCAATTCAATTCATGCCTCAAATGCATATTATTACGTAGTGACCAATCCACAAGAAAAATGACACAACACTTCACTGGCACTCATTTCTCAAAGATCCCATTAATAATTAACCATTACACTCTATTGTGTAATCAAAACAGAAAACCTATTTCCAATCCAATGAGCCACACCCCATGAAAACTAGGATCACAAGCCCTAACCACAAACCATTGAGCACTACTTGTTCTCTCTATCCTACTCATAATCATGAGAATCATACTACTTTATCAATCCTTAGATGGTCTAGGAACTTGAATGAACCTTCCCCACTTAAAACCAACCACAAGGCTGATGAGCTAGCACACAAGTTCCCTTTCCCCAAAATAAAAGGCATCAAGATGTGCCCAAAACTCACACTAGGATATACCCTTCATGAACCATTATCAAAAGTACAATCATTTAACCATTACTCACACACCTAAGGGTACACATATCTCAACTGACCCCAATCACAGGTCACACTAAAATTTATAACATCACCAACACCCTAAACTGGAGTCATGTCAAGAAGGTCACTAGGCACCCCCACCTAGCCCAACCAGTTAGAGTCTCGCATCAAGCCACTAGGTCCAACCACCTAGATATATTCCCGCTCATAAAAGGACACAACTCATGGGGCATCAAACACACTCTTGATCCAATGTTACCTGACAACAATAGGTCAAAAAACCCATATCAAGGATCTTACATGAATAATATTTCATCTTCCAAACTAACCACCCTCAACTATGGAACCTATTCTACCATATCATTTTTGTATTAGGAAACTCCCTAGAGGACCAATACATGAAAACAATATTGAACAATAAGCACCCACATGGGTCTAATAGTCATATACTTATACCATACTAACCCACTAGGTTCACTGCACCAACTATGCATGAGGACCACACCAACATCCTCATTACTGAGCATCTCACTATACATCCACATAACCCTCCATCAAAAATAGAACTATATACAAGTTAGGAAAGATAAGTGGAATTTAAATAAGTAATTATACGTGAAAACTCAATATGAGAAGTTGTTTTCACTTTTAACAACTAATCCTCTCTCTTAAAAAAAGTGACACACTAGCTGGTATATAACATGTGGATCTTATGTGCCTACCACGATTCATGAGACACCACTTTTCTCTATAGGAAAAGAGTAAAAACCAAATCACATGCCTCTTAAAAATAGGCTAAGATAAATAAATACATCATAAAAAAATGTCTAAAACAAACATGGGTATCCAAAGGGAAAAATCATATACAACCATAATGCCAAAATCTAAATAGAAATCCACTCCCCAGTAGCCTAGAATTCCCACTAGAACAGATACTCTCAAAGCATGAGTCCAATATCCATCATAGGATCTAACACATTTCTATATATTCAGTAAATCGAATCTTAATTATTAGAATAGGAAAGTATCTCCTATGAGAAAAATTTATAATATCCCAACTTGGATACCACTAAACTGGTGCCCCGAGCTAGTTTTCCAGAAGAACCCAATTGAGCCTCCTCGTATGCTAGAGACTTCCAACATTAGTTTGGGTCTAAGGTACAGTAGTGAGGTTATTACACCCACATATTAGAGTTCACAACCATAAGTAAATAACCAAATATCACACACACCATAATACAAAAAATCAATAAATAAACTAAAATAAAATAATACTATAATAAAATGAAATATAGTAAAGGCCTGAACAACAATGCTATACATACAACATCAATCACCCACTAGGTTGATCACATATAAAAAATAAGAAACTCAAAAATAAATACATTAATATCTACTTCCAATGATAATCCATCTCACATACTCAGTCTCTTGTACCCTATTGAGAAGCTCTAGCCCAATCATCAGACCCACAGAAGAAATACACCGAATCATTCAATCCTAGTCCTTCATCCTATCCATACTACATCTGTGATCAAACTATAAGAAGGTATAAGGTCTGTAAGCAGACTGAGGAGCATGTATAGGGGATGGATAAATCTTAGTAGGTTACCCCAATGGTGAACTTATAATATTTTTTCAAAAGTACATTCTTATTCAATATGCTCATCCTAATCAAAACACAACTAAAATAAAGAAAAATACAACCACCATTGATTCCTTAGGTCTGTGACCTTGATCAACCATACCTTTTTTAATTAGAAACGGGGTGTCTATAAGAATTTATCGATGAAAAAACATCTTAAGAAACCTGTGGGATCCACATCCCTGGAAGCCCCAACCAATACTCTTGAATATGGGGAAATTTCCACTTATATTAATACCATATATGTTCCTTGGCTAAGTAACCCCATACTATGTACTCATGACTCAATTTTTTATGTCATTCCTGGTACCTAGACACATCTTTCCCAGGTACTCATACCGTACTAAGGTTCTACTAGTACCTAGATAATTAGTTAGAAATCTAACAAATGATTCATAATCAAAATTTCCAAGAGCATCATTCTAGTATCTAACCAATGTTTCATAATAAAATATCCATGGATAATCGTTATTAAATCTATCCCATATATTAAAAAAACATTTCCTAGAGTATCAATCTAGAACCTAAAACATAAGTATAATAATGGTGTGTAGATCCTCAGTATAACACCTAATACATATAATAAACTATCCATTCCTTGTGCATCATTATGACATATAAACCATGGATACAGAGTGTTAGTCCACAATTCTATCCCACCTAGTATACCATCATTGTCTGGAGCATTGGTTTGTTATTTAAACCATAAGGTACACTATCAGTGTTTATAGGCTCAGTCTGACACCTAATCCATATTGTATTCTATCCATTCCTAGAGCATCAATCCAGCATATAAGGACATATTTGGAATGTCACATCCACTATAATAACTATATCAATACAAACTTTCCTAGAACCTCGATCTAGCACCCAAAACATATCAAAATAGACTTGAGGGTGTGAACCAAGACTCATTAAAAATCAATGAAAAATATATAAAGGATGGACTAAATACCCACGTCCATCATCGAAATCTCAAAACTATCATCTAATACATTAATTCACGTCCCAATGGAACACCCATAAACAATAATACTAAAACAAATACACCATCTCAAGACCTTCCTATCAATTGGGCACCCACTTGGCCATATTGATAAACATGTAAATATAGGCATCCATCTCGAGATCCTCATAAATAGTAAAAATGAGGAGTAATAATACTTTGGATCCTATGGTTTAGATCATAAGAAAATACATCCCTCTCCCAATCCTTAGTAACAACTAAACACTCAAGACAACACCCATCTCTTAGGGGTCACACATCTTGTGACCCAGCCTCTAGCATCTTCTGACTTTACCAACCTCAAAGACAACAAATCCTCATAAGTGAGATATCCTCAAGACCAACCCATTTCAATGTCACCCTAGGTTGGCTCATACACCCAACCTATTCTCCACCTCGAGTCACAATTAAGTCCCACTAACCTGGGAGAATCATATTCTAACACCAGTAAGGGTCTCTGAAGAACTCATGCTATATCCTCTAATTATTCTCATGACCCTCTCCCATGTCTCATCCCATGTATCACTCTCAAGAGATATTTGAATAAAATTATTGGGGTCAAACAACATTTCCATAACATACATTCCCCTAAACCATATCTTATAATTCCTCAAAACACCACATAGGTTCCACCATCGTGTTCTATGTGGAAATAATACTCAAAATGGACTCCTCTTGTGTCCAATTTAGACTCCGATCACAAAATCACGAAAAACCACATGTACCCCACTCACATGACATGTACTAAAAAAACTCATGCCTACCCATGGACCTCCACATGACCTAGATCACATGGGGTTTGATCATGTACTACTACATGACTAGGGAATACATGGGGTATGGCCGTGTACTTCCACATAGCCATGTCCACCTTACATGGGGTGTCATAACATGTACCTAGACACATAGTAATTTATCACTAAATTTTGTGTACTTAGGATAAATGTAATTTAGTTACAAAATTTCATCTTCCCAAGTGCTCGACCACATGGCTACGAACCACTATATAAAGTGTACTCTAAGTACAAGAAATGTAGTTCAAAAATATCCGCCTATCCATATACTTGGATACATGACCATGTAACCCTAAACGGAGTGTACTCTAAGTAAAAAACATTCACTTTATGAAACTTTATATTCCCCAAATGGGAATAAAACATGGCATGTGTTCCTCAAACCACATGCTGTATAGTCAAGATTTCCGAATGAGAAACCACGACAAACCTACCAAACCCATATTTATATTAGATTAAATATAGACCAAACTCTATATAAAAATCATAAAAGGGAAGAAAGAACATAAAACATTATACTCTATGGGGTTTATGGAATAAAAAAAACTATCCTACCTCGTGGCGTAAACGTCAAAGATTCGAGTAGAAATTTTCTCTCGGAAGCCGCTGCACCTTGATGCTGTCCATATATCTACCATAGATGAATTAAATTATGAACCTATTCCCCCATACCTCTCAATTTATCCATCACATGAAGGGATACTACCTCTCCCCCTCTTTATCATGTATGGGATGCTAAATGGGGGTATGTAGTATTTTAGTTAATTAATTAATTAATTTATCAATTACCCTTCTAATACTCATCCCGAGTCATTGATCCAAAATCAGTTTTATTCCTTTCCTATGAAAACCACCAATTCTAGAGTCATCCACATATTCATAATCTCAATGTGATGCTATGTTCAAAAGATATAGCCACCCAAACCCACACAAATAATTTATTATATAACTAATTAAATATTAAATATTCCGATAAGACTCAAACAGTTAAGACTTACCCCAAAATATTATACTAGGGAAAAAAATCCTTTTCTAGGATTAGTAGAATAGTAAAAAAAACTATCAGTGATCATATTATAGCATGAAATGACCATTTTACCCTTATTGAGCACCCAAAAGAAAAAAAATTCAATTTTCTATTGAAATTCAGAATATGGGGAAACATAGGTATTCATAATAAATATTTTAAAAGGATAATATTTATGAATATTGTTATAAAATATATTA
Source organism: Viscum album (assembly GCA_963277665.1). Taxonomy (NCBI): domain Eukaryota; kingdom Viridiplantae; phylum Streptophyta; class Magnoliopsida; order Santalales; family Viscaceae; genus Viscum; species Viscum album. Next base: position 64,775,892 of record OY728133.1, read on the forward strand.
CTAAGTTAGTTTTGTTTTTTATAGGAGGTTAAATTTTGATTAACTAAACATGGAAACAAGGTAAGAGTTTTCATCTCATTTTCCTTTCTATAAGATATGTTTTCGTTATACACCATGTTTACATTTGTATGATGTACTTACCACCCAATTATAATTCTTATAGCATTATCATCATATTTTTAATAATATGAAAATTTTAATTTCATGTTATCTTTATCATGGAGTTTTTATTCAAATGTTACAGAGGTTGTAAGGGGTTTTCATGACTCAATTATTTTCCTTGGGTCATAATCACTCTTCTTTGTCTATTATCTTTCAGGATTGATATATTTTAACCTATAATGATTTTAAGATGTATTTACACCTTATTTTATAAGGAAATAATGTTTCCCAAAAAAATATTCTTCCTTAATGATTCTAATGTTTTTTTAAAATGAATTTTTGTTAAGAATAATTACCATTTATTTGAATATATTTTTCTTTTATATCCATGTTTTTACTTCCCACCATAGTTCTACTTTACCCAGTGAAAACCAAGTTTTATTTATCTTGAAAGATTCATTTTCTCCAATTTATTCGCTTTAAATCAATAGTTTTATCATATTTTTAATGATGCATGTTTTCAAAAAGTTTATTTTAAAATGTTCAAAAGGTTTTTCCATCCTTTAAAAATAAAATGTTTTATCATCCTCCCCAAATTTTATTTTTAAAACTTTATATATTTTTCAGTTATCAATTTTTAAAAATTATTTTAAAAGAAAAATGTTTTCAAAGTATTTTCACATCCCTTTTTAAAAACATTATATCTGTTTTAATTCTCCATTATTAACCATTATTTTAAAATTAAATGTTTTCATAGAAATTTCACTTCTATTCTTTGAAAAAAATATTTACTTTTCAAGTATACATTAATAAATATTATTTTAAAATTAAAAGTTTTCAAATTATTTTCATTTATCCTTTTGATAAATTTTATGTATTTTTCATAGATGTTTTTGTGGAAGAATTTATGTTAATATTTTAAAAAGTATTCCCTTTCCCTTCAAAACCATTTTGAAAGTAACTTGTAATTCAATGGTTTAAAAGGTTTTGTGAAGAAATTATTATTTTCAAATCTATAAACCATTAACTATTTATATTTCATGAATGTATGTTTTGATCATTCTCTCAATATTATCATGTTATAATTTTTTTTGAAATCTAGATTTTGATATGCTATGATTTCTTGATCTCATGTTATGTGATAAATTTAATAATACCTTTTCCTTTTTTCATTGATTACTAAATCCATTATGGTGAATGATTTTACGAGTCACAAATAAGAATTGATGATGATGGATGGGGTACTATATTTCCCTACAATTAATTGGTTTATGTTTATATCTCATGAGATAGTAAGGCATAGAAATAATGAGTTTTTTTCACATAGTCATGGGTATGATTGGTTTTCTTAAATTCCAAGAGTGTAAAAAATGAGTTTGTTCACATAGGTGTGGTAATATTGTGTTTGATCACATAGGTTTACCTATGCTTATGGTGGTTCCAAAATTTTATATTTACTTATCAATTTATTCTATGATTTCATGTTTAGTATCAATTTTTTCCATAGTTTCATGTTTCTTATCAATTTACGCCACACTTTCAAGTTGTTTATCGATTTTTCCACTTTTGTAAGTTGTTCATTATAACAACCCATATATTCAATACACCTTAATTCATGATTTATTATATAAATTCACACATAATAAAATCCAAAAATATCATGAATCATAGTTTTTTTGAGAAATTATGTACATAGCATAAAGAATTGTAACAGTAAGAAAATAACATTATTTTAAACTTCTTTAACATGCTCTTAAAATTACATCATTCCTCTAAAACTACATGGGATAAATAGAGGAAATACATTATAAAGGGGTGAGATATAAATAAAAATAAGGGAATAATCAAATAATAACATAAGGTAAAGTAGTGCATGTGATCTAAGAGGCATATGAAGGCAACATAATGCTGATGAGAATCATAATGTTGAACAATATGGCATGATATAACAAGATAGAATAAATGAAACATGAGAATGTGAAAACAAAATTGAACATGAATTCATGAAAATAAGTAAAGAATAACTACCAATAAATCATAAAGTAATATGATTAGGATAAACTCTATTTCACCATACATGTAATCTCATAAGATAAAATCATTATATAATTCATTAGAGGGCTATATAATTCTATACCCACCCATCAAATTCATATCATGTACATGAATAAGTGTGCCACATAGATCATACAACATACGGATATATTTAATAAATTTTAACCCCATGATTAAGAATAATAGGTTAAATAAATGTAAATATTAAATAATTTAAGGATATGTATAACAAGTTGAATACCCTTGAGTGGAAATAAATATTTATATTCACTACAACAATGTTTGGGATGAAAATCATAGGATAATTTCAATGGCATAATGAGGGTAAATAAATATTAATGGAAGGGTTAATTGAGAGTTAAATGGGTATATCATAAATTATAAATTGTAAGTAAATTAATATGGATGTGTGAAAACATATTCCAATATGAAAAATTTAAAAATGGCATAATTTAAAGAGGGTGGTTGAGTAAAGAGGAGAATGAGAGAATCCCTTACCTTTAGAAAGAACTTCTAAAATATTTTGAAGAGATTATTAAGAGCTTGGGAGAAACTTGGGAGGGATATATAGAGGGAAGGTTAGAGTAATTTCATTCTCCAAGTGTTTTTAGTGTAGATGAATGACAGGTTGGGTGGATTTATATAGCAAAAGAGAGGAGTGTGATTTATTAATTTCCAAACATATATTTTGGACTCTATATGATAAAGTAATCAAAACTAAAGACCTTAGCATGGTTTTGACCATATTTTCAACCATATAAGAGCGATTTTAATTATTTTATAATTATTTGAAACAAAATAAAATAAAATAATACCCAAGGTTATGTGGAAGTAGGACATTTTTATAAATAATTGATTTTACAACCTTAAAATATAACATGTGTTTTGGAGGATTCATTATGGGTTTATAAAATTCATCATATAACCTCAGAAACATGTTATTTTAAATGGAAAATATATATTTGGTCATGGATACGTTTTATATAATATATTAAAATTCATTTTTCCTCATTAGGATGTCATAATACACACTGTATATTTATACCATAATAAAATTTTACCAAAAAATTAAACTCTCTTTGAAAATTATGAAAAATTTACTGTTGGATAATTTTGATGTTATAATTTAAAAACTAATATTTTTTTTTCTAAAAATAAATATATTAATATGATAATTTATATTTTTAAATAAAAAATCCATATTTATAAAAAAATACTACTTTTTTAACAATAATTGTTTTCTGACCCTTATAAAAATTATATTAGACCTCATAAAATTATAATATATATATATATATTATTTAATTAAAATATTTTATTAAAATATAATTTATTTAAAAAATTATTGAATTCATCAAAATGAGTGTCTTGATTAAAACTGCATATTTTCCAAATACACAATTTGAGTTTTATCATATTAAAACCAAAATTTTTACAAAATAATTATTTAATCATTTATAAATAAGAATAATAAGAAATAATTATAATTGTTATTTCATTGAAAGAAAATATAAAAAATTATACTATTATGGTTGAGATACATATCCATTTATTACACCAGTGAATTACCTAAGGGTGAGACGTGTAATGGTAAATTTATATGGGGTGGTTCGGGGAACATGGTTTGGGACATGATCTCAATAGACTTGAAATTAACCTATAAATGGGTTTTCTCATGCTTCAGTTATTGAATATCGGCACGAGGTTGGTCAATAAATTTTTTTAGAGATTCTATATACCTCATAATAGTAGGAAAATTGGACTGATATGGTAAAATATTAATAGTCTTGGCAATCACCTCTTCCATATGCATCAAATGAAATTTATCACAATACATAATATAATAATATTAATGGTCAATGTACAATGTATATATTATCAGTGGTTATGATTATTAATGGTCTTTTAAATTTGTAAAACCATATAATGGTCCAAAATAACCAAATTAATGCATGTGTTTTTTATAAGTCCATTTCTTAATAAAGAATTAACACATTTAAAAAGTGAATTTTATTTATAAAAGTTTAGATTATTACATTCTACCTATTTTAGAAAAATTTCCTTCAAAATTTTCATTTGATACACAAATATATGATGTTTCTTCTATTTAATAGCTTATTATAGTTCCCACATTGCTTTCTCAAACTTGTGGTTCCAATATAACACTTTGACCATATGAGTTGTATTGTTTCATATAACCATGTCTCTATGATCTAAGATCTTCACTCGCTACTCATCATTTGAAATATCATTCTATAATGGTACAACATATGGATTTAGTACATGTGAGGGGGTTGTTATGTACTTCCTAAATAGGGATACATGAAACACATCATGTACTTAAGGTAAGTTATGTGGGAGTTCTGGTTGATAGAACACCAATCTAATGTGATCAAATATGTAAAAAGGGTCGATTTATATAGGACTAAGCTTTTACTTCTTCCCAAACCACATTAATTTATTCCATGATGATATATGAAGGAACAATTTATATCTGACCTTAATCTCTAGGTATCATTCATGATTATCTATATTGATTTTCTATCAACTTTGTGAAAATGTCATATGATGTTGAATGATTTGAACTTTATTTATAATTTATTCAATAATATCATGTACCATTATCTTCCACTCTTCAACATTGCCCACGCATTTCAGATTATGAATCTTTCTCCCATAGAGAGCCTCATAAGGTGCTATTCGAATGCATGAATGAAAACTATTATTATATGATAACTCTAATAAAGGAAAGCGTTGACCCCAAAATCATTTTAAATCCACTGAACATGATCAAATCACATCCTCTAGACTTTTAATGGTTCTTTCAAAATAAATTTCTATTTAAGAGTGATAAGAAGTGATAAAGCATAGCTCTAAATTCAATTCTTGTGGAAGGATTATTTTAAATCTCAAGGTAAACCTTTGATCTCGATCATAAAAAGTAGAAAATTGAATTCCATGTAGTATTACAAATTCCCTTATGTATATCTTTGTTAGTTATCCAAGAGAGAAACCTTCCATGATAACAATTAAATGTGCTGACTTAGTAGGGTGATCAACAACTGCACAGATGGTGTTATTTCCTTTTAGGGTCCTCAAAAGTCCTATAAAGAAATATATGGTTTATTTTCCCATTTACATACTAGTATGGGAAATGGTTTCATTATACCCTTATAATTAATACATTATTTCTTAACTTGATATCATACCATGCATCGAGATAAAAACATGAAAGTCCGTCTCTTAATGTTATCCCACCATAATTTTTTCTTCAAACTATATACACCTTAGTGATTCCTTGATAAATAGAGAATTATGATATATTCACATCATTCTAAATTTCTAACTTTAGTTATGGTCTTTCTTGGACACATATCTATGTTCTAAACTATATAAATCTATCTTCAACAAAGTATAACTCTAAAATATTCTCTACCTTCTTCTATAGAAAATCATCATCTTTCTAGGACTCCTTGATCCCCTCAAGAATTGATGGTCGAGAAATTATTTAATCAAGTTATGTTGAAGATCCATTTTTATTCCAATGTCCATTATTTTCATGTACAAGAATATTAGATCCCTTTAAATCCTCATCAAGTATAGAGTTATGGGATTATTTATACTCATATAATCTACCACTTTATCTAAATTCCCAGGATGGTAATAGATTGAAAAATAATAATACTTGATCAACTCTAACCACCTATGATGGTATATATTAATATTTTTTTGAATATACACTTGATTCTTTTATAGTCTATATATATGTCACACTTCTCCATGTAGAGAAAATTTCATCGAATATTCAATGTGAAGTTCACTGAAACCAATTATAAATCATGATTTGGATAATTATTCTCATAGATATTTAATTGGTAGGAGGAATAGGCTATCACTTAGTCATATTTTAGGAGTTCAAAACCCAAAAACAATTTTTGATAAATCACATTATATCATGAATCCTTCCCCAATGGTGGATAATGTGAGTAAAGATTCAATTATTATCCTCTTATTCAACTCTTTAAATATCTCCTCACATTAATTAGTCTGAAAAAACATGAAACCATTCTAAGTTATCTTGGTTAGTGGGATTGAAAATCATGAGAAAGTTCTCAAAAATCGATGATATTACCCATCCAATCCAAGTAAATTTTGCATTTTCATCATAGATGTTAGTATGGTCCATCCATTAATTGATTCTTTTTTTAAATGATCCAAAAATATCACTTTTATAGTGATGTCATGCCCTAGTAAAGTTACTTTCTTCATATAGAACTGACTTCTAATGTTCATTGAAAATAAATTTTCCTTTCATAAAGAATTCAGTATGGAAATACTCCCCATGTTCCATATTTATTTTAGAGTAGATAAAAATATCATTAATAAAGACTATCAATTTATTTTGAGGTAATCTCTAAAGTCTATATTCATCAATTCCATTAATATAGCAATAGAATCAGTGAATCCCACGAGAATCACTATGAACTCAATGATACCGTACCTTGTATAAAAAAATATTTGGGGATATCCTCATATTCCACCTTTATTTGATAATATATTGAACAAAGATCCATATTATAGAAGTAATAGTGTCCACAAATCCAATAAAACAATTCATCCATCTATGGTAGAAGATATTTTCTCTTTATCATGATCTTGTTTATCTCAAAATAATAAATACAAAGGAACATTGACCCATTCTTATTATTGATTAAGAGGACCGGCGCACCCCATGGTGAAGCACTTGGGAATATAAAACCTTTATCAAGATTTGCCTGTAATTGTCTCTTCATCTCTTCATGCTTAAAAATTACCATTCTATATAGATTTCTGGATATTGAAAAAAAATTGTGTATGAGATCAATTATGAAATCAACATCACATACAGGTGGTAGACTATTAAATTATTTGGGAAACCCATCAGTGAATTCCCTTACAATGGGCATGTATAAAGAATGATTTTTTCTTTAGTATCAATCATTTGATCTGGATATGTTTTCTTACAAGGAAATAATTTTCATTCTTGAGAATATGGTACCAAATAAGATTCATCATCCTCCTGAACATGTATATAATTAGAAGATGATTTGTGATACAAGGGGTTATTTCCTTCTCTCAATAATTTACATATGATCTATACAAGTAAAGAAAATCGATACTTATAATTACATCAGATTATGATAAGGTGTGTGTTACAAGGTTTTCTATGAAATTCATCCCATGAATATAGATAGGGGATGATTTATATACTTTTGATGAAACAATTGATTATTTTTTCTCCTTCACCTATCACTTGACATTCATGTTTTGATGTGGTATTTGAATTATTCTACAAAACATGTGTGCAGTTAAAAAATTAATAGAGAAATAATCAAATAGTACATAATCTATCCTTTAATGAATAACTAGAATACCTATCACCACTTATTTTTCAGGATCAATATTATTAGTTGTAAAGGAATGCACTTGACATTTGTCTCTAGTACTTGGAGGTTTATATCACCGATTATCATTGACAAACATTGGATTTGGAAATTGATTCAAATAGAGTTCCTATTCTTTGTAGTTAAAGCATTTGGTGACAGATTGGGGGTTGACTAGATCATTATTTTCTTCCACCACATTGGTGGGTTTCTCTTGTCTAAAATCACTAGATAGGTTCCCTTCATACCTAAACAAAAGGAATATATTTTCCCCTTTAGTAAATTTTTAAAAATATTCTTCCCTCATTTTTAAAAGTGGGATGAAGAAATTTCTTACCCCAATGAGATTTATCCATCACACCAAAAAATTAAAATACATTCTCAACTTTTTGTTACCAGTCCTATGAGACCTTGAGATTTTATGTTCTCTATTTCATCTTTGACGAAATATCAATCAATTTATTCATATATATCAAACTCTTAAACAACTAAGGAATTTTGTTGAATTATATTTAGCGAACCAAATAAGTGTTCAACTTTACTTTCAATTAAATTAAAAAAAGGAGGCATATCATTTAAGTATATTGAAGTTTTTCTTATACATATTGATAGATTCGTCATCATTTTTCTTAAGGTTATGATGTAACCTATACATCTTTAGTTGGAGAGTGCGTAGAAAATATTTATTAAAAAACATTTTTTGGAATTACTACCACTCCATCACTTTGATTTTCTCCTCAGGTTTCACATTATTGACCGGCATCCATCATTATTCAGATTCTACCTCTATGCAGTAAAAAACCAACATGAAATTCTCTTGAAAATATAATTGATGGATGTAGAATATATTTTTAATGGATTTTATCGATTTCCTAAAAATTAAGGTATTAGAAGATCTACTGAAATTCGGAGGCTTTTTTCACATAAATGTCTCAATTACAACATGATATTTATTTGGGGATTCAAATGTTCCTCTTAATTCATGTTTGAGTTCAAAAAATGCATCAATTCAGAAAGTAAAGTCATGATGTTCAGTATTCCAACTCCCATAGAGTTGTAAATTTCATTTGGGAAGTTATTATATTATTCTTCACATTGGTTGTTGACTCAGTTCCTCATATTCCCAACCACTATATAAAAATAAAGTTAAAATTTGGATAATAAATTTTAAACTATTAAATACCTAAATAATAAACCATTAACATTAAAGGGATAAATCATAAATGGAATATATCCTTTGACCTATGTATTTCTAGGTTTCAATATATGTTTTCCATGTTCTATTTCCAAAACTAAAATTTTATGGACTTTGTTGTCCCCTTCATGATGGTTCATAAAGAGCTTGTGAATTTAAAAAATCATATACACTAGGAGTGTAAATCTAGGTGTGAAATAAGGACCATTTGCATGCATTAGTTTATGATTGAGTGCAGCCCAATGTGCCATTTTTTGGGATATTACCCCTAGGAACATCTATGTTAGAACCACATCCACTTATAGGATCTAGATAGGGATGTATTTTCTTGGAAACCAATTACTCTATAATTTAACAAATTTAGGTATATCATCCTATGTTTTTTATTATCCCTAATTATTTCCCTAGTGTTTTCTAATCCTAGTTCCAAAAATAACTATAATTTTTTCTTATACCAACGATGACAACTAATATCTTTAATACACCTTAATTCATTATTTTTTTTAAAATATAAAGATAATACAATCCCAAAAGTTCATAAATCCTAGTTTATTTTAGAAATTATGTATATAACATTAAAATTTAAAATAATAATATAATTACATTATTTAAAACTTCCTTAACATGATCCTAAAATTCTATCATTCTTATAAAACTATACGTGATAATTTGAGGACATATATATGAAATGGGTGAGATATAAATCCTAGAAAGGGAATAATAAAAGAATAGAATATGGAAAATTAGTACATTTGATCCAATAGTAATATCAAGGAAATATAAGAGGGGTGAGAATAATAATAATGAACAATGAGTCATGACATAACATGATAGAATACATGTAATATGAGAATGTTGAAACAATATAAAACACGAAATAATAAACATAAGTCAAGACAATCTGCTAAGAAAACATAAAATCATTTTCTAAGGATAAACTCCCTTGAACCATACATGGAATATCATGAGATAAAAAAATTAACCAATGCATTTTAGGAATATATAATTTCGAGCCCATCGGTCAATTTCTATAACATGTATATGAATTAGTCGACCACATACATCATAAAAATAAGGATGTATTTCATCTATTTTAACCCCTTGAATATGGAGTACATGTTACATAAATGTAAATCTACAATCATTGAAGGATTGTTACTATAATGACCTTATCCTTTTAAATATATTATTAAATGATTTCTAAACATAAAAATCCATTAATACAAAAAAGAATAACAAAGTATTATTTTCTTTGTAAGTCTAGGTTCATAATACACTAAAGGGAGGATAATAATAATAATAATTTTTATTTTATTCTCCAAAAGAAGTTCCTAAATACTTTGGATCTCCTAAATTTCATGGGATAACCTGTGAAATACATAGAAAAAAATGATAAAGCTAAAATCCCAGTATGTAAATACACATGATAAGTATACATAACATATGAGTCAAAATTATATCATGATATCATAATGATAATGAACATGAGTAATTTGATGGAATCAGATCACAAATAACATGGTATCATAAGATCATGACATCAAGGGAAGTGTGACAGCAATATAAAACAAGAGATAATCATAAGTCAAGGATAACTAGAAAGACAACATCACATAGTGGATAGAATACCATAATGGATTAGGTTCAATACACAATCCCATAAATGATGTCTCATGAGACTAAAACATTACCAAATTCATTGGAGGGATATATAATTAGGGGCCCACCCATAAAATTTATTTAATGTACATGCATGTGTGCACCACATAAGGATATCAATCATAAGTCATAAACTTATGAAATACCCAGGTAAATAAAATGGGTTGTATAATATTTATTTATATCATAAAAAAATGAAATTTCATAATTAAGGAATTTTAGAAATTATCATAATGAATGTATTACCACATTAAATGAAGGAAGAATAAGCTAGGTATATATGTGAGAGACACATATATATAAATAATTTAAAATCAATCCATAATATCAAAGTTTATTTTAATTTATGAAAAAAAATTAAAAATATTAAGAACATTATTTTGGAAAACAAACTTTTTTACTTTAATAACACCCAATGATGTCATCTTAGGTGGAAAATGATTTCGAAATATCACTTGGACTATTTCTTACGGAAAATATCTTTTCAATTTTGAAAAAAATTATTTAAAATTTAAAGCATTATAAAAAAATTAAGAATAAATTTTCTTTTAAAATAACATTTGAAACATAAAAATGAAACTTTAAAACATAACATATTCATGATGGTTGAAAATTATATACATACTGTACATGTTAAAACAAATATTCCTTTTACATTTTTGGTAAAATCCAAATTGATCTTGTTTAGAAAATGACATGAAGGTTACATTTATTTTTTTTTGTAAAAATTCAAAAATAGGTAGAAATATCATTAATAAATCATTTTTTATAATTTTAAAAAAATATTTGAATTTTTTTTAGAAAAAATTGTTTTGAATGAAAAAGGATTTTTAATCAATGTGAGAAATAAAGTTAGATTTTATTAAAAACATTTTTACAATAATTTTAAGTATAAAAGAGAGAAAAATATAATTATTACTTGAAAATTTCATGAATAACCACTGGAGAAAAAAAATTCATGAATTTCTTGAGTTATATACTACAATATTTCATCAATGAAAATTTAATCCTAAATAATCCTGATAAATAATGAGATTGTAAAAATACCATTAACACTTTGGTAACATTTCAATCATAATAAAAATGAAAGAAATTACATAAAATGAAACATTAAATACCATTAAGATAAAGGGATTCATGATATAACATATCAATGCGGTATTATATACACCATACAAAATAATTAAGTGGTGAATATGTCATATGTCTCACGAAAGTAAAGGTGAGGTGAGGAACTCTTACCTCATGCTTCCCTTTAGTTGAGAATTATTTAACCTATTTTATAGTGGGTTTAAATATGTTATTAACTTATACTATAAACATATTAGTATTTATAATAACATATATGATCCTTTTTATAATGTCTATTAACCGCTCATTATTAATATTTCATTATCACTATTGTTTTGGGTGTTAATTTCTTTGTTTTATTAGCATGTTTTTTCATGAAAGATCTGGATCCCAAATATAGGATATAGTTACATAATCTATAGAATTATTTTAATTTTATAAATATATGTATTTTTAAATATATATATATATCTTTGGAATGATTAGTGGATTTTGAAAATGGAGAATGAATCACATCTCTTTGTGGAGACGGTCGACCATATGTACACACAAACGATGTTATCACTTCGTTAAGGGGTGAAAGGGTAAGAAATTGGATTGTATATTAATTTTATAGAATCAATATCATGTCATATTTATCACATATATTAATTGAATTTATCCTTTATTAACTTCCTTGTAAAGCGTTAATGAAAAATGAATTACCTCTCTTTATGAGGCAATAATCTGCCGTACACACGAGAAACATTATCATTTGTTCAATTGATGGTAAGGAAAGAAAGTATATGATATATTTATTTTATATAATTATTAATATGTCATTAATATCATATATCCACATTAATTTAAACCTTATTACCTTCGATATAAAGAGTAAGTGGAAAAATTATCACATTGCTTTGTGAGGCGGTGGTCCACCGTACACACGAGCGATGTTATCAAATTATCTATGGAATCGAAAGTAAGAAGCTATATATTTTATAAGAATTATATAAGAATAATTATTTCGTAAATTTCATATATAAGTATTATATACTTCATTCTATCCAGATATGGGAAGTGGTTGTGGAAAACAAATCATGCTAGTTCGTGAGGTGGTAGTCCTCTACACACCGAATAAATAGTTTCATTTCCCATTTGGGAGTGGTGGAGATGGTTGTAGGTCATTACCTTAACATAAAAAAATCTAATTACATTTAATATACATAGGTTATTATATTATTGTGTCTTAATAATATTTGTAGGAGGAAGAGGAAGAAATAAAATAAAATGCTCGATTAAAGACTTTACCTCTTCTTCAGAAAACACCTTTTAGTTTGTACCAAATTTCTTATTAGGTTGTATTTTTAAACAAAAAAGGAATATAGGATGAGGATTTGAAATTAAATTTTTCATGGATTTTCCAAACCAATTTTTTTTTGAAGTGAGGAATAAAGAGGAGTGGGGGAGGACTTTAATAACTAGGGGTGAGGACACACACAATATTTTTGAAATGAAAGAATTTTATTATTATTTTTATTATGATAAAAGGATATAAAATAGACTATTTTAGAAAAATATAATAGATAAGTTCAAAATATATACCATTTATTAAGAGTTAGACATTTCTGGGTCATTTTTAACCCATATTTTTATGTTTACCCCCACAGTAAACCTATTTTTACCTGCACCGTGGTAAAAAATTTATATTGTTTTAAATTTTCATTATGATAAAAAATTAATTTATCTTTTTAAATTTTTTGAATTATTATGATTATAAATATGGAATCCCTTTTTAAAAATTCAACTCGTATAATTTTCATAATTTAATTTAAAATTAAACCCGCCAATGTGTCGAAAAAAAGATTTTCCAAAATAAAATCTTTCAAAAGTTTAACAAGTTTTTATTTCAAAAATCAATATAAAATTAAATAAAATTACCTAATTTGGGAAAATTATATTGAATTAAAAAATTTTAATTTAAAAAAAATTAAAATAAAATGGATCTTGTTAATACTTTAAACAAAAAGTCATTTTTTATAAGAAACAAATTTTTTCAATATTAATAAAAAAAACTTTTCAGAAAAATACAAAAAAGTCACCTGATGGTAATTTTTATATATTGATATAAAAAATTAATTTAATTTTGTAAAATATATTTTATAAATTTGGTAAAATTTAATTTTAAATTATTTTCAAAAAGCATGCCTAAACCACCTTTTGAAAAATACTGTTTTCAGAAAACATTTCTTATTATTTGAAATGATAATTATTATTTTTCAATAAATAAATAATAAGGGTTAATAAAAAATTATCTTATGAAGAGGGAAAGGTAAATATGATGTTCATAACATAAATAAGTTTTAAGATTAGATAAAGTTGGTGAAAATTGAAGATATAGATAGGGAATAAAAGCCTAAATAATTATACAAATTGATAGAGATCATTAATAACAAGAAAGTGAATGATCAATGGATAATTAAAGATCTTAAAACCATAAATCTATAATGATTTAAAAGACCATTTGATTCAAAAGTATTGCATGAAATATGATAAATTTTTTATTTCAAGATTATTTTCATAAAGTTTAAGAGTTCATTTTCTATCAAAGAATATAAAGAAATATGACTACTTGATGTATTTATATTTCATAAGTACAATTTGATCCTTTAGTTTTACTATTATCAATTTCCACCTCATACGTTACTCCATGAAATGAATATCCAAAAAAATAATTTTTTTATGTATGAATCACTAAAATTAACTTTTAACAAAGTTTAAAATCCATAAACGAGTAACAAGCTATTCCAATTATCTTTATTAAAACCAAATAGGTTATAAAAAATTAAGATAAAATATATAATGAATATGAATATATTAATTTCTAAAATTAAACAATGAAACCAAAGATTTAACATAGATAATTCCTTAAATAAATGACCCTATAACCCAAATAATCTCAATAAAATCAACATGAAAGAAGGTTTTAACCTAAAAGGTTATATTATAACCTTTCATATTACATCTCTAAAACATAATATCTGTAACACCCGAGACTTTTATGTTATATAAATCATAAAAGGAATATTTTTCTACACACAACACTTGCTTGGCTTGCTTTACACGAAATCGCAACCTTCCTCGATAGCTTGCGTCGTACGCAATACCGAGTTTCACTAAACAACGATATGCTATTAAAATATTATTAAAACTAGCCGTTATGAATAGTAATAACCACCTTTTGAAATTTTATAAATTTTATTTTTCAAAATGGACTTCATTTTTGGATTCGGAATATCGAAATTAGCCTAGGGTGAAATTTTGGTATTTTTCTGAAAACTTTCAATTTTTGGTGAATATTGAAACCACTAAGTGGTAGTTAAAAAACTGAATTTTTCAGAAAACTTAATTTTACTGCTTCTGTGAGTGGAATTTCGAAAATCCGAGAGACACAGTTAATATCAAGGACTAAAATGTGGTTAAATGAGATGAAAATAATTTTTTGGTGAATAGTAACTTTTTACTTTTTTTACCACGGTTAAAAGTAAATAGGGTAATTAAGGGTAAAAATGATATTATTATTACCCTAACACATGTCCTAATTCTAGTGGACAAGTGTAATTCGACCAAAAACAACCTTAGGAATAAAATATGACCATTTATGCCCACTTGGATTAGATTAGGACATTTATTATTAAATTATTTAAAGAAGGGTTAAAATAGTTAAAATCAAAGTTTAATAAGTAAATAATTCTTAATATGGGGTTATACATAAGATAAATTAGACTATAAATATTAAATAGAAAGATAAAAATATTTCCTACATAATTGTATTTTATTTGTAATTTTTAGACATTAAATAATTTAATTTATTTATGACACAAAGATGATGCAGTAATTATCTTATTAATGAAATATTGACATAATTAATTTTATAAACACCAAAATAAATGTAATTTGAGACTTTTTATGAATTACACTAATTTTCTAGGTTAATATGACATGTTAGTATTGATTTAATTAACTTGGTTCGAATTAATAATTCTGTTATGAGTTTCAAAAAAATCAATTACTAATTAGTGTCAAAATTGACATAAAATAGTTTTTAAAACAAATATTATATTAGTAATTGTTATTTTATTCCTAAAAATCTAAGGTTCGGACAAATGACTTATATAAGGTTATATATATTAATAATAAACAACTTGGGGTTCTTTTGGCTGCTTATAGTAAATTTTATTAACCTTATAGTATAAGAACCCAAGAAGACACGATAAAAGTAAAATTATTTAACTTAATGTTAAATCTAAATGATAAGGTTAAAATAGGAACCTAAACTTGTCTAAATTCTATTGGATGAAATGATTTCGACCCATCCCCACCTTAGCCACGAAATAAATCAATTTGGAGATATTTAAAACCGAACTTGACTTTATAATAAAATAATATTTTTAGTTATTCCAAAGGTGCCCCTCTCCTCCCTTATAAAAGGGAACCTCCTCCCCCTCTTCCTCACACCACTTTGAGCCTTCAAGCTCGGCCAACCCCTACCAATTCCTCCTCTACAATTCCCTAGAGACATCCTAGAGGTTCTGTTCTTCTTCAAAGACCAATTTTAGTTCCCTAAAAGGAGGTCTCAAATAAGCACTTCAAAGAAGAGGAGGTTCGGACACTTACGAAGCAAAACAGACCTAAGGTAAGGGAAATATCACAATCTCATTTTTATCCGAGATTGTTTATACTTTGAAATTTACTGGGGTGTATTTTATCATCCACATCCATGTTTCCTCAATATGTAATATTATTTCCATCCACCTACAATTTTTTAAATCAAATTTTACCCTTCGGTGAGTTTTTAGTAAAGGATATGAAAGGAATCTTTTGTCGTTTTACGTACGAGGTACTTTTTGACTTTTCTGAAAAAAGTACGAAGAATGTTTTTTAACTTATATGGCATGAATGGATTTTTAAAACATTATTTCCATGAAGCTTCCTTTACAAGTTTTCAAGTTTATTTTTAATCAAATTCTTTTAGTTTAGAATTGTATGACATGTTAAGAAAGGAAAAGTATTTTTGAAGTAGAAAGGATATTTTCCTCAAGAATGGAGTTCAAGTGTTTTATCAAAATTATTTTCCATCTAAGATAATAAAGGGTTCTGTTTGTATCCCTATTATTACATTGATTTGATTATGTTATGATGGAATTATATTTATTAATTCCTTTATCTTATATGAATTATTTTATGATGTCACGATGTTTAAGATTCCCATTTTTATTACATAGGTTATGCTATGATGCATGTTTTCTGATTTTGTGGAACACATAAGAATGGTATCATTATGAGATGGGTGGGACCTATATCTCCCTCCAATGCATTGGGTAAAGATTTTATATCTCATGAGATAGACATGGCTGGAATGGTAGGTTATACCGGTTCAGTGAAACCGGACAAGAACGAGGGTGACTCGGTTCAGAAAGGGACTTTATCCACTAAGATTGTCTTGGAAATGAGTCTTGACTAACAAGAAATGATTCTCCATGATTATGTGTGTATGCCACAATGTTTCATGTTTTAAGTTATGATTATTGTGATTACATTTCACTGCCATGATTTATCCCATGTTATGAAATTATGATCTCTTTTGCAGGTTAAGATTTCCAAAAGTTATGTGCTTATGTATACGATGTGATTGATATTTCTTTTGTTTACCCTTAATGAGCATTTGAGATCACCCTTTTGTATGTTTTATCTCCCCAGGTCAGGAAGAAGGTTATTAAGTAGAATATGCCAAAAAGGGACTCTAGATATGATAAAATAAATGGGAGGCAATGTAGATGCTTTATGAAACAGTTGTTTATGTTTCCCAGTTTCTAAAGACACTATAAATATACGTTCCTTTCG
The DNA here is from genome assembly GCA_963277665.1 of Viscum album. Taxonomy (NCBI): domain Eukaryota; kingdom Viridiplantae; phylum Streptophyta; class Magnoliopsida; order Santalales; family Viscaceae; genus Viscum; species Viscum album. The sequence goes on from OY728133.1 coordinate 64,793,280, forward strand.
TGGTTTTGTTATATGTTGTAATAAGTATGCTTCAATTTTGAAGTATTAACAATGTATGTAAAGTATGGGTCGTAATAGTTGGTATTAGAGGAAAGGTATAGTCAACCTTTGGAAACTAGGATGTGAAAGCCTTAGTAAGAACCCTAAGGATAAGTCTAAGCATAGAACACAATCTTAGTGTTTTAGAAATGGCCATGAATAACCTAGGATAAGACCTTAAGTGTGAAATTTTATTCTTGAGTATGTGGTTTTCCTATTATAATTAGTGTTGCTCACACTATTCTTCTGGGTTTTAGTCAATGGCTGGAACCCGAAGGAATCGTGTTAATGCGGAATGCGACGGGAAATGAAATGATTGTCCCCCTGAGAAACCAAACGTTATGGGAGCTGGAATTCAAAATCTTGTAGCCATGATAACACAACTTTCTCAAGCTATGAATCATGCATGACTTCCAAACGAGAAAAGGAAGGAGAAACATTATGTTGAATCCTTCATGAGGCAGCGTCCACCTTCTTTCAGCGGGTCTACTGATCCATTAGTTGCTGAACAATGGATTAGTACCACTGAAAAGATATTTTCAGTTCTTCAATGTTCTGAACATGATAAAGTCATCCTAGCAGTGTATCGTTTGGAAAAAGATACTGATCAATGGTGGAATCTTATTAAGAATACGAGGCAAAGAGATGAAATTGAGTCCATGGAATGGGATGAGTTCAAGAACTTATTTTTCAATAAGTACTTCCCTCGTATTCTCCGAACAAAGATGGAGAAAGAGTTTCTTGAACTGAAGCAAAAGGATGATGAATCTGTTGGTACCTATGAAGCAAATTTTACAAGACTTTCAAGGTATGCTTCTGGTATTATTATCCAACCTGAGAGTAAGATCGATCGATTATTTAGTGGCTTAAAACCAAGTCTTCAAAGGGCATTAGCCATAAGGGACTTCAATAGCTACGAAGAAATCGTTTGACGTGCTCTCAAAGTCGAGATGGAGATTGGAGTAACCCATCAGTCATATGGGTTTGATAAGAAGAGGAAAATGGATTTCAAAGGAAAATATAAAGAGCACACTGAAAAGAAGATGAGCTTTCCCTTATGCTCAAAGTGTGGAATGAAACATGGAGGGAGTTGGGTATCACCGTATTACCTCAACAATTAGATGTTGAGTTAGCTGTGACAACACCTAATGGCACAATAGTCGCATCAAAAGTTTATAATTCTTCTCCGATGGAAGTTTGTGGGAAAGTGCTTCCTGTAAATCTTTTGATCCTTCCTATAGTGGAATTTGATGTGATTCTTGGAATGGATTGGCTTTCTTTATATGGAGCTCATATCAATTGCCAAAGAAGGGAAGTCACATTTTATATTCTAGGTCAATCTCTGATCGTCTATCAATGCAAGGATGAACATAACCTTCCAGTGGAAATTTCTTCCATCTTATGGGTCTCGATTTCACTAAATGAAGGTTATTTATCTCAAATGGTTGGTGAGAAACTCACGATTAAGAATATTCCCATTGTACGGGAGTTTGATGATGTATTTCTGAAGCAATTACTGGGTCTTCCACCGAATCGTGAAGTTGAGTTTTCAATAGAACTCGTACCGGGTGCTTTGCCTATTTCAAAGACACCTTATAGAATTGCCCCAATTGAGTTGCAGGAATTGAAGAAGCAACTCCAAGAGAATCTTGATAAGGGGTTCATATTCCCTAGTGCGTCACCTTGGGGAGCACCTGTTCTATTTGTTAAGAAGAAAGATGGATCAATGAGGCTCTGTATTGATTATCGAGAACTTAATAAGATAACTATCAAGAACAAGTATCCTCTCCCACGCATTGATGACTTATTTGACCAACTATGCGGAGATCAATACTTTTCCAAGATTGATCTTCGTTCATGGTATCATCAATTAAGGGTCAAAAGGGAGGATATACCAAATACGACTTTCCATACAAGGTATGGACACTATGAATTTATAGTGATGCCATTTGGTCTTACTAATGCCCCTGCTATCTTCATGGATCTGATGAATAGAGTCTTTAGAGACTATCTTGATCAATTTGTGGTAGTCTTTATAGACGATATTCTTGTCTATTCAAAGAGCAAGGAATAACATGAAGATCACTTGAGAATTATATTGAATACCCTGAGAAAGGAGAAGCTTTATGCCAAATTTACCAAGTGTGAATTTTGGCATCAAAAAGTTGCATTTTTGGGTCACATAATCTCAAAAGAGGGGATATCTGGGGATCCAGCAAAAACAGAGGTTATCAAAAGATGGTCGAGACCAACAACAGTAACTGAGATCCGAAGTTTTCTTGGTTTGGCTGGTTATTATCGCCGTTTTGTGAAAGATTTTTCACGATTATCTAATCTACTCACCAAGTTGACTCGGAAAAGAGTTAAGTTTCTTTGGACATAGGAATGTGAAGAGAATTTCAAGGAGTTGAAAAGAAGGTTATCTAGTGCACCTGTGCTCACACTGCCTTGTAGTGGAGAAAGGTTTGTGATCTACAGTGATGCATCCAAGAAGGGATTGGTGTGTGTTCTTATGCAAAATGATATGGTGATAGCTTATGCCTCACGACATTTGAAAATCCATGAGAAAAATTACCCAACACATGATTTAGAGTTAGCTGTGGTAATCTTTGCATTAAAGATTTGGAGGCATTATCTTTATGGTGAAAGGTGTGATATTTATACTGATCATAAAAGTTTAAAGTATATTTTTACACAAAAGGAGCTGAATATGCGCCAAAGAAGATGGTTGGAGCTGATTAAGGATTATGACTGCTCAATCCATTACCACCCTAGGAAAGCAAACAAGGTGGAAGATGCATTAAGTCGACAAGACCATGCTAGTTTATCCATGATGAGGATCAAAAAAGATCCAATATTAATGGATTTACAAAGGATGGATCTTGGAATTATAATGGAAGGGGAAAAATATTATCTTTCTCAAATGAATGTTCAACCATCTATACATGTGAAGATTAAAGAGGCACAGAAAGAAGATGTCGAGTTACAAAAGAAGGTGAGAAATGGTCCTAAATTCAACCTTGATTGTGATGGGATAATAAAGTTCAGGAATCGGGTTTGTGTTCCTCCCATCCCCGAATTAAAGAAGGATCTGCTGGATGAGGCTCATAGTTCTTCATTCTTTATTCATCCTGGAAGCACGAAGATGTATAGGGACCTGAAAGAGTACTTCTGGTGGGATGGCATGAAAAGAGATGTTGCTGAATTTTTCTCTCGATGCTTGGTTTGTCAACAAGTTAAAGATGAGAGACAAAAGTCTAAGGGGATGTTAGAAACATTACCCATACCCGAATGGAAATGGGAAAACATCACTATGGACTTTGTCATAGGACTTCCTAAAACATCCAAAGGCAATAATGCTATATGGGTCATATTTGATCATCTTACAAAGTCTGCACACTTCATTCCTATTAGAGAGGATTTCTCTCTGGATCAGCTCGCCAGGATATATGTAAAGGAAGTGGTAAGATTGCATGGAGTACCACTTTCCATTATATCTGATCGGGATCCGAGATTTACCTCGAAGTTCTGGAGAAGTCTTCAGCATACTCTGGATACAAAGTTGAGTTTCAGCACTGCTTATCATCCTCAGACAGATGGTCAGTTTGAGAGAACAATTCAAACCCTAGAAGATATGTTGAGAGCTTTCTCTATGGATTTCAAAGGTGGTTGGGATCAATACCTACCTTTGGTGGAATTTTTTTATAATAATAGCTTTCACTCCAGTATTCAGATGGCTCCTTATGAAGCTCTCTATGGAAAGAAATGCAGGACTCCAACTTGCTGGGATGAAGTTGGGGAAAGAAAGCTATTAGGACCTGATCTCGTTGATGAAATGGCAGAAAAGGTCAAGTCTATTCAACAACACATAAGAGCAGCTCAGAGTCGACAGAAAAGTTATGCCGACACCCAAAGGAAATACCTAGAGTTTGAAGTGGGTGATAAAGTGTTCTTACGAATATCTACCTGGAAGAGGGTCATGAGATTTTGAAAGAAGGGGAAGTTGAACCCTAGATATATCAGTCCATTTGAAATACTGGATCCTCTTGGGAAGGTAGCTTAACGATTGGCGCTTCCACCTAATCTCTCTCAAGTTCACGATGTGTTCCATGTATCTCTCTTGAGAAAGTACATACCTGATCCTTCACATGTACTCAGCTCAGAAGTTGTACCGCTGGAGCAAGATCTTTCTTATGAAGAACAACCGATAGAGATTCTGGATCGTAGCGAAAAATTCCTACGAAACAAGACCACTCGATTGGTGAAAGTTTTATGGAGGAACCACCAATTAGAAGAAGCTACATGGGAGCTTGAGGATATGATGAGGGAGAGGTATCCTCATCTGTTTGTTACAAAGTGACGAATTTCGAGGGCGAAATTCATTTTAAGGGGGGTAGAATATAACACCCGAGACTTTTATGTTATATAAATCATCAAAGGAATATTTTTCTACACACAACACTTTCTTGGCTTGCTTTACACAAAATCACAACCTTCCTCGATAGCTTGCGTCGTACGCAATACCGAGTTTCACTAAACAACAATATGCTATTAAAATATTATTAAAACTAGCCGTTATGAATAGTAATAACCACTTTTTGAAATTTTATAAATTTTATTTTTCAAAATGGACTTCATTTTTTGATTCGGAATATCGAAATTAGCCTAGGGTGAAATTTTGGTATTTTTCTGAAAACTTTCAATTTTTGGTGAATAATGAAACCACTAAGTGGTAGTTAAAAAACTGAATTTTTCATAAAACTTAATTTTACCGCTTCTGTGAGTGGAATTTCAAAAATCCGAGAGACACTGTTAATATCAAGGACTAAAATGTGGTTCAATGAGATGAAAATAATTTTTTGGTGAATAGTAACTTTTTACTTTTTTTACCACAGTTAAAAGTAAATAGGGTAATTAAGGGTAAAAATGATATTATTATTACCCTAACACATGTCCTAATTCTATTGGAAAAGTGTAATTCGACCAAAAACAACCTTAGGAATAAAATATGACCATTTAGGCCCACTTGGATTAGATTAGGACATTTATTATTAATTTATTTAAAGAAGGGTTAAAATAGTTAAAATCAAAGTTTAATAAGTAAATAATTTTTAATATGGGGTTATACATAAGATAAATTCGACTATAAAACTTCATTAGAAAAATAAAAATATTTCCTAAATAATTGTATTTTATTTGTAATTTATAGACATTAAATAATTTAATTTATTTATGACATAAAGATGATGCAGTAATTATCTTATCAATGAAATATTGACATAATTAATGTTATAAACACCAAAATAAATGTAATTTGAGACTTTTTATGAATTACACTAATTTTCTAGGTTAATATAAAATGTTAGTATTGATTTAATTAACTTGGTTCGAATTAATAATTCTGTTATGATTTTCACAATAATCAATTACTAATTAGTGTCAAAATTGACATAAAATAGTTTTTAAAAAATATATTATATTAGTAATTGTTATTTTATTCCTAAAAATCTAAGGTTCAGCCAAATGACTTAGATAAGGTTATATATATTAATAATAAACAACTTGGGTTTCTTTTGGCTGCTTATAGTAAAGTTTATTAACCTTATAGTATAAGAACCCAAGAAGACACGGTAAAAGTAAAATTATTTAACTTAATGTTAAATCTAAATGATAAGGTTAAAATAGGAACCTAAACTTCTTTAAATTCTATTGGATGAGAGGATTTTGACCCATCCCCACCTTAGCCTTTAAATAAATCAATTTGGATCTATTTAAAACGAACATGACTTTATAATAAAATAATATTTGTAGTTATTCCAAAGGTGCCCCTCTCCTCCCTTAAAAAAGGGCACCTCCTCCCCCTCTTCCTCACACCACTTTGAGCCTTCAAGCTCAGCCAAACCCTGCCAATTCCTCCTCTCTACTTCCCTAGAGACATCCTAGAGGTTCTGGTCTTCTTCAAATACCCATTTTAGTGACCTAAAAGGAGGTCTCAAAGAAGCACTTCAAAGAAGAGGATGTTCGGACACTTACGAAGCAAAACAGACCTAAGGTAAGGGAAATATCACAATCTCATTTTTATCCGAGATTGTTTATACTTTGAAATTTACTGGGGTGTATTTTATCATCCACATCCATGTTTCCTCAATATGTTATATTATTTCCATCCACCTACAATTGTTTAAATCCAATTTTACCCTTCGGTGAGTTTTTAGTAAAGGATATGAAAGGAATCTTTTGTCGTTTTACGTACGAGGTACTTTTTGAATTTTCCGAAAAAAGTAAGAAGAATGTTTTTGTAACTTATACGGCATGAATGGATTTTTAAAACATTATTTCCATGAAGATTCCTTTACAAGTTTTCAAGTTTATTTTTAATCAACTTCTTTTAGTTTAGAATTGTATGGCATGTTAAGAAAGGAAAAGTATTTTTGAAGTAGAAAGGATATTTTCCTCAAGAATGGAGTTCAAGTGTTTTATCAAAATTATTTTCCATATAAGATAATAAAGGGTTCTATTTCTATCCCTATTATTACATTGATTTGATTATTTTATGATGGAATTATATTTATTAATTCCTTTATCTTATATGAATTGTTTTATGATGTCACGATGTTTAAGATTCCCATTTTTATTACATAGGTTATGCTATGATGTATGTTTTCTGATTTTTGGAACACATAAGAATGGTATCATTATTAGATGGGTGGGACCTATATCTCCCTCCAATGCATTGGGTAAAGATTTTATATCTCATGAGATAGACATGGCTAGAATGGTAGGTTATACCGGTTCAGTGAAACAGGACTGGAACGAGGGTGACTCAGTTCAGAAAGGGACTTTGTCCACTAAGATAGTCTTGGCAATGAGTCTTGACTAACAAGAAATGATTCTCTATGATTATGTGTGTATGACAAAAAGTTTCATGTTTTATGTTATTATTATTGTGATTACATTTCACTGCCATGATTTATCCCTTGTTATGAAATTATGATCTCTTTTGCAGGTTAAGATTTCAAAAAGTTATGTGCTTATGTATACGATGTGATTGATATTTCTTTTGTTTACCCTTACTGAGCATTTGATCTCACCCTTTTGTAAGTTTTATCTCCCCAGGTCAGGAAGAAGGTTATTAAGTAGAATATGCCAAAAAGGGACTCTAGATATGATAAAATAAATGGGAGGCAAAGTAGATGCTTTATGAACCAGTTGTTTATGTTTCCCAGTTTCTAAAGACACTATACCTATACGGTCCTTTCGTGGTTTTGTTATATGTTGTAATAAGTATGCTTCAATTTTGAATTATTAACAATGTATGTAAAGTATGGGTCGTTATAATATCATTCTTACTAAATAATCCTTTATGTTAAACCAAAAGGTTATATATACGTAAACCAAAAAAAACTTCTCCCCAAATATCATTAGTTACCCCAAAATCAAATGAATTATCCCTAAAAATGTTTCCAAAAATAAACATAATATTTAACTTTCAAACCATCTAATTAAAAACAATGTTATACTAACTAGTACATCCCATAGGTCAATGGTAGGAACTAATCCGTTATTAAACTCCGATTTTGGGTTCAAGCCACCCAACCTTGTCAGATACAATGCGTTATCACCTGGCTTGCTGGTTGTAATTTTTCTAAAACTATGGAAACACTTAAGTGTTGATCATATTCCTCGTCCTCCATGATCCTATAACGTTATCAAGAATATGAATATCATATTCAAAAATAACATTAGTCAAACAATCACTTTTTTTAACCTCTAACATTTTTAATACAACTCATTCATTTCCTCAAAATTAACTAATTACCTCAACATCAAGAACATATCCAAGATTATATTTTCCTCAATTACGAATTTTTCCTATATAGTGTCACCTTACCATTAAATAACCTTTCTAGGTAATTAGTACCATTTAACATATTTCTTAATATCCTCAAGGAGAAACTTTTACAAAACAATCCTCACATATATATATTTCATGATTCAAATAATTCATGAATTCCCATACTTAAACATTTCAGTCATTACACATATTTCTTAAACCATTAACTATGATTCATCATATTATTCATTAATACCTCCTTACTTTCTTATGTCATTGTTAGTCTCTTAATCATCAATAAAAAAACTTTACTTTTATATCCTTATTGATCATCTTCTTGAGATTTCCCCTAATAACATCATTTTTCTTAATTTCCATTATTTCCACATATAAAATATTCAACAATTGAAGTTATATTAATGAAACCATTATTATCATTAATTGAATCAACTAAACATTTTATTTTTCCTAGAAAATTTCTTACATTGTTGTATTCTTCTCCAAACATAAAAATATTCTCATTCATTGGTGTCATTACATTGTGTGTTTCTTCCTACATTATCAATATATAATAAACTAAATATTCTTCCTTAATGGAATCAAGTGCCTAAACTCTTAGATAACTATATCCTTATGTTCTTTGGTGAATATAAGAGTTGGTTAAGTTACAATTTGTTAATCATATATCCTGATATCTGATAAGGCATAATCACAATATCATGTCATCCAGTTATCATCCAATTTGGTTTCTCATGAACACATTGTGTATCAAATTAAATGTTAACATTTTTCCTTCTGGATCCTTCCATTTACTAAAACCACAAATCATAGTATGATAAATAATAACCATATTGGGAATCCACATAATCATGAAAAATCATTTATAGGATTTCTAAATCATGACACTTTATTTTAAATCAATGAAATCGTAGGTTTATTCTTGGCCATTCATGGTTATCATGTATCCAAATACTTCATCATGTCTTATAAAGAGATTGGGAATTTCCAAAGAATATCCCCCAGGAGTGTCAAATCAGGTGCATAGTAAATCCTATTTCCATATACCAGGTAATTCTTGAGTCAATCTCGACGCACCTTTTTTGGATTTATTAACCCTAGGTATATATGTGGAAAAACCATGTCTAGTTACAGGTCGAGACAGAGATTCCATTTCTTAGAAATCAATCGCTCTAAACTTCACCAAAATTTTATGATATTTTCCTATATATATATATTTATGCTTATACTTATCGTTGAACTTATCCTTACACTTATCCATAGGTTTGTCACTATGGTTTTCTCATCCTAGATTAAAAAGGTTAAATAAAAATTTCCTTTGACACCAACTATGATGACCCAGGCCTTGTATATATATATATATATTATTACATGATTTATAAAGATAAATATCTAATAATACAACACAAGGATCATAAAGTCCTAGTGTATTTGGAAGACTATGTTTATAATAAATCAAAATGAGATGAGAAAATATATATTTTTATTTTATTCTCCATAACAAGATCCTAAATCATTTTATGCTCATAAAAAGCATTGAGAAACCTAGGGAATACATAGACAAAAGGGTTGAGCTAAAATCCCAGTAAGGGAATACACATGTAAAGGAAACATAACATGTTAGTCAAAAGTATATCATGATATCATATAGATAAGTAACATCAGTAATATCATGGAAGCATATCATAATGAAAACGGTATCATAAGATCATGGTATCATTGGAAATGTGGAAACAACATAAAACATGACATAAAAATTATTCAAGTATAAATTTTAATACAACATCAAATTATGGATACAGTACCATAATGGATTAGGTCCACTTTCTAAACCCATACATGATGTATCATGAGACTAAAACATTACCCAATGCATTAAAGGGATATATAATAATGGGAACACCTATCACATTCATTTCATAAACATGAATTTTTGTGAAGCATAAGGATATAAATCATAAATCATAAACATATTAATTTCCTATTTAAATAAAAAGGGTTTTATAATCTTGATTAATTTCATAAATAATGGAAATTTCATAATGAAGGAATTTGATAAATGATAATAAGGAATGTATTACTATGTCAAAGGAAGGGATAATTGTCACGACCCATCCCAGTGGGGCCCGTTCCACAACTCCCCAAGCGCGCCTCTAATAGGCCAAGGGCCGGTGACTAACACTGAGTAGGCATGTCACTAACATGGGAGGCATTGCCTACAAACCTGTACACACACACACACACACACACATCTCCAAGCCCACAAATCTAAAAAGTAAAAACTACTGAAAAGGGAAATGCATGCGTACACTAAAAATCCCAACCAACCGAGTACGACAAGAATGTAAAGTACAGTAATGTAAAACCCTAGGCCAAAAGTACAAGCCCACCAAAAGACAGTCTGAAAAAAATTAAAACCTGTAAAGAAAGGTACTAGAACTGCAATCCGTAGCCATAAGAACACACCTTGGCCTACCTGATCTCACTGAGCACCGTCCAGTCCTGGTCCACCAAGAATCCTATCGAAGGCTTGCTCGTCAGCACAAGAAACGACACGTGCAGGAAAAGCCCGTGCAGGGGTGAGTATAACAATACCCATTAGGACAACATAAAAACAAAAAGGAATAAAACAAGGTAAATACCACAAAGGAATGATACAGTCAGCTCTACATAGTATATCTCTACAGAACATATAACAAGAATATCCAGATATACTCATACACGATCGACTATCGCGAAACCACCACTAAGATCCAGCTCAAAGATTCCACTAAGCACGTAACTGGGAGAACATACTCCTATGCCTGAAGAAAGATACGATGCACTCATTCCAGGAGAACTCACTCCACGAGTACTGAAGAAAGGTACTTGATGCGTCAGATGAGGATCACAACCAGTAGCTATTGGGTGATTCTAATAACTTTGTCTGAACTAACTTGCTTAGTTGAGGATCGACGCCTGGGTAAAGTAGGTCACGTAGATACCAAGAAACTCTACCTAGGGTACCACGAAGGAATAGAGGATCTGACTATAAGTCCCACAGAGAGGATTCCAACAATTATATTCAGGAAGTCCTGCTAAAGGGATAATAATCCTGTATGTAGGAAATGATACCAGAAAACTTCTGGGGAAAGACCAAGGGGATGAAACCTAAGGAAAGTAGTCCAAGTCACAGAAGACAACAGGCTAAATCCATGTAAAATAGTTTACACAACGTGTAGTAGGATCACACACTATGTTCCTTGACTCTGGGTACTAATCGTGTAAACTTCCCATGTCTCCAGTCTAGGTGTATAAAACTAGACTACATGATGTGTATAAGGATCACACACCGTGTTCCTTGACTTTGGGTACTGCCTGTGTAAATGGACCATATCTCTAGGCTTTTCATATAAAAAGTAACTACATGGCATGTAGTAGGATTACACACCGTGTCCGAGTGTTCGAAGTTTTCTCCATGTATGCTGGTTATGTGCTCGTACAGGGCCTCAACCCGTGTCACCCTGACCGTGTACTAGTACACAGGGTATCCCATGTATCTGGTCGAGTCTGGCCAAGGAAGGGTATACACACCATGTCCTTGGCCATGTAACCAACCCGTGTCCATGTACTCCCAGAGTACACGCCAGGTGGTCCACCGACAAACACACACCATGTATCCCATACTACATGTCGTGTAGTCGAGATTTCTCCAGAATTGCTGCCTTTTTCCTCGCACCTCGGCCGAACCTTCGGATTCATGATCTGTCATCCGTTTGCCATGAAACTCGAGATCTCAGGTCTCCTCGTCGTCTTGATGCCAAATCTGTGAGTTTTCGGCCTTCGATCGGCTCCAAAATCCAATTATGGTCACCAGTGAGGAAATCGTTTAAAGAAAGACATCTTCGGATCTGCTTTGATCCGTCCATCACCAAAGCTTTCACACCTCCGTGGGGTTGTCCTGATGCCAAATATTCAATTTGGGATCGTTGCGTTGCACAAAAGATGCACAACGATCCATCGTTCATATCTCCGTGAAGAACACGTAGAACGCACACGAAGAACACGAGAAATCAGGGAAGAGAGGCACAAAAAATTGAGAAAGACGAACCTTGATCGATCTTTGTGTCGACCTTGGTTCGTATCCATTAGAAGGATAAATGAAACTAAAACAACCTTCAAGAATCAATCCCAAAAAAAAGATCCCACAGATAACCCATCCCGCATGATGATCAATCCGCATGCCAATCTTTTTGTTGACTGGTTTGCGTCCATTGTGGAAATCAATAACAGGAAATAAATCACAAAGAGATGAAATTCCCTACTTGGATCCGCGACATTCGTTGGCAAAGATCCAGTCACCGCGTCATCGTCCCTGGTGAAACTCATCAAGAAAGTCGTCGCCGCGTTGGGGGTTTCCTCCAAAGCATTTTAGAGACTCTAGAGGAAATTTAGGGTTATGAGATCTATAACCCTGATCCCGTGCGAAATTTTTTTTTAAAGATTAAAAATATTTAGCTGCAGAAATATTTAATAAAATATTTTTATTAAATATTTTATTACCGTTACGTCCAAAAACTAGATTTCACCACCGAACTGTGCCAGCTGATGTTAGGTCTCACCTAAGGGAAACTCGCTGCTTTGAACGCAACAACGCCCTTAGATTTCTTATCCGAACACCTGTTCAGAAGTTATTCCACTTCTTCAAGAAAACCATACATGCACATTATTTAATTATTTAATTAAAATCAAACACTTGTTCCAGGCAGACCGGGTCTCAGAACTGCACGCCGTCTTAGAATCTGGTCTCGAAAAAAAATTCCCATATAAGACTGTAAAAAATATATGAAAAAATATGAGATATTACATCCTCCCCACCATAGGGATTTACATCCCAGAAAATCCAAAACAAAGGCTACTCAAAAAGATGTGGGTAATGCACATAAATCTGAGCCTCCTGCTCCCACGTGCTCTCCTAGAGATTCCCGTGCTGCCACCAGACACACTCCATGGGAATAGATCTCCCATGAATGATCTTCTCCTACCAATCCTCGATCTCCACTGGGTACTCAGCAAAGGTCGCTCCATCATCGATTTCCAGCTCTCCCCATTCGATAAAGTGCATTGGATCATGCACGTACCTCCATAGCTACGACACAAGGAAGATATTGTGTACCCGATCCATCGGAGGAGGTAGAGCCAGGAGGTACGCCACCTCACCAACTCTACTCAGAATCTGAAAAGGGACGATGAACCTCGAAGATAGATTTCCGCATCACCCAAATCACTTCAATCCTCGTCGTGGTGAGACCCGATAGAACACATGGTATCCCTCCTCAAACTCCATGGGCCTCTATCTCCTATAAACATAAGACTTCTTCCGACTCTGTGCAGTCTTCATCCGCTCTTAGATGACCCACACCTTCTCCTTAGTAGCTCGTACCATCTCTGGGCCCATGAGTGCTGAGTCTCATGGGTCAGTCCAACAATGTGGTGACCTGCAGGGTCGCCCGTACAAAGCCTCGAATGGTGCCACACCAATAGTGGAATGTCAGCGATTGTTATAAGAAAATTCCACCATTGGTAGGTGATCCTCCCAACTATGACCGAAGTCAAGTATGCAAGATCTTAGAATATCCTCCAGAACATGGATGGTCTGCTTTGTCTGATCATCAGTATAAGGATGAAATGCTGTGCTCAAGCGTAACTGAGTCTCAAAAGCTTCCTACAATCCCTTCCACAAACAGGATGTGAAAAGAGAATCACGATATGAGACGATCATTGATGGAACTCCATGATGTTGAACTATCTACTGCACGTAGAGGAATCCCATGATATCTACTGAACTCTGCTCCCGTATGGCTAGGAAGTGGGCCGACTTGGTGAGTCGGTCAACGATCACCTAAATGGCATCGTGTCCCCTGGACGTACGTGGTAAACACATCACGAAGTCCATGGATATCCTATCCCACATCCACTCTGGCACCTCAAGGGGATGAGTAAAACCTACTGGAACCTGGTGCTCAACCTTTACTTGCTGATAAGTAAGGCACCAAGAAACAAACTATGACATACTCTTCTTCATTCCTGGCCACCAGAACTGACATCAGAGGTCCTGGTACATCTTCTCCACACCTGGATGCACTACCAAAGGAGATGTATGGAACTCACTTAGAACCTCCTCCCACAATTTCATTGGTACTATTTTACTCCCTTTGAAAAGAACCATGTGCTCCCCACCTTTTGAATATCTATCAGCCGCATCACCTGCGGATATCTGATCATGTAGAGTCTCACAGCTAGCATCCTCAAGATGTGCTTCCCTGACTCACTGTAAGAGTGGAGGGGTAACAACCATCGAATGAAGGTAAGATCCATCATCTCTATCCATGAAGGATAACTGTAAAGATGCCAAATTACTCATCTCCTCATCCAGAAAATACAAACTAGATTTCCTACTGAGGGCATCTGCCATAAAATTCCCCTTCCCAGGAGTATAAACAATCTCAAAGTCGTAATCTTGGAGGAACTCAAGCCACCCCCTTTGTCTCAAATTCATATCCTTCTAAGAAAAGATATATCTGAGACTCTTGTGATCAGAGTAGATGATAAACCGCTCACCCATCAGGTAGTGCCACCACATCTTCAATGCGAAGACTACCACTGCCAACTTAAGATCACGGGGCACGTAGTTCTACTTGTGTGGCCTCAACTAAAATGAGCCATAGTCAATCACTACTTGCCTCTACATCAGGACACAACCATGCTCAGTTCTTGATGCATCGTAGAACACTATGTACTCAATACCCTATTCTGGTAGTCTCAAGATTGGGGCGCTCGTTAGACTCTATCTCAACTACTAAAAATCCTGTTGGCATCTCTCTGTCTATATGAAAGGCTACCCCTTTTAGGTCAAAGCTGTCATGGGTGCTGAAATCATGTAGAAATCAGGAATGAATCTCCGATGGTAGCCTACCAACCCAAGGAAACTCCACACCTCCGTCACGCTCTGGGGTGGCTTTCATGATAACACTACCTCTACCTTAGTTGGGTCCACTACTACTCCATCTGCTGAGATAACGTGTCCCAGAAAGTGGACCTCCTATATCCAGAATTTACACTTTGAGAGTTTCCTGTACAACTGGTGCTCTCGAAGTGTGTCTAGAACCATCCATAGGTGCCTCACATGATCATCCTTGGATACAGAGTACACAAGGATATCATTGATGAAGACCACCATGAACCGATCTAGGTAGGGATGAAAGATCCAGTTCATGAGTTCCATAAACACTACCGGGGAATTCGTCAAGCCGAAGGGCATCACCAAGTACTCATAGTGACCGTAGAAACATCTGAAAGCCGTATTCAGTATATCATCATCCTGTACTTGAAACTGGTGATAACCTAATCGTAGATCAACATTCGAGAACCATCGTGATCCTCTTAACTGGTTGAAGAGTTCATAAATCCTCAGTAGTGGATACCCGTTCTTCACCGTCACCTGATTCAAGTGCCGGTAATCCAAACACAGCCTCAAGCTCCCGTCTGCCTTCTTGGAAAACAACACTTGGGCCACCCAGGGTGAAACGATGGGTCTCACGAAGCCCTTCCTCTATAAGTCTTCCAGCTGCACTCTCAGCTCACGAAGCTCTTCAGGAGCCATCTGATATGCCGATGCTGATATCAGTTTCGTCTCGGGTTGCAACTCAATGTAGCAATCTATCTTTCGATGGGGAGGTAGTCTGGGGAAATCCTCCAGAAATACGTCCTCGTACATAGCCACTAATACTTAATATTGTAAACTCGCAACATCTGTTGTGCCAAGGGCTAGGCTAGCCAACTGATGTGAAATCAGCTGTACCTTCCTACGCACGAGTCCATCATGTGCTTCCTGGGTCTCCTTTTCACCGACGAAGGAGAACCTCATTCCATCACTGCGGACACACCACACCCTTCACATAAACCAGAAAATCTGGGCATGAATTGTGGATACAAAATCCATACCAAGAATGGCATCATAAGGCCTTGATGCTACCACCAAGAGGTTTTAACTGAAACTCTCGCCTCCAAGGGTTAGGTCACACTATCTGCAAAGGTTTGTGATCTCTGAATCTTCTCCAGTCGGTGTTTCCAAGAGTAAGGGTCGAGTCAATGGATCAACTGTAATCTTAAGGTCTTGAACAAGATAAGAATCAAGAAAAGAATGATTAGAACCTGTGTCTATAAGTACGTTATCCAAGGTAGAAAAGACACAGATTGTACCTATAATCATTTCAGGAGTACCTGGGTCATAAGCCTCTGCTGCCTGCAACTATCCCTGCCTCTATCCACCAGCTCCCTGAGCCTGGGGTGGACCTCCTGGGGGTGGAGGTGGTAAATGGTCAAATTGCCGACAACCTCCAGCTGCTCTCCCAGATCCTCTACCACATCTGCCACCCCGCCGGTCTATCTACTCCACACGTTACCTCTGCCTCAGTGGTCCATCTATTACTCCCATGTCAGTAGTACAGCGGGTCGGACATTCTCAAGCGAGATGTCCCCTACCATTACATGAGTAGCATCGCCTCTCTCGAGGCTAACTGGATTCACCCTGCGAACCTTGTACAGAAGATCCCCTATCTTGGAATCACCTCATGAAACATCTCCCACGCCTAGGTCCCTGATGACGGCTCCCTTTTGTCGAGGTCTCTGCTCCCGCTCGCTCACTACTAACAGCTGCTAGCTATCTCTGCTCTACCAAGAAGCTCTTGACCACCAATGCTCGCTCGAGCACCCCAGTATAAGTAGGAATTCTCATAGGGATGATGCTAGCTCAGATGTCTCTGCGCAAGCCCCACTCAATATTCTGAGCTCTAAAGTACTGATCCCTGAACATATCCATCGAGTAATGTGAGAGGTCGGTAAACCTCAATGAATAGTCAGACACCATCATGGTTCCCTACTAGAGCTGAAGAAGCTTGTGTATACATACTTCTCTTAGGGTAACCGGTGAAAACTCCTCTCTGAAGAGATTCTTAAACTATGACCATACAAGAGTCGCCTCATCGTGAGTCCGGATAACCAAACTCCACCATCGCCCTATCGAGCCCTACAGAAGGCTCGCTGCCAGGATCACCATTTGGTCTGCTGGTGTCCTGACCAAACAGAAGACTCTGGACACTACCTTAAGCCATTCCTCTACTACCTGAGGGTTAGGCTCGCCTCGAAACCTGATGGGTCTATGTCTCTGAAACTCATGGAGTGCGCTCAGCCTATGCTCCTCTTCTACAGGTACAACATGCACTAAACACTGCTCCATAGGTGGTGGAATAGATGGCACACAAACCGAAGGTAAAATTGGGGGATCTGGTCCCTGTATCGAAGCTTCATCACTGAGGGGGTCATCCTCATGATCGAGCTGCTGGATCCTAGCGGGTGCGCATCGCAGAGGCATCCTATTAAGAAACATGATGTATCACAGTCAGTGAGTATATCTGGAGATCTGACTCAAGAAGGACATGGAAACCACAACTCATTCCTATATGATGAATGTACCATTATTTCCCCTGAAACTAGTGTTCTCATGTTCCGAGTCAAAAATAAAGTTATCAGGGTCTTGGTGTATGGATTCGTTAGCTGCCTATACCAACACTGGGGTACCTGGCCTAAAATACGAACTCAAAACACTTAACACTATTTCCCCAAACCAACTTATATACTCTCGGTCCTAAGGTAAAATCGACCAAATTTGATACCACTCTGTCATGACCCGTCCCAGTGGGGCCCGTGCCACAACTCCCCATGCTCACCTCCAATAGGCCAGGGGCCGGTGACTAGCACTGAGTAGGCATGTCACTAACATGGGAGGCATTTCTTATAAACCTGTAAACACACACACACATCTCCAAGCCCACAAAGCTGAAAAGTAAAAACTACTGAAAAGGGAAATGCATGCATACACAAAAAATCCCAACCAATAGTGTATGACAGGAAAGTAAAGTATAGTAATGTAAAACATTGGGCCAAAAGTACAAGCCCACCAAAAGAAAGTCTACAAAAAATCCAAACTGTAAATAAAGTTACTGGAACTGCAATCCATAGTTGTAGGAACACACCTCGGCCTGCCTGATCTCACTAAGCACCATCTGGTCTTGGTCCACCTAGAATCTTGTCTGAGGCTCGCTCATCTGCACAAGACATGAAACGTGTGGGAAAATCCCGTGCAGGGGTGAGTATGACAATACCTAGTAGGACACCCCGAAACCACAAAGGAATATAACAAGGTAAATACCAAAAAGTAATGATACAGTCATCTCTACACAATATATGTCTACAAAACATATAACAAGAATATCCAGACATACACATACACGATCGACCATCGCAAAACCACCACTAAGATCCAGCTTGAAGATTCCACTAAGAACGTAACCGGGAGAACATACTCCAAAGTATGAAGAAAGATATGATGCACTCATTCCAGGAGAACTCACTCCATGAGTATTGAATAATGGTACTTGATGCATTAGATGAGGATCAAAACCAGTAGCTAAGGGGTGATTCCAACAAATCAATCTGAATTAACCTGCTAAGTAGAGGATCGACGCCCGGGTAAAGTAGGTCACATCGATACCGAGAAACTATACCTAGGGTACCACGAAGGAATAGAGGATCCAGATCTAAGTCTCACAGAGGGGATTCTAAGAACTCTATTGAGGAAGTCCTACTAAATGGATCATACTTCTGTACGTAGGAAATGATACCGAAAACATTCAGGGGAAAGACCAAGGGGACGAACCCTAAGAAAACTAGTCCAAGTCACATAAGACAACTGGATCAATCCATGTAAAACAGACTACACAATGTGTAGTAGGATCACACGCCGTGTTCCTTGACTCTGGGTACTGCCCGTTTAAACAGCCTGTGTCTCCAGTCTAGGTGTGTAAAACTAGACTACACAGCATGTAGAAGGATCACACACCGTTTTCCTTGACATCAGGTACTGCCCATGTAAATGGCCCATGTCTCAAGGATTATCGTATAAAAATTAACTACATGGTGTGTAGTAAGATTACACACCATGTCCGAGTGTCCGTGGTTCGTTCCGTGTATGCTGGCCATGTGCCCGTACACGACCTTAACCCGTGTCACCATGCCCGTGTACCAGTACACGGGGTATCCTGTGTATCTGGCCGGGTCTTTCCGGGGAGGGGTATACATGCCGTGTCCTTTTTTGTGTACCCAACTCGTGCCTGTGTACTCCTAGTGTACACACCAGTTGTTCCGCCGATGAACACACACCATGTAGCCCAAACTACATGCCGTGTAGTCAGTATTTCTCCAGAATCGCTGCCTTCTTCCTCGCGCCTCGGTCGAACCTCCAAATTTGCAATCTGTCAGCCATTTTCCATGAAACTCAATATCTCAGGTCGCCACATATTCATGATGCTAAATACATGGGTTTTAGGCCTTCGATCGGCTCTGAAATACGATTCCGGTCACCCGTGCGGAAATCATTCGAAGAACGATATCTTCTAATCTGCTTTGATCTGTCCATCTCCACCGTAGTCTCACCTCTATAGGGGTTTTCCCTATGCTAGATCTTCAATTTAGGATCATTTCATTGCACATTAGATGCACATCAGATGCATCATTCATATCTCCATGAAGAACGTGTCGAACACACACGAAGAACGCAAGAAATTGAGGAATAAAGGCACAAAAAATCGAGAGGGACGAACCTTGATTGATGTTTGTGTCGATCTTGGTTCATCACCATTAGAAGGCTAAACGAAACCAAAATAACCTTCAAGAATCAATACCCCAAAAAAAGATCTCGTAGATAACCCATCCTGCATGACGATCAATCCGTAGGAAATCTATTCGTTTATTGGTCCGCGTCTGTCGTGGAAATCAAGAACGGGAAAGAAATCACAAAGAGATCAAATTCCCTACCTAGATCCGTGGCATTTGTTGGTAAATATATAGTCGCCGCGTCATCTTAGCTGGTGAAACTCGTCAAGAACATCGCCGCCGCGTAGGGAGTTTCCTCCAGATATTTCCAGAGCCTCTAGGGGAAATTCAGGGTTATGAGATCTGTAACCCTGATCCCCTACGAAATATTTACATAAAGATTAAAAAAAATTCACTGCAGAAAGATTTAATTAAATAATTTTATTAAATATTTTATTATGGTTACGTCCAAAATCTAGATTTCACCAATGACCTGTGCCAACTGATGTTAGGTCTCATCTAAGGGAAACTCGCTGCTCTAAATGCAACGACGCCCTCATATTTCTGATCTGAGCACCCGTTCAAGAGTTCTTACACTTTTTTCAGGAAAACCATATGAGCACATTATTTAATTATTTAATTAAATTCAAACATTTGTTCCGGGCTCACCAGGCCTCGGAACTGCATGTCGTCTCAGAGCCTGGTCTCGAAAAAAATTCCCATATAAGACTGAAAAGAATATACGGAAAAAATCCGAGACATTGCAACAATAAGATAGGTATATATGCGAGAGACATATATACATAATTTAGAAGAAATAATTAACATAAAAGGATATTTCTATCGATGAAAAATAATTATAAAAATATTAAAAACATTCACGAGGAAAATAAAATTTTCACTATGTGTGACACCAAATGATTTCATTTTATATCGAAAATTATTTTGAAAGAAAACTTTGAAAATTTCACAAGGAAAACATCCTTTTCATTAAAAAAAATTTAAAATGCAAAACTTTCTCATTCATTAAAGATTTTTAAAAAAAATAACATTTGAATCATAAAAAGGAATCTTTAAATCATCTATTATACATGATGAAGGTAAATTCCATACATGTTGTACACATTAAAACAAATATTCCTTTCACATTTTCTTTAAAAAGCAAATGATACTAGTTTAGAAACTGACAAGAATATTTATTTAAGAACATTAAGTAAAAATTCAATAATGGTTAAAAATTTACTTAAAAAACATTTTGATAATGATAAAAAAAATTAAAAACATTTTTAGAAAACATGGTTTTGAAATAAAAATTATTTTTAATTTAAGAGAGAAATAAAGTCAAATTTTATTAAAAACATTTTAACAATAATATTAAGTACCAAAGATACAAAAATGGTACTATTATTTGAAAAGTTCACGAATAACCATAAGAGAATAAAATTCATGATTTTATTGACTGATAGATCATAATATTTCATCATTTTATGTTTTATCATAAACAATCTTGATAAATGATGAGATTGTAAAATAAACTTTTACCACTTTAGTAACTTTTCAATCATAATCCCCAATAAATAAATAAAATAAAAAAACATTAAATAAAATTAAGATAAATAAATTAATGATATAATAACTAAGAGTGGAATTATATACTCTTCACAAAAGAAATAAGTGGTGAATATAACAAACATCACACATACATAAAAGTAATATGAGAATCCCTTACCTAATGATTCCTTTTAGTTGAGTATTATTTAACATCAAATATAGTGATTTTAAACATTTTTTAACTCATAAATGATCCATATTAATATTTATAATATCATATATGACTGAAAGGTATAATTTTTTTTCAGAGAAAAGGAGAAAAACAAGTCCTGACAGATGAAAATAATGCAGGCCTTGGGAATCATCCTGAACAATAATACTACAATACTATGGAAAAAATATATAATAATTAAGGTTCTATTAGTATCATAAAGATCTTATTTACTAGATAGAATGTCATCTTAAAAGTTACCCTCTCTCCATGTGTGCCAGACTTTAACTCCCTAATACAACAAACCCCTCCCCTTTATAATAAAATATGTTGTACCCATGGGTCTAGATCAATTCCAAGAATCATGCTTAAAATAACGTTGGAATCGGTTTCAACTTCCTTGAGACCAATGTTATAGAGTATTACAATTGAAGGTCACAAATTAACGCCCTCTCCTCAGTGCCAAGGGAGCTACCTATTCAAGAAAATGCACTAAACCCAAAAGTAACCGAGCCTCTTTCATTCCTAACCAGCCCTCCACCCTTCATGGCTACTGCTAGACACAATCCATCCATATTGAGCTTTAGGCCAAAAGATGGAGGGTTCCAACATACCCATGAACCCCTGTTGGTTATCACATTGACTTATATAGGAATAACCACTCTAGGAGTAATTTTTTGAAGATTGGAAGAAACGTACCCCCGAGAATGGAGACCCCCTAGTTCTTACACCAATGATCTTGTACGTACCTGAATATAGGTTAAAGAGTATGCACTTACTTATATGGCCTTATTATGAGCATCCCAAATGTCCCAAAACACTACAAAAAACACCATTCTAGGTGCCTTTGTTTCCTTTGCGTATGCCTCAGACCCCTGGAACCAGTTTTCCATGAACTCCTCAATTGAATCCCCACCTCTTGTCACACCGATACAGTTATCCATATAATTCCATAGACCTATCGCAAGCTCAATCCTAAAAAATAAGTGCCAAAATGATTCCTATCTAGGTGAGTCACAACACTAGTATCTGGAAGCCAGTGAAATAATCTTGGACTAAATATGTTCATCTGTTGAAAGCAACTTATTCTTCATGCGCTAAATAACAAAGTTTAGTTTCATAAAGATCCATTTTCACCATATGATAGAATCCCAATCATTAATAATAGTTAAAATATGAATATATTACTACAAGAAATTTCAATTAAAACACCCCTAATCCGAGAGAGTTAGAATACATCTATCATGCTCGTCAGACAAAATGACACTTTCATAAACCTCCCACTATTGAGGATCAAGCATTGTTTAGGTAAGGGTCGGGTAGCATGATGGCTCTTTGAAAGTAATATTCGAGCCATGATTATTTGGGAATAACAGTATGCTACCACTCCAATTATCTCTCCAATAGCTAAATTCATTATTCCCCACCACCCAAAGGAATTTTTCCTCCAGAATTTACAGGAATTCAGTCATTAGTCTATACAGCTTCAATATACTCTTGATGTCTGAATTCCACTCATTCCATCCCACCCTTAATATATGTTTCATGATTTTCTCACAATGGGACTTACCTTAAATGATTTCCCAAGGTATATTTTCTTACATGGACTTCATAGTGTCTTAAATATCTTATAGGTTGACTCCTCCTTCTTCTACAGGTCTTACCAATCTCCTCCATCCAACCTAGTGGAATTTTCCAGTACCGTTATAATCCCAAATAAACATCGATACAATTTTTTAAATTCGATATATGGTACCTTTTAGGGAAATGATTATTGAGAGAACATGCATTATCATTGAGAATAGAACACTATTAATCAATGTGATGCAACCAACAAAGGATATGACATTGTTTTTGAAATTGAAAATGCACCCAGTAATTTTCCTCAACATCTCGTAAAAAAATATTCTTTATCCTTCCATTAGATATGGAAGCACCTAGATAAATCATAGGTATCTGCCTCTCATTCATACCTAGTTTATATTTAATGTCCTTCGCTTGGTGATCATCACACTTTTCTGAAATATAAACTTTTATCTTCGTGTAGTTCACCTATTATCTTCTTTGATTTCCATATATTACTATAATTTTCTTCCAACCATTAATATATTTATTCTAGACATTAAGGAAAAAAATCATGCCATCGGCAAAAATTAAATGAGAAATGATGCTATACCCCTCCCTGTTATTATATGTGATGATGGATCCCTCATCCTAATATATTTTCATATTCCTTGAATTCACTTCCTATTCCATGATAAAAAGATTCATGGATAAAGTATCCCCTTACCGCAAGCCTTGATCCATTTTGAAGAAGCCAAAATTCTTCCCCATGAAAAAAATGGATAGACATAGAGAATAGAAGAACCTAAAAATCAGATCACAAGCCCATGTCTAGAGACCAAAGCTCCTAATAATTTTAAGAATATAACCCCACTAAATCCTATCATACACCTTGTTCATGTCCACCTTGACTATGAAATTTTATCCTAGACCATTTTTATTTAAATCTTAAACCAACTCTTGAGCAATTCCCAGATAACCTTGGATTCCCCTAGTATGAAACGATGAAGTTCCTCAGACACAGTCCTTGGGATTTTTTTTAATCCTCTTCTTGATAATGTTGGAAAGGATTTTATAAAAAAAATTACAAAGAAAAAAAATGTTGAAATTAAATGATGGACTCAGGATGCTTTAATTTAGGAATAATAACCACTGTAGAAGCATAGGATACCCTCAAGAGAGCCCCCATTTAATGAAATCCCACACTTCCTCATTCAATTGAGAACCAAAAATCTCCCAATAATAAATTAAAAAGGAACCGGGGAAACCATCTAGACCTGGGGCACCATCTTCTTTCATGCTGAACACAAATTCCTTGATTTCATCCACTACTGGGAACATATCCAAAAATTCATTATCCCTTTTCTCAATAAACTTGGGGATACACTTCCAAAAAAAATCATCATAAAAATCAATCTTGATCCTTATTTCCTTTCATATAAAGTGCAACTAAAAAAGGAATTACATCGTGTCGCGAGGCGATAGTCCACCGTATACACAACAACACTATTGTATTCTCTAAATAATGGAAGTAAGAACATATATATATGATATTATAAATTTATAAGTATAATTATATCATAAATATAATATATAAATATTATACAAATAATTATATCCATCTTTGAGAAGTGGTGATGAAAAATGAACTACGTTAGTTCGCCAGGTAGTAGTCTACCATACACATGATTGCCCATTTTGCTTCTCATTTGAGAGAGCAGGAGATGGTTGAAGGTCATTCCATTAAAATAAAAAAAATATGATTATATATAATACACTGATTTTCTTATATCATGATGTTTTAATAATTTTTTTATGAGCTTTAGGAAGAAATAAAATGAAATGCATGGTAATGGATGCCACCTCTTCTTCGGAAAACATCTTTTGGTTTACACTAAATGAATTATTAGGATTAATTTATGGAAAAATTTATTCTAGGATTATAGGAGGTAATTATAGAAGTTTTTTGGTTAGGTATTGTCTGATAAAAATGGTTTTGGAAGAGTGGAATGAAGAAGAGAGGGGAAACCTTTTATAAGTGGGGGAGAGGACATTTGGTATTTTTGAAAAGAAATAATCACACTAATGTTTTCATAATTCCACAAGGATAAAAAATAGAACAATTTCAAAAATTATAATATATAAAGACTAAATATCACCATTAAATAGGAATTAGTTTTTTTTAATTTTAAACCATTATCTTTTATGTTTAACCCTTGGTAAACCCGTTTTTACCTTAACCATGATAAATAATTTTGATTGTTTTCACTATTCGTTAGGGTAAAAAATTAATTTAACCTTATTAGATAGTATAAATAATTATGGTTAAAAATATTAATCTATTTTTCCAAATTAAACTCATATAAGTGGTAGAATTTACCTTAAAATTAATCTCCCAGATGTGTTGAAAAAAGGGGTTTCTAAAAGAACTTTTTTTTCAAAAGATTAACATGTTTCTATATGAAAATTAAATATAATATTGATTAAAATGAACTAAATTGGATAAATTAACACATTTTTTTAACAAAATTTACTTTTAAAAAAACATAAAAATAAGATGGGGCTTGTAAATTCTTTTAACTAAAAGGTTATTTTTAATTAAAATCAGTGTTTTTAATTATTCATAAAAAATGAAACCTTATTGAAAAATAAAAAACATTCACCCTAAGAAAATTTTAATATGACTATTAAAAAATTTAATTTAATTTTTTAAAATATATTTTATAAAATTGGAAAAAAATAATTTTAAAATATGTGTATAAAACATGACTAAACCACCTTTTAGAAAAATATAGTTTTTTGAAAACATTTACTTTTCTTTTAAATTATTATTATTTTATTTACAAACAATAGATAATCATTGAATTTATTTTATAAAATTTTAAACCATATAATAAATATAATTTATTTATTTCTATTCATTTACACCAATTTAACAACCATGTTATTACAGTTTATTTAGATCTGGGCTTGAATGTTCCACAAGCTATCAAATAGATTGAATTTATTTAAAAACAAATATATAATAAAGTCTATGGGTGAAATTATATTATAAGTTAGGTGTTTATTTTAATATATTATATTTAAAATTATGCTTATATTTTAAAATTTGAAAGTATTACAGGTAAAAATATGTGAAAAAACATGATTAGAAATGGAGATGGGTATTCACTACACAAATGTTTGGCATATAAAATCATCAGATAATTCTGACATGGGTATATAAATATTAATTGAAGGGTTAAATGAGAGTTAAATGGGTCTATAATAAAATTTAAATTATAATTATAGTAATATGGATTTGTGAAAATATATTCCAATATGAACAATTGGAAACAAAGGCATAATTTATAGAGGGTTCTTGAGTAAAGAGGGGAAGGAGAGGATCCCTTATATTGATAGGGGCCCTTTAAAAGAATGAGAGGATATTATTAAGAATATTAGGGGATATTGGGAGAGATTTATATAGGTAAAGATAGATTAATTTCATTCTCTAATGGTTTTTAGTGAATAATAATGGGTGGTTGGGTGCATTTATATAGAAAAAAGAGAAGAGAGTTCTTTATTAATTTCCAAAATTAGGTTTTGGAATTGATATGATAAAGTAATAAAAACCAAAAACCTATCCATGGTTTTTTCTCATAGTTTCTACTAAATAATAATGGTTTTCATTATTTTATAAGGCTAATAGTAAATCAAGTTAAAACAATACCCATAGTGATGTGGAAGTGAGTCATGTTTATAAAGAATTGATTTTAAAAACATAAAATATAATATTTGATTTGGAGGTTTTATTATGGGTTTATAAAATTAATAAAATAACTTAAAAAAGAATTTTTTAAATGTTAAATATATATTTGGTCATGGATATCTTTTATGATGTCATAATACACACCATATATTTATTCCTTATTTTATTTTTACCAAAAAATTCAACTACCTCAATTTTATTTTAAATTCACTATGGGATAATTTATATGTAATGATTTATAAAATAATAGTTATTTTATCAAAATAAATATATAAATATAAGAATTTATATTTTTAAATAAAAAACCCTAGTTATTGAAAAAATACTGGTTTTTTGACAATAACATTTTTCTAACCCATATAAAATTATTTCTCACTTCATAAAATTATATTATTAAATATATTTAGTAAATTATATTTATTAATGATATTTCATTAAAATATAAATTATTTCAAAAATTCATGAATTAATAAAAATGAGTGTCTTGATTGAAACTATATTTTTTTGGAAAAACACAATTCAAGTTTTATCGTATTAAAACATATTTTTTTTTTCAAACTCAAATTTTAATCATTTTCAAAGTATTAATAAAGAGGAATAAATAAAATCATTATTTTATTGAAATAAAATATACAAATTCTTATTGTTATGATCTAGAAATATATCCCTTTACTACACCAGTGAATTCTCTAAGGGTATGATGTTCGATGGTGAGACTTTCATGTAGTGGTTCAGCAAACATGGTTCGGGTGACGATCTTGATGAGCTTGGAATTTTCCTATAAATGGGTTTTCTCCTGATTTAGTTTTTTAATCTCATCTGGATCTTGGTAGAGGGAAAACCCCTATGATTCTATCTACCATGGAAGCTCTGATAAATGGGCTTCATAGGGTACGATACTACTGGTCGAGTCCATCACTTCTTACAAACCTTTCAAAGGGAATTTATCATAACCCTTGATATAATAATATTAATTGTTATTATAAAATAGACATAATATTAATGATAATGATGTTTAATGGTATTTTAAATTTGAAAGACCACATAACGGTCCAAAATAACCAAATTAGTTATTGTGTTTTCTATAATTCCATTTTTTTAAAAAGAATTCACTCATTTAAAAAGAGAATTTAATTTATATAATTTTGGTT
The DNA here is from genome assembly GCA_963277665.1 of Viscum album. Classification (NCBI taxonomy): domain Eukaryota; kingdom Viridiplantae; phylum Streptophyta; class Magnoliopsida; order Santalales; family Viscaceae; genus Viscum; species Viscum album. The sequence goes on from OY728133.1 coordinate 64,821,089, forward strand.
CATTAAATTCATAAAGTTATATTAAATTTTCATGATGAATTTCATTACCATGGAATGCTATATTTTTAAGATTATGGAATATTTTTAAATTATTTTTAACTTTTATTTCATGCTCACATGGTATATGACAATTGTTATATGTTTTGAGATAGGTCATATCATTTATGATTTCATAAAAATATGTTTAGAATCTTATATTTCTCCAAAAGGTTTTTTTATTATCATGCATGGTATTAGGATAAATTTTTATGATATTCTTGTCTTCCTCATTTTTTCCTCCATATTAGGATATGTTTTTCCCTTACTGAGCATTGGATATCACCCCTTTCTTATGTTTCTAATAAACAAGGTATAAAGTATATTGTATTATGTGAGATATCTAGAAATTTTTCTAGAGGATGATGATTATGGATAAATTTATTGAAGTGTAATAAAATAATAAGATTATGTGGCCAATTTCCATGACACTAAACATTTTGTTTCTTGGGTTATAGAACTGTTTGGAGAAGTAATATTTAAATCATGATATTATTATACTATTTATGTTATGTTTAATATGGTTTTATATACAATAGGTTTAGATATCACAATAGATATTAGATACATCTCGAATATAATGAATATAAACTTAGATGGGTCCGAGTGATCCTAAATAAAACTATATAGGTGAGATGACAGTATCAATGGGTTAAACGTGATAATATTATGTGACTGAGATGTACTAAAAGAAATTATATATGCATATAGAAGGATATTGTGGAATGGTTTGGGACATGAGGCTAGGTATCGAGAGACTCATAACCTATAAATGATCCACTGAGTTCATGGGATGGACTATGGTCCCTCAGTTTTCATTACATACACATGCCTAATTATGGATACTGGATGATGATATGGATTCTGGGGATGACCTAGAGAAATATGTTTTGGATTAAGAACAATGGTTTGAATATGTTCCTAAGAATGGAGTTGGATTCCCATGAGTTTCTTGATTACATGAGATATTATCAGGTGAGCAGTGGTCCCTGATGATTATATGAGATATTACATGTGGATACATGATCTATATGATTTTATGATCCATTATATGAAATGTTACCTGGTGGGTGATATTTTCTCCGATATATTATTATGAGAAATTATGATGCGGGTAATTTTACCTTCAGTGAAATATGGATGGGTGGGATGATCCTTCCCCCAGATGTTATATGAGATCATTTGATGGGATACTCTTCCCATGTGCACTTTTTATTTCAGATTATGAGGTGGGACACACTTACCCTTAGTGTGTTATTGATGAGATCATTGAGTGGGATAATGTCCCCCCATGTAAATTTATCGGAGTTTTCAAGTGGGTTTCTCTTCCCCTATTCACATTTTATTTGAGATTCATGGTGGGTTTTCTCTACCTTTTACTATTTATCGGGAGAATACCACTATTTTTAAAGACCCAGAAATTCCGTGGAATTTTTTTTCTCAAATTCATTGGAATTTTACGAGTCCGAAGTTTCTGACGACGCTTGATTCCGAGGCCCGGTGTGCCCAGAATAAATTTCTGATGTTTTGTTTGGGTACGTTCAGTAAACGAATAGGTGGGGTTTTATATCATTCGAATTGGTGCTCGGAACTAAAATCTGAGGGCACCGTTGAACTCGTAGCATCAGTGATTTCTTAGTGAGACCTTCACAGTAGTTGTGTTCTAACGAGAATGGAAGTTAGATTTTTGGGGGTTTTTAAATAAATTGAATAAAAAAGTGTTGACTTTATTTTTATTTTGGCGGTTGAAACCTCCAATGGGAGGTCGGAGGTGCGGGCCACCACACCCTAACCTCCCATGGTAGGTTATGATGGCAGGGCCCACCTGATCATAACCTCCTTTGGGAGTAAATTATAAAGGTGGGGCCCACATATGCTTTAAACTCCCTTAACCCCCTTAGATCCCCCAATTAGGTGGGGAGCCTCATCACCTTCATTCCCCAATTTAATGACCCAACTCCACCCATTTAATTAAGTGAAGTGACTTAATTAATTTAAAAATTTTCAAATTCATACCAACAATAAAATAATAGGCAAACCTATTGTTTCATTTCGTTGGGAATTATTCTTTGGTGGAACAGAGAAAGGGGAGAGCTAGGGAGGAGCCTTTTCTCTCCAATGAAGAATGACTGACATCTTCCACCTTGTTCCTTCTTCAACCGGGACAAAGAAGGGAGCGTCGTCCTTGAATAATGCCGATGACACCATCCCCGACTTCTTCCTACTTTCCGATATCAAATGAACGACATCTGCCTTCCCGCGACTCCGTCCACGATCACCAAACTCGAGGTAGGGGGATTTGAGTTGTTTTTTGTATGAGTTTTATTTCTGATCTTTCTCCTTCAAATGCTGGTTGAGATATGTCGTTTGTTATCAATGTAATGAGGAGGGATCATACCACACAAACATAGTCCGAACCTCCAACTTTGTTTGATTACATTTATTGGTGATGGCGGTGGTGAAATGGCACCGTCGGAAGGAAGAACCGCGATGGAGCAACACGACTGGAAACGACCTTGCCGCGAGAAGAACCGGCGATGCAATGGCTGCCGGGTTGCCTGTGGAGTGCAACACCATCGTGCCATGCGAAGGATCGGTCCGAGGCCAAGCGGGCCGCGGCGGTACTGGAGGGGCGTGGTGCCATCACATCGCGCTGTAGGAAGAAGTCATGTCCATGAAGGCCGTGGTGGTTAGACAGGATGGGCACGACGCCGTCGCGCCGTGCAAGAGAGGAACCGCGGCCAAAGGCCGCAGCGGACGAAGGAGGGTAGCCGGCTGAGCCGACCACCGATGGGAACTCCACAAGGAGGGACCCTTTGGGTCCTGTGGTTCAGTGAACCGATGCTAGGCTTTGGTTCCTTTAGAAGCTGAGGGGCACGACACCCCCCCACTATGGCTAGTTGTCCACGCGGGCCGACCCGCCAGGCCACGCGGGCATGCCAGCGAGGCCAAGCGGGCGGGCCAGCTAGGCCACGCAGGCCGGCCAGCCAGGCCATGCGAGCCAGCCATCCATGCCATGTGTTCTAGCCAACCGGGCCGCCATCGGGCTGGGCCGCACCATCGGATCAGGTTGGACCCGCAGAACGGGTTGGACCTGCGGACCGGGTCGAACCCCTGTCCAGACCCGTTTAACCAGAAATCACAATTTCGTCTATATCTTAGGTTACGAGTGTCCGATAGGCGAACCATCTATGGTGATAGAAATCATAGAACGAGATGGTACTTTTGGAATACCCTACTTGTGGTTTGGACACAGTTAGGGTATGTTTCGGTTTGTTTGAAGCTAAAAACCAACAGGGGCCCTGAAACGGAAATGCCAATAACTCACAAACTGGGTGTCCGATTGATGTGCCATCTATCGCATTGGATTCCTTATGTTGAGGCAGAACTACATGATACATTATCTCAGGACTTCATGGTAGTTGATGTATTGACACTTGGCTCAAGGAGCAGACCCTCCCGGAATCGAGCGTGCTGTGTGCGGGAACCCAATGGCTGGTTGCGACTGAGACGATAGGATCCTACGTGAACCTACTACTGTACCAGGATCCTTCGTGGGTTCGACAATGACAAGACTGGACCTGGATCCTCCGTGGGTTTGATAGTGATGAGACTGAACCTGGAGCCTCCATGGGTTTGACATCGACGAGACTTTACCTGGATCCTCTGTGGGTTCGACAGCGACGAGACTATACCTAGATCCTCCGTTGGTTCGATAGTGACGAGACTGGACATGGATCCTTTGTGGTTTTGACATCGAAGAATTTTGTATCAAGATCCCACATAGGATCAACAGCCTCGACAGACTGTTGTTTTAGGTTTCTACGGATATCTACCATTCGATAGTGAAATATCATTCTATGGCTACAACTAATCATCTCTTAATCTATTTTAAGTTGTGTATACCTAGTGTGAGTTGAGTCTTTACCTTCTTATTTACCTCATGTATGAGATGTGAACTCTTGATGACTTAGGTATATGTATGTGCATATACCTAAGTAAGGGTGGATGTTTTTTTGTGGATGTTTCTCTGTGGATGTGTTGTGGTGAAGCCCACGTGTCTTTATTCTATTTGCTGTACATATGGGGTACACCTTGTGTTGTACTTTCTTTGTGGAGTGTTTCTACACATGTGGAACGGAATGTGGATAGGCTCAAGAGTTGGAGCTTGTTTGTGATTGGTAACTTAAGTATATGTATGGGAATATACCTATGTAAGGATGGTTGATACTTTTTAATTGTATCTTATTATAGTGGTTTATCCTTAGTGGATTCTATGATACCTTCGTGGGTCTAGGGGTCCCCTACTAAGTATTGTTATACTCACCCCTGCAAGGGCTTTGCCCGCACCTTGTTGTGTTCTGTGCAGATGATGGTCAGTAGTGATCGAGACTGAGGGTGAATGACGAGAGGCTACTCAGAGCTGGACTAGACGGGATGTTCCTCAGGGATGAGTTGTTCGAGATCTGTACCTACCCTTCAGGTAGGATTCCCCAGTGGACGATCCAAGAGCTGTTTTTCCTTTTTTACATGTACTTGTACATGTTGTTCAGTTGGGTTTGTATGCTGGCCCACTTACTTTCAGCACACCATTAGTTTCTATATTAGTACTTTTTTACTTCTACTGCTTGTATTCACACTATGTGTGTTATAGGTTTAAAGGCAATGACTTCCCTTTTTATCAGGAATTCACCTTTAGTGCTAGTCACTAGCCCTTGGGCTATGGAAGGCGGGCTTGGGGTAGTCACAGCACCGGCCCCGAGGATAGGTCGTGACAAATTGGTATCAGAGGAGTCAGTTATACCATAGAACTTGGACTCTGATTCTTTTAATAGTAATAATGTTAAGTGTTTTGGGTGTGGTTATCAGTTTTGGGAAACCAGTGTTGGTGCAGCGGCCGACGTATCCATACACTAGGAATCTGACTTCTGATTTCTGACTTGATGCACAAAGACACTAATTGTGTGTGTTTCTTTTGAAAAAATTTCTTTGTGATTACATTGAGTCAGCTCACCAGGTATACTTTTGATCATGGAGCATCTGTTTCTTTTCAGGATGTCTTCACTTAGTCAGTCAGTGCGGGTTCTGAGTGGAGATCATGATGGTAGCCCACCGAGCGACAAGGCATCAGTGTAGGACCCCATCACAAAAAAGGCACCAGTGATACCACTATCCACAGGGCTACCTTTACTACCATCCCCATAATCAGAGGATGAACGCCGCTTGAGCATTATGCATGGGTTCCTGCGACAGAGGCCTCTAAGGATTCGAGGCAAGAAAAATTTTCAGACGGCTGGGTACTGGCTAGATTTTGTAGCACGAGTTTTTCCACATAGTTGGGACACCCGCTGACTTGATGGTGCACCTAGATGTTAGTCTCTTTAAGGGAGAAGTTGAGAGGTGGTGGATCCTGATGCTCCAGTTTTACGATGATGCGACCCTCATATGGGGAAACTTTGAGGGTATTTTTAGGGCGGAGTTTATACCCGTGACTCTAAGCTCTGTGCGTGATCAGGAGCTGCTGCACTTGCCATAGGGTATTCTGACAGTAGGCAAGTCATCTGTAGCAGGCAGTAGGCAGATGAAACAGGGGGCACAAGCAGGTTAAATCTACTGTTAGACGACCACAAGATGTGTCAACAGGGGTGTGGGGCACCTGAGGTTGAGGGAGATCTGAACGGATAAGGGTCTATTTTTCCTACAGGGAATGGGGTCACATAGCATGTGACTGTCCAAATCCCTGCACAGTTGATCAGCAGGCATTAGAGGAGCTACCGAGAAATAGGAAGCTTTAGGAGCTTGAGCATCATCCGAGCGGTGGATGAGGCAGTGAAGCGGGTCCTTCAGCGGATGGTTGTCAGAGTCATCGAGCACTAATACCACCACCCATAGACGGTTCACCTTAAGCTTTGGGAGAAGGTGGATAGGAGCGGGACTGGCGCCAGGTATAGAGGCCTTTGTTCACGATGCTTCTAGTTTCGTTGATGTCATTGTTTGGGGTTTCTTTGTGTCTTTGTACTTTGAGCTACAGTAATAAAAGACACTTGTCCTTGTGATGTTTTCTTTCCTTATTTTTTGTGTGTGGATACTGAGAGGTTCTAGTTAAAACCATTGACTTGACCCTCACATTCGTGATTACTTCTGGAGGAGACCCAGTGACCACACACTGATGCCGACAGTGTGACTCAACCCTTGGAGGTGAGAGTAACAATTGGATCTCTTAGTAGTAGCATCGAGGCCTTACGACGTCTTCCATGACATGAAATAGTACCGTTCATGTCAGGATTGACTGTATTAGGCAAAGGACGTGGTTCATCCTGGGGATGAGACAAGATTTCTTATTTTGGAAAAGGAAAAATCTGACCCGCTCATGTAGGATGTAGGTGGAGAAGGGTGTACTTGAGTTCTTTACTATTGGATAGTCTCACCCATAGTTCGTTGAGAGAATAGTTTACGGTTTACTATAATATCAATAGTATCAGGTGTGTCTTCTCGTAAAAGGACCTGGACCTGAGATAGAAACATTGACTTGAGTTTCTCCAGGTTTATGACTTTGAGATAGTCTATACTCCTGGGAAGGGGAATGTTGTTCTAAATGCTCTGAGTAGAAGATCATGCATTCAGCTGCTAGGAGAGGCTACAAAGCAGCTAGCCGCGTTACAGATATACTTTGTGGATAGGGATGGAGCAGCCAATCTACAGTCTCTCACAGTCACTCCTCCACTTCTTCAGCAAGTCAGGGATGCGCAATGTGGAGACGCTGACTGTGAGAGGCGACGTGCTCAGATATCCACAGGGTATGCACCTGGTGGATTTAATGATGGTGGGGAGTACATCATCTTCTTCAGAGGATGTAACATGGTACCAGTATCACTTTAGGAGGAAGTGTTGAGGGAGTTCCACACTCCCCCTCAAGCGGTACAACCTGGAGTGGAGAAGATGTATCAGGACCTTTGACGACAGCACTGGTGGCCAGGTATGAAAAAGACAGTAGAAGAGTTTGTCTCACGATGCCTCACTTGTCAACAAGTGAAGTAGAGCACCAGGTACTAGTAGGCTTGGTACAGCCATTAGAGGTCCCAGAGTGGAAGTGATATGGGATATGCAGGGACTTCGTGATGGGTCTTTCACGTACATCCATGAGTCACGATTCGATATGGGTGATCGTAGACCGACTCACCAAGTCGGCCCACTTCCTACCTATCAGAGAGCAGGGCTCAGTAGAGAGCTTGGTACTCCTCTATATGCAAGATATTGGGCATTTAGATTGAGTAAATTATTCTGTTGTCTTAAACCGTGACACATGGTTCAGTTCTTGGATATGGAAGGGGTTGCAGGAGGCTTTTGGGACGTAGCTTCGCTTGAGCACTCCCTTCCATCCTCAGACAGATGGTCCGACCAAGATTACCATTCAGACCCTCAAGGACATTCTCCATGCATGTGTCCTCTACTTCCGATGTATCTAGGAGGACCACTTACCTTTGGTGGAGTTTTACTATAACAATAGCTATCGCTCCACCATCGGTATGGCACCTTTCGAGTAACTTTATGGCTGACCTTGCAGATAGACTTTGTTCTAGATTGACCCAGGGGAGTCAGCACTTATGGGACCAGAGATAGTGTAGGCTACAGCGGAGAAGGTGCAGATCATCCAGGAGCAGATGAAGACTACATAGAGAAGGCATATGTCCTATGATGATAGGAGACGGAGACCACTGGATTTTGAGGATGGAGACCACGTCTTTTTACAGGTCTCACCTTGACGAGTTCTATGAAGATTTGGCTGAGGCGACAAGTTATCTCCACGATTCATCAAAAATTTCTATGTCCTTAGCAGAGTTGATGAGGTGGTTTACCTCTTGGATCTTCCACCTTAGTTGCACCGGGTGCACGATGTCTTCCACGTATCTCAATTGAGGAGATACGTGCATGACCCTTCTCACATCATTGACCATGGGGATCTGGACGTCGATGAAGAGGAGACTTTCACGGAGGTTCCACTAGAGATTGAGGATCGACAGGAGTAGGTCCTGCATGGATGGTCGATACCTCTGGTGCACGTTCGCTGGCAACATAGGAACCTCTAGGAGAGAACATGTGAGCGAGAGGCTCAAATGCATGCTCAGTACCCGCATTTGTTTCCTAAGTGTGATTTGTAGATTACCCGGATGTAAATGCCTGAGGTGGGGAGAATTTAAAGACCTAGAAATTCCATGCAATTTTTTTCTTAAATTCATAGGAATTTTATGAGTCCGTATTTTCTGACAGTGCTTGATTCCGAGGACCGGTGTGCCTAGAATCAATTTCTGAAGTTTTGTTCGGGTAAGTTCAGTAAACGAACGAGCGAGATTTTATATATTTTGAACCGGTGGTCGGAATTGAAATTCAAGGGCACCGTTGAACTCGTAGCATCGATGATTACTTAGTGAGACCTTCACCGCAGTTGTGTTCTAATGAGAATGGAAGTTAGATTTTGGGGGGTTTTAAATAAATTGAATAAAAATAAAGTGTTAACTTTATTTTTATTCTGGTGGTTGAAACCTCCAAGGGGAGGTTGGAGGTGGGTGCCACCACACCCTAACCTTCCATGGGAGGTTATGTTGGTGGGGACCACCCGAGCATAACCTCCCTTGGGAGGATATTATTAAGGTGGGTCCCATACGGGCTTTAAACTCCCTTAACCCCCTTGCAACCCCCAATTAAGTGGGGAGACTCTTCACCTTCCTTCCCCAATTTAATGAGCCAACTCCACCAATTTAATTAAGTGAAGTGACTTAATTAATTTAAAACTTTTCAAATTCATGCTAACTGTAGAATAATAGTCAAACCAATTATTTCATTTTGTTGGGCATTATTCTTAGGTGGAACAGAGAAAGGGGAGAGCTAGGGAGGAGCCTTTTCTCTCCAACGAAGAATGATAGATATCTTCCACCTTCTTCCTTTTTCAACCAGGACAAAGGAGAGAGCACCGTCCTTGAAGAACATTGATGATGCTATCCTCGACTTATTCCTACTTTCCGATGTCAACGGAACGATGTTCGCCTTATTGCGACTCCATCAACGATCAATGAACTCGAGGTAGGGGGATTTGAGTTATTTTATGTATGAGTTTTATTTCCGATCTTCATCATTTAAAAGATGGTTGAGATATTCCATTTGTTATCAACATAAAGAGGAGGGATCAGACCACACAAACACGGCCCGACCCTCCCCCTTTCTTTAATTATGTCTATTGGCGACAGTGGAAGTGGAACTATGCCCCATAAGGAAGAAATGTGGCATAGCAACACGACCGGAAACAAGCCGGCCGCGAGAAGAACCGGCGGTTCAAGGGCCTCTAGGTCGTCGGAGGAGTGCGGCACCGTCGCACCGTGCGGAGGATCGGGTAGCGGTGAAGCGGGCCGCGACGGTGCCAGAGGGGTGCGGTGCCATCACACTGCGCTAGAGGAAGAAGCTGCGACCACGAAGGCCGCGACAGTCAGACAGGATGGTCATGGAACCGTCGCGCCATGCTGGAGAGGAACTACGGCCAAAGGCCACAACAGACTAAGGAGGGTGGCCGGCTGAGCCGACCACCGGTGAGCTCTCCAGAAGGTAGGACCCTTCGAGTCCCGTGGTTCACTGAATCGGCGCTAGGCGCCAGTTACTTCGGAATCCGGGGGGCACGACACCCCCCACCGTGTCCTGCCTGGCCACGCGGGCTAGCCAGCCAGGCCCCACGGGCCGACTGACCAGGGTATGCGGGCCGGCCGACCAGACCACCTGGGCCGGCCTGCCGGACCTCATTGGCCCGCCAGCCAGGCCAGGCGGGCCGGCCAGCCCGGCCACGTAGGCCAGCCAGCCAGGCCATGTGGGTTGGGCCACCACCGGGCTGGGCCACCCCATCGGATCGGGTTGGACCCGTGGACCAGGTCGGACCCATGGACCGGGTCGAATCCCTGTACGGACCCGTTTAACACGAAACCACATTTTCGTTCGTATCTTGGACTACGGGTTTTTGATCGACAAAATATCTACTGCGATGGAAAGATTAGAACAAGGATTTACTTTTGGAATACCCTACTTAAGGTTTGGAGAAAATTGGGGTATGGTCAGGTTGGTTTGAAGCTAAAAACCAACAGGGCCCTAGAACAGAAATACCAATAACTCACAAATCAGGTGTCCGATTGACACACCATCTATCACATTGGGTTTATTATGATGAGATGGAAATACAGGATAAATTAGCTCAAGACTTTTTGGTAGTTTATGTATTGACACTTGGCTCGAGGAGCTGACCCTCCTGGAATTGAGCATGTTGTGTGCGGGAACCATATGGTTGGATGCAACTGAGATGATAGGATCATACATGGACCTACTACTGTACCTGGATCCTCTGTGGGTTCGACATCGACGAGACTGGACCTGGATCCTCTCTGGGTTCGACAACGACGAGACTGGACCTGGATCCTTCGAGGGTTCGACCACGACGAGACTATACCTGGATCCTCTGTGGGTTTGACAGCGACGAGACTGTACCTGGATCCTCCATGGGTTCGACAGAAACGATACTAGACCTGGATCCTCCGTGGGTTCAACAGTGACGACTTTTGTATCGAGATCCCACATAGGATCGATAGCTTCAATAGACTGCAATTTTAGGTTTCTATGGATATCTTCCGTTTGATAGTGAAAGACAATTCAGTGGCTAAAACTAATCATCTCTTACTCTCTTTTAAGTTCTGTATACCTGGTGTGATCTAAGTATTTACCTTCGTGTTTACCTCATGAATGAGAGGTGTACTCTTGATGACTTAGGTATATATATGAGCATATACCTAAATATGGGTGGATGTTTCTTCGTGGATGTTTCTTCATGGATGTTTCTCCGTGGATGTGTTGTGGTGAAGCCCATGTGGCTTTCTTCTGTGATATGTACCTATAGGGTACACCTTGTGTGTTACTTTCTTTGTGTAGTGTTTCTACACATGTGGAACAGAATGTGGTTGGGATCAAGAGTTTGATACGGTTTGTGATTTGTAACTTAGGTATATGTATGGGAATATACCTAAGTAAGGATGGTTGGTACTTTGTGGTTGTATCTTACTACTGTGGATTATCCTTAGTGGATTCTGGGAGATGTTCGTGGGTCTCGGGGTCCCCTACTGAGTATTGTTATACTCACCCCTACCCTGGCTTCACCAGTAACTTGTTGAGTTCTCTTCAGATGATGGTCAGCAGTGATCGAGGCTGAGGGTGATGGACTGGAGGCTGCTCAGATCCTGACTAGATGGGATGTACCTCAGGGACGAGTTGTTCGAGATCTGTACCTACCCTCCAGGTCGGATTCCCCAATGGACGATCTAGGAGCTGTTTTTCCTTTTTTACTTGTACTTGTACTTGTTGTTTAGTTGGGTTTCAATATTGGCCCACTTACTTTTAGCAAACCATTCTTTTCTATATTTGTACTTGTTAATTCTAATGCTTGTGTTCAGACTGTGTGTGTTATAGGTTTAAAGGAAATTCCTTCCATTTTTATTGGGAATTCACCTTTGGAGCTAGTCACCAGTACTTGGCCTATGGAAGGCGGATTTGGGGTAGTCACGGCACGGTCCCTGAGGACGGGTCGTGACAACTCTTCACCCTGAGTTTTGTATATATGAGATGATCTCGGTAGGCAAACATTCCTCTTGGATGATCATATATAATTAAACACACACATATATATATATATTCATGAGTTTCTGGGGAAGGATATGTTTCCCCGTTATGTTATATAACATGCTCAAATAAACTTGACATTGGTTAAATCAGGTATAGTCAACCTTGGGTGTCACCTTAGAACCCATGGATAAAAAATGATTTATTAATTTATTTTATTCTAGTTATTATTCGACTAGGTTGGGTATATCTCATATGATTGCAATTTTTTATGAAAGATACTATTAAGGACAATATTGGGGGTGGCCTATTGAGAATTTATTTCTCACCCCTACACTGGAACCCTAGTGCATGTGCTGATTTCATGTCATCTTTCAAGTGGAGCATAAGATGTGTTGTGGTAGGGAAGAGGCCTAGTGTTTCATGATCAAGAAAGAGAAACTTGTCATGTATTTGGATACTAGTGTTATGGTATGACTAATGGATGTAAGTATAGTATTTTACATATTTATATATTTTTTTATTTTGTATATGTGATCAGCCCAGTGGGTGGTTTTTTGGGATGTGTTCTTGTATGATTCCACATTCATTTAATACAAAATTATTATGTTTGTTATTATGCGTACTTTGATTAATATTATATATTATATTTGGTTATTTATGTTATTTTTACTATGCTATGTGGGTATAATATCTGCATGGTATAACCATATACCCTCACTGCTAGTCAGAAGCCTCTAGTATATAGGGAAGTTCACCTAAGTTCACATGAAACCCCTAGCCTAGAAAAAATTGAGTGGTTTACAACAGATGGGGTGTTACATGAAGAAAGATCCCTTTTTGTGTGTCCTTTGGAAATAATATCATTTTTGGTTATGTGATTTTTGTGTCACAATTTTTGGTAGTGGATATATAATACACATTTTTCATTATCATCATTTATGCATCATTCATATCATCATTTTCTCTAAACAAAAATAAATACTGAGAAAAAATAAAGATGAGAATGAATTATTAATTTTGATTAATTTTATAACTCATGAAACTCTCAAACATTAGGTTAATTAACAATCATTAATTCATTATATTAAATTATCATCTCATCCATCATGGATAAAAGTGAAAATAAAAAATGAGGTATAATTATGATTAAATCATTTACTGAATTTATTATATGACTCAGGGTCCATGTTACAAAAGGGGAGTGTTTGGTATATATTATAAGGGGAATTGAGAGAGTAATTTCCTATGGTTTTACTTTAGTATTCATGAATTATATTTAATATTTCAACATACTCTTTTAAACCTCAATATATTATGTTATTTTACCCACCTACCCTTTTCCACCAAAATCACCTAGAAAAAGACCACTTAATTGAAAGTTGTTTTTTGTATAATGGTATTAAAACATTAGAGTGTTTAAATTATTATTGTGATTCATGAATTTCAAAAGTATGAGAATAAATCTTGATTGAATTTAAATTGAGTTAAGAGTGACATGAATTTATATGTGTGGTAAGTTTTGATTTGGCCAAGGATGGATTTTGAAGGTTCATCATATTTAAATATGAGAGAAGAAAATGAAAGGAAATTTAATTTCCATAGATGATACATGATAAATTCTATTTTTTAAAATAAAATATAAATTTTCTTATTAATTATTTTCAAGTTAAATTGATATGGATATTATAATATGTTTTCTTCATAGTGAAAATGATTAGGTGCGTCGGTGTGATTCAATGAAAAATTATCCAATATTTTCACCCTCAAATAAATTCTTTAATGTTTTTAAATAGTATAGTGCCCAATAATTTAACAATTTTTCATTAAACTATAATTTTTTATTCATTATATAAAAATAAATTAAAAAGGAAAAATTCACTATTTTTGATATTTTCATGGGAAAATATTACTTTGGTATCCTTGTCATTACATTCAGTGCACTGATCCAAATTGAAAAATTCTACTATTAAGATTCCATGGTTTTTTGGATTCTCTTTATTCTACTGAACAAAGTTATAAATCCAACCATATGGGCCCCAAATGATCCATTAAAACTAGAAAACCACTAGGTCGACAACATTGACTAAACTTTAACAAGTGGGTTTTAAATCATGCAACATGGCTCCAAATGGGATGATTTTAGTTTTCAATGAAATAAAACTAAATTTCACCTATTTAGATAATATTTCATTGTAGTATTAGGTCATTAAATATATCCGTTTAAATTTATAAGTAAATAAAATTGAGTATTCTAATAGTTAGGAAAATTTCGCTATAGTAATTCGAATTGATATTTTTCTATACATGTCTAGTGGTCTCAAAAAAATTCATAGTCTATAACCTTTCATGATTCATACGTATAAGGTATCAAATATTTACACAAATATGAAGGAGATAATTAAAAGTAAAATATACCAGACCTCTTGACTATAAATAGGTGCCTCAATTTCTATTAAAGGGGTTAACTATCCATTTTTAAAAAGAAAACATAATTTTTATCACATATAAGGATATATTTTTGGTAGATTAGTGTTTTATTTTGTAAACATTTTGGTATTTATAAGTATATTTTTCTCTCTCCCCAATGTCACTCTTATCATTTTGTCTTTGTTTTTCTTCTTCTATGATTCTATCATATCCATGGTTATGGAGATCTAACTATTTCTGTTCAGGGGGAGGGGGAGGGGAGCAATGATGATTTTATTTTTTTATACTTAAATGATTTATTGTTTTTTAATTTTAATTATTTTGTAATAGTTAAACTAATATCGATGTGTTGTCCCCTCACTACCCCTATTATTATTATTTCTTTATTTTTCATTTATTTTCCATCCCTTTACTATTAAATTCATTCATACAGTGGAGATTGGATATGGTATTAGTGGAGATGATATTAATACTACATGTAAATGTCTCAATGTAAGGTAATTAACCTTTGAAAAAGTTGGTGTAGAGTGATGAGTCTTGATCTCTGTATTGAGTAGAATAGTGAGAATTAATATTTTAAGGCAAATGATTTTCATAACTATGAACACCTATGGAAAAAACTTCTCTTATTTCTAAAATTATTATGATTTTTTTTATTTTCATTTATTTCTATATAAATAATATATTACATTCATCTATATACCCCCATTATTTAAGATTAGTATTTAATTTTTAGTATATTTTAGTAATAAACAGTGAAAATTTAAATTTAATATTTTTGAGTGGCCATTTAGAGAGATTGTCCATAGGCTATGTCATTATAGTTTATTCATAGGTAATATGAATATATTTAAGTAGGATTATCAAAAAAAAATTTCCTTTATCTTGGAAACATTTTCTAGGAGGTGAATCACTTGCACACACTATTTTTTCCAAAAAACATAAAAAATATAAACTCTAAAAAACATTAGGTTAAATATGGATTATCATAGCGAATATTATTATTATTGGACCCTAAATAAATAATCAAATTAATCAAATAAGGATGAGTTTTTGAGGAAAAAAGTTCATAAATTTTTTAAATTTTCTTGAACAAGTTAGTAAACAAATGAAAATTCTTTACACTTATTTAAAATAATTTAAAAAGGAGGCTTAAAAAAAGTAAAATGTTGTCCCATCCACTTTTTCTATTAAGGAACTTTTTCGGTTGAATTTATGACTGAATTAGATTTTATTTTTTCAATTTCAAGCTCAAAAGGGGACATTACCCATGAATTACCCCTTGGATTGTGTGATAAAGGTAAAAAAATATTTAAATAATTATCGGTTTGAAATTATAGAAAATGAAATACCATTTAATCTCCAACATGAAATTCCATTTTATCTCCCACATTTTGAAAATGTATTATTAGTTAATTTGATCATTTTTATGGATAAAGATGATATTTTTTTGAGATAAAATTTTTTGAATATGGAATAGAGTGTCCATTTCTATCATTGACAGATGAATTCAAAATGGATTTCATTGAGGAGAAATTTCATGATGCTAAAATTTACGTGGGAGAAACATATTATTCATAGATCATTGAAACGTAATTGAAAACTAACCTCACCTTCATTTAAATTTAATATTATCTTATAACAGTGATGTCCCTAGAGAGTGATGATTAAAATAAAATGGCCACCACAAAGGATGAAATGGTGGTCTAATTAAAAGAAGAAGATCTCATAGTGCCTTTGGTGACATAACCACCTCTTCTTTTTGAAAATTAATATCACATGTAGAAGGACACCAAAAAATTAAATAGGGCCCCTCTATATTTTTTCTCCCTCCATTTTCACATCCTTTTGTCTCTTTATTCTTTCTTGGTGGGTTTTAACATTTCCTCTTCTCTTCTTCAAGAGATCCCCCTAGAATCCACTTATAGATATCGAGAGAAATAACATGTGGTGGTTTATAAGAAATAAACACTATCCTATATAATATTGGGGATAGATTTATATAACATCTTGACTAGGAGTATTAAAAACATAACATCTCTTAGGGGGGGATTACCCAAGATCTATCCACTTTTCCCTTATCTTTTATTTTTTTTACTGTTTATTATACCAATAAGTTTATGATTTCTATTTTTCTTATATTATTGAAAAAATGAGAAGTAATTAGGAGATTAAATCATGGTTTTTTTCAAATAAATACAATTTGTATATATCCTTTTTAGTAGTTTATTTACTATATTCTATTGATTTTTCAAGAGATGAAATAAAGGGTAATTAAATTTATGTGTGGGGGAGTGTCAAAATACTTATAATTTTTTATTTTTTCATTTTTTCTTTCATATTTTTTGAAACATTGGGCTTCAATTATAATTCATTATTATTTTTACTCATGAATTGTTTAGATATTTGACATGATTTTTTTATGAAATGTTTTTTTACATGATTGTTGATATATAATATTTTTTTTAAATTTTATTTTCAAACATTTTTTTTTAGTGTTATAATTTTTGGAAATATTTTTTCTTGAAACATTGAAATAAATTATTTATCTGATTATATGAGGTATTCCAAACCCCTTTTGACATATTCTTCCTAGTACCACCTTTTTATCAAGAGAAACTTGGAACTTTTATGTGAACTAATTTTTTTTATTATTTCTATTTCAATGTTTTATTTTTAAATAAATGTTTTTAATTTGATTGAGGAACTTCTTGGGTTAACCACATTTTAAACTTGAGACCTACCCTTTACAACAACCTTTTTTTACCCATTAGAATCCATGAATTTCCTTATGAGTTTATTCCATATTAGAAGTTTATTTTTTTCCTTACCTACCGTTACTCCTAACTTATTTTCATTTCTATTTCATGATTGAGTATAGGGGGAGGAATTTGATGTGTTTTATTTAGAAAATATCTCATTTATATGTGTGTTTCACTATTATTTTCAACAGATAGAGAACATTTATGAATTATTATCATCATTTGTGCTTCATTGAAAAAATTATTTCCTCATAAAAAATGAATAAAAGTAAAAATGGAATTGATATTGAATTATTCATTATGATTCTTTTTATAAATCATATCCTTATCAAACTTAAAGGGAATAAACTATTATATATTCACTATTTTAAATTTTCATCTTATTCACTATTAAAAAAATGAAACGAAAAAAAAGATGAGAATAAGAATGAAATCATTTATTTCATTTATTATTTAACTCATGGATGATGACATAAAAATGGATTATGGGGTATATCTTTTAAGTGGAATTGAGTGAGTTCTTTCCTATGGTTTCACGTGAATACTCATGAATTTTATTCTGGACTTCAACTTACTCACTTAGGCCACAATCATTTAAATGTTTTTACCCACCAAAACATAGCCACTAAAATCCCCATGAAAAATACCTCATCATTGAAAATAGATTTATGTCCCAAAATAATGATATATTATATATTTTTTTTCAAGCCTTCAGTGAAGCATGAATTTTCAATGTATGAGCATAAATATATATTAAATTTCTCTTAAGTGAAGAGATACAATAATTTATATGTGAGGAAAGTTGTGATTAGATAATGGATGGAATTTTTAGGTTTAAAATAATTAAAATAAAAGATAAAAAATCAATGTAAAAATATTTTTCATAGATCATACATGATAGATTAAATATTTGTGAAATATTTTATAAATTCTCTCATTATTTTTTTTTTGTGAATTTGATAGGATATTATATTATTTTTATAAAGAGTGAAAATACATTGGTGTAGGGTGATAATCATACAAAAATTTATCCAATATTTTTACCCTTGAATGTATTATTGAAAATTGATACATGATTTTTTCCACCATTTAATCATTTTTCATTAAACTTACATTTTTAATTCATTATATAAAAATTAATTAAAAATAATAAACAAATTTTTTTATATTTTCATGGAAAAATATCAGTTTGGTATTCTTGTCATTAAATTCTCTGTACTAATACAAATTGAAAAATTACTTTTTAAGGATTACATGGTTATTGGGAATCATTTCAATCAATTATACCTTGTGATAAATCTAACCATATGGGTATCAAATGAATCATGAAAATTGAAAAAAAAATTGTATAAATAGAATTTAAAAATCATTAATCAATTGATCATAACATGGGCTACATGCATTAAAATATTATTATTCTAGTTTTAAGTAAAATATAAACTAGTATATAAAATAGATTTTATGTTGGAGGTTTAACATCAATTATTAATATAAATTATTTTATAAACATGATAGTTAGGTTTTTCTTTTAGTTTTTAAAATAACAAATGATAAAAACTCATTTTTAACATAAATTAAAATATAATTCATATGAAAGTTAAAATTTCAGATCATGGTAATGAAGACTTCAGTTTTTTACAGTATGCTTCTAAAATTTTCATTTCCCAAAAAATGTTTATTTTTTCACAGTTTTCTTTTAAAAGGAAATTTATTTTTATTCACTCTCCCCAGGTATTCATTTCATGATCAATTATTTAAATCATAAACATCATTTCACTGATTCAAATATTTTGAAATTTATCATTATTCCACTGATTCTTAATTTGATGATCTCATCATGATATTTATTATTATTTTTCGATGATATAATTTTTTTATGATTAGTTTTCTCAATTGATACATTAGTTAATTATTAATTAATTTTTTATAATAAGGAATCCTTCTTCATATCAAAATTAATTATAAATATTTTATTAGATTCTAAAGAGTCTTATAATCCACATTCTCAGATGCCCAATGAGATATTTACTTAAAAGAAAATTATATCGATGAAGAATATGAATTGATTGAAAATTAATTCTAGGATTTATGTTTTTTTTGCAAAATTTAATCTATTTTTAATTATTTTTCCTTTTATCAATCATGAATTTTCATAATTTGGAGTAATAGACATTGAAAAATACAAAATAGATAGCATTTTAGATTAAATATTATATTTCTGATAGAAAAAGTCATATTCGACATTGTTTTTTTAACTGATGTTTAATGTCACATTTTATATCAGTTATATAATAAATAAATTAAAAAGTCATTGAAATAATAACTGTAAAGTCGTTTATAATAACCAATGTTAAATAAAATGTTTTTTATGTTTCTTATAAAAAAGTCTCCAATAAAATCAATATTAAAAGATTTAGAAAACCAATGTAATAACTAATTTTTAGTAGTGATAACTCAATATTTCATATAGGTACAAAATATGAGACCAATATTAGGTCACTAAAACTATAGGTAGAAATGTGTAAGTGGAGGGAACAAAAGTATATATTAGTTTAGAAAGTTTAATTTATTAATTAAATTTTAAAGTTTTCTATACATGTCTAATAGAATTAAATATTTTTGGTAGAACATATAATACATAGTCAAACAAGTTAATAGTTGATAACATTTTGATGTTTAATGATATAATTTATCAAAAAGTCATTAAAGTTCAATGGAATTAATTATAAGGAATGTTTTATACACCTATTTATTATTAATAGGTGCCTCAATTTTTTTTAAAGGGATATCTATCCATTTTCTATAATTAATGGTGATATTTTAAATGTTCGAGAGAGGTGTGTTAATAGATTATGATTTTACTTTTTAATAAATTTGATATTTATAATATATATATCTTGTTTTTTTCTTTTTATTTACACCTCTCTGATCCTCTAAACTATATGGTTATGGAGAACTAACCCTTGATAATTGAGATAGATGGAAGTGATTCTTTATGTTTTTCTGTTCTAAAATGGGTTTTCATTATTTTATTCTAAGAATTCAAAAATAGTTAAACCGATAGTTATGTGGGGTCTCATCGATATCCATCTGATCTATTTTCTTCTTCCTTTTTCATATATTTTCATTCCCTTCATTATTTAAGTCATTCACATGGTGAGGTTTCGATTAGGTATTGATGTGGAAGAGATTCCTCCTACATAAAAATGTCTCATTATAGGGTAATTACTATTTTAACAAGTGGGTGAAGAGTCACAGGTCATGATATTTGTATTGAGTAAAATAATAAGAATTAATATTCAAATAAAAACGATTTTTATCAAAAATGAACTCCTAATGACATCAAATTATATTTTTTATAAATTAATTGTGTTTTTAATTTTTTTTTCATTTTATTCATATATATAATATATTTCATTCATTTATACACCGCCACTATTTTGGTTTAGTGTTTCATTATTATTATATTTTAATAATAAATATTAAGCATAGAAATTTAGTCATTGTGAGTGGATTTCTCGAGATATAGACCCTAGGTCATTCCTTATAGAGAATTCTCAGATAATAATATTTATTAAAGTGATATTAAAAAAAAATACCTCCATTAATATTTGTATATTATTTCTTATCTAGATAGATGGACTACCCAAGGTATCAATTTATAACACTTTATAACTGCACAATGTGTATATAATTATATAACATGTAATTGGATGATAATTTTTTTTCCAGTCTTGCGTACTCTAACATACTAAAATGTTAAATTTAACAATTAGTGGAGGGAGGTGTAGGTGGTGTATGACCTGTCTATATCCACTCACATGGAATGTAGTAACTGTATCATCCACTAATCATGGAAATGGTTGTTGAAGTGTATGATGTGTCCTCCACCACCCAATGGTATATTGTGAATGTATCTTCTATTAATAATTGATGTTAACATTGAGGTAAAAAGTGTATCCACCAACACCCACATGATATTTAGTACCAGATAATCCATCATCATATATTCTTTTAGGGTCTACTTATGTTCTATCCTCTATACACATTTGATGTCTATGAAAGTATAAAAACATTTATTTCAACAATTTTTTATTTTATTATTCCCTCTTGATCCAAATTTCTTAATTTATGATTCCATACTTTAATATTACTAAATTTACTATTTCTCATGAAATTTTCTAAAACAATTCTTATAATTCTATGATCCGGGGTAAAAATGATCATATTTTAAATAAAAATTAGATTAAACTCAAGAATCAACTAAGGATCATTTGTGTGACACACAACCCATAAAAAAACTATAAAATTGATAATAATAAATTTCATGTTCATAATTTAACTATAGGTGAATAATGTAAAAAAATAACATGAGAACTCAAGTATACTAAAATAAACACACATGAACCATGATCAGGATAATATGTGCTTTTTACATTACTAATCCATCAATTCTAAATCTATAAAAAATAGTTACTCTACCCCTAATAAAAACTAATTGAAACTCAATTAATATATTTTATCCCATATAAATCCCAAAATAAAGAAATTAATATCCTATATTCATCGCTAAAATAATGAAATAAAGATAGAAATCATAAGAAATGAGATAGGGAGCTCACACATGTTCCAAAATAAAATTATTCCACTCATTTCACATCCTATAAAAAATAATATGCATGTATTATATGGATATAATGATCATCATATAACACACATTGTCTAAATAAATCCAACATATTGTAGAACTACAAGACAAAACTTGATTCATCACTTGATGTAATTAAAATAACATATCTCCCCACACCTCACTATAGAGTCCCAAAAACTCAAGGTGGTATAAACACCTAGCCCCTATCTCATATATAGGCCACCAAAACCAAGAGTAATATAAATAGATATCACAGATTTTTAAATTCCAATTTTTATCCATCGATATATCTACACCTATAGTAGTATAAATATCATAAAAACGCCATCTAAAACATGGGATGATATAGCTCTTTGACCTTATTCCTTGAATAAAAACTCTATAAATCTTGATGAGACACAAATAAGGACAAATCCATCTTCAATCATCATAGGATTCACTGAATTTATCACAAGGAAACACACACTATCTCCACCTATGAAACACCACTCACCATTTTATAAAAAATTTCCTATAAAATCCAGAAATCCAACCTACTAAAAAAATTAAAAAACTACCAAATATGATAACCCAATAAAACATACTCTAAAATATAGGGCTAACCACCACACACCAAGAAATAACCCATTTTTACAAACAATATGCATTCTACCCTCTAACTCACCATGTATATTCCACCTAGAAACACCTCCCTTGCCCAAAATTAAAAACAATCCCTATACCAACCTAGGTATTCTCAAGAAATCCTCAAGTTTTATTGTTTTTTTCTTTTCTTAAACCAAGAACCACTCACCCACCAATGATCTATCACTTTATCAAGATCAATATGACTATATTATACCTTATCTCAAGACCCATTAAATTTAACAACACATATATTAAAATCAATAAAAATAAAGAATTAAAAACATTTAAAAAAAAATAAATTCTTAAGGTATATGTTTTATATTACTTTACATAATCATGAAAAAACAACGATATATGTTCTCACACCCTACAGAGTTTACCTAGTTTTAAAATTTAAAGGTGCAAACCCCTTATAAACCATAAATTATGCTAAAAATATATGTAAAACGAAAATTTCTATATTTATTCCCTTTAATGTTGAATATCCTGTTATAAGGGGGGTTAATAAAGGGGACGTTGAGAATTTTAGAAATTTTTTTAAAACATAGTATTATTTTTTACAAGAGTTAAAGCTCTCTAAAAAAATTAATTTATATAGTAATGTAGTGTTTTGATAACTATCATATTTGGGTTAATAATATGACCATTTCCTTGACTTTATGATTTATTATATTTGAAGGAATTTTTTGTTTTATTTATTTCTAATAGTATAATGGATTTATTAGAGATCAATAAGAAAAAAATATTATTTTTTTATGTTTGTTAGAATAATTTTTGAAGAAATATGAAAAAATGATTGTAATATTGGGCATAGTTTCAAGATTGTTTAAATAATTTGAGGATGATAAAGAAAAGAAAACCACATTATAGTTCAATTAATTACAATGTGGTTGATAATTAAATAGCTCATGGTTTATGTCATGGTTCCTTTATTAATGGGTATATGTTCACACTTACCATAAGGAAAAAAATGATGGTTCAAGGAACCATGATTTTGATTTATAAAAATGGAAATTGGAAGTCAACATGGATCGAGATAGTTTAATGAATTAATTTATTTAATTTAATGGTCTCCACTCTGAGAAAAAAATCTTGTTGTTCTTGGTATGATTAAATCATGGAATTGAATTAAGTAATCATGGTTTGTTAATCATAAAATAAAAAGGATTCAATAGTGGAGTATCATGTTATTGTATTGAATACCATGTCATAATTTTAGTTGAAAATATATATTTTTGATAATGAAAATAAAATCCAAAATTATTGAGAGCTTAATATTTTGGGTATTTCTGTTAGATCTATAATTGACAAGATGAATATATGCCATAGTAAAGGTTAAAATTTTAGGTCTTAGAAGGTTCTATATAATGTCATTAATTTTCATATAAATTTAGTGATAGAAAATATATATCCACCCATTAATTATTTAGATATTTTATATTATTTAAAGGGACATTATTATGGAGAAAAATAGAATGTAAACTACATCCATTGATTAGAGAAACTTGAGGAGGATTAAAGATTATTTTTCATGGCTATTTTCATTGATCTTTGATACTTAATTTTTTAATTAACATTTCATATATTTTTAAATTTCAATAATATTTATATTTTCTATCCTATATTATTTTTTTGAAACTAAAAAAATATTTTTTGATATAGGATATCAACCACTGGTCAAAAAAAGCATAACCACTCGATAAAAATATTCAAAAAACCTTATGAAAACTCTCAAGTTTAAGAGATGTTATATATCTCTCACTACATCTCATCATCATTATTTTCATGACAAATTAGAGATATTGTACATTAAACTATATAAGAATATCATTTGTTTTATGGGAGAAATATTTTGGTTGAAGATATTTTTCCCTATCACAACACTGCTCACTTTCATCATAATAATATCATCTGGTATCACAATTGAGGTTATTTCTTAAGGATCTTTTGTTTATTCATTTATACTCATTTTTTTTAATTAAAGGATCTGTCATGGAGTGTTTTTTCACCAATTAAGCAATTCCCATGTTTGTTTGAAAATATTTTCTTCGATAGAAGGGTGGATGGGTCTATATTTTCTACCATAGGGTTTGGATGTCTATGAAATCATCATATATAGTATTAATTGATAGAATTAAAAGGTTTATTTACTAATTAATATAATAAAAAATGAAATTTGAAACCTTAAAATGTAGGATCAATAATAATTGAAACCCTAAACCATACATCACTAAAATTAAGAACTCATGCTTACCTTGAGCCAAATATCTTATTATATAGTGTTTATCAGAATGGGTTGATGAATATTATTCATAGTAAACTGATGTACTCAATCTTTTGTGGTGTATCCATGTGTTAAAACAATCACTTGATTCTTGTTAAGGATACTCTTTATCATCACAACATTCTAGTACCTAACTTGGTAAAAGGGGAAGAAGAATATATTTATTGGGTAAGGTAAATATATAGATGGATAGGAAAGTTTATCCCTATCCATATCAATTATTAAGGATCCTTATATTACCCTTTTAAAATTATCGAGTATTCATGTATTAAATCATATGTAACATAATGTCACAGTTAATTATTTTTATATTCATGAATCAATTTTATGAATCCACCTTTTGATTCTATATAATTTAAATCATATAAAATGTTTGATTACTGATATACTATAGTGTAAGATTCCAGAATGATAATGCCTTATTGTTCACCTTTAAATTTATCAGTATACACATAGTTGATCATATAATATGATACAGTACATTAATATATAGCTAATATAATTCTAAAATTTTGCTAAAATAGTGGAATTATATCCCATAACAAGACATATAATATTCATATGATATATCCAAAAATTATCATATATATATTTAATGCATTTGGGAATATCACTTCTAATCTCCCACTTACAATAAATACTTATGAATTTATTCCATTTAAACTTGTATGGTATCATATAAAAACACTTATGAAGCCCTATACAAAACTAATTTTGGATATCTTTTAAAACAAATTTAAAAATCTATCATCAAATTCTCCATGTGTCAAATTATATGTAATACCTTGTGAATACATGTCCAAAAATCGTTTTTAATAAACACTAAAAATCTTTTAGAATATATCTTAGAGTTTTTTAAAATTCAATTACCATTCATTAATTCAAAAATCATGACCCCATAAGAAATTATAGTGTTGGAAATAGATATTAATTTCTGAATCCATTAATGTAAGAAAATATAATACTCTAGAAAACAATAAGTGCTACTCAAGATTAAAAGGATCAAGCATGATCTCCATCAAACACTTATATCTCTATATTTGTGTCTAAAATATTTATCATATATAAGAATTAATTTTCTCATGACCCCTTTATTGATGAAATCAATTAAAAACCTAAAAAATAGTATGTAAATCCCATACAGGTACTCATACATTCTTGATTGTCTGAGTATAGAATGACCTAGTTGATGAATATATCAAATGTCATTCACCCTTATAGATTAAAACATCATAATACCCACATCCAATATATATGTTCATCATAAATATAATCTAGTTCAAACCAAATTCTTCCTCAATCTAACCCAATTAAAGCCCCATATTTCATATCTATTATATGACAGAAAAAATACCATCTTTGTAAAGATATAACTGATGACATGATAAAAACCATACCCAAATATCACCAAATTAGATAATCCTCAACGTTTTTGTAAGAAAGGTAGAAATGTATATAGGTTCTCATGCTAGGTATCGTACTAACCTCAAGTATAGGGAAATATGAATATGAACCATTCATATCTAGCATACTAACTACATAGTTTAAGATACACTTTGTCTTATACTATGTGAGTCTTCGAGTACACAAATCATTTTTTGTGCCTCATGATAAAATTTTTATACCCTAATATAAGAATCTCTTTCATGATAACCTTAATATTTCATTAAAAAGTATAATAATTTTGGAATATGATTAGTTAGGGATAAAACAAATTTATACATTTATAGGTCAATTATCATTCCACTTTTTTAGTATATACAACAAACATTAAATAATGATATAGTGTATAATGCTGTTTTTATAACATGATAAATTTTGGACTCTTAATATCCTTTAACAATATTAATAAAACCATACATAAATGAGCCTCTCATCACATAATATATGATAGATTTTCAATATTATAATTATATTTTCTACACTTTTAGGGTTTTGTTAATATCATAAAATCTCTATATAATTCCTTCCATATCTATTTGTAACAATATGATAATAACCTCCCATTAAACTCTTTACCTATTAACATCTATGATGAAAGAACATTTTAATATTGGTGACACTTTAGAATCATATTCCTAATTTTAAAATTCTTCAACAAAGTATTAAAAATCATTAACTTCATGATATTCAATGTTACAATGTTAATAACTTATGTTGTCTACTTATAACTCTTTATAAGTTAATTATCAAAATTATTCTTAGAAGCATTGTCATAAAATTTTATCTTTGTGAATATTTTGGTGTCTAATGTAAATCATCAAATTAATATTTTATGAATAAATCATAAAACACTATAGAATATAATGTTATATCAACTTTTAAGTATGATTGGAATATTTTTTTTTAAATTTTAAACCTCTCTAAGTCCCAACAAATTTTCACAAGCCTCTTACAAACTATATTATTTTCAAAAAATCATATTAATATACAAAATTTTTATATATTAGAATATAAAAATTATTTAATTTAGTGGGAATATTTAAAAAATAAACCATTTTATACATATCATATATGGTATTTTATGTGTTTTTAGTAGTATTCATAATAACATTGGAATTTTAGAGCTTGATCCTTTAGATGAAGTTGGGATAACTCCTAGTAGTCTATACTATAAGAAAGCATAACGGTGTCACTAAAAATGAGTATTGTTGTAGTGCTGAATTAAAATTGGTACCATTATAGCTTGGACATTACTGACATAAGTACCATAACACCATAGAATTTACTTCCAATTTTTATATAGCACAAATGTGAAACTATGTGGATTTGGAACTATAGAAACATGGGTTACTATAGTATCATGTTGCATTATGAGATCATTTTGAGATATATTTCTATAGTTAGTATCTGTTCCATGTAATTTTATCTTAGATACAGTTAATTTGATCTGCCTCTTTGAGGAAATATGGATAAAAACCATACCATATATGTGACCCCACTAGTTTTTGGGTTTCCTATGTTCATTGTTCATGCTTATATTTGGAGGTATCTCAGGTTGGGATGGTGATGTTTTAGAAGGGATGATAGTTGGAGAAGTGATGTTTTTTTGGGATTGATAATGGTGTAGTAGTAGTCACGATGGAGTATATCAAATAGAATTGGAGTGTTATATGTTATGTAAAATTATTTTTCATTTGGAAGGTGTCCATCTAACTTTTTGCGAGGGTCCTCGCATTAGGGTCCTCACATTAGGGTCCATGTGTAAGGGTAATATTAGTCACTTTAGGGTAGTTTTTATCTTTTTTATGGGTAATATTATTTTTCTTTTGTAGCATTATGGAAACAAAGGTTCACATGAATGTAGATTCTAGTCACATGAGGGTGGCTTAGGGTTCACATTAGGGTAGATCATAATCACCTTAGTGTGATCTGATCTCACTTGATGGTGAGTTAAACTTCACATGATTGTCTCTTATCTTCATATGATTTTTAATGGCGACTAGAGTTGTCCATTTGGTAGTGGGGTCCACCATAGTGAGAAAAATGGATAGGGTGGTTGTTTTAGTGAGATTGTTTTTCTAGGAAGGTAATATTTCTAAAATGGGGACCCTTGGAATTCCTAGAGGAAGCTGTAGTGATTTATATGTAAGGTTAAAATAGATAGAGATAATAAAAATTGATGATCAAAATCAAGAGTAAAATTCAGATACAAGGAAAATGGCATGTTTCTATATGCAGGAGTTATGGGATAAAAGAAAACATCAACAAATAGGGTAAAGAAAAATAGAAATTAGTTAAAAAAATGTAGAAAATATTGTAGTTAAAGGACATGATGATGATTTTCTACTAAGTTTGGATAACCTTATAGAGTCTTGTAATTTAGACTCAGGTTAATGCTTCTATTATAGATCAGTGAAGGACTTCTTGAGTAATTATGTTTTAGGAAATATTGGAAAGGTTCATCTTATAAATGAAGAAAACTTACAGATTATTGGAAATGGTGATAAATGGATCAAAACTAACAATATTATTTTTATCATATTTTATAATTTGAAATTTACTATTGGATTGATAAGGAATCTAATTTCTATTAGGAAACTTGAGGACTCATGTATTAGCACCATGTTCCCTGGTGGTGTATTGAAAATTAACATGGGATCTATGGTCATATATCATATAGTAAAGAATGTAGCTCTTTACAATATGACAAAAACATTCATGGACATGGTTATAAAAACATTATGTTTGGGATTCAAAACTATGCAATTACTGGTTAGGACACATGATTCAGAAAGGGATGAAGGTGCTCCCAATAAACGGAATTGTACCAGAGATAAAGTTTGTGTAAGTAGGTATATGTAAAGATTTTATCATTGAAAAAAGGCAATATCTAGCACAAAAAGGGGTAAAAATGTTTTATAAATATTTACATGATATAGACTAATGTTTGGGGAAAATAACCACTACATCGACTTGGAGGGTTATTGTATTATGTAAAATTTATTGAAGACTCAACAATAAAGTTGTTGGTTTACTTTATAAAAATAAAAGATTATGTATCTACCATATTTTAATAGAAATATATTATTTTTATTTTATTAATATGAAAAATAGAGATGAAAAGATCATGGGGGCGTAAAATGATGTAATCCTAGGGAATATCCCCTGAATAAATCCATATAGATTTGAGAGAGGGATCTGAAGATAGAAGAAGTAATCATACCATCAGTATTAACCCTTGAAGAAAAGTAGTGAACCACTTGATTCCCTTATATCAATGTATGATTTAAGGTAATATGGTATTTGATAAGGTATTTAAACATACATATATGATAAATGATAGAACAAGGGATAATGATTTGATCATTAAGTGAGTGGAAGATAACAATCGAGTCAGTCTCAATGAAGGAAAAATTGATATTATTATTATAGCACAATTGAAGTCCATTACAAAAAGAATTATCTTTTTCTATAAGACAATCACCATGTCCATATGTTGAACTATAGGAAAAAATCATAGAACCACATGCTGGTACATACAATACCACCATCCCACATAACAACAAAGCTATAGGATCCAAAAAAATTGAGCTTTAAACCATTTGAGGGTGGATTACATTGAATATAAAGCCACTATAAAGTCTCATATGACCTTAGGGAATATTTATTTTGGGGATTAAGAATATTACATAGAGATATGACAATCTCTTAGCGTTTATTTCCATGTTATTTACTATAGCCCCATTAAACTAGAAATGGAGAAAATCACTATTGATATGAATGTGATAGAAAACCCACGTGAATGCATCGAACGCACTCCAAATAAATGCTTCCCAATATTTTAGAAAGAAAATATGGTTAATGGTTTCTTCTTTTAGGTTGAAGCACCAAAAACACCATGATGCATGCTTGAATTATTTCAGTTTGATTTACTCATCTGTAGGAAGAGTGTTATTTCTTATCCTCTTTGTAAGAAAGTTATATTATAGTGGAATGTCTTTGTAATAAATGACACTGAACCATAAATTAAGAGCTTATATTTCATGTAGCTCTTGAAGATAATCAGTTTCTGAGAATTTAACAGACAATGAGCCTATGAACACATATAATTCCTGCTCATCAATAATATGGATACTCTGAAAAACATCAAGCTATTGAAGGTTGAATACTGAATTAATAAACACAGGATAATTACTATAAATCCTAAAAGATATGTTGGGTTTTAGACACCCTAGAAATCTTAGAACAGTACTAGAACAATTGTGATTCTATAAGCTAATGACCCCTCATCCTATTATATAGTAAGAGTTATCAATAATAAATTGAATGTGACCATGTATATGACTCTAGTAAACAGAGATATTCCCTATCAGATGTCTCAAATACTAATCATAATTTTTGATAATGAATCTACCCTGTAGAGTCTGACCCTCTAAAACAACCCATTCCATCTTAGATTTAAGACTATTCATCATTCTAGATAGATCCATCATATTGATCCCACCTAATTGGTAAGGTTTGTCCATTCTTGTACACACACCCCAATGACATCTTCCTTAAAAATGAAAGACTTTGGTGATGAATGAATCATGATAATAAATAATATGTTTGATGTCTAAAAATGGAGGAGAGTATGATATTAAATAGTTATAATAATTCAATGTTAATAATGGAATTCAATGGTAGATGAATGTTTTAGGTACACCACAAAAATATAGTTTGATTTAGAGGATGAATGGGATATTAAATGATCTTACCAAGAGTATGAGACTATGTTCTGGGTTACTCAAGATCATTAGGGAAAATGAAGTAAATATTGTACTATATCTCATTAATAAGATTCAATTTGTACCAACGAGAGAATGCCTACCTAAGGATATTTGGTTAGGGAAGGAGAAACTACTCTCTCATTTATGAGTCTTTGGTTATTTTGAATATATTAATATAAATATTGGTGCAAGGTAAAATCTTGATTCTAATTCCAAATCATGATTCTTAAATTGATATGATAATTGGGAATTTGGATATTCTTTTAGGGATAACGAGAAAAAGAATATCTTTTGAAGATAAAATGTGATATTTAATGATGGTTTCATGTATAATAACTATCATGAATTTGAAATTCAGGGTGGGAATAAAGAATGATGGTGCTAGGAGAAAGTGAAACTTAAAAGGTTTTCCCAATCATGTGAAATTGAAACTAGTTGATATTACTATTTAAGATAAGTTAAATAGATTAAAAAAAGATAATATATCTGTGAAGGTTTTCATCATCCCAAAATAATTTTTCATTGACTAATGATAGAAATATAGAATTCCTTGAAAATATAGTATATTTTAAAGAGTCTAGTAAGCCAGAAACATCTCTGAAGGGGATATTTCCTTATTTCAAGAAAACAATACCTAAGAGATCAGTCATTTTCCACAAGTAATGAAATCATTGAAGAAACAAACGAGTATAACCGTTTATGGAAGAACCAGATTGTAAGAGGATAAAAAATTAAATGTTAGTGCTGAAAGGTATTTAATAGATGGAATGTGTATATTTAACTAATTTGGTCTGACTGTTTTTTAATATTACCACCATATATTTATTCTTAGTATTGTTATATTATAGGATTTAAATCTTGAGAAGCTTGATGTGAAGACGAATTTATTTTATAGATATATGGTGGAATAAATTTATATGAAGAAACCTAAATGATGTTTTGAGTTGGTAAAGAAATACCTAACGTGAAAACTCCAAAAATGTTTATATCGGTTAAATAAGGAACCTAGTTAGTGAAGAAAATTTTTTGATGCATCCATGAGTAGAAATGAATACACAAAATGTGTCATGGATGAATTCTTCCATTTCAGGTCTTTAGTGATAGATATATTATATTTGATCTATTTGTGGAGGAAATTATCATTGTAATTTCATGGATTCATATGATTAATTAGCTAAAAGGGTGGATGGCTGATCCGTTTTTGATATAGAATCATAGATAATATATTAATATTTTAATGATGAATATCAAGAGAGATCGTGACATTGTATCCTTGATGTAATCATAGGAAGACTATGTTTGAAATTTTTTGACCAAATTTATCATACTAGGATAAAATATTATTTCCACTTCATTGAAATAAAATTCAGATTTTAAATGGAGGATAAACCAAAGGTAGTTGAAGAGTCTGAGTATATGGAAATGGATCCTTGTGAATCGGCTATTGGAATCTTGAGGTATTCCATTTTTTGTACCTGAATTGATATTAATCAAACTATGGGAGTTGTGATTAGGTACATGAATAAACCTAGAAAGAAATTTTGTGAAGCTATAAATATGATAATAAGGTATTTGAATGGAATAAAATAATTATATTTATTCTTTGGGAATGTAAATTCATCATAGTTGTATTTGGATACAAACATTGGAGGGGATTATAATAGTTGGAGGAGTACCACATGTTATATTCTCACTCATGTAGGAATAATAATAAGATGGATATCTCAATTAAAAACTATATTGGAGCTATCTACAATATAGGTAGATTACATTGTTGTAACAGAAAATTTAATTGAGATAATTTGCCTAAAATGTTCTTGGAGGGGTTGGATAGAAAGTGTGAGGAAAATGTATTAAAATAGGATAAATATAGTGTTATATATATATATATATATATATTAAGAAGAATTTGATGTTTCTTTTCCAAACAAAGAATATTTTTTTGAAGTAAAAATTTATCAAAGATTTAATATAATATGGGATTTTGAAACTTTAAAAGAATTATCGAATTAATAATATGATTGATATATTTATGAGGCCAATTGTGATTGAGAAGTTAAGGAAATATTGTGACTCTTTATGTCATCATTGATGAATGGAGGATTAGAATCAGTATATGGAAGAACATTGTGGGAGAATGTAAGGGATGGAATCTAGTCTTTTTTGAATCGTCAAGTTGAAATTGATTCCTTTATAGGATAGAAGATAGTTTTTAAGTAATTATTAACTTGAAATTGAAGCTTTGATGAGAAAACCTCAATTAAAGAGTGAAAAAGAGGAGGAGTTCATATTATGTATGTTTTCTAATGCTGTACCCATATAAGATGGTAAATATGTTGGATATGGCTCCAATATGATGATTCTTGAAATGGTGGAGCTCGATCCATTTAATAATTTTAGTTATCTCTTAATAGTTAGTTATATATTAGAGGTGATCATAAACACTAATAATGGGTACTATAGTAGTGTGGAATTCGACATGGTAATATAGTATCTTGGGCTTTACTAGAATGTGTATTGTAAATTCATAGCCTTTAATACAACTATTACTATAACACAGTAGACCAAATGTGTAGTTTTGGAACTGTATCAACAAGAGTTACTATAGTGCTTCATTTCATTACAAGCTAATTTCTAGATAGAGTTCCTGTACTCAGTTCATGTTCCCTATAATTGGATATTATATATAGAGAACATTTTCTACCCCTTCATAGACATAGGTATTTTTATCAAACCTCATAAATCATGTGTTCACATTGTTTTTTTGCCTTTAACTCTTCTTTTGGAATTGACTATCATGGTGCTCCTAACATTTTTGAAACATAAAATAATATTTTATTTTTTAAAATATTCCACTATGGGGTGGTGGGATCATATACATCATGTTTTAGAAAAACATCAAGATAAACTTGTTATCCCACAAAAAATATACTTATCTTTTTCTAAAGTATGTTATATAATCTGATAAATCACAAACCATGTGTATTAATTTTTTCATCTCATATTATTCATAACAACTCCTTGATTCCCAATAACTTTATCTAACTATATAAGATAAACAAGTTCAAAATACACATCCTTTATCTGGAACCATATGAGCTTGATATTTTCCTTATCATTTAATTCCTTGATTAAGAAACCCTTTTATAATCATTTGAATACTAACAAAAAGATCTATTTGTTATTACGTAAATTTTGAATTCTTATATATTTTAAACACTTCAAAAAAAAAGTACAATCAGTGATATATACTCTTTTCAAACTGAAGAATTTATTTCTTTAACACTAATATTTTGACATGAAAATTACATGGTTTTTTCATAAACTCCTTCAGATATTCCAAAATAGTTATTTACATGTAAAAAATTTCCATCCCCTTATGATTGAAAAAAACCAATCATTTACTTCTAGATCAAACCATTACCTAATTGTACTATTAACACAAAATAAGAACCTAAATATCACATACCTTATTCATCTATCCCCAAGACTTTGATAGAATTTTGTAAAAATTTCTTATATTTATTCACATTGGTAGAACACTTCGAATGATGATTCCAAAATAAATCCAAATATTGATTAATTAATATAGGTTATCTTTAGTCTCACTAAGTCATTGTAATAGTCAACCACTTTGAGTATATTAAATGAGACTAAGTTTCCTTTGGGAATTTTGTATCTAATTGTTTGTAAACCTTAAACAAATCATTATATGATTATAATAAGCATCTATATTCATGGTTTGAAAAAATTTATCATTTTTTTACTCAGGTAAGGGTTTTCTCCAACACATAATATTTTTATCTTTTTTAAGAAAAATTCCTATATTTTTCAATAGTCTAATAATTTTATCACATTAATCTTCTCCTATTAATTAATCTATTTAAATGTAAATTAAAATTATTATGATGCAATTTTTATATATAAAAAGTTTTTATCGGATGTTTATCTTTATTTACATTCATTTTATAATGAATTTTATTAAATATTATCTTATTTAAATTATGAACCCTTTTGAAATCATGATATCCATAAGTGAGACAAGATCTATATTTCACTATGCTTTGGGTCACTATAATATTTCTTCCATCAATAAGTTATTTAGGTCAAATATTATGAAAATCATATTTTATATGATTCTTGGATAGTTGAGAAGATATGTATTTTACCAATCCATTATATAGATAAATTAAAATATATTACTCTAGTAACCTAATATAATTAGGGTGTCCATGAAAATTTTAAACCAAATAAAATTTCAATAATGAAATACTAATCTTATTAGAGTCACCCAATGTTGAGACAATGAGGTTTCAAATTATTGTTTGATTTGTAAAGATGCTTGTGAACATGAAGTGTAATATTTTATCATGTTATCTTTTTTGTCTACAAATAATGCTGTAATTTATGATAGGAAGAGATCATAGGAATTTTATGAGACTAAGGCATTAAAATGTGAGTAATAATTTTCTTCTATAAGTTATTTCAATCAATGAAAAAAAGTAATATGATTCTGCGGACTATGTTTCTATGATTCAATCATCTGTGTGATGTGATTTTGTTAGTTATGATGATCGACTTCATGAAAGACTATACTTACATGGAATATTCTTCTATGATTCAAGATTCCTTGTTATGTTCTTCCATGATAAAAATGATAGACCTTCCATGAGTTTTTTTTGTGATTCCATGATAATAATCACATATCTTTTATAAGTTTTATTAATTCTAATTGAAAATCAAATATCTTCCATGGGAATATGGAAATCGACTTATGATTTTGTAATTTCAATGTTTATGTGAGAAAATAATGGTTCATTCATGAGAATAGAGCTTCAATGAGTATGAGTGAAAACCTCCCATGAATGAAGTGAGAATGAAATTGAGTCTTGGTAGGAGCTATTCAGAGATTCACATTGAAGGTGTCTTTGAAATGGACCGAAGAATAGGAGTTGATAAATAAAAAAATGAAAAATTAGGAAATAAACTAATGTTTTTATAACATAATAATGACTATCACAATTCTTGAAAATTATTATTTTGGATTAAGGAAGAAGGAATAATAAAGAAAAAAGATCCAATAAAACTATTCAAGTGCACTAAAGAAAAGATGAGGAGAAAGATGTGTTATGGATATCAATTTTCATAGGAAGAAAAAGAAATATTGGTGGGGTTTTCTGTGATGTTCACCTTTAATATGAGGTGTTTGATTCTATTTCATGGGAAAATAAAATTAGGTATTGTAACATGACTTGATCCATGAATGAAGGATGAAAAATCATATTTCATATATGTACTGATCCATGTTTACTAAAAATGGTAGATTGTTCAATTAACATGGAGAATGGTACAATTGCGATGTAATTTATGAGGAAGTATGTCATGATTGAAGTTAGAATAATCCATTTACTATAAAATTAATGTATCAATTCATACATGGGAATTTCCTGTGGAATATGTCTAGGTTTAAAGAGTAATGAAGAGGACACAATATTTCTCCATGTTTACAAGAAGTTATAATCAGTTATGGATTTTTTTTATAAAATTTATTATGAAGAACAAATCATATAATATTGGTAATTTTAATTGAAATTATTTATGTAGTTACATATATATTTGAACAAAGAAGGAAGTAAAGAAGTAACTAATTGTACATGATATTTAATTTGAATTTGTGATAGAATGGAGAAGTGCATGTTATGTTGAAGAATAATAGAGAGAGAAAAATAATAGGGATATGTTATTTCAAAATAATATGAAAGAAATAAAATAGTAAGAATATTTGAGTTATATAAGGGAAGGTGTTAAGAATTAAATAAACATAATGATTCTGTATTGAAGCATATTTTTGAAGGTTTATTCCATTTTTTACACATTTGTTTGATCATATTATATATATGAGGAGGACATGAACTTTCAAAGAAACATAGTGAAATAAATGTGATGGATTTACCCTTCTTTCTATAAACAAATATATTAATTTTTTGGGGACTGTGTGATATTGGATTGATTCCAGATCATGAAAAGTACAAGCTAAACTTATTTAGTAGTGAACCTTGTAAATTTTTATATCAATGCGGGTGTGATTGAGTATTGTGTTTAAAGAAAATTTAATTTTTTCAAAGTACAGGTGAAGTGTTTTTAATGAATAAACCATAAAAATAGATAACCATGGATTCACCCCCCCTCTCAGTGGTAATATAGATCTCGACTGGTCCTTATAATTCTTATCAATGTTTGGTTCTTTTGCTGGCTCTAGGATTTTTTAAGAATAAGAAGAATTATTCCATAGATGTTCAGAACTTATTTAATAGTAAGGGTATTTATATATTAATGGGAAAATATATCATATATGGAATGGAAAAATGATTCCATATCTATGATCCATTAGATATGAAGTTCTAGAGGTTTCTATAGATGGTTTCAATCCTCATACTAACGGTTCTCCCTTTACAATTGTATACAAGAGGAATATTGAGAATAATGGATGATCCAAAAAATATATTATTTCCTTTCTCTTAGAAAGTTAATTCCATCATGTTATAAAAAATATAAATACTAAATTAATATAGGATAAATTGAAGAATATTTTTGAATGGAACATGAAAGTGAAGAAATATAAGTTAAAAATTTAGAGATTGAAATTATAATAATTCAAAATGGGGGATGATGAATCTGTTGGTGAGTTATTAACAATGGTTAATGATATTTTAATAAAATTAAGAATCCTTTGATAAAAATTGGAAGACTCAATATTTTTTAAAAATTTGTTGAGAATTATTCTAGAAACATTTTATGACAACCCTGCTTTTATTACAAACTTAAACATGATTTATTACATAAAGCATCACTTGATACAACAAACAAGATCAAGAGATTTAGTGTCTTTGGGGATTAGGATCATTACATAAAAACGTAAACCATGAAATACAACATCTTTATTGAAAACATCCTTTACATGGACACTACATTCCCTCGTACTTAGCATTGCATGGGATAACCTGAGGACATGCATAAGAAAAGGGTGAGCTATAAATTCTAGTAAGGGAGTACACATGGAATAAAATGAGGAGTAAAATATATGTTAGACAATAGGAATATCAATAGATCATAATAGAAACATGAACATGATGGGGTGATGAAGCATGATAATCATAACATGGAAATGTGGCAACAACACTTAACATGGAATTAGCCTGAGCCAAGGCTCATTGCACACAGAGCATGAGTAAATCCTCATTGCACATAAATTACGAGTAAAACCTCATTGAACTTGAATTATAATGAGTCAACACTCATTTCACATGACGTATCATGATACTATACTTTACCTAATGCATTGGAGCGCTATAAGGGCACACCCTTCTTAAACATTTCATTTCATGCATAAGTGTGCCACATGGATCATAAAACATGGATTCATAAAACACAATAATTTATTCCAATATAAAGGAATGTGGAATTAATACATGAAAATTTATAATAAATAAGTAAATGTGCATAAAGGTGAATACCCTTAGTAGAGAAATAGGCATGGTATTCACTACACAATGGCATTGGCTTAGAAAATCAGTGCGATTTCGGCACCGTAACGTTGTGGCATAAGAATTCATAAAAATTGTTGATGATAGAGAAAGGGGTTCCTCATCATATTTACATGTAATGGAAATTAAGGGGTTATATATATACATGTAAAAACAATTTTAATGGAATTTAGATTCATGATACAAAAGTATTTCTTGAATGTAAATGAGGAGGGAGAAGTTCGTTTCGGAAATTTGGCATAGAAACGGGTGTACATGGGAGGAAGTTAATGAGAGAGAAAGGGGTATCCCATAATTCAAAAATAAAGAGGTCAGTATGAGGGAGGTGCGAAACCATACCCCAACATTCATAATTGAAATTAAAAGGGCAAAACAACTTAATGAAAATTGGACAAAAAAGAGAAAGGAAGAAAAAACCCTTACTTGGAAGTGTGCTTCCAAAGGCTTGAGAGAGGCTTGAGAGAGGCTTCTTGGGAGATTGGGGAACCGTGGGAGGATTATAGAGAGAGTGGGGAATAGTTTGGACGAACTCAAATGGCTTTGAGTGAGGAGGAAGTGGGAGCTTGGGTGGGTTTATATAGGAAAGGTGAGGGAATTATTTATTATTTAGGTTTGGGACCCATTATGTTAAATTAATCTAAACCACAAACCATCCCATGGTTTTTGCCGATAGTTTTTGGAAAAGGGAAGAGGAAAAAAAATATTTTATAAGGCCAAAGTCCAAACTTCTTAAAATAATAGGATTGCTTATGTGGAGGTGAGTCACACTCCCATGGAAAACAATTTAAAAAGACAAGGTGTTTAATAAGTCTTGAGGGGTTCATTAATGCTTTGAAAAGTAATTCAAACAAACCCAAAATCACATTATTTTAATTGTAAAACATGTATTGGCCGAAAATAAAGCTTATTTTGTTTTATTACATCACTATTTAGTCATTATGAGGTCTTAAAACAAATTATATATTTAAACGGTATTTAATTTTTACCCAAAAATTTGATTATCTCAGAAAATTATGAAAAATTCACTGTTGGATAATTTCCATGTCCTCATTCCAGAAATAACATTTATTTTATCTCAATAATTTTCTAAATATGTTAATTTTTACTTTTAAAATAAAAACCGACATTTATAAAAAATTCACGGGTTTTGACAAAAATGGCTTTCAAACCTTAATAAAAATTACAATTGCATTCATAAAATTATATGATCATTTATATATAATAAAATTAATTTAAAAATAACAATAATAATATTTTATTAAAGTATTATTTAATTCAAAAATCCCTTAATTTAATAAAATATAATTCTTAATTAAATAATAACTAAAAACACTATTTGCAAGTTAAAAACTATTTACAATGTATCAATAATGACAAGAAAGTATATTCATTATTATATAATAATTAATGTACATGAACATAGTACTAGAGATTTGTTACATAACCCCTTAAAATAGCCACATAAGACCTAAGTGTAAGGTGTGAGATGGTGACAAACTCTTGGGGGGGGGGGGGGGGGGCTCAGATAACATTGATCGAGTGGTAATCTTTATCAACTTACACTTTTCCCGTAGACGGTCCTGTTCGAGCTTGACATGATGAAGCTCATATTGGGATTGGTCAAGAGCGAAGCCCAAGGACGCCACCTATTTTCTGAGCTCTGACAAATGGGCTTCGTACGGAGAAATTCTACTGGATGAGGCCATCACTTCTTTTGTCTGAGTAAATTGGATTTGTTAAATCCCTATATTTATACTAATCATGTGATCACTGTTCAATGACTACAAAAGAAACGGTCACAATTCCTAACATAAAACCAAAGAATTTGACATTTTATATAAACATTTTACATAAAGATACATTTAATTAGATCAAGAGGGATTTTTCATTAATGAAACTTTGGGTCGTTACATTATTCCACCCTTAAGAAATTTCTCCCTCGAAATTTTCATTTTCCCACACTAAAACAGATGTGGGTAACTCAGGTTCATCATTTCCTCCAATTCCCAAGTCACCTTTTCAAACTTGTGGTTTCTCTACAACACCTTGACGAGGGGCATTGCCTTATTTTGTAGGACTTTTTCTCTACGATATAAGATCTTCACTGGTTGATCCTCATAAGAAAGATCATCCTCTAACTATACCACCTCAGAAGAGAGTACATGTGAAGGGTCCAGTATGTACTTCTTGAAGAGGTATAAATGAAAGACCTCAGATACTTTGGCCATGGTAGGTGGAAGTGCTAGTCGATATGCCACATCCCCAACACAATCAAGAATCTCAAAGGGGCCAATGTACCTTGGACATAACTTCCCTTTCTTTCCAAAAGTCATGACCTTATTCAATGGAGATATGCATAGAAACACCATGTATCCATCTTTAAACTCAAGGTCTCGTCGATAGTTATATGCATAACTCTTATGTAGACTTTGGGCTGCCTTGATATGCTGTTGAATGGTTTTCACCTTCTCCACCATTTCTTCGACCATTTCTGGTCCAAGAAGCTTACGTTCACTGAACTCATCCCAACATGCCGGTGTTCTGCACGTTTTCCCACACAGGGCTTCATATGGTGGAATTTGGATGCTTGAGTGGAAACTGTTATTATAAGAGAACTCAACCAGAGGAAGATATTGATCCCATCCTCCTTTAAAGTCCATTGAGAAAGCTCTCAACATGTCCTCAAGTGTTTGGATAGTTCACTCAGATTGGCCATCAGTTTGAGGATGATAGGCTGTACTGAAGTTCAGTTTAGTATTCAGAGCATGTTGAAGACTCTTCCAAAAAATAGAGGTGAATCTTGGATCTCGGTCAGACATAATAGATAGTGTTACTCCATGAAACCTTACCACTTACCTGATATATATCTGTGCCAGTTGATCCAATGAGAAATCCTCCTGAATAGAAATGAAGTGTATAGTCTTTGTAAGATGATCCACAACAACCTAGATTGCATTGTTGCCATTAGATGTTCTCAGAAGTCCGGTGAAAAAGTCCATGGTGATGTTCTCTAATTTCCATTCTGGTATGGGCAATGGTTGCATCATCCTCTTAGACTTCTGCCTCTCTATCTTCACTTTATGGCACACCAGGAACTTTGATGTATATTCAGTGATCTCTTTTTTCATATTATCCCACCAAAAGATTTCTCAGAGATCTCGATACATCTTTGTTCTCCCTACATGAATAGAGAAATTTGAACAATGTGAATCATCCAAAAGTTCCTTCTTCAGCTTCGGACTCGATTGAACACATAGTCTTTTCCCAAATCGCACAATTACTTCTTCATTAACATTAAACTCTGAGGATTTCCCTTTTTTGATAGCTTCCACTTTTTCCTAAATTCCCACATCATCCTTTTGAGCATCCTTTAACCTTTCCAAAAGAGACGGTTGAGTAATCATTTGTGAAAGGATTGATGATGTTCCCTTTTTTATGATTCCCATTTCTATCTTCATCAAGTCTAAGATGATTGGATCCTACTAAATTCTCATCATTGATAGAATTACTGGGTCCTTTCTACTTAGGGCATATGCCACCTTGTTTGATTTCCCAGGGTGGTAATGGATTGAACAATCATAATCCTTGATGATATCTATCCATATTCTCTAGCGCATATTAAGCACTTTCTCTGTGAATATATATTTAAGACTCTTTTGGTCAATATATATCTCACATTTCTCTCCATATAGATAATGCCGCCAGATTTTCAAGGAAAATATCACCGCTGCCAACTCCAGATCATGCATTGGATTGTTTCGCGCATGGATTTTCAACTGCCTTGAGGCATAGGATATAACTTTATCATTCGGCATCATCCCACAAACAAAGCCCTTCTTTGAAGCATCGCTAAAAACCACAAAAGGTTCCCCAATTGTGGGTAAAGTGATCACAGGTGCCGTGATAAGCCTCTTTTTCAACTCCTTGAAGCTTTCTTCGCATTCATCACTCCAAAAAAAATTTACTCCCTTTCGAGTTATCATGGTAAGAGGGTTGGACAGTCATGAGAAATTTCTCACAAATTGTCAATAATATCTAGCTAACCCCAAGAAACTATGGATATCCATTACCGATGTTGGCCTCGACTATCCCTTAATTGCATATACTTTGGAGGGGTCCATAGATATCCCATTGATTGTGATGATATGGCCCAAGAATGAGACCTCCTTCAACTAGAACTCACACTTGCTGTACTTTGCATAGAGATTCTCCTTGCGCAAAGTCTCTAGTACGGTTCTTAAATGCTCCTCATGATCCTCCTTGTTTTTGGAGTATATTAGAATGTCATCTATAAATACTACCACAAATTTGTCGAGGTAACCTCTAAAGACTTTATTCATCAAGTCCATGAAGATTTATTGAGCATTAATGAGTCCGAAAGACATTAATATGAATTCATAGTGCCCGTATCTTGTACAAAAAGCAGTGTTGGGGACATCTCCCTTCTTCACCCTTACTTGATAATATCCCGAACGCAAATTTACCTTGGAGAAGTATTGTTCTCCATTCAGCTGATCAAACAATTCATCAATCCATGGTAGGGGATACTTTCTATTTATCATGATTTTGTTAAGTTTACGATATTTTATGCAAATCCGCATTGACCCATCCTTCTTCTTGATGAAGAGGACTGGTGCACCCCACGGTGAAGCACTTGGTCGTATAAACCCCTTATCCAGATTCTCCTGTAGTTGTTTCTTCACCTCTTCAAGTTCCACGACATC
Organism: Viscum album; assembly: GCA_963277665.1. Taxonomy (NCBI): domain Eukaryota; kingdom Viridiplantae; phylum Streptophyta; class Magnoliopsida; order Santalales; family Viscaceae; genus Viscum; species Viscum album. The sequence goes on from OY728133.1 coordinate 64,863,999, forward strand.
CATTCTATATGGAGTCTTTGATATTGGAAGCACCCCGGGTATAAGTTCAATTGAGAATTCAAAATATCTTCTAGGATGAAGACCAGGCAGTACCTCGGGAAACACTTCCGCGAATTCCCTCACAATAGGCATTTCTTCAAGGATGGTTTCTTCCTTATACTCAATCATCTGAGATAGATACGCATGCTCATAGAGTATTAATATCCATTCTTGAGATGATGGAGCTAAAGGAGATTCATCTTCCTCCTTACACTTGTAAAGAATTGGGGGTCGATTCTCCATATGGAGTGTGTTTTCCCTCTCCCGAAAATTTATGTTGGCTCTATATAAGGAAAGCCAATCCATGCCAAGAATTGCATCAAATTCCACTAGAGGGAGTATGACGAGGTTCGCCGAGAAATTCAATCCACATATTATAACAGGGGAGGACTTGTATTCATGGGATGCAATGATTTCCCCATTTTCCGTACTCACCGACATCTTCATTTCCATTATTTGTGGTGGTGCTGGGATTGTTCTACTTAACTTTCGAGATATAAAAGAATGCATAGACCCTGAATCAAAAAGTAAGTTCACTATTCTTGAATGAATAACTAGCATACCTGTCACGACTTCGTTGTCGGGGTTCACTTCGGCAGAAGTGATGGAAAAAGCTCTTACTTTCTCCCTTGGAGGTTGTTGGTTGCCTCAAAAAACCCTTGGATTAGGGAATTAATTGGCAAGATGCCTTGGTTCTTTGCATTTGTAGCAATGAACAATGCATTGAGGTTCGAACGGAGTGTTCCTCTCCTCTGTCATAGCCGCGGGTCTTTCTTGCCGAAAGTTAACCTCTAGGTTCCCTTATCTTCCACACCTAAAGCATTTCCTCGTCCCCTTGAGGCAATTTCTAGGGTGATTCTTTCCACACTTTTGGCAAGTGGGGTGATGGATCTTCTTAGCACCGTTGGATTTATCCATTGGACTGCCAGCATTGAAGTCCACCTTACGCTTCTTGTCCCCATGATACCCCTGTAATTCTTCGGTCTCCATTTCAACCTTGAGGGCACATTGGACATTTTCCTCTTAGCTATCGAAGTCACAGATCACTAATGCTTTCCGTAGGCTAGGCTTCATCCCACCAAAGAAGCGGTCAACCTTGCATTCGGGGGTAACGACAAAGCTGGAAGTGTATCGTGAAAGCCATGTGAAGTTTTCCTCATACGCTCCAACAGATTCTTCATCTTTTTGCTTGAGGGAAAGGAATTCCCTTTCTATCTTAAGTCGGAGGGAGCATGGAAAATATTTATCGAAAAAAATCATCCGGAAATCCCTCCATTCCAACGCCTTGATCTCCTCCTCAGACCTCGTATTTTTGATTAATGTCCACCATTGATCATCTGGACCCCCCATATGATAACATCTAGGAGAACCTTATCTTGTTCAAAACATTGAAGTATAGAGAAGATCTTTTCAATGGATTTGATCCATTGTTCAACGATCGTGGGATCAGATGATTCACTAAAAGTAGGAGGCCTTTGTCTCATGAAGCTCTCGATAACGACTTGTTATTTCTTAGGGGGGGGGGGGTTTAACGTTCCTCTTGACCCATGTTTCTATTCAAAACTTGAGTTAGATGAGAGAGAAGCGTGACAGAGTTCGCGATTCCCGCTCCCATTGGATTGGGCATCTCATTAGTACAGTCATCACACCGATCTTCGCAACAGTTGTTAGCCCATGTCCTCCTATTACCGGCCATTGGATGGAATAAAAGGAAAGTTAGGGGTAACACATAAAGGTTAATCCAAATAAGAAAGTTGATGACTTATAAATAATGGTTTATTTCCTTAACTCATTAGTCTATAGGCTTCAATCTAGGATTTTCATGATCTACTTTCTAACATAAATTCTTAGGGGAAATTTTTTTAATTACCTTAATAAGGGTTCGTACTAAGCTTGTGAATTTATCATAACATATCCCCCAAGAGTTTCATAACCAAGAGAGCATCAAGGCCCATTTTCGTGCACCAGTTCCCGATCGAGTCAAGCTCAAAGTGGTGTTTTTAGGTTTTACCCCTAGGATACATCTGTTCCAGAGCCGCCTCTACCTGCTCGTATCCAGACAGGGATATATTTATTTGATAAACCAATTACTCAGTACTTACCAAAACATAGGGATTTTTTATTATACTTAGTCTTGTCTCTAATGCTTTAATAGGGTTTTCTAATCCTAATCCCAAAAATAACTAAACCTATCTTCTGATACAAACTATGAAAACCCTGCTTTTATTACAAACTTAAACATGATTTATTACATAAAATATTCACTTGATACAACATGGATGACCGAGAGGTATAGTGTCTTTGGGTCTTATGATCATTACATAACAACTAAAAACATGAAATACAACATATTTATTGAAAACTTCCTTTACATGACCACTACTTTCCCTTGTAGTTAGCATTGCATGGGATAACCCGAGGACATGTATAAGAAAAGGGGGAGATATAAAGCCCATTAATGGAGTATACATGGAATAACATGAATACAATACATGTTAGACAATAGGAATATCAATAGATCATAAGAGAAACATGAACATGATGGCGTGATAAAGCATGATAATCATAACATAGAAATGTGGCAACAACACTTAACATAGAATTAGCACGAGCCAAGGCTCATTGCACATAAAGCATGAGTAAATCCTCATTACACATAAATCACGAGTAAACCCTCATTGAACTTTACTTAGTATGAGTCAACACTCATTGCACATGACGTATCATGATACTATACTTTACCCAATGCATTGGAGTGCTATAAGGGCACACCCTTCTTAAACATTTCATTTCATGCATTAGTGTGCCACATGGATCATAAAAAATGGATTCATAAAACATAATAATTTATTCCATGATAAAGGAATGTGGAATTCATACATGAAACTTTATAATAAATAAGTAAATGTGCATAAAGGTGAATACACTTTATGGAGAAATGGACATGGTATTCACGATACAATGGCATTGGCTTAGAAAATCAGTGCAATTTCGGCAGCGTAATGGCATGACATAAGAATTCATAAAAATGGTTGATGTGAGAGAAAGGGGTTCCTCATCATATTTAAATTTAATATAAAGTAAGGGGTTCATATAGATACATGTCTAAACAATTGTAATTGAATTTAGATTCATGATACAAAAGTATTGCATGAATGTAAATGAGGAGGGAGAAGTTCCTTTCGGAATTTCAGCATAGTAATGGGTGTACATGGGAGGAATTTAATGAGAGAGAAAGGGGTCTCCCATTATTCAAACATAAAGAGGGAGGTATTACGGAGGTGCGAAACCATACCACAACATTATTAATTGAAATTAAAAGGGTAAAACAACTTAAATAAAATTGGACAAAAAAGAGAAAGGAAGAAAAAACCCTTACTTGAAAGTGTGCTTCCAAAGCCTTGAGAGTGGCTTGAGAGAGGATTCTTGGGAGCTTGGGGAACCTTGGGAGGATTCTATAGATAGTAGGGCAGAGGTTTGACGAACTCAAAAGGCTTTGAGTGAGGTGGAAGTTGGTGCTTGGGTGGGTTTATATAAGAAAGGTGATGGAATTCTTTATTATTTAGGTTTGGGACCCATTATATTAAATTAATCTAAACCACAAACCATACCATGGTTTTTGACCATGGGTTTTGTAAAAGGGAAGTGGAAAAAAATATTTTATATTGCCAAAGTCCTAAATTCTTAAAATAATAGGGTTGCTTATGTGGAGGTGAGTCACACTCCCATTGAAAACAATTTAAAAAGACAAGGTGTTTAATAAGTCTTGAGGGGTCCATTAATATTTTGAAAAGTAAGTCTAACAAACCCAAAATCACATTATTTTAATGATAAAACATATATTTTCCAAAAATAAATCTTATAGTATTTTATTACATAACTATTGGGTCATTATGATGTCATAAAACACATTATATATTTAAACGGTATTTAATTTTTACCCAAAAATTTGAATGTCTCAGAAAATTAAGAATAATTCACCATTGGATAATTTCCATGTCCTGATTCCAGAAATAAAATTTATTTTATCTAAATAATTTTCTAAATATGTTAATTTTCACTTTAAACTAAAAACCGACATTTATCTAAAATTCACGGGTTTTGACAAAAATGGCTTTCAAACCTTAATAAAAATTACAATTGCATGCATAAAATTATATGATAATTTATATATAATAAGATTAATTTAATAATAAAAATAATAATATTTTATTAATATATTATTTAATTCAAAAATCCCTTAATTTAATAAAATATAATTTTTAATTAAATAATAACTAAAAACACTATTTGTACTTTAAAAACTATTTACAATGTATCAATAATGACAAAAATTATATTCATTATTATATACAAAATAATGTACATGAACATAATACTAGCGATTTGTTACATAACCCCTTAAAACAGCCGCATAAGACCTAAGGGTAAGGTGTGCGATGGTGACAGACTCTTCGGGGGGGGGGGGGGGGCTCAGATAACATCGCTTGAGTGGTAATCTCTACCAACTTCCACTTTTCCCGTAGACAGTCCTATTCGAGCTTGACATGATGATGCTCAGCTTGGGCTTAGTCAAGAGCGAAGCCCAAGGACACGACCTCTTCTTTGAGCTCCGACAAATGGGCTTCGTACGGAGCAATTCTACTGGATGAGGCCATCACTTCTTTTGTCTGAGTAAATTGGATTTGTTAAAGCCCTATATTTATACTAATCATGTGATCACTGTTCAACGACTATAAATGCAACGGTCACAATTCATAACATAAAACCAAAGAAGTTGACATTTTTATAAACATTTTACATAAAGAGACAATTAATTAGATCAAGAGGGAATTTCCATTAATGAAACTTTGGGTCGTTACACATTTGATGCCAATGTTTAATAATTGAAAGATATAGAGGTTTAAGTAATATCTTTGGATGATTTTCTTAGTATTCTCATTATATATGAGATGAAAAAATAGAATTATATCAAAATAAATGTAAAATATATCATTTAATATAATTTAAAGTAAATAATATTGAAAATTAGAAGAAAGTTGTTATTGAGAATGAAATTAGTGAATCTGATTTAGAAGATAAAGTGAGTAAGAATTTCAACAAATTTGTATCCTTATTTTCATGAAATGTAAAAAGGGGAACATAAAAGTATAAAAGAAATTAACAGTGTGATGATTTTACAATGGATAGATTGGAAATTTTCCCTAAAATTATACAAGAATAAAGGAAGATGAAGATAACTATTAAGAATATGGAAGGCATAGAAGACCACTGAAGAAGAAATTTAAAAAAAAAACTCATTTTTAAAAAGAAATAATAAGAATTTTTCCAAATTTAAAAAGATAAAAGTTTTGTCCAAATGGGATTAATATGATGATTATGAATAAGTTGAAGTTGAGAATTATTATTATTAAAGTACTAATAATTTTCTTATTGAAAGTAAAATTATGAGAGTTTTACCCATGATAAAAGTATTAAATCTAATGAAAAAGAATATAAAACTAGATAAAGTTCCTTCTAAAAATAAAATTGAAATATTTTATCTTCAAAAAATAAAATATACAGAAAGGGAATTAGAAGTTAAATAAATATGATCAACATATTCAAAATTATGAATTTGTTCATGAAGAAAAAAAATCAATATTATTAAAAGATATTTACAATATGAAGAAGTTATTTGATGAAGTGAATAATCTTAACATCAATCTTGAGGATAATATGGTTAAAGGCTAAAAAAAGTGATATTTTTAAAAATAAATTAGTTGAATATGAACTAGAAATGTCTAACTTAAAAAATTAAAATTTATAATTTGATAAAATATATAAGGAGTGTAAATTTTAGAATGGTCATCCGCAACGGTTAATAAAATGGTAGAAGAATTTTAGAAATGGTCTCAAAATAAGAAGAAGAAGTTTGCAAAGAGGACCTTTTTTATAGCTAAAACATGTGAATTCTAAAATTATGGAATTTAAATGAAATATAATTCTGAAGAATAAAATATGATAATTAGAGATTATGATAATGAAAATAAGATTTAAGATATGAAGAAGAATATTTTAGAAGTCTGATAAAATTTTGGATTACAAAAGGATCCAACATTTATGGTTAGAAAGATGTTGTAATAGATATACATAGTTCTGGATGAAATGAATGTTACAAAGGAAAATAAGCCTTATATGAATTTTTCTTGTTATGTGGAGGATTTGGGCATAAAATGATTTATTTGTTCAATCATAAAAAATATAACGGATCTAGTTGTTATTATAGGTAGAGTATGAGTGGGAGTTAACCAATTCAAAGAATACAAACTCAAAAGCAATATGAAAACGCTTAATTTAAGATAAAGAACATATCCCAAATTCTTGAAAATATCTATGAGAGGTGTGATTTGTCTCTATATGTTGAAAATGGTTGTCTTTTGATACTACCAGGTTAAATATGTTTTGATAAAAAATTAAAAATAATTATTAAAAAGAAAAGGGAAAAGAGAAGGTTCTTGTAGTTGAAATTGGACTTAAGGACACCAAAGGAGAATGACCTTGGATCTTCGAAAATGGAAATTATTCAGACATGACTAAGTATTTTTTGTTTTTAAAGAATATAAAATTTTATAAAGATGGAATTGTAAATTTCAGAAATGGAGACTCTCTCAGAATCAAAGGCATTGAGTCTTATATTATTGGAAAAGAAAAGTTAAGATCTAGAAGTAATTTATTTATTGATGGATAGAAACATAATATGTTAATTGTTTCATAGATTTTTGGGGCATTAAATTATTTTATAGTCAAAATATATGGTTTTATTATGAAAATTTAGGAATATGGGGAAGTTGTGGGAAGAGGATAGTGAACTAAGCGAAACCTTTTCCATGATGGAGATGCATAAAATTCAGGTTATTTGAGTGTAAACAATTAAAATAAATTATAGAATATAAGGATTTAAAAAATATTCTAGAGAAACATGAAAAATTTAACACATAGATTATGAGTTATTTGTGTCCCAAATATGATAATAAACATATCTTAGTTTTTTTATATGTTATAAAGGGTAATTTTCAAATTATTTACTAATGAAGGTTGAGATACATATATCTCATCCCATGAATCAAATTCATTCTAACATATGGTGGCCAATGGGAAAGATATCAACAAAATTTGATCTGTAAATTATATAATTTAATTATTATTTCATTCCAATGACATGTATTATGTTTTTATGACATAAATCATAGGTTATGAAAATGTTCAAAAGTTTTAGGAGAATTTCTGAAAAGGAATGTGGATACTCTATTAAGAAAATCCAGAAAATAATGGTATAGAATAAAAAATGAATCTTTTTAAGGTTATATTTATAATCATGGTATTAATCATGATATTAGTTCTCCACTCACACCATATTAAAATGATGTGGCTGAAATAAATAATATAGTCTTGGTTGGGATTGATCGAACCATGTTGATTGAACATAATACTGCTTATATGTTTTATAGACAATTTATTAGTTTAGTGGTCCATAATATAAATCACAACTTATTTATAACAAATTCAGAAATATCTCTATAAGAGATTTATTATAAGAAAACACCATGTTTAAATTAAATAAGTGTATTTGGAAGCCCCTGTATTATCGAAATCAAAAGGTAAAATATTTGAAAGTTTGATTAAAGATGGGTTGATGGTATTTTACTTAGATACAATTAATATAGAAGAGGATGAAAATTATATAATAAAGAAACTAGAATACATATAATCACAACTAATACAAAAGTGATGGAACATTTTGATAGAAAGGTCTCATAGTTAGCTACTGATATAACAATAAGTGAATATGAAGCTATTTATGTTTAACAAAATGATAACGTTTTTTATAGAAGTGATGATGTAGAAGCTATACAAGAAAAAGATATTAATTCATCCATTTCAAGTAAAAAGGGACAATTAATATGATCTCATATAAGTATGATGAAGAATGTGGAGATCCATAATATCATTCTGAGATCAAGGATTATAAGTGCAAACTAGATGGACAATGAGGAAAACACATACCTATTTTCTTCACTGGATGAGACAAGTGATGTTGAAGAAGCCTCAGATTATCAAGAGTGAATTGATGCAATAAAAGAATAATTGGGTCATATTTATAAAATATGAGACATGGGAGTTGATAACTAAACCATAATAATAAAATGTTATTTAAACAAAGTAAGTTTTCCCTAATAAGTTTAATGAAAAAGGTGAAGTGGTAAGAAATAAGAAAGGACTTGTTTGTAAGGGCTAATCACGTGTTCAAGGAATTAATTTTTATGAGACCCTTTCCCTAGTTACAATACTTCAAACCATAAAACAATTTCTTTCTATTACAACATAATGAATATATAATATATTCCATATAGATGTCAAGTATGTTTTTCTCAATGGAGAGCTATAAGAAGAAGTTTATATTGAGTATATAGGTAGTTTTTTTCTAAGAATAGAATAGAATTATGCGATTAAATTAAAGAATAATTTATATAGAGTAAAACAAGTCCAAAGAGTGTGGTATTATAGGAAGGATTCATCTTTAATGTATCTTATCTTCAAGAAGGAAAGACTATATAACAAACTCTATATAAAATAAAATTATGAGCTTCTTTCATTTCTATTATTTATGTTGATGATATTATATTTGATATTAATAATGAAGAAGAGTTTTAAATTTTTTCCAAAGATATGTAGATGTATTTTAAAATATCTATGCAGGAAAAATGATGTACTATCTTGGATTAAAAATCTCTCAAGATAGGGATCATATTTTATTATCATAGGAAAAATATGTGTACTTAAATAATTTGGTATGGATGACTAAAAACCTATTCCTACACCTATATGAGTGGGAAAAAATTATTTTACGAAAAAATTTGGAATGTTAATTGATCTTAAATAATTTATGTTTTTATTTGTAAACTTACTACATTTAATAACCACTAGACCTGACTTGGTTTATGATATTACCCTCTATGATGGATTGCAAAGTTAAAAAAACGTCACATTTTTGAACTAGAAAAATAATTATCAGATACATTAAGGGAACATAAGATTATTGGATAATTTATTAAAATAATGGAAAGTTTAATATTCTTATATATACAGGTACTATCTGAATAGGGTTTTTCAATGACAGAAAATCCATATATGGTGGAGTTTTCGTTATAGGATAATGATGTGTGAGATGATATATGAAGAAGAAAAATTCTGTAACTCACCGCACTGCTGAATCTAAGTATGTCTCTATGAGTCAAGCTATAAATAAATTAATATGGATAAATACAATGTTGGAATACCTATTGGTTGATGTGAAGATGCCAATTCTATTGGGACGTGATAATAAAATTTCTATGAATATCACAAATAATAAAGGACAAAATTAATATTTAAAGAACATTGATATTAAGTATCACTTCATCAATGATCTTATTGAAAGGAATGAACTAAAGTTTTAGTTTATTCCCACCAAAGAATTGGTCACTGATATTTTCTCAAAACCACTACGGATGAAACATTTGAGAAATTTATACTAATAATGGGAGTTCAACCTCACACTATTCAAGGATAAAATATATGTTTTTCTATCCCCTCTATCATTTTTTCATTGGATATTATTTTCAAAGAGAAAGAAATATAACAACAAAAATATATCCATTTGTATTCTATTTACTTATTTATGAAAATAAAAAATCGATCCATTGATATGTTCTTTACCAATTTAGGGAGATAATATATTTAGGGAGACTTTTTAAAAGGGTTAAGCTCTGATGACAACCTGTTTGAACTGTTTTAATAGTTTGTTAAAGTGGTTAAAGGAAGTGTTTCTTATATGTTAAATAAAATTTCTATTGTGAATATATGATTAAGAAATAATGATTATAGATCACAAATTTATGGAAAACATGGTTCTATTATTCAATAATCATTGTTTCCTAGACCAATATTTCTCTTAAAGGATTAGAATTTTTGGATTGTGATATATTGATTATGTTTTATATAGATGGTAAATTATGTTCCTTGGTTGAAAAAGAAATATAATGTTTATGATTTCTAAGACCAAGAGGTTTTGAATTTCTACTGATTGGTGAGGAAACTGGTGAACAAGAAGTGGAATTATTTATCACATTGTATTTTATTGTCAAAAAATAAATCTATATATTATGATAAGAAGATATCACTAACCTTTCATGAGATGACGAAATTCAACCATGAGTAGTAATATTATTCTGTGAATTATGGAGATTGACAAAATGAAGGTATATGCTTCAATGGACTATGCTTTTGTGAGTTATGCTTCTCGCAATGTGCTCCCATGAGTTATGGTGATCAACCACATGAATGACTAATATTCTATGGCCTATTCTTCCATGATCTAAAATTATATACATTGTGATTCCATTATAATAATAAAAAACCTCCTATGAGTTATTTTTCTTCCATGAGAAGCAGCATGAATCCTCTATATGTTTTAGTGCATTATCATGGACAATAAATATCTTCCATGGGAAGAATAAAATTGATGAGAGAATCATCATGTTTAGTGATTATGTGAGAGCATCACTGATCTTATATTAGAATGAATATTTCATGAGTATGTGGAAAAAAATTCCATGATTTATGAAAGAGATACCATATTCACATGGTAGGAGGAGCTACTAAGAGTGTCACATGGAAGGTGGATCTAAAATCAATTGAACAATAGAGGATGGAAAATATAGTAATGAAAATTAACAAGATCTATTAATGTTTATATATAATGATAATTACAATCATTATTCTTGAAAATTATTCTTCTTGATAAATATATAAGGTAGAACACATAAGAGAGATATAGTGAAACTATTAAAGTTTACTAAACAAAATATTAAGCGGGAGATATATCATCGATATCAGTTTTAATTGGAATAAGAAGAATGATTGGATAAGTTTCCCATGAATTTATCTTTTAAGAAGAGGTATTCAATTCTATTTTAAGATAAAATGTAAGAAGATATCATGGAAATACTTATACTATAAATGAATGATGATGCGTCTAATTTCATTCATGGATTTTTGAATGTTTACAACAAATGATTAATTTTGTGATTATCAGGGAAAGATAGAGGTATGGTTTTGATTGTATTTATGAGGAATACTTCCAATATTGAATTTTTAATGATCCTATTACTATAAAATTCATGTATCGATGCATATGAGATGATTTAATATGGAAGAAGTGTAGGTTTTTAGGGGAACGAAGAGGATATGATATTTTTACATGTTTTCATGTAGTAACAATCTGTTATGGAAAAAGTTTCTTATAGAAGTTATTGTATAGAAAATATTTGAGAATTCTATTAATTTTAATTCTAAGGTATTTTAATCATATAAAAAATATTTGAATAATGAATAAAGAGAATATGTAGCCAACACTTCATGATATATAATTTTTCGTTGTTATAGAAATGTGAATTGTGTATTGTGTAGAAGAATAATATATATATAGAGAGAGAAAAATAGGAAGAGTTTCTTACTTGTTGATATGAATAAAATCAATGAATAAAAAGTTATGACATACAAAAGGGAAAGTGTGAAGAACTGATGAAGTACCTAAATGATGTGTTGAATCTTGTTGATGAAGCATCATTTCTTTGTCACAAAATCTATTTTATCATATTATCTGTGTGAGGAGAACATGAACTATCAATGGACTATTATTTAATGAACGTGATGGATAAACCCTGATATCTATAAAACAAAAATGATTTATTCCAGATCATTCCAAGGACTATCTACTCTTATTGATTTGTGAAACTTGTAAATTCTTATGTTATGGTGGGTGTTTTTCTGTGTTGTGTTTCTAGTAGTTTCATTTCAATTTAACAAAAGGGGAATATTGTTTTAAAAGAATAAAAAATAAAGAGATTTGAGAATTGAATCTCCCCCATATTAGTGGCCACACAGACATTGAATGGTCCTTACACCCATTACTTATTTTGCATTCACAAGATAATCCAGGGGCACCCCACTTTTGCTTGACCATCCTTTTTGGATGATTGATGTACTCATAAGTGTTTAATTTTGAAAGAATATAACACTTAGTATTTTAATAGGTATTTAATATCACCGTCTTATTTCATATATTCCCTTTACATGTATGCATATTTCTATTGATTTATTTTGGAATCTTATTCCTTTAAAAAAATAAATATGTTTTGATCAAAATTGATGTGTAACTCTTTAAAAAACAGATATCCTTTGTTATTACCCAACTATATTCACAGATATAAAATTGGAACACTTGTATAAGGTACATGAAACCCATTAAAGTGAAGGTTTCAAATCATATGAAATAAATAATCCCCACAAGTGTAAATTTAGAGTGATAGATAACCAACCCCACTTTTTTCGGAAAGATATAATTTGATAGGTCAGTGAGTAGTTCAAATAAAAGTCCCTCAAAACAATGATACTTTACTCAATATATACATTAATTACATAATAATTATATCATTTAATATAACATCCTGCCTTTTTATAACATAACTTTCATTCCATTACACGGAACTGAGGATCTTTAAGGTTTAGTGTCTTGGAAACAAGGAACATAAAACATGAAACAAAAAAAAAACATTCTTCTTAAACACTTGAAAGGCTTCTCCTCATGTTCACCCTTGGCTCATTACTGCATCTCATAACCTGGGGACATACATCAAAAGGAAGGGTGAGCAGAAGGCCCAGCAAGGGAAACAAGTGAAACATTTTACATATGAACTTGAGATACATCAATAAAGTAATGAAAAGATCTTTAAGGAATGAAAATGAAATCATGAGGCATATCATAATAAAAATAAAACTTTTTTCATAACTTGAATATGTGGCTACATCATTTAACATAGACAATAATGAACATATCACCAAGGTCCATCCCCAAGGTGTCATTTGAAAATTACCAATGTTATTCACTAAGGTATCGTGAAAATTGTAATCTCTAGTGGTTACATCATTACCCAATGCATTGGAGCGCTACCAGGGCGCACCATTAAATTTGCCTTTGTTATCATGTGAGCCACATATATCATCATCAAACATTTCATAAATAACCCATATATCATAAAATAAATGGGTTTCATTTCATAATCACAACGTTTTAAAAACTGCTTTAAAGACATGATCTTTACGTCACTTTAAAACCCACAGAAAAGGAAGGTGGGTCTCATGTATGTAAATATCAGAATTTAAAATAGAACATTTTTCTATATATGTGAATACCCCTTTAGAATAAAGAGCTTTGAGTATTCACTTAATAATATAAAAGAACTTTAGAAAAAGAGAGAGACATTTTGAGACGGAAATTCTGCAGCATAACGGCTATGTTACGAGGTTTTAGAAGACATTAAAAAGAGAGGTAAAATGGGTCAAACATTCATAAATGACCCATAAAATAGTATATGGACAGAATAAGAAGGATAAATTATCATGGTAATGAAATTTCAAGGACATACCATTTGAAATGAAAAATGGAAGGAAGACAAAAATTAGATTTCTCTTATGAAAGTTCGGCAGCCTAACGACGTTACTTAAACTTCAAACAAAATGGTTTGAAAAGATAAAATAGGATCTCTTATCATGTGAACATAAGAGTTTAGTATGATAGATATAGATATAATGCTCCAACATAATTAAAGAGGAACCTGAAAGACTTGACAGGAAAGTAGAACTTTGAAAAGAATGAGAAGGGTGAAAGAATCCCCTAAAAATTCGGCAGCCTAACGGTGCCACTTAAAACTTCAAAATACTGAATTGAATATATCAAATGTGGTCTCTAATCATATTAACATAAGAGTCCAGTATGATAGATATAGAGATCATACCCCAACATAACAAAAAGGGACTTGAAATGATTGACATGAAAGTAGAACTTCAAAATGAGAAGGGTGAAGAACCACTTAAAAATTCGGCAGCCTAACGGCTCCACTTAAAACTTCAAAATACTGAATTGGAGAGATAAAATGGGGTCTCTCATCATATGAACATAAGAGTACAGTATTATAGATATAGAGATCATACCCAAACATAACAAAAAGGAACTTGAAATAATTGACATGAAAGTAGAACTTCAAAACGAGAAGGGTGAAGAACCACTTAAAAATTCGGCAGCCTAACGATGCCACTTAAAACATCAAAATACTGAATTGAAGAGATCAAATGGGGTATCTCATCATATGAACATAAGAGATCAGTATGATAAATTTAGAGATCATACCCCAACATAATAAAAATGAACTTGAAATACTTTACATGAAAATAGATCTTCAAAAAATGAGAAGGGAGAAAGAATCCGTTACAAAAATTTCGGCAGCCTAACGGCTCCACTTAAAACATCATAAAACGAAATAATGAGAGTAAGAGGGAATATATCATTATATGAACATGAAAAGGGCAGTAAGAGGAGTATAAAAGAACATCCTCCAACATATGAACATGGAACATATAAGGAATGACATAAAAGAGATTACTTGAAATTAAAGAGAGAGGTCAGATCCCTTACCTTAAAACGTAACTCTTATAACTCAAAGGTTTGGACCTTGAGGGCTTGGGGGCACCTTGGGAGGACTCCTTGGGAGGTAGGGAGATCATAACTTCGTTGGGGGAGAGTGGAGAGTCGAATGGATGAGAGGATGGCTTGGTATTTATAGGGAAAGTGAGGGGACAAGGCATTAATGGCCAAGGGACACCTCATTAGTGGTTTTGGCAAAACCATGGGCTTTCCCATGGTATTGGCCACTTGGGAAACCTCATACCTTATCTTACTATTCATAATTCGACCATATTGAATATATACTTAATACATCATTTAATGATGTCATTAAACACCTGTAACTTTAAAACTATATTTTCACTATTCATCGAAAATTCAACTTTCTCAGAATAATCCCAAAATTTCACCTTAACCAAATATTAATTCTCTGATTTCAAAAATTAAATCCATTTTATAAAAATAATTTTCTAAATATTTTTAATTTAATTTTTAAATAAAAACTCTATTCATCGAAAATTCATTTTTTTCAGAAAAATCCCTAAAAATTACCTTAACATAATATCGGTGCTATGAGTTCAAAAATAAAGTCCATTTTATAAAAATAATTTTCTAATTATTTTTAATTAAATTTTTAATTAAAAAACACTATTCACCTGAAAAAGACTAATACTTAACTAATAATTTTTGAAACCGTTATTTACCCATTTTATTGAATCTCATTACTTAATCAAGGTGCCTAGCTTATTTTAATACTTTCTTTAAGTGAGATTACTAATCCATTTGGACACATTATTAATCCTAATAATAAAATCACTATTCATAATTTACTATTCATCAAAAAATCAAGTTGATCTTATTAGACTCTAAATTTCGTACTGAACATAATTGTAGAAGACCATTTTTTTCCAAATCATTACACATTTTTAATTATTTAAGGTTTACAAAAACATTTTTAAAATATATTTTTTCTAAAATTCATCAAATATATGCATACTATATTTATCCGATCATTTGAAAATTTATAAACATCATCATAAGAAGAAATCCCAATTTTTATTTAAAACAAAGGATTACACAAGGTAGTTACGGTCTCCTTACATAGCCCCTTATCACAACAGCATAGGACCTAAGTGTAAGGTGTGCTAAGGTGAGAGAATCTGAGGGAGGCTCGGCCAACATCGCACGAGTAGTAATTTCTATCAGTTTGAACTTCTCGCTAAGGAGATCCCGTTCTAGCTTCACACGATGAAGTTCAGCTTGGGTTTGGTCCAGAGCAAAGCCCAGTGGTGCTACCTCCTTCCCAAGTTCTGTTAGATGGGTTTCAATCGGTCCAAGACTACTGGGTGAGGCCATCGAATATTCTTTCTATATTAATTAACCAAGATTACTTGTATTTAGAGACAATAATCAAAACGTTTAGTTTCCAGCGGTCATATTGACCAATTGTCATATAACAGTAAAAAACCAACGATATCATTTTAATTATACTCATGTTATCAAATGAAACATTTTTGTTGAGTATAAAAATAAAATAAAATAACACATAAAATTAGGAAACAAGATTTATTCAAAATTCCGGGTCATTACAATCTTCCCCCCTTAAGAAATTGCGTCCTCGCAATTTTTTAAAATTATGTTTTGAAATTTCATTGAAAGTCCCACATCGGAAAAGGAGTCAGTAAAACAATTACTTTAAAAGAAAGAAAGGGAAGTACGAAGGTCACCCGAGTTAGCCCACACTAGGATTCCATGTAGGAAAACATGGGCATGGAAGAAAAACAAAGGGTCAAGTTCTCAGGGAGAGTGATAGAGAACATGATTAGGAGAAAGTTAACCATAAGAAAATCCCAAAATTATGATGTGTGTAAACGGTCATTGATTACCTAGTAGGAAACATAAACCAACAACGTTTTTGTTTTACGTTCCTTTTCATAATTTTGAGGAATTCATTTAATACATAGAACAAAAACATAAGAAAATATACCTACCTTCATGTAGAGTTTCATCCTTTAATAAGTTTCTACCAAAACTAATCTTTTCTCCAAATGATGAGTATTCAAAACTACTTGGTCTCATCAAAACACAAGAATCATCTTCTAGAGAATCACATAATCCACAAAAGATTAACTATCTATTTCTTCTATCTTTAAACATTATCCCAAAAACAGAAAGGGTAAGGTAAAACAACTCTTCAAAAAGAAAGAATCCCATAGGAAGGGAAACTATTTTTAAATCTTCAAAGTTCCATGGTACTACCCAAAGTTCATCATAGACCATCCCTTAAATAACGATCCTTAAAATTCCTCAAAATAAACCAAACTAAGATTGAAACCCAAATACAAGAGGGATTTGATAACATAGTCTTCCAAAATAAACTTCATTGTTCATCTCCAAACAACATCAACCACAACTAACATCTTATAACAAAAGTAGCTAACCTAAACATATTTTACCCAAGATAGGTTAATCATTTCCATAAGTAACCTAAATTACTATAAGTCCTCCTTAAATTCATTGATTCTTCAAAATATAAGTCAACCTTACTCCTCAATGAAAATACCTCAGTAATCTATTTACCTTGATCATATAGGGTCCACAAAATAGTGAACGTCTTCCAAAATAATAATCATCTTTTAATCCCCTAATCATCTCTGTCGTATTAATACGGCAATCATAGCATTTCCTATCACATTGGTTGTTGGGACATGTTCTTCCATTTCCCGCCATTAATTAAGAAAAGAAGCTATAATTAGGGGCTTAAATACTTAGCCAATAATCATGAAAAGAAACTTAAAGCATATAAGGATAACTTGTAGATGAAAAGTATACCCTAACTTGTGATCCCCTAGGTTCCCATCTAGGTTATCCATGATCATATATTCTTATGTGAACCTTTATTTAATTTTATCTTTGTTCCTTTAACAATGGTTCATACTAAGCTTATGAATTTACCAAATCATATCCCCCGAGAGTGTCGTAACCAAGAGTGCAGCAAGGCCCGTTGTCGTGTACCAGTTCCCGTTCGAGTCTAGATCAAAGCGGTGTTTTCGAGTTTTACCCCTATGTACATCTATGCCAGATCCACCTATACCTGCTCGTATCCAGACAGGGATGTATTTGCTTGGTAACCCCTTACTCAATACTCACCAAAATACCAGGAAGATTTCCTATATTTGAACTTTTCTATAGGGTTCTTCCTAGAGTTTTCATATCCTAATTTCCACAAATAACTAAACCATCCTTTGATACCAACTATAACATCCTGGATTTTTATAACATAACTTTCATTCCATTACACGGAACTGGGGATCTTTAAGGTTTAGTGTCTTGGAAACAAGGAACATAAAACATGAAACAAAAAAAACATTCTTCTTAAACACTTGAAAGGCTTCTCCTCATGTTCACCCTAGGATCATTACTGCATCTCATAACCTGGGGACATACATCAAAAGGAAGGGTGAGAAGAAGGCCCAGCAAGGGAAACAAGTGAAACATTTTACATATGAACTTGAGATACATCAATAAAGTCATGAAAAGAACTTTAAGGCATGAAAATGAAATCATGAGGCATATCATAATAAAAATAAAACTTTTTCATAACTTGAAGATGTGGCTACATCATTTAACATAGACAATAATGAACATATCACCAAGGTCCATCCCCAAGGTGTCATTTGAAAATTACCAAGGTTATTCACCAAGGTATCGTGAAAATTGTAATCTCTAGTGGTTACATAATTACCCAATGCATTGGAGCGCTATCAGGGAGCACCCTTAAATTTGCATTTGTTATCATGTGAGCCACATATATCATCATCAAAAATTTCATAAATAACCCATATAGCATAAAATAAATGGGTTTCATTTCATAATCACAACGTTTTAAAAACTGCTTTAAAGACATGATCTTTACGTCACTTTAAAACCCACAGAAAAGGAAGGTGGGTCTAATGTATGTAAATACCAGAATTTAAAATAGAACATTTTGGAATATATGTGAATACCCCTTTAGAATAAATAGCTTTGAGTATTCACTTAATAATATAAAAGAACTTTAAAAAAAGAGAGAGACATTTTGAGACGGAAATTCTACAGCATAACAGCTATGTTACGAGGTTTTAGAAGACATTAAAAAGAGAGGGAAAATGGGTCAAACATTCATAAATGACCCATAAAACCGTATATGGACAGAATAAGAAGGATAAATGATCATGGTAATGAAATTTCAAGGACATACCATTTGAAATGAAAAACATGGAAGGAAGAAAAAAATTAGATTTCTCTTATGAATGTTCGGCAGCCTAACGTCGTTACTTAAACTTCAAACAAAATGGTTTGAAAAGATCAAATAGGATCTCTTATAATGTGAACATAAGAGTTCAGTATGACAGATATAGAGATAATTCCACAACATAATTAAAGAGGAACTTGAAAGACTTTACATGAAAGTAGAACTTTAAAAGAGTGAGAAGGGTGAAAGAATCCCCTAAAAATTCGGCAGCCTAACGGCGCCACTTAAAACTTCAAAATACTGAATTGAATAGATCAAATGGGGTCTCTCATCATATTAACATAAGAGTCCAGTATGATAGATATAGAGATCATACCCCAATATAACCAAAAGGGACTTGAAATAATTGACATGAAAGCAGAACTTCAAAATGAGAAGGGTGAAGAACCACTTAAAAATTCGGCAGCCTAACGGCGCCACTTAAAACTTAAAAATACTGAATTGAAGAGATCAAATGGGGTCTCTCATCATATGAACATAAGAGTCCAGTATGATATATATAGATATCATACCCAAACATAACAAAAAGGAACTTGAAATAATTGACATGAAAGTAGAACTTCAAAACGAGAAGGGTGAAGAACCACTTAAAAATTCGGCAGCCTAACGACGCCACTTAAAACTTCAAAATACTGTATTGAAGAGATAAAATGGGATCTCTCATCATTTGAACATTATATATCAGTATGATAAATTTAGAGATCATACCCCAACATAATAAAATGGAACTTGAAATACTTTACATGAAAATAGATCTTGAAAATTGAGAAGGGAGAAAGAATCCGTTACAAAAATTTCGGCAGCCTAACGGCTCCACTTAAAACTTCATAAAACGAACTAATGAGAGTAAGAGGGGATCTATCATAATATGAACATGAAAATGGCAGTAAGAGGAGTATAAAAGAACATCCTCCAACATATGAACATGTAGCATATAAGGAATGACATAAAAGAGATTACTTGAAATTAAAGAGAGAGGTCAGATCCCTTACCTTAAAACGTAACTCTTAGAACTCAAAGGTTTGGACCTTGAGGGCTTGGGGGCACCTTGGGAGGACTCCTTGGGAGGTAAGGAGATCAGAACCTCGTTGGGGGAGAGTGGGGAGTCGAATGGATGAGAGGATGGCTTGGTATTTATAGGGAAATTGAGGGGACAAGGCATTAATGGCCAAGGGACACCTCATTAGTGGTTTTGGCAAAACCATGGGCTTGCCCATGGTATTGTCCACTTGGGACTCCTCATACATTATCTTAATATTCATAATTCGACCATATTGAATATTCACTTAATAAATCATTTAATGATGTCATTAAACACCCGTAACTTAAAAACTATATTTTCACTATTCATCAAAAATTCAACTTTTTCAGAATAATCCCAAAATTTCACCTTAACCAAATATCAATGCTCTGATTTTAAAAATGAAATCCATTTTATAAAAATAATTTTCTAAATATTTTTAATTTAATTTTTAAATAAAAACACTATTCATCGAAAATTCATTTTTTTCAGAAAAATCCCCAAAAATTACCTTAACATAATATCGATGCTCTGAGTTCAAAAATAAAGTCCATTTTATAAAAATAATTTTCTAATTATTTTTAATTAAATTTTTAATTAAAAAACACTATTCACATGAAAAAGACTAATACTTGACTAATAATTTATGAAACCGTTATTTACCCATTTTATTAAATCTCATTACTTAATCAAGGTGCCTAGCTTATTTTAATACTTTCTTTAAGTGAGATTACTAATCCATTTGGACACATTATTAATCCTAATCATAAAATCACTATTCATAATTTACTATTCATCAAAAATCAAGTTGATCTTATTAGACTCTAAATTTCGTACTGAACATAATTGTAGAAGACCATTTTTTTCCAAATCATTACACATTTTTAATTATTTAAGGTTTACAAAAACAATTTTAAAATATACTTTTTTCTAAAATTCATCAAAAATATTCATACTATATTTATCCGGTCATTTGAAAATTCATAAACTTCATCATAAGAAGAAATCCCAATTTTTATTTAAAACAAAGGATTACACAAGACAGTTACTGTCTCCTTACATAGCCCCTTATCACACCAGTATAGGACCTAAGTGTAAGGTGTGCTAAGGTGAGAGAATCTGAGGGAGGCTTGGCCAACATCGCACGAGTAGTAATTTCTATCAGTTTGAACTTCTCGCGAAGGAGATCCCGTTCTAGCTTCACACGATGAAGTTCAGCTTGGGTTTGGTCCAGAGCAAAGCCCAGTGGTGCTACCTCCTTCCCAAGTTCTGTTAGATGGGTTTCAATCGGTCCAAGACTACTGAGTGAGGCCATCGAATCTTCTTTCTATATTAATTAACCAAGATTACTTGTATTTAGAGACAATAATCAAAACATTTAGTTTCCAGCGGTCATATTGACCAATGGTCACATAACAGTCAAAAACCAACGGTATCATTTTAATTATACTCATGTTATCAAATGAAACATTTTTGTTGAGTATAAAAATAAAATAAAATAACACATAAAATTAGGAAACAAGATTTATTCAAAATTTCGGGCCGTTACAGTTAATATGTATAAACCATATATAACATCCAAATTAATCTCTTAACCTGATATAAGTCAAATTCAAAGTATAATAAAATTAAATCAATAATTATACATAACATGATACTCCTTAAATACTTTTATATCAATTTATAAAGGCATTTTAACTCTTCAAACAAGAATTGACACATATTCTTAATATAAAAATTATAAATATAAATAAAATAGGGAATACACTAAATTAATAACAATTCATTAATTTAAGAATGATATAATCAATATATGAAAAATCCATAAATAAAGTTATTATAAACAATTTATAATTTATAGATACATTATAGAATTTATATAATTAAATAAATAAACACCTTATATTTATTCACAATATAAACTCCTTCATTTAATTCAATTATATATTGTTCACAATAAGATATGATATTAAATAAAATATAATCATTTAATATTCCAATTCTATTATATAAAAAACATACTTAATCTCAACATTACACACTTAATATTATTTAAACATCAAATATATAAATTATCAAAAATCATTTTAGTATGGTTTAAATACATTTTCAAATAAGGTCTTTTAACATGAAAAATTCAAAAAAACAAAATTGAATAATACTTATTTTAAATAAAAACTCCTTTATTTTGCATTATTTCATAATTTATAAATGTTTATTAAATTAAAATTACAATTCCCATGTAAAAATTTTATATCTAAATGATGAGTCATTATATATAAATTTCAAAAGTCATTTTACTATTAACATTTAATATTATGGATATTTACTTAAGAAAAATTCCAAAAAAATTAATTAATTTATTATAAAAATTTTATAATTAATTAATTTATAACATTTTTATAAAATAAATCAATATCCCAAAACTCATTTTCCATAATTTATAAACAGTTTTTCAATTATATAATCGATTTCATAAGTAAACATAAGAAAAAGTAAATTTTTTGAATATATTAAAATTAACGATATACACATATCGTAAGAGGAGATTGATATGATGTGGTGTATAAATCACTTAGGAATTATCAATTATATGTTACAATTAATAACCCTAACCTATGACATGTTGAAGTGGTATTTGTAAGGTTAACCTGACACACACTTACAATCGCATCATAGAATATGGCCAGTGTATGATTAACCAACAACACTGGGTGACCAGTGTAAGAGTAACCAAGTGGTGTAAACTGGGTATTTGAAATTATGACATAGCCCATATAACATAAAACCATATATAAGGCCCCAGCCTTAAAACTTACTTAATCTTGAGTTATTACAAGATTACACATTGAGGATCTTTTCGGGTTTAGAGTTTTAGAGAATTATATCATAAAACTTGAATTACATTCCACATATAAACAAAGTGGTGACATAAAGATATTATACATCTTTACCATAAATGGAAACATATTTAAAATAAAACATGGAATCTTTCTTGAAACTTCCTTGACACTATCATCATATCATGTACCTTTCCCTTGACCTGTGAAAAACATTTCAATAAAACTTGGGATGAGCATAAAAAGCTCAGTAAGGGATATAAAAATATGGAAAGGAAACATGGGTACATATATACATAAGAATGAAATCAAACTTTACCCATAAAAATAATCACTCTAACATACCTCATCAAATCATGAATAAATCATAGAAATCATAAGACATAAAGGTAACTTGAGGCATTCATAACTTTCTTACGTAGGGAGTAACCCTCTTGGTTACGTTTGGAATACCCATCACAATATATTCCCTAAATCTCTTCGGAGAAACCTTAACGTTTCACTCCATCGCATTACCCAATGAATTGGAGAGCTATAACGGGCTCACCCGCCCTTAGTTTATCACGGAACCACCCGTCTTCATAATAATGCCCAAAACCTCAACATAATCGTATCACATAAAACATGCATATAGGAAACATAACATTTCCACATTTTAATCACAAGATATCAATACAACACATTGATATAAAAACATTATGAAAACCACTTTCAATACCAAAATAAAAGAAAAGTAAAACATGGTATTAAAAAAAAGGTATGGCTTGTAGAGGAAGCTGAAACTCAAATAATGGTCACGGTGGTGGAGAAGTCGTTGTCGCCGCATACGTATGACAAAAATATTCCCTTTTGTCGTTTAGTAAATGCTTCATATAAAAAATATTCCTTTTGAATAAATGTAAAATTCAAATGGGTTTATACACCATATAAAAGAAGGTTGTGTATAAAACAAAATATGCCTCAATGAAAGGAGATTGAGACGAAGTCCCATACCTCGGGTCCGACTTGACTCGGTCGTTCTTTAATCTCCTAAATAATAAACTTGAGTTAATTTATACTTGTTTAAGAACCTTTTTCAAGTTCATTATTCCTTTTATATCACTTATTTCCATGTCATGAACACTATGTAATTATTTAAGTTAATAACGGTCGTTTTAACGATCACTAGCACTTGAGTAAAAAATAAGCCCTTTATAATTACAAGTTGTTCATGTATCCATTAAATCCAGAATGGTATTCATAATTTAGATATCATATATGTCATATATATCCAGTACATGCATGCATTTATAATATTACATAATCATTTAGAGGTAATAAATGAAATGCACCGTTCATGGAGACCGTAAGCCGTACGTACGCATGAACGCTACTTTCATTTCTATTTCGTATTTTATAGAAGGGAATCATAATGATATAAAGGTATATTATAATTCCAGTATAATATCATATATAATATCATTGTTCCATCCTTTATACGCCCCACATATGGTATTTAACGAATCAAATCACTTTGAGAGGGCGGTAGTCCGCACTTCCTTTAATGAAGATATCACGTTTACCCATAATGGAAATCATAAAGGTATGCCAAAAATGAAAAATAAATAAGCTTAAGGAAAACATAAACATATAATATATCATATATAAATATAGTTACATCTTAATGGCCACCTTTGAAGGTGTTAAAAAAATGTTGAACAATCATCGTTTTGGGAGGCATAAATTCACCATCCACGGAAATAGTATGTCCTTTAACCATTAAATGTATGTGTGTGTAAGTGTAGCTCGAATACTTCTTATAAAAACATCGTATTATATTTTAGATACTGGAGTTGTTACAAAAGAAAAGAATAAAAAGAGTTTAGGGGTTTGGAGAAGCAAAATAAAACAAAAGGACTCAAGCGAAGACATTACCTTAAAATCGGGTAACTCCCTTTGATTTGAGCTCAAAGGCTTCCTTGGGAAGACTTCTGCCCAAAGTGAAGCTTCAAGGAGTAATAGAGGGAAGTGGAGAGACAAAATGGGCAGGGGTTGGCCGAGCCAAAGGCTTTGGGAGTGTGGGTAAGGAGGTAGAGGTGGGGGCCTTTTATAAGAGGAGAGGAGGGGCACTCTTGGAAAGTAAAGAAAATTCACTTTATTTTAAAATGGTATTCGGATTTAAGAGGTCTCACACTGATATAATTCTAGGATAAGGTGATAAGGGTTCTAAATCCACTCATCCAATAGGTTTTGGACATGTGTAGGTCTTAGATATTACATTATCATTCCATTTTATTTAAATCGTTAAATAATGAGGTCATCGTTGCGTCATCATGATGTCATAACTAATTTGATTTATTTAAAGTCTAAAAATTATGAAAAAAATACTATGATGTAGGAAATATTTTTATCTTTCCAATGAATATTTATAATAAAAAATCTGAATTTTATAAACCCATGTAAAAATTGTTTTAGTAAAATAACTCATGTTTGTGTCATTTTTATTTTAACATTAAATAAAAATTTATTTATGTCATTTCCCAACCAAAGTGACTCCATGGGGTCCCCATGTTGACCCATGGATTGTCTTGATCGGACATGACACTTCCAATGAGGGTAGAACATGTGTCAAGCTCATCTCATATTATTAAAACATTATTTTTACCTTAAACTACACTAATTACCACTAATCGCGATTAAAAACTTAAAAGTTACTATTTACCAAAAAATTATTTTAATATCATTGAAGAACATTTTACTTTTTAATGAAAACCATGTATGTCAGATTTTTGAAAATAAAATCACAGAAGTGGAAAAGTTTCATTTAAACGAAAAATCAGTTTCTTTAACTACCACTTAGTGGCTTCACTATTATTCAAAAATTGAAGTTTTTCAGAAAAATTCCAAAACTTCACCCTAAGATATATTTGATATTCTGAATTCAAAAATGATTTATATTTTACAAAATTCAAAACATTTAAGATAC
Organism: Viscum album; assembly: GCA_963277665.1. NCBI lineage: Eukaryota > Viridiplantae > Streptophyta > Magnoliopsida > Santalales > Viscaceae > Viscum > Viscum album. The sequence goes on from OY728133.1 coordinate 64,889,700, forward strand.
ATTAATTAATTTAATAATTAATTTCCACTGTCATGACAAATAGCGTGTTTTTATGAAACAATAAGTATCAAAAGATTGACCCTACTTTAAGTCCAATTTCAAAGTGAAATTGATTCCAATGAACACCATTGGATTAAATGGTAAAAATTTATTCTAATTTCACTTCAAAAACAATTCAAAAGATAATCTAATAAATTAGATTAAAAAGAGGTTTTTAATTAAAATACAACATTTCTCACTATTCATAAAAATGAACTTTATCGGAAAAATACCAAAAATTCACACAAAGTAAATTTTGATGTCCCAATCATAAATAATAAGTTTATTTTGACAAACATAGCTTATAAAATTGTCAAAAGATATATTTAACTAGGGTTTGACATCAAAAGTCAGTAAAACAATCTTTTAAGAATATTAGTGTATTCCATGCATAAGATTGTATTTATTTTCATTTTAAGGCTCTAAAACACTATATTAATCATTAATAGACATAGATAAAAATATATATTATTCATTACTTACTTGGGATGTTACATCCTTCCCCCCTTTAGAAAATTGCGTCCCCACAATTTATTTACTTATTGAATAAATGGGGGTACTTATCCCTCATTTCATTTTCAGATTCCCATGTTTCCTCTTCCATCATGTGGTTTTTCCACAAAACCTTTACCTGATGAATCACTTTATTTCGTAACACTTGCTCCCTGTGGTCAAGAATCTGGACCAGTTGTTCCTCATAAGATAGGTTCTCTTCCAGCTGAACTACCTCTCGACTCAAAACATGAGATGGATCTGGCATATACTTTCTCAACATCGAAACGTGAAAAACATTGTGCACCTGAGATAAACTCAGAGGTAAAGCCACCCGGTATAAAACTGATCCAACTCTCCCCAGAATTTCATATGGTCCAATGAACCTTGGACTCAGCTTTCCTTTCTTACCAAATCTCATCACACATTTCCATGGTGAGACTTTGAGAAAAACATGATCACCTACCTCAAAAGATAGATCCTTCCTCCTGTTGTCTGCATAACTCTTCTGCCTACTCTGAGCTGTTCTCATGTGTTTCTGAATTAGATGAACTTTTTCTGCCATCCCTTCTACCAATTCTGGTCCCATCAACTTCCTTTCACCCACTTCATCCCAGAAAGTTGGAGTTCGACACTGCTTCCCATATAATGCATGAAATGGTGCCATCTGTATACTGGAATGAAAACTGTTATTATATGAAAATTCAACCAAAGAAAGATGTTGGTCCCAAATTACCTGATAATCCATCGAACAAGCTCATAGCATATCCTCCAAGGTCTGAATTGTTCGTTCTGACTGCCCATATGATTGATGATGAAATGCTATACTAAAATTTAATTCAGTACCCAACGACTTCTGAAGGCCTTTCCAAAAGTTATAAGTGAACCTGGGATCACGATCAGATACAATGGAGAGGGGAACTCCATGTAACCTGACTATCTCTTTAAGATAAAATCGGGAAAGTTGATCTAGGGAAAAAGTATCTCGTATAGAAAGGAAGTGAGTAGATTTAGTCCAACGATCAACAATAACCCAGATTGCATTATTACCTAGATATGTCTTCGGTAATCCCACAACAAATTCCATGGATATATTCTCCCATTTCCACTCTAGCACTGGTAAAGGCTGAAGCATCCCTTTCGGTAACTGTCGCTCTGCTTTAACCTGTTGACAAGTCAAACACTTCACAGTAAAATTATCAATATCTCTTTTCATTCCATCCAACTAGTAATACTCCCGCAGATCTCTGTACATCTTAGTACTTCCAGTATGAACTGAAAATGGAGAACTATGAGCTTCACATAACAACTCTCTCTTCAACTATGAATCACAAGGCACACAAAACCTGTTCCCAAATCTGAAAATGCAATCATTATCAATGTTGAATTCAGGAAACTTACCTTTCTGAACCAGCTCTACCTTTTTCTGCAACTCACTGTCTTGCTTCTGTGCTTGCTTGATTCTATCTGATAGAGATGATCTCACTGATACCTGAAACAAAACAGAAGAACTTCCTGCACCAACAACTTCTATTCCAAAGTTCATCAAATCCTTAACCAATAGATCACGTTCCAAACGCAACATTGCCAATGAAGCATTACTTTTTCGACTCAAAGCATCATCCACTTTATTTACTTTTTCTTAGATGGTAATGAATTGTACAATCATAATCCTTGATTAATTCTAGCCATCTCCTCTGTCTCATGTTTAACTATTTCTAAGTGAATATATATACTTTAAAATTTGTGATCAGTATATATTTTACACTTTACTCCATAAAAATGATTTCTCCAAATTTTTAAATTGAAAACAACAGCAGATAATTCCAAATCATGTGTAGGGTAATTTACCTCATGAGTTTTCAACTGTCGTGAAGCATAAGAAATTACCTGATCATTCTGCATTAGGACGCAACCAAGTCCTTTCAATGAAGCATCACTGTAGATAACAAACTCACCATTCCTGGAAGGTAGTGCAAAAACTGGAGCATTCACCAATCTTCTTTTTCAACTCCTGAAAACAATCATCACATTCTTTTGTCCAGATAAACTTAACACCCTTCCGAGTTAGCTTAGTCATTGGACTAGATAACCGTGAAAAATTTCTAACAAACCTTCGGTAATATCCTGCCAAACCAAGGAAGCTACGAATCTCAGTTACATTTGTGGGTCTTTTCCAGTCTTCCACAACTTTTGTTTTTGCAGGATCAACAGTTATCCCATCTTTAGAAACAATGCGACCAAGGAAAGAAATTTGTTGCAACCAAAACTCACACTTTCTGAATTTCCCATACAATTTCTTTTCTTTCAAGGTTTGCAAAATGACACTTAAATGTCTTTCATGTTCTTCTTTACTTTTATAAAACACCAAAATATCATCAATGAAAACCACCACAAACTTATCCATGAACTGATGGACAATTCTATTCATTAAGTCCATGAATACAGTAGGTGGATTGGTTATCCCAAAAGGCATTACTACAAATTCATAATGGACATATCTTGTACAGAACACGCTCTTCGGAACATCTGCTTCCTTTACCTTCAGCTGATGGTACCCTGATCTCAATTCAATCTTTGAAAAATACTAAGCTCCCTGGAGTTGATCAAACAAATCATTGGTATGAGGCAAAGGATATTTGTTCTTAATATTGATGTTATTCAAGGCTCTATAATCAATGAAAAGTCTCATTGAACCATCTTTCTTTTGAACAAATAAAACAGGAGCACCCCATGGTGATGTTCTAGGTCGAATGAAACCTTTTTCTAATAAATCTTGCAATTGCTCCTTCAACTCTAGAAGTTCAATTTGATCCATTCGATAAGGGGGCTTTGAAATTGGCTTAGCATCAGGAGCTAAGTCAACAGTAATCTCAACTTCCCAATCTAGTATTATTCCAGGAAACTCATTAGGAAAAACATCAGCATACTCATTTACCACTGGAACATCATTAATCTGAACAGTTCCTTTATTTTCAATGATGTGTGCAAGGTAACATTCATTTCCATCTTTTACAAGTTTCTTGGCCTCTTGATAAGTTATCAACAGTAAGGGTTCATTTTTGTTCACAAACTGAAAGTATTTCTGAAAAGAAACTTCTTCATCTCTACAGTCAATATTAGCATGGTAAATAGAGAGCCAATCCATACCCAGGATAACATCAAACTCTACTAGAGGTAGAACAATAAGGTTTGAAAGTAGGTTCTTTCCAAAGATAAGGATAAGAAGATTCTTATTAATTCTTTTTGCCTGAACATTTCCCCCAGGTGTTTTTACCAAAATTTCAGGAGTCATTTCTTGAGATGGTATTCCCATTTTACTAGAAAAGGTTTCAGAGATGAAAGAATGTGTAGACCCCGAATCAAACAACACACTGGCATAATCTGAAAAAAACAAACAAAGTACCTGATACAACTTCATTTGATGGCCCGCCATCTGCTGAAGTAGTTGAAAAGGATTTCACCACCCCTTTCTTCTTGTAGTCTAACTGCTTCCCATCACTCAAGCTCTTTTTTGGACACTCGTTTGGATAGTGACCCATCTCAATGCACTTAAAACATTTCACTAACTGTAAATAAAATTTGTTCTTACCTTCACCTTGATCATTTTCAGTGCAATCACAAGCCTTATGTCCCATATTACCACATCCGTATCACTTTCCAGAATTCATATGACATTCCCCAGCATGCCTTTTTCCACATTTATCACAAACTAGAAACTTAGTTTTCTTACCATCAGACTTTTTTGAACAACTCTTACCTTTCTCCTGCCACCTCGGTCTCTTCTTCTGTTGGTTGTTATGGAACACTTGATCATCAGAAAACTCCATTTACACCTTCTCAGCACATCAAAAAATATTTTCATAACTTTTAAACTCACGAGAATCTAATGCACTTTGATATTTTGGCTTTAATTCTGAGTAAAAACGATTGATTTTACTATCAAGGTCTCGGATAAAATTTTGAGCATACCTTGCCAATCGAGTGAACCTTTCTTCATTGGTAGCCACTGAGTCTTCCTCTTGCCTCAATTCCAAGAATTGGTTTTCCATCCAAAGTCGAACATCCTTAGGAAAATACTTTTCACGAAACATACATTTGAATTCATCCCAGTCGAGAGCATCAATCTCATTAGCGTCCCTGATATTTTAAACCATCGACCACCACGGATCTGCTTCACCCTCCAAACGGTAAATAGCAAGACTAACCTTTTGATTGTCTGAAAACCCCATGACATCGAAAATCTTCTCCAGTGCTTTAATCCACCCTTCAGCTAGCACATGGTCAAATGATCCTCTGAATGATAGTGGATGTTGCCTCATGAAATGTTCCACCACTGACATGTTCCTCTGTGGTTGATTTGGCTGATCTCATGCATGGATACCACCACTATTTATCGTTTGAGTCAACTGTGCCATTACTGCAACAAACTGTTCAGTTCCAATTCCGACCATCTCAAGATGCTGATTCAGAAGGTTATTTTCTTCTGCATGCCTTCTTAGCACTGCTTCCCTGTTTCCTCTGTGGAAAACCATTCTGAACAAACCTGTCTTAGATGAAGCAACATGGTAATCTTCAAATACTATATTACTTCAATTTGACCATAAAAAATAGTTTTGGATAATAATTTAATATAATTATAACTCCTAAAGTTATCTAAACTGACCTCTGATACCAACTATAAGGCCCCAGCCTTAAACCTTACTTAATCTTGAGTTATTACAAGATTACACATTGAGGATCTTTTCAGGTTTAGAGTTTTAGAGAATTAGATCATAAAACATGAATTACATTACATATAAAAAAAGTGGTTACATAATGATATTATTCATATTTCCCATCAATGGAAACATATTTAAAATAAAACATGGATTCTTTCTTGACACTTCCTTGACACTATCATCATATCATGTACCTTTCCCTTGACCTGTGAAAAACATTTCAAAAAACTTGGGATGAGCATAAAAAGCTCAGTAAGGGATATAAAAATATGGAAAGGAAACATGGGTACATATATACATAAGAATGAAATCATACTTTACCCATAAAACATAAGCACTCTAACATACCTCATCAAATCATGAATAAATCATAGAAATCATAAGACATAAAGGTAACTTGAGGCATTCATAACTTTCTTACGTAGGGAGTAACCCTCTTGGTTACGTTTGGAATACCCATCACAATATATTCCCTAAATCTCTTCGGAGAAACCTTAACGTTTCACTCCATCACATTACCCAATGAATTGGAGAGCTATAACGGGCTCACCCGCCCTTAGTTTATCACGGAACCACCCGTCTTCATAATAATGCCCAAGAACCTCAACATAATCGTATCACATAAAACATGCATATAGGAAACATAACATTTCCACATTTTAATCACAAGATATCAATACAACACATTGATATAAAAACATTATGAAAACCACTTTCAATACCAAAATAAAAGAAAAGTAAAACATGGTATTAGAAAAAGGTATGGCTTGTAGAGGAAGCCGAAACTCAAATAATGGTCACGGCTACGGAGAAGTCATTGTCGCCGCATACATACTACAAAAATATTCCGTTTTTCGTTTAGTAAACACTTCATATAGAAAATATTCCTTTTGAATAAATGTAAAATTCAAAGGGGTTTATACACCATATAAAATAAGGTTGTGTATAAAACAAAATATGCCTCAATGAAAGGAGATTGAGACGAAGTCCCATACCTCGAGTCCGACTTGACTCGGTCGTTCTTTAATCTCCTGAATAATAAAATTGAGTGAATTTCTACTTGTTTAAGAACCTTTTTCAAGTTCATTATTCCTTTTATATCACTTATTGCCAAGTCATGAACACTATGTAATTATTTAAGTTAATAACGGTCGTTTTAATGATCATTGGTACTTGAGTCAAAAATAAGCCCTTTATAATTACAAGTTGTTCTTGTATCCATTAAATCCAGAATGGTATTCATGATGTATATATCATATATTTCATATATATCCAGTACATGCATGCATTTATAATATTACATAATCATTTAGAGGTAAGAAATGAAATGCACCGTTCATAGAGACGGTAAGCCGTACGTACGCATGAACGCTACTTTCATATCTATTTTGTATTTGATAGAATGGAATCATAATGATATAAAGCTATATTATAATTCCAGTATAATATCATATATAATATCACATTTCCATCCTTTATACGTCCCACATATGGTATTTAACAAATCAAATCACTTTGAGGGGGCGGTAGTCTGCACTTCCTTAAATGAAGATATCGTGTTTACCCATAATGGAAACCATAAAGGTATGCCCAAAATGAAAAATACAGAAGCCTAAGGAAAAAATAAACATATAATATATCATATATAAATATAGTGACATCTTAATGTCCACCTTTGAAGGTGTTAAAAGAATGTTGAACAATCATCGTTTCGGGAGGCATAAATTCACCATCCACGGAAACAGTATGTCCTTTAACCATTAGATGTAGGTGTGTGTAAGTGTAGCTCGAATAATTCTTATAACAACATCCTAGTATATTGAATATACTGGAGTTTTTACAAAAGAAATGAATAAAAAGAGTTTAGGGGGTTGGAGAAGCAAAATAAAACAAAAGGACTCAAGCGAAGACATTACCTTAAAATCGGGTAACACCCTTTGATTTGAGCTCAAAGGATTCCTTTGGAAGACTTCATCCCAATGTGAGGCTTCAAGGAGTAATAGAGGGAAGTGGAGAGACAAAATGGGCAGGGTTTGTCCTAGCCAAAGGCTTTGGGAGTGTGGGTAAGGAGGTAGAGGTGGGGGCCTTTTATAAGAGGAGAGGAGGGGCACTCTTGGGAAGTAAAGAAAAGTCACTTTTTATAAAATGGTATTCGGATTTAAGAGGTCCCACATTGATATAATTCGAGGATAAGGTGATAAGGGTTCGAAATCCACTCATCCAATAGGGTTTGGACATGTGTAGGTCTTATATATTACATTATATTTTTATTTTATTTAAATCGTTAAATAATGAGGTCATCGCTGCATCATCATGATGTCATAAATAATTTAATTTATTTAAAGTCTAAAAATTATGAAAAAACTACTATAATGTAGGAAATAGTTTTAGATTTCCAATGAATATTTATAATCAAAAATATGACATGTATAACCCCATGTAGAAATTATTTTAGTAAAATAACTCTTGTTTGTTTTATTTTTATTTTAACATTAAATAAAAAGTTATTTATGTCATTTCCCAACCAATGTGGCTCCATGGGGTCCCCATGTTGACCCATAGATTTTCATGGTCATCCATGACACATACAATGAGGGTAGGACATGTGTCGAGCTCATCTCATATTATTAAAACATTATTTTTACCTTAAACTACACTAATTACCACTAATCGCGATTAAGAACTTAAAAGTTACTATTTACCAAAAAAATTATTTTAATCTCATTGAACCAAATTTTACTTCTTAATGACAACCATGTATTTCGGATTTTTGAAAATCAAATCACAGAAGTGGCAAAGTTCCATTTAAATAAAAAATCAGTTTCTTTAACTACCACTTAGTGGTTTCACTATTCATCAAAAATTGAAGTTTTTCAGAAAAATTCCAAAACTTCACCCTAAGCTATATTTGATATTCTTAATTCAAAAATGATTTCTATTTTAAAAAATTCAAAACATTTAAGAGGCATTAATTAATTTAATAATTAATTCCCGCTGTCATGACAAATAGCGTGTTTTTATGAAACAATAATTATCAAAAGATTGACATTACTTTAAGTCCAATTTCAAAGTGAAATTTATTCCAATGACCACCATTGGATTAAATGGTAAAAATATATTCTAATTTAAATTCAAAACCAATTCAAAAGATAATCTAATAAATTAGATTAAAAAAAGGTTTTGAATTAAAATGCAACATTTTTCACTATTCATAAAAAATGAACTTTATCGAAAAAATACCAAAAATTCACACAAAGTAAATTTTGATGTCCCAATAATAAATAATAAGTTTATTTTGACAAACATAGCTTATAAAATTTTCAAAAGATATATTTAACAAGGGTTTTCCATCAGAAGGAAGTAAAACAATCTTTTAAGAATATTAGTGTATTCCATGCATAAGATTGTATTTATTTTCATTTTAAGCCTCTAAAACACTATCTTAATCATTAATAGACATAGATAAAAATATCTATTATTCATTACTTACTTGGGATGTTACACCATATGTACCTAGAAATCATTATTAATGATATAGCCTATATCGTATAGATGACCTAAGGCTGTATTTTTCATCTACATGGATGACCTATACCATCACCATAATATGTAATGATTTATCATATAATATTTTATGATATTTATAAAATGGATGGATTCTTATTATGTTTTTTGGAAGAATATTCAATATAATAATATACGGTCCAGATGTGATTTACGATATCACATATCCTAATAACCAATCATATTAGAAAATTAGTTGTTTTTAATGATATGGAATATGACACCAATATGATATAAAATTCTTAATTTTTAAATATGATTCATGAATCATTAATCATGGTGAATCTTTGATACCCCTGATGATATATTTTTTTGGATAGATTAACACATAATCTAATCTTTTGAAGTAATTAGAAACATCAAAACCTAGGATAAACCATTCTTGAAACCCAAAAACATGAAAAATTAAAATGAATAACTCATGTTTACCATTAATCAAAGAGATTATACTATAGTATTAATTATAGAGTTATGATAAATATCACTCAGAGATAGTCGAATGACTCCCTCTTCTGTGGTTTATGGGTTGAAATAATTACCCAACATTCTGGTGAGATACTTCTTCTCACCACAACATGTTATCACCTCACTTATTAAAGGAAGAGGAAGAAAAGAGTTATCATGCATAGATAATCTAAATTATGCTAAGAATGTCCATACCACCCTATGAAGATGATCAAGAATACTTATATTCCACTTAGTACATTAATGAGTATTCATGAACTAAATCATATTTTACGTAATGTATAAGTTAATGCTTCAAACACTCATGCATCCATCATATAAATTCACCCTCTGATTCTCTATACATTACATCTTATGTAACACTTAATCGATGATATGCTGTAGTGAAATATTATGGAATGGTAAAACATTTTCATTCATATTACTACATATCATAGGATACATAGTTTATCATATAATACAATAAATTGCCTTACGATATATCTAATCATGCATTATAATTTAGCCAAGGTAGTGGCATGATATCCCATATGATATATCCAAAACTCATCGTATGTGTTTAATGCTTTAGAGAATATATATTTAATTAATATATCTAATGTAAAAGATAATTTATCACTAGTTTTAATCTATAAGATAATAATAACATTAAACCTATAGAAAGAGATCATTGTGCATTTCGATCATATCCTTTTGAAAAACAATTGAGAAGAGTCACAAGCTTTAAAATGGTGAACACGATATTAAGGAAACTTCATGATATTCATGAAAAAGATAATGAGGTAAAATATTATTTATATTAAACATTTTTAGATCAATTAAATTATATAAAAATGGATTATGATGAATTATTAGATGAATTATTTATACAAGAGAATAAAACTTTTATCACTATTTGTGGTTATGTAGTAGTTCATTTTGAATCAATTGTGGAAAATAAGTTTATGAAAATTTTCTCAGAAAAAAATTATTGATAATTTTTAAAACATTGAGGATCAAGATGTCAATGAATTTATAATTAACAAAACTCATCAATATCATTACAGACTCTAATATAAGGAGTAGTAATTATAAGAATAAACAATAATAATTAGAAAATTAGGTTGCATTCAAAGCCTCTATAGTCTTAAAAATAATATAATTTAAGAGGTCACATAAAATAAATGAAATTATAAATATTATTACTTGAATTTCGAGGAGTTTATACTATTTTTATCTAAATTTATACAAAGAGTAAAATTTTATTTTATAATAAAATTTATTTTGAAATGTTTTAGTTTCTAAAATATTGGAAATTTTTTAGCTAGTTGTCTGAGAAGAAACAAGATGGGGGTGATCAACGCAAATGATCATCAAAGAAAGTGAATCATAGTCACAAAAAATATATTAAATAATAGAAAGCTAAATATTAATTCATCAAGGAAAAAGAATATTTTACCAAATCATTTGATATCATCATGATATGAGGAATGTGAAGAATGAAATGATGGCTCAAAAGATGATGTTGTTTATTCATTTATAGGATAATAAAAATATTCAAAATAATGATTTAGTAAAGAAGAAAGATATAGTGAAGAGGATAATGGATAACTATAAAATACAAAGTATTTACTACTAATAATCGATATCTTGGTGTTCATAAAATAAATAATAAATAATTGAAATAGAATATTCCTAATTGATGAAAACCCTTAACACATCAAATGCAAAGGTGGATGCTGAGAAAGAAGCTAGATTATTGTGTAAAATTATTAATCCAAATGATATTGTTACTATAAGAGATAATATACTTGGTGAAAATATTGTATCATTTGTTGTAAATAAATATATAGATGAATTACTAGAAGATATGTTTCCTAAAGTTGATTGTTATTTGAAGAATGTTCAGTTTTAAATTTGGAATTATATTGGAGAATTTAGAGAATATTTGAAATCACTTGAGAAGGTTCTAAATATTTTAAATAGACTTTATTATTTTCCTAAGTTGAAGTGAAAAATAATATTAGATGAATAATAATGAAAATAAGTTAAATTAAATGATGATAATAAACGAATGAAGATTTTAGATTCACCATGAAAATGTGAAATACGAATTTTTTTACACTTATATTGAAAATAAAAAAAGTAATGATGTGTGGAAAATAGGATGTAGTGAATTTTTATAAAGTAAAAATCACTATAAAATAATGATATAAAAATAATTACAAGGATAAATAATATCATTTTTATTCACAACAAAAAAAATTAAAAAAAAATTGAATAATAAAATTATAAACCTCTGAGGGGATTAAAATTTTAAGAGAACTATTAGTGATATAGAGTATATAAACACTATATATACTTGTGATGGTAGAGTAATTATTTCTCTAAATCTATTGAGAGATTTTATTTTATGGGGAGTCAATATGAAAATTTCAATAAGAAAAAGATACCACAACTCATAGAAAAGGCTACAGTACGTATCACCTTTCACAAACTTGAATATACTTGTGGCTGGTGTGATCAACAAGAACATATCACAAATGAGTGTCTTATAATTTTTCTTGTGGAACTAAAAAAAGAAGTAAATTAAAATCTCTCAAGATAAAGAGTGATCAATAATATATATTGGTGTTTAAGGCTTCATATAATGCTTTAAAAGGTGAAAATTCTTTGATCTTAGATAAAAGTTACTAATTAAACATAACCTACAATAAAATACTCTTAAAGGAAATATAAAAATATGATAGGGGAGTTGTTACCTTTCAAAATGATTGTTTGTTAAATGTGTAAGAAATTGAAACTAAAATTAATGAGATGATGATTACCTCAAATGACATTCTTATCATTAATAGATTTATATAGGATTTTTGAGTGTATATTAATTATGTGATAATGGGAATGCGTTACATATTTTAAATAATTTTCGTGTCATTGGAACATTAAATAATGGAATAGTAATTATAAATGGACAAAGAGATAGTGGAAATTGTTTTAAGATAAACAATAATTGAAGTGCTTACTACATGAACAAGCAATTACATAAAATACTTGGCTATTTGGTCCACAATAATATGCATAAAATATTAATATTTGATACTTTGAGAGACATTCTAATGATAAAAAAAATAAACTTTTGTGATGTTTTTTCACAAATTAAATATGACGAACAAAAGTCACAAGACACTGGAGATAAAAATGAGGGGGTCAATTGAAATTATTCATTCATTTGTTTGCGATTGGTTGAGTCTAAAATAAATTAATATAGACAAGTATTTTATTATTATTTTTGATGATATTACTCATATAACTTATATTTATTACTTAATGAGTACATCACATGATCTTGAGGGAGTTAAAACATTCATGTGAGTAACTAAATAGAAAAATGGATATGTTATCAACATATTTTAGTTTGAAAATGGATCAATTTTAACTAATATATAATTTAAATATTATCCTAAAAATAATAAATTAAATAATGAATATATTTATTTATACATACCTTAATAAAATAAATTAAATGATTATAAGAACCAATGTTTGGATTGAATGGTAAGAACTACGTTATCAAAGTATGATACCTCGAAGCCCTTTTAGAAACCAGTCACAATTTTAGTTTTCTACAATCTAAATTAGGTTTTAGATTATTCAAATTTAGAAAAAAATCATTATGAGTTTTATTCAATAATAATTAAAATTTTAAGGGCCTAAAGGTTTTCAATAGACTATGTTTTATAAATAAATTTAATAAATATGGAAAACTTTGATGAACAAGATAGAAATGAGTCCATATTGGTGTTACCTTCCTATTAGTTGTGATAAAATAGATTTTAACTATGAAAAAAGTGAATTTAAATATGTACAATATAAGTAATATACCAATGAGCTAATGATGGGTTATTGAAGCAATTGAAGACATTTAACTATTCGAGTTTAATGAACAATAGCCAAAAACCATTTTAATCACATAAAGATATTCTATAGCAGATATTAATATCCAAAAAAATAGAGGGGTATAGTCTAAATGGAGTTTCAAATCCAGGAATATCAGATCCCCTATAATAATACTAGTGGTAACTCCAAGACATCATACTATTGAGCCTTGAACTATATTTTTTTAATCTTTAATCCTTAATTAGTGGATCCCAACAAATGTATATTTTCCTATAGAAAGAGTGGTAGGTAATGGAACATATAATGTATATATGAAATGTTACTCACATAAGAACAATTCCTTCCACAAAAACATGGGTATTCTAAAAAATTATTAGATATAATAGCAGAGGAATCCAAACTTGTATGGAATTAAAGTGTTATAATCATATAATACTAATTTCAATTTTTTAATAAAAAATAATTAAATAGGATTTAAAATAATAGGATTGTATCATTTCTATATAAGTTGAGTAAAATAATATTGAGATGAATGAAAATTGTGTGTTAGTGTTAGATTCCAAATAATTTTTTTATCAGGATAAAATTAGTTTTTTTCGATTTAATCACAATGACTTTTGTAAAGTATTAAAGGACAAATGAATTATTTGTTGATGAAATTTATTTTCTTAAGATAAATTATAAAAATTTTGAATAATTTTTTTAAATTAATAAACATTTTGAAATATCAATTATTAATGAGATTTTATTTTTCAAAGGGTTTTAAGTGGTGAATAAAAATATTATATCTTTCCTTTATAAAAAATATGCTTACAAGATTTGAAATGATTTGTAATTAAATGATCATGAAGAGAATATAATCCTATTAACCTTGGGAATAAATTTTAAAAATACTAAGATGGAATGAGTGTGGATAAAAAATATTTTTAAAGTATTATTATCCACATACTATTCTTGAATGTTTCACAATTATATATAACATACACTGTTACACTTTGTCCTTTGTTCCAAATCAATACAAAGGATTCATATATTATATTAGTAAAGTGAATCATGTATTATGTTAAAGGAAATTTCAATTATTGATTGAGGTATGACAAAGAATAATCATTATAGATTTATTGGTCTTTGGATACTGATTATGTAGATTATATTGGAGATCAGAATCCTACTTCATGAGGATAATTCCATATCTGAAGAAGATGCGTTTCTTGGAACTCCCAGAAACCAAATTCCATAACTATAAAAAATGAACCAAGTATATTTAAATATCCCATTATACCAATCAAATTATTTTAATAAAATCATAGACTAAGGATACGAGAGTAAAATTAACATATCCATTGATTAATGGGTGTGACAAAAAAAGTGAAATCAACTTGTTAAAGAACCTAGTGTAGTATTTGAGGTCAAAAAATATTAATAAAAAAATAAAACTTTATTAGGGAGAAGGTTGTAAGTGGTGAGATAAACGTGTAATATATTTCCATAAAATAAAAAGATAAAAATATATTTAAAAATTCCTTGAATAAGTATGCCTCATATCACATTAGATTATTTTTAGGAGTGAATTATCTTCTAAAATCAATGTGAGTACATGTCACAAACATTCTCCATTTCATTCCTTTTTAATTTATGATAAAATGAAGATAATATATTGGATAATATTCTAGAAAATGGGGAGGATTCCTAATCACTAGTGGTGTTAAAAAATGTGATGAGAACATTTTTAATGTGAGTTTCCTTTTGGGGGAGAAATATTGGTAGTTGAAATTTATTTTTACAGTTTAAAGTATATTATTAAAAAATAAAAAGGGTGGGATTTAATGTAACACATGAAATGAGTTGGTGAAGGTAGATTTTAAATATCTCTATGATACTTTATCAATATATTAGTTTTCTTTTAATAGAGAGTTAGTGTAATCTCATAAACATTACTTTATCTGGTAATGTGGGGTTTTTATGGCTCTCACATTTGGGATCATACTATGACTAGTTTCTTGAGTTTTGGATTCATGATATTTAATGATGTTTTTGTGTTTTAAGTATTTTAAACAGACTCATGTATTTATTAGAGATAAACAAAAGATGAAGAAGTTATAAAGGAATGAATAATTTTAATGAAAAATTAAAACATGATAATGTGTTAAAAAAACATTCCATGATATTATTTTTAGAGAGGATTTTGTGATTTAATGTATAAATAAAATCATAATGTTGGCCATGGTTTCTAGTGTTTTATTATAGGAATTATTAAAAAATAAGACGAAGAAATTCATGTTATAGTTAAGATATTTTTTATGTGGTTTGTAAAGAAAATTATTTTAGTTCATAGATTCCTGGGGTGAAATTTCATGCCTTTCATGAGAAGAAAACAATGACATGGTTCAAATAACCATTCCATTGTTTCATGAAAAATGGTCATGGTATTAATCATAGTCTAAGAATGTTTGATAAGGGATTTTTTTTTGAACTCCTTAGTCACTATGATAAAAAAACCACACCATGGTTGTTATGATTACATCATTGAGTAGAACAAAATGATCATTGATTAATGATCATAAAATACTAAGTATTTTCTAGAGGCGGATCATTCTATGGGAGTTAAGTTGATTTAATGGTTTTGGTTAACAATATATATTATTGATATATGGAAAGGGGCTTCATAATTCAGGGGTGCTCAATATTGTGGCTATTTTTTTGATCTATCATTGGATATTTAAAACCACAACACGGTACATGTTTCAATTTCATGGTTTGTAAGGTTCCATATGAAGTTACAATGTTTTTTGGAATTATGATTAATGAAAAACTATATCCACCCATATATTATTTATATATTTATAGGTACTAAAAGAGTCATGTTTGAGGATATAAATAGTGTGAACACTATATCCTTTGATTAGAGGATCTTTAGAAGTATTGGTGAAGATTGATCATAGATAGTTTAATTAACCTTTATTATCACTTATGATACTAAAAATTACATACCTGCATGGAGTTCTAGAGCATATTCCTGACTTATCCTTTTTTCTTGGAAGATATTAAAACAAGAGTATGTAAATAAGGATAAAATACATATATCACTTAGGATGTAACTAATCAATAAAAATATTTGGAGAGCCTTTTAATAAATCTTATTCCCATGTACTATTTTACATCTTTAATTATCTATTGTAAATATTTTTTTTATTGATTGATTAAATATTTTTTTCATTAACTGTAATTATATTATCTTTATTTTTATGGTTGAATTTTTTTTCAGTGATTCACACCCTCTCTATGATTCCCACATTTTTTATGGGAACATCTAAATTCTTAGAGAATAATCCCAAATCTAAATACACATATTTTAGTCATCAAAAAACCACTAAATGATTCTAATCTCCAATGGTCAACACATTCACACATACATCCATAAACTAAAATCAAAACACAATATAATACCAAAATGAATTCATAATACCTGACGATCTCATGTTATTCTGACTCATAAGAGAGATAAATAATTCACATTAAAAATAACCTAGTCACATTTTTTCTTTTACAGTTTTTAACACATTCTACTAGAAAAATGACTTACACCCACGGTTGAAAACCATGGGTATAGGCTATACCCAAAGTTTTGGGAACCATGGGAAACCAAGGAGTCAATATAGCTCCATGGCTTATACCCATGGTTTTCCAAACTGTGTGTATAGGTTTTTTCCACTATCTCATAGCCCTATACCCATGGTTTTAAAACTGTGGGTATAGTTTTTAAAAAATTACTCTCTTGAGTTTCAATACCACGACCACCGCTTCTAACGCCCAACACCTCACAACATTAGCTACTCTACTTATAAGTATATATATCTATATTTAACTAAATATATTAATCATAACCATATGTATAGAATGGAAAACCATTGATATATGATTTTCCTACCATAATTGTTTTGTTCCTGTGAATTTTTTCCCCGCATTCACACGGGAAACCTATACCCACCATTTGATAAAACCATGGATATAACAATTTTCACGTAGAACTATACAAATAGTTTTGGAAAAAATGTGGGTATAGGTTCGTACTGACCCCTATACACATGGTTTTTTCCAAAACTGTGGGTATAAAAACTTTTTCTAGTAGTGAAAAATCATGATCAAATAAGATAAATGTTTTTGTTGATAATGGGATTGTTTGAAAATAAATCTCATAACCCTATTTAAAATCATCCTAATCAATAACTCACTAAATGAGTAAACCTTTTATCCTAACTTAAATTAGTTTTCATTTAATTTTCATTAGAATAATTACCTTCTACTTATAGTCTCCCTACCATACCGAAGGAATAATTATTATTAAAATATCATTTTATAAATAATAATTTAACCATAAAAAATAAACTTCCACCACGTATTTATTATATAACATCTAGAGAGTTAATACAACCAATATTTTATAATTCCCATGATTTAATAATCTCACATATAAAAAATAAAAACCATCATAAAACATCTATCATTCCATGTTTTCTAATTAAATTGAAAGGAATTAATTATTAAAAAATGATGGGAGATTTTTTCATTTTTTTAAAGGCATTTATTCATCTTTTTAATGATTTTTAGAGTTTATAAAATATTAAATTAAATATTTTTGTTATTTTATATTTGAATATATATTGGGTAATATTGGGAGGAAATAGAAGGTGAAGTATAGGGTTTTTGGGTTGTTCATTGTTATGTTAATGGCTTATAAACTATACATGCTAACTATGTATATGACCCCCACTTTTACTATTATATATATTGTTATTATAATGTTATTTTATGGTTAAAAATAATAAAACTAGTAAAAATTTAAATTTTTATGGGTAATTATTAGTTCTCAGATAGTGTATTGTGAGTGTGTAATGTGAAATTTTTATGCTGTGAGAGATGAATGGTTTAATTAATTGTCTGAAGACCAAACATGATGGCTATAAATTCTTAAAAAAAGACCCAAAATATCAAATTTTATATCTAGAATTCTAGATACCTAATATAATAGACTAATTGATTTTTATAATTATATTATTTATTTTTCTATATGGTTATATAATTTATGAATTTAATTTAAAATTTTTTAGTTTATCTTTTACTTGAAATGAAATATATTATGTGTTATTTTTTTTGTTAGTTTATTATCATATATTATTAATATTAGTGATATTGTGTTTAATATTTTATGTGAAAATGAGTGAGGGGATTATTATTGTTATAATTAGTTTCATATATTTCTTTAAATGGTATTAAGTATTTAGGATATCTATTTATTAACATCATCATTATTATTATTAATGGGGGAAATTGATGTTGTCACAAACCAACCTAAGTCAACCCTGAACCGGTCACCCAAGAAGGTCTAAAACATGTCCTAAGGGGCATTTCCGAACCCCCAAGATAGAAACTAATGCTGGAAATCAAAACATACAAGAAGGAATGATTTATCTCAAAATAAGTAAACTAGGACCAAATAAATTAATGAACGAAACAATCCACAAGGACCAAAAACTGAATATAAATAATATAAACAGATTTAGCTACAAAATACAGCTCAATAAGATGAAAAATAAAATACAAAACTAAAACTAAAATGAAAAAACTGAATCGCTAAAGTGTGATATCCATGTGACCACTTGGTCACCTCCAACCATATAACTAGCTGTGATCCAATAAAGAGCACCTTCTTTAGAACCTGAAAAAAATCCGAACCTACAAAATAGCTCAAGTCTACTGACACTGAGTAGTATAGGTAGGGAATGTGATCAAAATATTAGTAGGTAAACACCATATAATCCATTTCATTCCTTCCAAACAACAATCCATTAATAATATATTAAAATACATTTATAAAAAATTAGGTTTTTATATAAATATTACATTTTCAAAACAAACAAACATAATCCATCACCCTATTAATTTAAAATGATGTACAAGGATGGAAAATGGAAGCTTATCTTTCTCTTTCAAAACATCCACATTGAAATCCTTTTTAAAAAAACCATATATCCACAGTTTTTCCAAATGAAACCAAAACTAGGAACAAATAACACGTTTCTACACAACGAGGGTAATGACTATAATGATACTCATAAAAATAAAACATGAGAAATCCTTGGAAGTCAGAGGAAGTATAGAAAGTAACATACATGTGACTCATCGTGAAGGCATTCCCTACTCAATGATGTCATAACACCCTAACACCCGATCTTTACCCCACCTAGCCTAGTCAAGGGACCTAATCCCATATCAATAATAAGAAAACATCCCCTTTCTATGAGCCACTAGCCAGTAAATAATCTAAACTAGTGCAGCAATAATTCTTGGTAAAAATATTTTCTATACTAGGTTACTATTTATATTTAATAAGAGAATATTCCATGAAATTCAATCAACAAGACACATATATACATAACCACACATACAACATAATTTGGCATCACCCCAGCCACCGGAAGGGTGGTTCCTTGCCATCAAACATTTATTTCACAAGGGAGGTCCCATACTGAGGACCCTCCCAAGGTCATGGATCAACAACTTGGCAAGGAACCCAACCCAATAAGGGTTTTACAAAAATAATTTCAAAATGCCAAACAAGATTTTAGTTCTACCCATATAGGGTAAATTTATAAAAGATAATGAAATACATGAAAATCATCTCCAACCCTAAGAAATTTTGTTTCCTCTTTTCCCTTGGCATTTGACCTTTATGTTTCAAACACACACCCAAACATGTCACATTTAACAAATAGACCCTTAACTCAAATACAATTTACCATAAAAATGAGTTCGAAACATTAAAAATACACACAAAGGTTCCAAGAGGGATTTCATCCATTTTAAGAAACAATTACCTAGTTATCAAACACAAAAGATGTCATAATACCCTTTACCCAATTTTGGAAACACCTTATGTAACTTTGTAAACCAAGTAGATATCTATCAAAAGGACAGGGAAAGTTAACATAGAAGTCCTTTTTATAAAACCAATGGTTTGAGAGAAGATCCACTCTAAAAGTCATAACCATTTGTAGGACCATCCATGGGTTCACTTCGTGCATCCATGGATGTTCCCACAAAATAAGAAAATCACCACATAACAGTGGTTTTTTTAATATGGTGGTTGTTTAAACCACATCCATATGATTCTAAAATGATTTCATAAAACATCCACTAAATAATGCATGGAAATTTCTTTAATTTAGCAGCGGTTTTTGGGAAGTGTCATAGTAAACATATTTAGTTTCAGGTTTGGTGGTATTAGCACCGATTTTATGTGAAAAAGGCATATTTAGTGGTGGTTTAAACTATTTCAATTTTTTAACATTAAAACCAATGCTAAACAACCTTAACCACCACTAAAAAATAATGAGAATTTATTTTCTGGTGGTCTTAATATCCACCGATAAGAGAATATCAAACTATATAGGTGGTTTAAACTACTATGACATATTGTCCATTTCATTAGTAGCAGTTTAAACTGAAACTAAATATAGATTTATAATTAAAAAAATGTAGCAGATTCTGTAGCCCTTGTACTAGTAACCTGAAAAAACCATGTGCAGAGAACATATAACGGAATAATCTAAACCATCTAACAATGTTTAGTAGTCAATAATCTAACAATGTTTCATAAAAAAACTATGAACAAAGAACATATAAAAAAATAATCTAAACCATAGCATCTAAACCATATAACAATGTTTTATAGATCTAAATATAAGACTTTAAATTGTATAGAACCAATGTATGAGATGTAAGACATCAAAATACATTGCAAGAACGTATAATATGTATCCTTGAGATATCCTAATAAGGATGATTTATCACAGTTCTCAGGATAATATTGTAAAAATGATTGGTTATGACAACACTACTCATTATTTTTTGTTTATACTTTATGTTTTATACAAATGAAGTGCTTAATCATGACTCAATAAGAGCATCATGCATGAGTCTATGAGAAAACCTATACTGTAACACTTTTAATAGGATGGTGTTTTTTTAATTCATGTTGATGATTAATATAAATGTGTTTTCCTGGTTTTGGAACCACATTCATTAGTGGATGATTCATGTTCCATGGAATGTATTTTATTTCAATAAAATGTTTCCCAAGAAATTACTAAGGTGGGGATAATGTTGAGTATTATGGAAACTGTTTCCTTTCAGGTAGAGGGACACAACTATGATGAAACAATTGGAAATTTTCTTAATGACTTCTTGAAGCTGATGAATTGGTATATTCCATATTTCATATCTCAAACATGATTATGAATTTTAAAACATAGGTTTGAGTTAAACTAATTATGGATTATAAATTCATGCTCGATATAAATAAACCATCCCTGAGTTTTATTGGTTGGTAGTGTGTATATGAATTCACGGAAACACAATGGAAAGATATTTGGTTGATTAACCAACCTTTTATGAATGATGAGATTCATTATTGGAATTTTTTGGTTATGCATGAAATTAAATGGTGTCATTGGGATCTAAGGCTATGTGATCAATACCTTAATTAAAACACCAGATATTAAGATGTAAATCTCTTAAATAATTAAGTCTAAAGTTGATTGATTTATGCTTTAATGATGAAATTTTGAAGAGGAGCTGAGCCTTCCATCTATGCATCATGTTAAATATGATGTGATATTTTTGGGGTTGTAACTATTTAAAGATATACCATAGAATTACAACAAGGGTTTTAAGTAGCACTGAGGTGGTTGAACCATTGTTAGACCTATTCACACATCATCGAGAGATGTGACATCAAGGGTTTGTTCAAGGAAAGTATAACATGTTTTGATGGTGTGTGTATCAGAAGATCTAATCAGGTCTATCAATATAATTTTTCTAAAATCTCATGATATGTTTATTTATGGACCAAGAATGGGTATTGTTTAGAAACTTTGTGAACTCCTATTATAGATGATCCATTCCCAATATATTGACACCATCCTAAGTATGTTGGGAATGCGTCTATATACTAAGATAAATAATTACAACCAATGCCTTTTTGTTTGGATTGAAGGAATCCATGGGAGGTTTACACAAGTATTGATTTATGGAAATCCTTAATATATGGATTAAAAGTATTAAATATTAGAGGGTAACAAAAATGTGAGTGTTGGACTAGTCATTGGATGGTTTTTTAGTTTTTGATTTTCCTGATAACTGGAACTGGGTACTAATTTACTCCATGGTGAATGCCAAGTACTAGTTTAAATAGAAAAGCTCAAGTCTAGTCATTAGGCTTGGGATACCTTTTGATTATCTAGGTGTGTTGGATCAAGAATGCCATAAAATGTTTTTTTTGGAATGGTGACATAAACGAGTAAGATTTGGTATGATCAAGAGGCGTCACCGGAAGTTGGTAACAAGAAGCGGTGAGCATGATCAAAGTGATATTTGGGTACCATGTATAAAAGGTATCATAATATGTATTTAGATATGTCAACTATTAATGTTGAGTGTTCTAAAAAAATACTCAACCAAATGCAGTTCAATATGATTTATTTCTAAAAGTAGTATGTGGTCAGTGAGGAACCACTTCAGGAACATGGTGGGTTGAGACAGGTTCATTTTAATGGTTTCTGAGATATTTTAAAAGAAAGTACAGTGTGAAAAGTATGATCTTGGTCAGTTTGATTTCAAACATTTGAAACAAATTGAGGAAAAGGGTTAATATTATCCTAAGTATCATATTAACTGTGTTGGGAGCACTGTTAGGACATTGGGGTCTTGCATAAATATAAAATTGTGATTGTGGGAGTACCAAAACTCAGAATTGACCACTAAAAATTTAAATTTATTATGGATATATATATATTCTAGTTGATAATATGATGATTAAATGATCATCTCTCTTGTATATAGAATCAATTAATGTGATCAAGCACATAGTGGGGTAACTCCTAATTTGGATCTCAATCATCCTCTCAGTATTATTCTCCCCTATATTGATGACGCTTGGCCAACGTTGGCTCACCTACCATCTAGGGAGCACACCTCAAAGGATATCTTATGAGAAGTGATATTTACCATGTTTTGAATGTGGTCAATGATTGAACCAACATTTGGGGTCCCTATCCTTGAATGACATGTTTGTGGGGCTTGTGTCTCCAATATGAATAAAATGAATCAAATAAACAACATAATAGCTAGTCCAAAATACTAATATACACATCCTAACATAATATAAATGAAAAAATTAAATATCTCCATCTTCTATATAGAACATAGATTACTTTATACTCTACAAACATCATACTTCCCCAATTCTAGACTCACTACCTTACTAAATAATTAAGCGATATCAAATTCTAATGCCTTTTATCAAACACGGGGAATAATGAAAATGTTAGGTTATGAAAATTTTAGGGGAATACTTTGTGCCACA
Source organism: Viscum album (assembly GCA_963277665.1). Taxonomy (NCBI): domain Eukaryota; kingdom Viridiplantae; phylum Streptophyta; class Magnoliopsida; order Santalales; family Viscaceae; genus Viscum; species Viscum album. Next base: position 64,913,280 of record OY728133.1, read on the forward strand.
CATGATATGTGATACATGATAAATGATACATGAACAAACCCTATATTTCTATATCTGTAAAACATATCAACAAGACCACTAATCAATGTCTGATGATGAACACTACTTTTAAACCCCTCCAACTCTATCCCTACTTCCTACTACTGGAACATGTAAGACAATTATATTGAAAATTAAATAATGTTTTATATTTATATTTAAACTTAAATCCAATAATTTTTTTTTAAAATGATTTTTATGTTGTGTGATTTACCTGCTCACCACCTGTCATCGATGCAATATCACCAGGGATAGATCTAGTCTTCTTTTTATATAAATAGACCAACACATTCTGAAAAGTAGATATGTTATCCCCCTATTCCTGAATTGTGTTTTTCATAGAAACATAATATCACAGAGAATATCGAATAAAACTAGGAGTAGATGTAGCTTCAATCCTAGATGGCCTCCTAAAGTCCTCATATGGTAAGGGTCCCAAACCCATCCTGCACACTCATCTAGGATGCTCCTTCCCAAGAACTTTACCAACTAGGTCATCCTCGGAGACTGAGTAGGACTCTGTGGTATTACCATCCCATAGTTCTCTAATTTTTACCTATAAATCAAATATCATTCATATTAAAAGATATATATATTAACACAGTGACAACTAATAATAAGTTATTTTACGGAAAAATGAATTCATAGCCCAAATTATTTGATAGGCTCATTAACAAAACTCCCGTCAGATTTTTTATGAACATCCAACCGCACTTCTGTTCAGGATGCTTGGTTCCCCCGTTACTTCATTAAGCAAAGATAAATAAATAATTTAATATATTTAATAGAAAATATTTTCTTATAAATATTTAAACTAATTAAAAGATTACCATAGTCGATTGAATTTTAGAAAAACTCTTTGACCCCACAGTGGGAGGGATGATTTTCCTAGTCCTTCTCAATGCATTATTCCTTGAAAGATCCTAAAATAAATAAAATTTAATTTAATAGTAATGTATACAATGTCATATCCATTTTATACACATTTATAAATGAAAAATGTGATTAATAGAATAATATATATTTAAATACCATGTGCTTCTAATAATGATTTCTATCAATAAAAACATTACATTTCTCTATAGGTTTTCCATTGGTTACCTTGTCAGACATATGTTGGTCACTCAACAAAGAATCATTGTCATTTCCCCAAAATCTTCATTTAATGCCTTTCCATTTCTTGCCTATATTTTCCAATGTCCACTTTCGTGTTAGCACATCAACAACTGTAAAGTGGAAAACCATCTGTACACATAAATTAATTTCAAAAAATTAGAATTTAATAACATAATGACATTCAATTAAACATTAATGTATTAAAATTACTTTTATTTATGAAAAAAACTTCATTATTTCATGAAAAAGGAATATACTTCCAATCATTATACATAATCAAAAGGGAAACAGACCCTGTGACCAGTTAAACTATAATATGGTAAAGTAATACTACGACGTCATCTATTGGGACCCCATGGGACTCAAATGGGGAAACTATCATAAGTTTGGTAAGATTCCATACATATAAATTTTTAATATTTTTCTTCATAGTTTCATTATTTCCATCTTTTATAAACAAACAGTTAGTATAAAAAAGTGCAATAAATTTATTCATATTAAAATTTGTACCTATAAAGGTAACCCTTCAGTATCCCCATGAAGAACTAAGAGTGGCTCCCTACTCCATCACTAATGAGGCTACTGAATGGGAAGGCATCAATTGAGTTACTGATGGGATGCTCATGGTGGGTTTGAGAGATAGTTCAGGGGGTAAATAAATAGTGTCTCAGATGCTGTAGGGTGGGAGATAGATGGATCTTTATTTTCAGTGTGGTTTATGGAATAGTATAAAGCTTCCTCCTTGTTATACCTGTCATTTAATAAAATAAAATTAAATTTAGAAAATATAATTCAAAAAATTTAATCATTAAAAAAAAATAGAAATGATAAAAGATGAACATTACTAACAATAAAAATATACACAATGATGATAAATAATGAAACATTTTAAATAAGGTTTTCTATTGACTTCTTACTATAACTAGTTGTATAGACTTCTCTTGAAGATTCAATCCAAATATTTGTTTTATTTATAAAATATCCACAAATGACATAAAATGTTTTCAAGGTCTAAAATAAATCATCAAAGAAGGTTGTGTGAAATATGTTGATATATAGTTGGAAAAGAATAAAAAAAGTAATGTCACCCATAATAAATGATGAAATGGTTGATAGGTGGAGTATCATATAAAAATGATCAAATCCAAAAGGGAAATTCCCATTGTGTGAGGAATTTTGAAGGCCTAACAGTCTGTTGGTCTATATAGTGTATACATAGTGGTGTGAGTGTTTCATGCTTGGGTGGGGGATTTGATAGTTTCTCAGTGGCTATTACAAAAGAGAAGTGATATCTGTAATTCCATAAATGACACCAATGTTGTCTTGGATTGTGGAATGCATTTTTTTGGAAATGTTATGAACCATAGTAAGTTACATGAATGGATTCTAAGGGGTTAACCTTGAGAAATATACTAATTAGTGTAGAGACACATGAATTATATATGATAAGATATGGAAATAGACTTAGAGTCTTTAAACTCCTTGAGCGAGAAGATTGGGATGTTGGAATGGGTCGAATGGCCCAGGATAAGTTATTGGTCTTGGGGTATCTATGTTGGTGGATCATATAAGAGAAAAATCACTCTCTTTGGGTGTGTTTAGTGTAACTTAGTGATTTTAATTGGGGGAATAGTCTCTCTTGAGTGTGGGGATCATGAGGGAGTGGGGAGAAATCATTATATAAGTAAGAATTACTAGTGAAAGGTCATGTAGGTGTTAGATAGTGTTGAAAGTGGTACACTTTAGAGGATCTGAGTAAATTTTGGTTAGTTCATATATGGACTTGGTTCTAGGGAAGTGATAGGAAGGGGAACAAGAATATGGTGATATCCAGATAGTGAAAAACCAATGAGGGTCAAAATGAGTGGTATGATCATAGGGTCATGTTGTGATATAAGTGAAACATAAAGGTAATGAGATCTTTATAGATCATATGTAGTAGATGTTTATGTTTGAGATGAGGCTGAGGACTAAAGACATAAGGATCAGAGTTTAGAGTTACATCTTCTATGTTTTCATATTTTCTTGAGTTATATATGTGTGTTCATCTATGGTATATACCTCATGTTAGTGTGGTTTAGATCATATGGTATGTGAAATATTAATATTAACTCCTTGAAAAACATCTAATAATGTTATATCTTTATGTAACTAGCCATGTGAATTACATCATACTCATATGGTCTGGCGTGTGTGGGAGGTTGGAAATTTAGATACCATCCTTGGACTACTTCCGATGTTGACTGGTGGATATGAGATGTGTCCATGGGACCCTACCTAGAGGGAATGATTCAACTTGTGAGAGAGTTTGGATATTGATATTCTATCCTTAAATAACATGTTATATGCGATGGATTCTCTATATGATTAGTACTGGATATTTTAATGAGATTCCCTTATGATTTTTATTATGGTTAGTACTAGATATTGAAATTCCATTCTTGTATGTAACTTAATTCACTTGGGGATACAATAGATATATAACTGAAATTTATCGAAATAGGTGAGGTTAAGTGTTTGGGTATCCTAGTTAGCACCTGATGACCCAAAATGGATTCTAGTATATAAGTTTCAATATGAAACCTATAAGATAATTCCCAAATGTCTCATATGATATTCATAAAAATATCATGTTTATACATGTGAAATTTAAAATAAGGAAACCTAAGGTAATCCCAATTAAATTAATTAATGATAGATAAACACAATGGTTTCCATATTTACACACTAAAAATTCTCTACATCATCACCATAGACCTGATTCATATCAAAAAAATAAACAATCCATAGATTAAATGATTTTACATATTTAATATCAAGAAAATGTATTATTTTAATTTATTCATATAAAAAAAATAAACATGCTCTAGAGGAAAACAAAATACACCTTTAGAAGGCACAATATAATTAATTCTATCATCAATTGATTTCCATCCCTAATAAACTTAATACATTTTAAGTTCATTTAATTTTAGAATGAGACTTTTCAATCAATCTATAACTACATTGAAATAATCAATCCAATACAAAACCCCATAAATAATTCACATACCAACTCCATGCTCCTACATCACACATAAGAACCACAACCATTATCATCACAAAAATATATCACACAACAACAAATGTCACATCTCATTCCAACCAACCATTTTTCCAATAAACAACACACTCTAACAAAAACCAAATTACCATAACTAATGGTACAATCCCCATAGGGACCATATGAAGCACCAAAAATTAATCAATCACATAAACATATAGAGGATATTTCAGCAAGAATAATACCACATTTAAAATTGAAAAAAATATAATTAATTACATTTCATAATTATTAATGTTTTTATTTTGATGTCATTATAGATTTCCATTGAAAAAAATAGATGGGTTCACATGAATAAACATCCAAGAAAATCGAGGGGTTCACATGAATGAGCTTAAAAAAAAAGAAAATGGTAGAGAAAATATGTAGAAGAAGGTACCTTGAATAATGGGTATATGTTTTTTGATGATCCAAAAGGTTAGAAGCCACAATAGATATGATCAATGGGAGTTAGGGGAGGTGAGGCTCAGGACTAGGGGTGAGGCATGGTGAGAGGGTGGTGAGGCTTAGGACCAGCAGGGAGGCACGACCAGGTGTGGTGAGGGTAGGGCTTCACGGGGGTTAGGGGTCACGGGGGTTGGGGGAGTGGGGGGTTCAGGGGAGAAGTGTCGGGTTTTTGAAAATAATAAATGTTTTAGTGGAGGTTTTTAATAAACCACCACTCAAAAACCGCCAATAAACATTGATTTTGGTGTAGTGCCACATCCAATGGAATATCCCAATTTGTCTTCTCCCAGCCATTTTTAAATAAACAACACGCACACCATTTATTAGCACAATAAACCATTTAATCTAATTTTTTTTTCATAAAACTGAACAAACCAGGAAAATAAATGTCCATAAAAAAATTTCATTAGGAAAACACTACCCAACATGTCTAAAATAACCATTTTTAAGGAAAATGACAATTATCCATATCCAAAGGCAAGTCACACACACATGTGCATAAATAGATAAACAATCTGAAATCTATTTTAAATAAAATCTATCAATAAGAAAATGATACAATTAATTAACTATGATTATAATAAGGGTGTTAAATATGTTTCAATGATTAAATATTAAAACACAAGAATCACATGGAATGAAATTTGATGAAAGGGAATAGAGACACCTACCTCAATGAATTATCAGATCCAATTATTTATAACTCAATATAACACTTTCTCACGTATGCACACTTCCACAAAAACACGCGCTGTTGGAATTTATTTCCACACCTTAACAACAACATTCGACACCCATAATTAGTGCGGTGAAAACCAACAGTCATTAAATTAAATACCAGGGACTCACTTATCTTTATAGACCCTAAATTAGATAGTGAAAATTTCGACATCGGGTTTATAAGCTTACCCAAACCAATGGATTCAAATAGAATCGACTCCATCCACCCATCCCTTTGAGGTGGATGCTAGAACATGGACCAACAGGTCTTGAGACATCATTCGTGTATCCTCGATAAATTGGAACTCATTCATGAAGCATTCAGAAGGAAACAACCATGGATGGAGGGGTGGCACAGTAATCCACACCAAGGGTAGGTCAGACTACCAGAGGTGCGTTAGAGCAAGGGAAGAGTGGTCATACGGTAGGCCGCACCAAAAAAAGGTCATACAACTAGAGGTGCACCATAACAATGGGTCTTCGGTGCGTTGCTAGCTGAGAAGCAAAGGGGGGAGGTGGGGGGAGAGGCCATCATTCCAAGGGTTTCAGGAGGCCACCACACATAGGCTGGAGATGGTGGGTTCACTAGAGGTGCACTAGGAAGGGGATCAAGCCATTCTGGAGTTGGCCGAGTGCAATGAGGGTGGCACTGGGTAGTGGGAGTGGCTGGACGAGGTGGGGAGGGGTGTGCTACGCTGTGAAAACCAAGGGAGAGGGGGGAGGTCAGTGTGTAGGGAAAACATGAGGGGGGGGGGGGGGTGCTATGCAGCAAAGGTAAGGGGAAGGGGGTAGGGTAGATTAGGGTTTAAAATAATAATAATAATAATACATTGTCAAAATTTTCTTAATAAAATAAAACATTTATTATTAATTAAATATTCTTATTCATAAATCTTTCTTATTTTTAATAATTATAAATCATTAACAAACCATTTTTAAAATTATTATAATCATAATAATATTCATTTGATTTTTAATTATTACTATATCAATAATAATTTTAACAATAATGATGATAATAATAATTACACTTTATTAATAAAAATATTATTACCTACACAATATTATTATTATTATTGTTGTTTAAATGTTTATCTTATTTTTTACATAAAATTTTGTTTAATTTTAAACTTTATATAACTACATGTCACTTGGGCCGACCGCGCGGTTATCGCCAACAGTACGGTGCTCCTGCATCGGTTCGAAACCACAAAAATCATTAGACATTAAAAAAATTAGTCCAGTGCTCAACCTATACCTTGATGAGTCTAACCAAATATAATAAATAATAAAATAAAAAATTTAAAGGAAGGGGTGTGAAAATTCTCTCCACCACAAAACCTTCTTCCCCTAGAAAGTCACCAATATGATAGATAAACCAACTCGACTCTATACCCAGACGAAACCAATAGAAACCGATAGCCATTAGGTGACCATTCCCAAGACATGTAACACCCAACCAATTCATGAAAAAATAGTGCCCAATATGGAAGGGAGAACATGGGAGGGTATTACCCACCACTAAAATTCACTATCATAGAAACCATGAAACCCAAACACACCACCCTTGGGAGGGTCAATGTGGAAAATCCCAACCCGAAATTATTCAATTTCTCGACACAGACCAAACAACACCCTAGTGACTTAAACTGGAAGAATGCCACTAAACGAACCAGCAACCTGAGGATGGGATATTAACTCAACACCTCCCACACCAACTGAATAACATCATCACCGCAACCAGAGACTATGGAATTCCTAACCCAAAATCAGCCTGTTTTCCCAACACTAACAGAAAAACTCTATGAGTAGGATTAAAATAATTATGGTGAAAACTAACACACTAGGATACATGGACGAAATAATCCCCTACAAAACCGAAATAGAACTGAGGGAAACCCATAGAGAGGCACCCAAACTAAGAAAATTCCCAGAAACACCACCCATTATTTTCACAAAACTAGACATCCCCCTAACAAACAAAACTGAGACCAAAATCAAAACTAAAACATGTAAATTTATTCACGGTCCCCACACTCTTCAAGGAATCCAAATAATTTAGGAACCACATTAAGAGCAGATAAGACTTCTTGGATTGCTGTAGAACAAGATCATCGCACCACCACAACAAGGTTGGTCTTATGATGATGACTGTAATAGAATAATGAAATTTTGATATTTCTATCCCAAACATGAAAACATGATCTAGAACAAGGTTCCACACACCCTCGGCTACTCCTGACTATGCATGAGCTTCACCCCAAGACCCGTGGCTGGGACCTTGATGGCAGAAGCATCTTTTACCTCACAGTCAGTCATTTACATCCTTTAGTACCCAACTCATTCTTCCTTTTGATGAGTCAAACAACCACAATGGTGGTATGTTTTTAAATGGGTACAAGATGATGGTTTAGATTGCCCAAACTGACCATATTGGGGGTACACAATAGAATGGTACTGCAAACTGGGAGTCATCATCGATGAAGAATATTTTTTAGAAATAGGTTCCCCGGGCATGCCCCACTCGCCAAATAGGGAGCTTTTTTTAAAAATGATTACCCTTTTAAAACACCCCAAATCCTAATGATGATGAGGCACCCAACCTTCAGTAGTCCAAAACCGGACCTTCCATTAAATCCAAGAAAAAATGCACTCTAAAAAACTAGGGAGTTCCCAACCACCCTAAGACACGATTTACTCTTATCAAACCGCTATACTACTTCTAATGCACCTCAAATACCTCAAAGGATAAGAAACACCTAATAAGAACCATATAATGGTAATGAATCACTGGAAACATTAGAAACCTTTTTGGGTGGCATACTATGAACAATATGAAAAACACAACTGAAATCGATATCAAGCTAGAAATCACTAAAGGAAATAGCCCAAGCCAATGGAAACAAGCTCATAATCCAAACATATATGAACACAAGAAAAAATTACTTTCCCAAAACCACCATTTCTTTTAAATATTAAAACTCACCTGTGGAACCTTATGAACCATCACATGTGCGTTCATCCAATCCTACTTAGATCATCTACATAAAAGTTCCCCCAGACACTCTCCATACATACTCATTCACATGTGATCCTCTGTAAGGAGTGCCAAGGGTCAAACATAACTATTCTTAATCAAATAAAACCACATACAAAACTTTCCAAATTGAAAAACATCCATTTGAAAAACCCACTTCACCAATTTCAAAACAATTCGAAAGAAACCCTTTTTTCCATTTGAAAACCACTTTCATTTTTAACACATACTCAATTATATCAATGTAAAGACTTGTAACTTCCATGTAATTTTTTTTAAATATATGGGAATTTTCCGAGTCCGTGAAAATTGACGACATGTGATTCTGAGTCCTGGTGTACTCGAAATGGATTACTGAACTTTTTTTCATGTACGTTCAGTAAACATGAGAGCGGGATTTTGTAACTTTTAAACCGGTGCTCGGAATTGATATCAGAGGGCACTATTGAACTCATAGCATCGGTATCCACTTAAGGAGACCATTACCTCGACCACAGTAGGTTAAGGGTGAAAGATAATTTTTCACTTTTTCATGGGAAATAAAAATAAAATTATTTAACATTTTATTTTTATTCTTGAAACCTCCTTTGATTTATGGATGTGAGGAACTCAAGAGTTTATCCTCCAGATTGAATGCTTGTTGGTGGGGACCACTCAAGCCTAAAACCTCCTCCAATTTGAATTTAATGGTGGGGACCACCTGAACCATCTTAATGGGAGAAACACCTTGACCATCCTCATTAATGAATATTTAACCAATTCACTTCCTCCCCATTAATTATTCCCCCATTTAATTATGCTCTGTTAATTGATTAATGTTGCCAACTTGTTTTGTTCCAACAATTGTAAATTGGATAAACACTTTTTATTTTGGTTGGCTATTTCTTTTGAGAGCATTTGTTGGGAAAAGGGTTGGTAAAGCTTTTAGGAGAACTTGGAGGAACACATCCTCCAATGAAGAACACTTCTTCAAACAAAGAACGCTGATGTTCTCAAAAAACATTGACTCCTTCCTCATGACATCCTTCAATGGTGGAAGTCTCCATCAATGAAGAACCACCTATTACAAAGAGCATTTATCCGATGAACGAGCTTTGGATCAGAGGCTTGTGGCGGGCGCGATGAATGTCGACATCTTCAACTTCTCTCTCGCAACACAACAACAAAACATTGAGGTAGGGGTTTTATTATGTGTGATTTTGGAGTCCCATGTTCTTCCCTTATAAACAAATAAATATGATCAAATCTCTAACTAGTTGATCCATTAATGTTTTCTTTTTGTGGGCTTGGGAATAATCAATGTTGGGGGTTGTAGAGTTTGACCTTCTCCAATCAAGATTTTGTTGAGCATCTTGCTACCGCTATAATGCGTAGGGTGTGGGCCAAACAAACATTGCCAGAAACCTCTACCGTACTTCTTGCATGGTGTGTTCTTCACGACAGAAGATGGCATATTTATGCCACAACGACAAATGGATGTGGTGGTCAGCACCACTGCCAGTCGCGATGAAGGAAACGACGCAACGGTGCTGCCCTGTGCCCATCTATGCCACCTCGCGGCCTCAATGCCTTGAGGTCCTCTGTGGCACCCCACGAACCCACTACCTCATGGCCCTCCGCCATGCCCCGCAGCCTCACCGCCCCGTGGCCCTCCATGCCGCCCCATGACCCTCAATGCCGCCCCGTGGCCTCACCACCCCGCGGCCCTCCGCGATGCCCCGCAATCTCACCACCTCACGGTGCTCTCTACTGCCTTGAGGTCTCACCTCCCCACAGCCCTCCACATCTCCTCGTGGCCACTCCACCTCATGGCCCTCCGCACCACCCCCGCGGTCCCCCGTGGCCCCTTGCGGCTCTCATGGCCTCCGCACTGTCTCGCGCCTCCCCGCGGCCACACCGCGCCGCCTAGGCTGGGCAGATCAGTTGGCCGGGCCACACCGTGGGCTGGGATGGACCCAACAAGTTGGGCTGGGTCGACCCAAACTGGGTCAGCCCAGGCGGGGTCAGTCTGATTGGGTCAGACTAGACCCAGACCCACTTCAACCCATTTACGCTCTTTTGGCCATAACTTTAAAACCAGATGTCCGTTTGACGAACCCTAAACGGAGCTGGAAACCTTGTAGCAAGATGGACCCTTTTAGTATACCCCACTAGATTTTTGGATAAATTTGGAGTACAGTCAGGTTGGATCGAGCACGAATCCAACTGGGCCCTCGGGACCAAAAGGTTAATAACTCACAGACCAGGCGTCCGATTGATGCACCGTCTGTTGCATTGAGACCCCTATGGCATGGTAGTCCTTTGTGATACTTATACATGGGACTTCATGAAAGTCGGAGTATCAAATAGTGGCTTGAGGAGCAGACCCTTACAGAGATGAGAAAGCCTAGTGCGTGGACCCAGTAGCTGCTTGTGACATGAAGAATGAATAGTGATCCTGTGTGGGTCAGCATCAAGTGATCCTGTGTGGGTTAGCACCGAGTGATCCTGTGTGGGTCAGCACTGAGCGATCCTATGTGGGTTAGCACCGAGCGATCCTGTGTGGGTGAACACTGAGTGATCCTGTGTGGGTCAGCATCGAGCAATCCTATGTGGGTCAGCACATAGCGATCCGATGTGGGTCAGCACTGAGCGATCCTGTGTGGGTCAGCAGCAGAGCCTCTTAACATAGTTAGATGAATTAGTAGTTACATCTAATCATCTATACTACTATACTTAAGTTATACCTAGTGCGAGTTGAGTTCATACTTATGTGGTACTTTCCTTCATGGTAATACCTTGGTGGTATTTTTCTATGTGGCGTACATGTGTGGTACTTACCTTCGTGGTATTCCTTCCTTTTTGGAATAGTTGAACCTTGGGCTTTTGGGTTGGACCCTGTGTTTCCTCTTGATTGAGATGGGTTTACTTGATAACTTTGGTATATGTATGGGCATATAACTAAGTAGGGTTGACATTTGACTTCATGATTTGTGGTTTATCCTTTTTGGATTTTGTGAGACCTTGAGGGTCTTAGGGTCCCCATTGAGTATCGTTATACTCACAGCTGCATGAGATATGCTCGTACCTTGTTGTGTTTGGTGCAGACAATGGACATCGTTGATCAAGGCTGAGAGTACCGGGATTAGACATGTCCTAGAGGTGGACCATATAACGTGTCATTTTGGAGAGGAGACGGGTGGATGTGGAGTGCTGAGGAGGATATCTTTACCTACCCATTAGGTAGGAACCTCGGAGGATGACCCAGTAGCTACTTTCCTATTTCTTCAGTTGTATTGTATTTCAGTTGTACTTATACTATTATTGTTGGGCTTGTATTCCGACCCCTTTTTTACTTTCAGCACTCTTTTTTCTATATAGTTGACTTGTGTTCGTATCTTGCTGGGTACGTGGTTGTGTGCGTTTATAGGTTATAAAGTAAAATCCTTCCCAGTTATAAGAAATATCCCTTTCGGTGCTAGTCGCCAGCCCTTGGCCTATGGATGTCGGGCTTGGGTTAGCCACAACACTGGCCCCGGGGGATGGGTCATGACAAATTGGTATTAGAGGAGTCGGTTCTACCCTAGAACACATGAATATGATCTTTCCTTTTAATTCCAAGAGTGTTAAGTGTAGTGAGTGTGGTTATCAGTTTAGGTAATCCAATGTTGGTGTGGCTACTGACGTATCCATACCACAAGACCCTAACTTCTGATTTCTGACTCAGTGCATGAAAACACTAATTGTATGTGTGTTTTGAAGAGTTTTCTTTGTGATATCTTTGAGTCCTCTCATTAGGTATAACTTTTTGACCGTGACTCACCTTTTTCTTTTCAGGATGCCTCCACGCAGACAACATGCTAGGGTTCCTGATATAGTATACACTGATAGCCCACCGAGCGAAGAGGCATCGGTGAAGGGCCCTCTTCCAGTAGAGGAACCAGTGGAGGCACCAATGGTACCATTACCTGTTGGACCACTGATGCCACCAGCCCCAGTAGTAGAGGGTGCATGCTGCTTGAGCGCATTGCATGAGTTCCAGCACCAGAGGCCACCCTGGTTTAGGGGAGAGACATACCCACAGGCGGCTGAGTATTGGCTGGAGGATGTGGTGATATTATTCTGACTAGTAGGGACACCATCCAATCTCATGGTGATCCTTTCCACCAGCCTTCCACAAGCAGCAACAAACAGATAGTGGAGCTTGATGCTCCAGGCCCACGACGAGGTGACACTTCTCTGGGAAGACTTTGAGAGCCTTTTTCAGGCAGAGTTTATCCCAGTGACTCTTCACGCAGTTCACATACAAGAGCTTCTTCATCTGCAGCAGGGCAACAAGAGTGTAGCTCAGTACTCAGTGAGGTTCACTGTCCTCTCACGCCACTCCACAGATATGGTAAAAGTCCCATTTTTTAGGGCCCAGACCTTCGAGAAGAGACTCATGAGAGAGATCCGGGCTTTGATGATTTTTCTTAGCATCCCAACACAAGAGGGGGTGTTAGAGAGATGCCTCTTAGTGGAGAGTTTCCTTGTTGAGAACTCACCAGCAGCGAGACCCACCACCGGATGTCACATAGCAGAGTCTTCTACAGCTGGTAGCAAACAAATATCACAAAGGTCCAAGAGGAGCAGAAATATAGGTGGACAACCGCAGGATTTGAGGTCAGTTGTGCGGGGCACCTGAGGCAGATCTAGTCATGCCATGAGCGGAAAATGTTACGCATGCGGCAGGCAGGGTCACATGGATCGTGAATGTCTGACCTGCCGTACAGATTATTATAAGACGATCAAGGGACCGCCCAGGAAAAGACAGAGGTTCGACCAAGGAGGTCTGCCTGGAGCAGGCAGCCATGGCATATGAGTTGGCCATGCAGCTGGTGGTGGGCGACGATTTGAGATGTTACCGCAACCACCACCAGGTGGTCCACCCTGACCATAGGGAGCAGGGGGACAGGGGCGAGCTCAGCTCTTGGTAGCTAATGCCTACGATCACAACACTCCAGAGATGATTTGAGGAATGATCTGTGTCTACTCCACCTTAGCTGTAGTACTTATAGACATAGGTGCCAGTCATTATTTTATTTCCACTACCCTCTTTCAAAGCTCTAAGATTCTGACAGAGCCATTAGCTCAATCCTTAAGGCTAGAGACTCATACAGGAGCGGATTTGATGATTACGCACTGCTGCCGGTAGTGTGAACTTACTCTAGGAGGCAAGATCTTCAGATGGGATCTTCTAGTAGTAGCATCAAGGCCTTACAACTTCAACTTGGGTATGGATTCATTATCAACAGTCCATGCTTTGATAGACTGTCTTAGGCACCAAGTGTAGAGTGTCCACACGGATGGGACCAGGTTTACCTTAACCGATGAGAGGGGATCCTTTGAAGCATAGGATGGACTTACTCGGAGGAGAGTGCAGCCGATCAATCATCAGTTGGTGAGCCTTACCCTCGGAGCAGTTGATGTGGAGAGTCCGAGTTATCCTATAGTGGTGGACCAGTACACGGATGTCTTCCCGGATGATGTTCCAGGTCTAACTCCTCTTAGAGAGATGGACTTTTAAATTGAATTATACCCTAGGATGACACCGATATCTACACTAGTGTATCAGATGGCTCCCATGGAGTTTCTTGGGCTACATGTACAACTGTAGGGCTTACAGGGGAAAGGGTTCATTCAGCCCAGTGTTTCTCCTTGGGCAGTCCCGATTTTGTTTTCCAAGAAGGAATATGGGAGCTTGAGACTTTGTGTTGACTATCGGCTCCTGAACCAGGTGACCGTGAAGTACAAGTACCCACTTCATAGGATTGACAACCTCTTTGATTAGATAAAGGGAGCACAATGGTTCTCGAAGATAGACCTCTGATTAGGCTATCACTAGCTTAGAGTACGAGATGAGGATGCGCAAAAGATGACTATCTGATGTCGGTATGGCCATTACAAGTTCTTGGTTTAGCCGTTCGGAGTAATCAATGCCCAGTAGTGTTCATGGGACTCATGAACAAGATATTTCATCCATACCTTGATCGCTTTGTAGTATTCTTCATCGACACCATTCTAATCTACTTGGCTATAGAGGAGGAGCATGCATAGCATTTGTAGATAGTTCTGGAAACACTTATAGAGAACCAGATTTATAGTAAGCTCTCGATGTTCCAGTTCTGGATCCGAGAGGTTCACATTCTTGGACATGTCATCTCAGAGGCTGGAGTTGTAGTGGATCTAGAGAATATTGATGCAGTACTTTCTTGGGATCCACCCTAGAATGTGATGGAGATACAGAGTTTCCTGGGTTTCGCTGGATACTACTGGAGATTTGTGCCAGATTTCTACAGAGTTGCAGCACCACATTCAATGTTGAAGAAGAAGGGGAAACCCTTCATGTGGTCGGAGATATACCAGTAGAGTTTTCAGAAGCTGACGCAAAGGATGACTAGTGCCCCCATCTTGAGGCTTCCAGAGGAGGGTATAGGGTACATAGTCTACTATGACACATCAAGGACCATGATCGGATGTGTCCTGATGTAGGAGCGATCAGTGATCGCATATGGTTCTAGACAGTGGAGACAACATGAGTAGAACTATGCTACCCATGACCTAATGTTAACAGTAGTGGTCTACGCCTTGAAGATGTGGAGACAATATCTGATGGGAAAACACCTTAAAGTCTACTCGGATCACAAGATAGTCTGGTATCTCTTCTCTTAGAAAACCTGAACCTGAGACATAGACGATGGATTGAGTTCTTCCATGACTGTGACTTTGAGATAGTCTATACTCCTGGGAAGGGAAACGTTGTAACTTATGCACTCAGGCGGAGATCTAGTATACAACAGATAGGTGAGGTGACAGAGTAGCTGGATACTTTACAGATATCCTTTATGGATCGGGATGGAGCAGTTTTTATATGGTCTCTTAGAGTCACTCCCCCACATCTTCAGCGAGTCAGGGAGGCACATCGAGGGGACACTGACTACAAGGCTTGATGTTCTTAGATATCCATAGGGAAGGCACCTGATGGATTTTTTGAAGGCGGGGAGCACGTCATCCTCTTCAGAGGACGTACCGTGGTACTGATGTCACTTTGGGAGAAAATGTTGAGGGAGTTCCACACATCCTCTCCAGTGGTACATCTAGGAGTGGAAAATATGTACCGGGATCTCCTACGACAGCACTGGTGGCCAGAAATGAAGAAAGCAGTAGCATAGATTGTCTCTCAGTGCCTCACTTGTCAACAAGTGAAGGTGGAGCATCAGGTACCAGCAGGATTGGTTCAACCTTTAGAGGTCCCAGAGTGGAAGTGGGATGAGATATCCATGGACTTCGTGATAGGACTTCCATGTATATCCGGGGGTCATGAATTGATTTGGGTGATCATCGATCAACTCACCTAGTCAGCCCACTTCCTTCCGATCAGAGAGTAGGGTTTAATAGAGAGCATGGGACACCTCTATGTGCATGAGATTGTGCGGCTACATGGAGTACCCTCAACGATTGTCTCCAATCATGATGAACATTTTACTTCCTGGCTATGAGAGGGGTTGTAGGAAGATTTTGAGATGTAGCTTCGTTTGAGCACCGCCTTCCATCCTCAGACAGATGGTCAGACTGAGTGGACCATTCAGACCAATGAGGACAAGCTGTGTACTTGAATCCTTGACTTCGGTCGCATTTTAGAGGATCACATGCCATTAATGGAGTTTTCATACAACAACATCTATCACTCCACCATTGGGATGACAAATTTTGAGGCGTTGTACGGATGAACTTGCAGAACACCTTTGTGTTGGACTAACCCAGGGGAGTCAGCACTGATGGGACCATAGATGGTTCTGGATACAATAGAGAAAGTGAAGATCATCCAGGAGTGGATGAAGACTACACAGAATAGGCAGAAGTCTTATGCTGACAGGAGACAGAGACCTCTGGAGTTCGAGGATGTGGACCGCATTGTTCTAACGGTCTCACCCCAATGAGGTATACAGAGATTTGGCTAAGGCAACAAGTTATCTCTAAGGTTCATTGGACCTTTACAGGTCCTCAACAAAGTTTTAGAGGTGTCTTAACACTTGGCTCTTCCCCCTCAATTTCACTAGGAGCACAACGTCTTCCATGTATCCCAGCTGAGGAGATATGTGCACGACCCATCCCATGTTATCGACCATGGCGAGCTGGACATCAACGATAGGGATAGGTTTTCAAAGGTTGTAGTTGAGATTGAAGATCTAAAGGAGCAAGTCCTTCATTAGAAGTCAATACCTCATGTGCGTGTTCACTGGAAGCATGAGAACCTCTAGGAGAGCACATGAGAGTGGGATGCTTAGATTCATGCTCAGTACCCCCACTTGTTTTCCAAGTTTTGTGATATTTCTTTCGAGGGAACAAATCCCTGAGGTGGAGAGAATGTAAAGAACGGGAATTTCTATGCAATTGTTTTTAAATATATGGGAATTTTATGAGTCCATGAAAATTGATGGCGCATGATTCCAAGGCCTGGTGCGCCCAGAATGAATTTTTGAACTTTTTTTCAGGTACGTTCAGTAAACGTGGGAGTAGGATTTTTAACTTTTAAACTGGTGCTCAAAATTAAAATATGAGGGCACCAATGAACTCACAACACCAGTATTATCTTAAGGAGAACTTTATATTGACCACAATAGGTCAAGGGTGAAAGATAGTTTTTCACTTTTTCGTGGGAAATAAAAATAAAATAATTTAACATTTTATTTTTATTCTTGAAACCTCATTTAATTTATGGAGGTGGTGACCAAAAGAGTTTATCCTCTAAACAGAATGCTCGGTGGTGGGGACCACCCGAGCCTAAAACCTCCCCCAATTTGAATTTAATTGTGGGGACCACCCGAACCCTCTTAATAGGAGAAACCCCTTGAACTTTCCCATTAATGAGGAATTAACCCATGGAATTCCTCCCCATTAATTATTCTCCAATTTAATTATGCATCCTCAATTGATTAATGTTTAAAACTAGTTTTGTGCCAAGAATTTAAAATTGGACAGACACTTTTTATTTTGGTTGGCTATAACTTTTGAGAGCATTCGTTGGGAAAAGTGTTGGAAAAGCTTTTGGGAGAACTTGGAGGAACACATCCTCCAACGAAGAATGCCGACATTCTCCAAAAACATAGACTCATTCCTCATGACATACTACAATTGTGGACTTCTTCATCAATGAAGAACCACCTCCATCAAAGATCATTTATCTGAAGAATGAGCTCGGGATCAGAGGCACAAGGCAGGCGCAATGAATGTCGACATCTTCAACTTCTCTCTCGCAACACAACAACAAACCTTCGAGGTAGGAATTTTATTATGTGTGATTTTGGATTCCCATGTTATTCTCTTCTACACAAATAAATTGGATAAACTTTCTAACTAGTGGATCTACAGATGTTTTCTTTTTGCGTGTTTGGGAATAATCATTTCCAGGGTTTGTAGAGTTTAACGTTCTTCATTCAAGATTTTGTTGACCCTCTTGCTACCGCTCTAACGCAGAGGGTGCGGGCCCAAAAAATAGGGCCCAACCCCTCCATATTTATTCTTTAATGATGTGTTCTTCACGATGGAAGAAGGAAGTTTTATGCCATGATGACTAGAAGATGCGGCGGCCGACACCACCACCGACCGCGACGAATGCGACGACACAACGACGCCGCCCTATGGCCCTCCATGCCACCCCGCAGCCTCGCCACCTCGAGGCCCTCTATGATGCCCTACAACCTTGCTGCCTCGCGGCCCTCCATAGGCTTCGCAGCCTCACCGCCCCGTATCCCTCCATGCCACCCCGCAGCCTCACCGCCCTCCACGGCACCCCGCGGCCTCCCCGCCTCACGGCCCTCCGCGCCACCCCGCGACCCTCTACAGTGCCCCACGACCTCCCCTCTTTACGGCCCTCTATGACGCCCCTTGGCTATGCTGCCCCACGGCCCTCCGCATCACCCCCAGCCTCGCCACCCTGAGTCCCTCTACGGCGCCCCACGACCTTGCCACCCCATGGACCTCCGCGCCACCCCGTGGACTCCCCTCCCTGCGGCCCTCTGCACAGCCCTGTAACCTTGCCACCATGCGGCCCTCCTCGGCACCACCGCATGGCCTCACCACCTCGCAGACCTCCACGACGCCCCTGTGCCACCTTGCAACCCCTGCGGCCTCCGCAGACCCCCACGGGCCTACGTGGCCCTTACGACCTTAGCGCCGCCACGCGCTGCCCAGCGACCACACCGTGCCGCCCAGGCTGGACCGCCAAGCACGGGACGGGTCGCCTAGCACGGGCCAGGCCGTACCGTGGGCCGGGTCAACCAAAACCGGGTCAGCCTAGGCCAGGTCGTGCCGGGTCGGTTCTATCAGGTCAGACCGGACCAAGACCCACTTCGACCCTTTTACACTCTTTTGGCCATAACTTTGGCACCGAACGTCTGTTTGACGAACCGTATGCGGTGATGGAAACCTTGGAGCAAGATGGTCCCTTTGAGTATACCCCACTATAGTTTTGGATAAAGTTAGAGTACATTCAGGTTGGATCGAGCATGAATTCAATTAGGCCCTCGAGACTAAAAGGCTAATAACTTACAGACCGGGTGTCCGATTGATGCATCATCTATTGCGTTGAGACCACTATGGCTTGGCGGTACTTTGTGATACTTTTTTGTGGGACTTCTTGGTAGTTGGAGTATCGACCAGTGGCTTGAGAAGAGAACCATCCCAGAGATGAGAAAGCCTAGTGCGAGAACCCAATAGTTGGCTGTGACATGAAGAATGAATAATGATCTTGTGTGGGTCAGAACCTGGAGATCCTACGTGGGTCAGCACCGAGCAATCCTGTGTGGGTCAGTACCGAGCGATCCTATGTGGGTCAGCACCGAGTGATTCTATGTGGGTCAACACCTAGTGATCCTATGTGGGTGAGCACCGAGTGAACCTTTGTGGGTTAGTAGTAGAGCCTCTAAACTGAGTAAGATGAATTATTAGTTACATCTAATCATCTCTACTACTATAAATACGTTATACCTGGTGTGAGATGAGTTCATACCTATGTGGTACTTTCCTTCATGGTAATGCCTTGGTGGTATTCTTCTGTGTCGTGTACCAGAATGGTAATTACCTTTGTGGTATTCTTTCCTTTGTGGAATAGTTGTGCTTTGGGATTTTGGGTTGGACCCTATGTTTCCACTTGATTGAGATGGGTATACTTGATAAATTAGGTATATGAATAGGCATATACCTAAGTAGGGTTGGAAGTTGACTTCATTCTTTTTGGTTTAACCTTTCTGTATTTTGTGAGATGATGAGGGTCTCGGGGTCCCTACTAAGTATCTTTATACTCACCCCTGCATGGGCTATGCCCGCACCTTGTTGTGTTTGGTACAGACAACAGACATCCCTGATTAAGGCTGAGGGTACTAGGACTAGACAGGGCCCAGAGGTGGACTTTATGGATTGTTGGTACGCAGAGGAGATGGGTAGAAGTAGAGTGCTGAGGAGGCGATCTATACCTACCCTTCAGGTAGGAATCTCGGAGGATGACCCAGTAGCTTCTTTCCTTTTTCTTCAATTGTATTGTATTTCAGTTGTACTTTTTTTATTACTATTGGGATTGTATTCTGGCCCCTTTTTACTTTCAGCACTCTTTTTTCTATATAGTTGACTTGTGCTTGTATCTTGTTGTGTACTTGGTTGCATGTGTTTATAGGTTATAAAGGTAATGCATTCCCAGTTATAGGGAATATGCCATTCGGTGCTAGTCGCTAGCCCCTGGCCTATGGAAGGCGGGCTTGTGGTAATCACAGAACGGGACCTAGGGGACATGTCATGACAATAAAGATCAAAACAAAACACAACCAACAACAAAAACCTGTAATGAGAAACTAGTTCCCATTCCTAACTCGGCGACATGGTGGTGAGTCATGCCCCCAACATGAGATGAAACTAAGAGGACTTTAAACTAGGCACTTGGACTTCACATGGGTCACCACCACATATGAGGACACAATATAACTTCATTCACCTCTATTGTCATCCCTCAATCCAAAAAAACCCAAGACAAAAGAATCAAATCCCAAACTACCCCTAGTAACATAAGAATCAGTGTGAGCAAGAGTTTGTGATGTTGTTCCTGCACCTACCCCCCAAGTCCTAACAGTCCTAGTCTACATCTACCAGACACCCCAAATAATATATGCATAATCTAATACCATTTTGTTAGTAAATAGCTCGAGTTGACCCTGAACCAGTCACTCGAGCTGGCCTACAACATGTCCCGAGGGGCATTCCCAATCCCCCCGGATGACAACTAGTGCCAGACATTAAAAATACAGAAGAGAACGGTTTATCCTAAAAGAAATAATTTTGGACCATATAGATAGATGAACCAATCAATCCAAAAGAACCAACAACTGATCATAACCAATATAAATAGATCCATCTAAAAAATATAACTCAACAAGATAAAAAGTAAAATACAAAACTAAAACAAAAATGAGCAAACTGATCCTCTAACATGTGATATCAATGCGACCTCTTTGTCACCTCCAACCACAAGACCATCCATGCTCCAATCACGAGCACCGAATTGGGAACCTAAACAAAAACCGAACCTACAAAACAGCTCAGGTCTACCGACAAAGAGTGGTATAGTTATGGTGTGCGATCAATAGCTCAATATTTAAACACCATATAACCCATGTCATTTCAATACAACAACAATCCATTAATACTAGTTTTATATACATTAATAAAAAATTATGTTTTTTATACATATAACATTTTCCAAACAAACAAACATAATCCCTCACCCTCTTAATTTAAAATTAAGTATAAGGAGGGAAAAAAGGGAGTTTCTCGTTCTCTTAAAAAACATACAATTTGAAATATTTTTCCAAACAAACCATATTTCCATGATTTTTCCATATAAACCCAAAAATAGGCATAAAGAACAATTTTCTACAAAACGAGGGAAAAGACTCTAGTTATACACATAATGGGGAAACAAAAGGAATCCTAGGAACTCAGAGGAAGACCAGAATATACTATTCATGTAACTTATACTGAAGGAATGCCCTACTCAATGTTTTTATAACTCCCTAACACCCTACCGTCGCCCTACCTGGCCTGGTGGAGGGGCTGAATCTCATAGAAATCGTAACAAAACATTCCCCTGATATGGGCCACTAGCCAGTGCATAATCTAAACTAGTACAAAAATCATTCTCAGTATACATTTTTGTTATTCTAGGTTCCTATGTATATTTCATAAGAGGGTGTTCCATTCAATTCAAACAACAAGCCACATACATACATGACCACAAACACTGCACAATCTGGAATCTCCCCGATCACCTCAAGGACGTTTAATTTCCATAAAACGTTCATTGCACAAGGGAGGTCCCATACCGAGGACCCTCCCAATCTCATGGGTGAAAAACTAGAAAGGGAACCCAACCTAAGAAGGGTTTTACAAAAACCATTTCACAATTCCAAATGGTCCTTTTGTTCTACCCATCTAGGGTATATTTATCAAAGAATAATAAATACCATAAAATCATTTCCAACTATAAGAAATTCCATTTTAACTATGCCCTTTTCATTCAAACTTTAAGTTTCACAAACACACCCAAACATGTCACATTTTTCAAATTGTCCCTTACATAAAATCAAATTTTCCATAAAAATGATTTTGAAATAGGAACAATGCATGAAAAAAATGCCAAATGGACACTAAACTGTTTTAAGAAACAATTGCCTAGTTATCAAATAGAAAATGTGTCATAAAACCTTTCACCCAATTTTGAAAATGTCTTAAGTTAATTTTTAATCCATGGATCCATTTATCGAAAATATAGGTAAATAGAAGATAAAATTCCTTTTTAAAAAACCAAGGGTTCGAGAGAAGAGCCACTCCAAATGTCATCATCATTTGTAGGCCTATCCATGGGTGCACTCTGTGCATCAATAGAATTTCCCACATCCAATGGAATAACACAAGTGGTATTCTCCCAACCATTTTTAAAGAAACCACACACACAAAATTTAATATCACAACAAACCATTTACAATAAAACACCATGTTTCTTAAAACCAACCAATGTAGGTCGATCAACTTCCACAAAAAAATGTTTCTTTAAGAAAAAACCACCCAACATGTCTAACAAAACCATTTCCAAGTTAAATGAAAACTATCCAAATATAATGGCTGGGCACACACATATGGGAATAAATAGATAAACAATCTAAAATCTATTTTTAATCAAATATATCAACACGATAATGTTATTATTAATTAACTACGATAATAACATGGGTGGAAAATAAGTTTTAAGGATTAAATACTAAAATTAAATCATAACTTGGAATGAAATTGGAAGAGAGGGCATAGAGACACCTAACTCAATGAATTGGCCAAGCCAATGATTTCTAACTCAAATGGTCACCTGCTCAAATATGCACACTTCCACAAAAACATGTGCACTTGGAATTTATCACCACACCTTAACAACAACATTAATCACCCATAATTATTAAGGAGAAAACCTAAACTCATTTAGTTAAATAATAGGGACTCACTTATCACAATAGACCCAAAATTAGATGGTGAAAACCCCAAAAAGGGGCTTAGAAGCTAACCCGAACCAACGACTTCAAAGAGAATCGAGTCCATCCACCACACCCATCATCATAAAAGGTAAATTTTTATATAAAACAGAGAAGAGTTCCAACGTACAAGGATGAAAAAAATCCAAAATACCTATGGTGGTCTAAAGTAATGAAAGCCAAGAGCGTCACCTCTAATCAAGTTCACCCCTTCAGGTTTCACAAGGAGGCAACTCGGAAAACAAGTGACATTAATACCATGGTCCGCCACAGCCAAAGATGTAAAGTGATCTGCCACCCTGTTACCTTCCCGCTAAGTATGGGTTACCCTAGTATTATTATCAAGGAGACATTTGCATCTCTTAATGTCATAAAAAATTATCCCTGGAGTGATACCTTTGTCTTGCATGGAGCCATTGATGATCTTGGAATCAGTCTCAACCTAAGAAAGATCAATGTTCACCTTCTCACATAATTGCAGGCCTGTAAGAAATGCTTTAGCTTCTACCTGAAGTGACTTTCCTGAGCTATAATATATAGAAAAATCCATAAAGACATTGCTTCTGTAATCCTGAACAACTCCTCCCCCACAAATGTTCCCTTCTTTACACGAACCATCAACATTATGCTTGAAGCCGGATGCTGGCGGGTGCCACCACACCCACTGTCCTCCAACACCACAATTACTATGAGTATTGGGTGGAGTACGACCCTGAAAACACTGCAAGGAATGTGCCTCATGCCAGTTACTGATACCACTGACCATATCCATGAGCAAAGATTTAATTCTAACAATAATAGCCCTTCTAGAGGTGAGAATTCCTTCATACCTGGCCATTTTTTGGCCTACCAAATAAACCAGGAAGATGCATTCAAAATAATCGCTCGAGCCATCCTTTCCACCGCTATGAGGTTTGTACCATAAAACCACTACTCCAAATAGTTGCCCTCCAGAATATTCAGACAATGCGGTGCCTGAACCACCCCAACGAAACTCCAAACTTCCTGTGCCCAGTCACTGTCAAAAAATAAATTGTTCATATCCTCCTCTTGATGACACTTGAAACAGCAGCATTTGGAGGAAAGGTTAACACCCAGATGTTTTATTTTTTCATCCATCACGACTGCGTGGTTCCTTATTCTCCAGGTTTTGAAATTATACTTAGTCAGAATTCTGTTTCTCCACACAACATTGTTCCATCTGTCCATTTGCTCCGGTTGGATATCATTTCTGTGATAATCCCTTGTGGTGAGGAGCCCCGAAGTGGATTGAGTGAACACACAACGATCTGGCTATGAGTTGGTGGTAATGAGATCAAAAACACCTCGCTGTTCTTCATCTAAAACCGCATAAAAAAATATTGGATGTATGATGGCTTCCTTGAAAGTTATCCCAATGGTAGTAAATCCTGGTAATCCAATCGTGGATCCCACCCAGTTGTGATGCCAAAAGAGAATACTTCCCTTACCCACAATCCACCGAGAGTGCTGTCGAAGATCCGACACCAGAGGTGATATCATGGACCATAAATGGGAACCATGGACTCTATCATTATCATTATTCTGTTTGTCGATTGAATACATAACCTTACCCCATAGAGTATGTTCTTCCAAAACCTCCCAACCAAGTTTCGCTTGAATTCATTGCAGTGCATCAGATAGGTTCCTAATATTGATCCCTCCTTCAATGACCGGTCTCACCATCCTTTTCCAGGAAATCCAATGGTGCTTTCCTTCAGATAAATCATCCCATATAAAATTTTCCATGATTTTATCAATGGCCAGGATGACCCCCTTTGGCACTTTAATCGATGAAAGAGTATGAATACGGATGCTTGAAAGGACACTATTAATCAAGGTAATGTGTCCCCCAAATGAAAGAAAATGGTTTATCCAATTGAGCACCCGACTCACAATCTTGTTAATAATCCCATCAGAGTATTTAATTCATGTTCTCCCTAGAGAAACCGGCATGCCTAAATACTCCAAGGGAAATGATACCTTTTACATGTTCAGCTCATTACACAAGAGGGAAATCCTCCTTGACCCACATTTGTTTGAGATGTACATAGTGCTCTTGGTTCTGTTGATCACCTGACCACTCCAGGAACAATATTCATCAAGGACATTGCTTATACTACGTACTGTTCGCCTATTAGCATTACTGAAAATCAGGGAATCATCCGCAAACATTAGATGGGAAATTGTGGGTAGATTCCTTTTCATGCGAAACAGAAGGATTTCCACATAGGGTACCTTTATGTTGAGGAAACGGCTAAGTGTGTCCTGCATGATAATGAAAATTGTTGGGGAAAGGGGGTCACCTTGCCTGAGCCCCCGAGTAGCCTTGAATATTCCATGGGACTTACCCATAAAAGAAACTGCCACCCATGGAGAACTCACACATCTAAATAGAATATCAGTAGCCCAGGACGAGAAGCCCTTGATAGAAAGAACCCTGTTGATAAAACCCCATTCAATTCTATCATAATACTTGTACATGTCCAATTTGATATCCATGATAGAACCGTACATCTTGAGGTTGATATAACTAATCATTTCATGCGCCAAAGCAATAACACCTTGAATCGACCGTCCTTTCACAAAACCATGCTGCTCAAGTGATAACCACCATGGAGTATGTTTGGATAGCCTCGAATTGATTATGGTGGAAATAATATTATAAGAAAAGTTGCACATACCCACCAGCCTGTATTGGGAAATGGAGGATGTATCTTTGATCTTAGGCAAAAGAATCAGCGTAGTGGCACTTGCGATCCTGGGCAGAGTGCCGCCTCGGAAGAAGTCCTGAATGACCGCGACTATATCCACCTTCGCCAAGTCCCAATATATCATGTAAAAAGAACCAGGAAAATCGTTGGGGCCCAAGGAACTTTCTGGGATGAGATTTGACATAGCTACAAACACATCTTCCTCCTCGGGAATGGACTCAAAGGATGCGTTATCATCACTTGATACCTATCTTGGAATCACCTCAAACAGCTCCAAGGATCTTGTGGGATAACCATTCCCCATGGCCTGACTAGGACCTGCAAGTAAATTCTGAATGAAATATAGAGCGCTGCTTCTGACCATATCCCTGTCATTTGAGTAGGATCCATCCTCCAACATGATATTGGGCCTAAACTTCTAACTTCTCTCCTTTATGCATGCATGAAAAAAGGCTGTGTTCTTGTTGCGTTCACGAAGCCATTTAACCCTAGATCGTTCCCTTGCAACATGTTCCTATTTAAGAATATGTTCTACAAGTAAAGATTTCTTATTAGACAACTCTTGAAAAATTGCCTCATCCCAAACATCCTCAAAACTACCCTCCATCCTTTCCACTTCCAATTTGAGTACGTTCAAACCTCTGTCACTGGGTGGAATCACTTTCACCCATGAGTGAAGTTTGAGTTTGAGTCGCCTTAATTTTTTTTGAATAGAAACCCAAGAACAGCCCTGATCCAGTTTATTCCAGACATCACACATGATTTGATGAAATCTAGGAATACTAGCCCAATAATCCAGAAACCTGAAACAATCAATCAGCTCCTTCCTGACATTCAAAGAAACTAACAAGATATAATCATCAGATACCCCACGTACCAGATGGTCGACCTTAGTCTCAGAGTACTTGGTAATGGCATGTGAATTTGCAAAGCACTAATTCAGACAACTCCAGCATCTTCTACTACGTTTTTTATTGTTACACCATGTGAAACAGTCCCCACAGTATCCCAAGTCCATAAGCCCCTTACCAGCCATGAAATGGGAGAAGTTGAGACTGGTGCCTCGATAAAAGGCACCCCTCCCGCGCTTCTCCTCTAGATCAGAGATGATGTTGAAATCACCACCAACGAACCAAGGAGAGTCCGTCAGATCAAACATGCTAATCTCCTGCCACAGAACTTGTCTCCTTTGCACATCACAGCTCCCATACACAAATGAACAGAAGAAAGAATCATCACTACTGGAGGCCTTCACTGTGATAAATTGATCTCCGGCTTCTACCATATCCACACTAATCTCCTTTCCCCAAAAAATCAGGATGTGATGATTAGCGGGTTTTTCATGCATGGCCGCATGCATGAGGATTCTGTGTGTGAAATCCTTGATCATTGTGGAGCTCTGTTTGTGCTCCAAAACAGCGGGGATTCCCACCTTGTGTTTCTTAATCTATTTTTCTAGGAAATATGTTTTAACTCGTGCCCCAAGGCCATGGTAATTCTAGATGAGAATGGTTATCATTGAAACAGGGGAAGCCTAGCTTTGGCCCCAGGCGATCTGGCCTTCGTGCTGCGAGAAGGTGAACCTTCTTTCACAATTCTGCTCTGGGCCCTCGTTTATACTCCCGCTCCTGCTGGAGAAAATGTGCCACCTAAAGGGTTTGAAAGCAAGGGAATCCTACTACACTACCTTTCCTCTTACTTTGAGGGGTTGTAATGACAGTCGCCAATTGGACTTCTGAGGCTTCTTGCAGAAAACTATCACTTCCAGCCATGGAAGTGGATGCTAGAACATGGACCAATGGGTCTTGAGACATAATTTGCATATCCATGAAGAATAAGACCTCATTTGTGAAGAATCTAGAAGGAAATGACTATGGAAGGAGGGGTCGCGTAGTAAGCCACACCAATGGGAGGTAAGACCCCCAAAGGAATGCCAAAGCAAGGAAGGAGGGGTTGCGCAGAAGGCCGCACCAAATGAAGGTTGGACATCTGAAGGTGCATTAGAGAAACAGGTTGCCGGTACAATGCTGATTGAGCAGCCAAGAGGAGAGGAAGGTGTGAGGTCATCGCACCTAGGGTTGTATAAGGCCACCACACACAGGCTAGAGTGGGGAGGTTCATTAGAGCCATGCCAGGAAGGGGATCAAACAACTTCAGATTTGGATTCGTGCAAGGAGGGTGGTGCTGGGGAGAGGGAGCAGCTGGATGAGGTGTAGAGGGGTGTGCTGTTCCATGAAAACCAATGGGAGAGGGGGAGGGGGAGGGGTTGGTGCATAGGGAAAACATGGGGGGGGGGCTATTGTACGACATAGATAAGGGTAAGGGGGGGGGGGGGAGTTCTAGGGTGGATTAGTTTTAAATAATAATAATAATAATAATAATACACTGTCAAATCGTTCTTAATATAATAAAACATTGATTATTAAATAAACATTATTAATCATAAAACATTTTTAGTTTTAATAATTATAAAACTTTAATAAATCATTTATTGTTATTATTATTATAATCACAATAATATTCATTTCATTCTTAATTATAACAATATTAATAACAATTTTAATAATAATAATAATAATAACACTTTTTTAATAATAATATTATTACCTACAAAATACCACTATTATTATTACAGTTTAAACATTTAGATTATTTATTTACCCAAAATTTTATTTATTTTAAATGTCAGACAACTTCACAGTCTTGGGTTGACCGTGGGATTACCACCAACCATGCGTTCCCCGCGCATCGGTCCGAATCCCACTAAAATCATTTGACGTAAATAAAATTACACTAGTGATCAACCCGTACCTTGAAGAGACTAACTGAATCCAAGAAATTATAAAATAAAAATATTTAAAGGTCGGGGTGTGATAGATATAATGGTGGACTAATCCATCCCTCTTATCCCCATTTGGATGAGATGCAAGAAATGTGAGTGGGGGAGAACATATCTTCTTTTTCCTATTAATATTTATAGAAAGACCACAATATAAGTAGGTTTTATTCCTGTATTTTTTGTCATTATCTTATTATTATAATTATTATATTTCTCCTATTCCTATTATATTACCCATTGTAATAAAATCAATACATTGTTTTCATAGATGATGGGGTTTTTCCAGGGAAAAGGTAAACACTGAGGAACCATGGGTCTTTTGTGGAATAAAGGTAGAAGAGTATTCTATTAGACTTGAAAACTATTTTTAGATCCATATTATCACTCTATAAGTTATCAATATATGGTCCTCACTCACGGTCTTTGTTGGGTTGGATGATTGAAGTGTTCTATTTTTTAATCCATTTATTATGATCTTATAAGCCTCAATGATGTGTATTAGTAATACTTGATGGAATATCATTTGACATAATAAATCTATGTTATTACATAAAATTTTGTTTATTTGATACAAATTTGAGTACTATATTTTTTTATATTGATTTCCAATAAGTTTAACACTTCAAAAAAATATCTATGATGATTTTCTAAAATATTTTCGTTGTTTAATTGAAATATTCATGGAGTTCAAAAGGGTTTTACATGGAACATATAATTTTTTTCTCTAAATGTATCTTTAGTACTTTATGTTTATTTATGAATTTTAAAATTAGATATTATTATGATATAAATGGTACATATATTATTTTTCAATTATTATTGTTTTTAAAAAGGAAATTTCATGGATTCATCTTTTGTTCTAATGTATAATGGCTTATTTGGAATATGTAAAAGTGATTTTAGTTATATTACATCTTCATTATTTGTGACTCTTTCTCTTTTTGACGAAAATATTGAATTATATAATGTGTAATGATGTGATATTTTTGTTGAATGGGAATTTTTAGGGTGTATAGTAGTGGCATGAGATATTTTTTTATACACTTAGTTGATCATTGATGCTTAAATTGATAAATATTTTTGGGAATCCTCAGGTATATAAGTGCGAGTCTTATAAAAAGTACATTTCCAAGTTTTTATTTTTTTCTAAAAGTCCTCACATATTCTAGATATTAGTTTTCATATGGATTTTATGGAAAATTATAACATTTAACTCCAGTTAGTTATATTGTGGGAACTCCACAAATTTCATATTTCCCTTTGGATAGTGTTCTGTATGTAGTTAATTGATAAGTATGAGGATCTTCGATCTTTTCCATAGGTCCAATGTAGTTATTAAATATATATGGTGAGTGATACATGATGTTTAATGACTATTTATTTTTATAATAGTTTATTATTCTTTGATTGTCTTTATTATATATTTGGTTTACCACCTCTATTTTAAAACAAAGAAAGAAAATTTTATTTGATATTATTCACTTATCTTTATAAAATATAATGAAATTTCGTTATTTCTTTTGAAACAAGATTTTAGGGGTTTTATAATAAAAGTAAGTATAAAGAATAATTGGAGGCATTCTACTCGAATTTTCCTAACACAATGCATGTTCAACTTTATTAGTATATGGACTGTAAGATTGTTTTATTGCAATGGTCTAGAATGTTAATTACATTATTTTAGGAATTGAACCATGGGATTAGTAGCGAGGATATGGAGGTGGTAGAATATATATTTAGTCATGTGACATAGAGAGATGGTAGTGTGTTTCATTTTATTCGTGTTTAGTCTTGTGTGTTGACCATGAAAGCTTCATATTTATATTTTTTATTTACATTCAGTATCTTAGATGGATTTTATATGTCTAAATATATGGCAGGATGTTGTGTTTTTATTTTTTGATTTATTTTATGTTTTATTAATATTTAAAAATGTATTCTCAATTTGATATATAGACGAACTGTGTTAGATTTATTATTTTAAACCCAAATTTATTATTTATTATTTTCAATGGGTAAATAATTTATATATTTTATATATGATACCATTGGAACTTATGCTAACCTATGGTATTTGGGAACACACATTAGGTGTGTGGAATTCTTGTTCATGTATTATGGCCATATATTTGGAATGGTATGTTATAGTATAGGTCCCAATATAGGGAAATGTTTTTTCATATATAACCACATAACTTGTAAACCATGAAAGTTAACCATGAAAGTCAGGATGTGTTGTTTTAAAATAGGGTTTCCCTCCTCCATCATTATTCTTCCTTCATTCACCCCACTAAATCATGAACCCCCTAAGGGATTCCCATTGGAATCATGCATAGATTCATCATAGACTGTGCTATGTCATTTATTTGGATTGATTGTAGATATATCATATTATTTATTACTTTACATAACATATTTTTATTTTATGATGGTGTATTCTGGAGATTTAATAAGTGAGTCATTCAAGATCATTGAGAAACCCATCAATTTAAAGTTGATTTTATATATGATGTAAAAAGGTTGTGTTATAAGGATTCTGTGTGTTGTTGTTTTTTTATTAGACATTATTACACAACCCATTGTGTATTTATTCATTTCCATCAGTTTATGGATATTTGGATAGGTTTTTTAATAACTATAATTATGTATTTTGGTCTATTATATTCTATATAAGACTTTTCATTACAAGAAAACATCGTAATAAATTTATAAATTTGATTTCGATAGGAATGATTTACTTCACTTGAGTATTGCAATAATTTTATAACGAATAACTTGTACTAGAATTTTAATATTAATTTTATTATTAATATTATCTTTTTCAAGTCTTGCTAATTATTATGAATTCATATTGGTTTATTCTAAAACATTATAAATGGGATAAGTGTCATTCCAATTTAAAATTCATTAAGGGATCATATAAATGAGATTAAATGGTTTGTTAGGTGGTAATCTAATGAGTTATGAAAATTTTATATCTTTATTGGTTTTTGTGATTAATATTATCTCCAAATTGGTTATTTTTAACATTATATAAATTAATATAGGACTTTTTATTATTTTTATTATAATTTTATAATATTTTCAAGTATTTTTGTAAAAGTGTAACGTCCCGAACAATGATCCACATAACCCATGCCCCGAGCCGGTGGGTCAAATTTCCTTAGGCATGCCTCCCCATACACCAGAGGCTGATGACTAGTAGTGAGGGTCTATGGTGGTATAGTGGGGAGACTATACCTTCATATCCTAGTAGAACATCAGATATAATAAATAAAAAGACAACAACAGAATCATAATATAAATGACAACTATAATTAATGAACTAGTAACCTGACATAGTGGAAGCATATGAAAAAGATATAATAAAAATCAATAGAAGCGTAAATAACTAAGAAACTAAATAATAACTTCAAAATACAGAAGGCTGAGTCAGATACACGATGATGTCAAGGCATGATGATATAAAAAAGGGAAATATATAAAAATATTATACAACATTCTATACAAAACAAGAAAAAGGAAAAAAGATATCTCTACTAGCATCTCAAGAATATGATTGGTCCTATACACCCATTCTCCAGGATATCAGCATAGGATATCAAATATCTAAAACATGGTGCTTTCCCTAATCCGTACCCACTAAAAAGTAATCTACTTAGGTACCAATGGAGGCCTGAGTATAGTGTGAAATAAAATCCTAGTAGGACACAACTAACAAAATCTAGAAGTAATCCAATAAGTGTACATAGAAAAGGAATGTTAATGTATAATTGAATAATAATAAATTCTGAAAAATAAATACCAACTAGCTCAACTGCTCAATGGCACTTAGAGGTCTCTACCTACTTATAAATAGGCGAGAATAAGTCAGATCTGTAACCATATATATAGTAATAATATATATGGTACAGTTATATACTGTATCCACATATATGCATTAAGTACATGTGGATTTAAGTAGGAATATACCTAGATACTAGGTAATGGTTGGACCTGGACTTAATTTAAGCATCCATAACCCGTCAAAATGATCCTATAGGCTCTAATAGAGGTTATATGACCTTAATATAAAAATAAATGAGAGAGGTCATGATAATCACTTGAGATAGGTGGGTTGAGTCATCATTCCAAAGATCCTAAATTGTGTAACATGGAATAAAATCCACATCACCCAGATAACAATGTAATGGTGAGAGATTCCATAATCATTACCGGATGTTAGGGAGAGTGAAACATCCTACTCAACAAGTCCCATAACCATCATTCCATAACCAGTCACAATGGCATAATCATAATAATTATAATAATAAGTCGAGGAATGAACTATTAAAAATTATAAACATCAATCCGAATATATAAAAAAATGGTGTAATAATTTATAATATCAATATATACATAGAAACATGCATCAATAAGCATAGACTTACCACCCATTAGTATTCATTTTAGTTAATCTATTTTATTAATTTAGGAAAATGAAACCATCAAGAAGCTAATAATATAAACATATATAAGCCATTTAATTATTCTAGGCATGAAAATTGCTTTTCATATGATCCAAGAAATTAGGAGGTTCTTTTGAAACTTTGAAATCATTAAAAAGAGTGGGTAATTCCATTTATAATCCAAGTAAAACACTTAGATAGTGTTACAGTGTTTTAATAAATTAATATAAAAGGGGAATTTAAAGTTAGAACACACAAGTGGTGGCTATGATTGAGTTTAAAATCCTTTAATTACCTAACAATGATTCTAAAATGTATATTAACATGTAAAAAATCATTTATAATCAAATAAATCATTTTTTGGTATTGCATGGGAAAGGACAGAACATGGCACAATAGTGAGGCTATGAAAACAATGTAAAATTTGGGAAAAAAAACTAGACCACCTACCTTAAAGAAATAGAAGACTACATGTCAAATATCATCTTTATATTCAATATATATTGGAAGAAAAATGACGAATGGTTTAATGACATGAAAATATGGTGAATGAGCTTGCACCAAAAGAGCGAAATAGAAAGAAAGGGAAACTTAGAATAGAATAAAGAGGATTAGAGAACTTACCTAAAGCTATCTAATGTCTATGATAGTTTCTAATTTGAAGTATGGATCAAGGATATATCAAATAACTAATAGTAGGATTGAAGAGAGCTTATATAAGGAAGAAGGGGGTGCTCATTTTCCAGATAATAAAAGAGGAATAATGGGTTTTATGTTTAAAAACTTTTGAGGGAATAATCATAAAATCACCCATAGAGATAGGGTAACACTGTTTGGATTCAAAGTTGGTAAAATTATTCACCAATAATACACTACACCTCTAACCAAGGAGTACCCTACATGGTCTAGGTGCATGGTTTGCGTAACCGTTCATAGCCCGTGAAAATTTCCTCTGCAAATTAACTGAGACAAATTCCATGTTTATGTGACTAGGCCCACATTGTTCCATAAAACTGTTCAGCCTCATGCAGGACACATAAATCTTCACATGGTTTCCCCACATATTTATTACTAACCATGCGGTAACCGTGCTTCCTACCATGTTTCCCCAATTCTTGGAGCTCCAGGATCCAAAAAAGCCTTAGATTCTTCTGAAACCTTCATTAGGCCATATAGAACATTTATAAATATAAGACAAAGGTCTCAAATTAAAGAACAAATGATTCATACCTTCGATAGAGATCAGGTCATTAAAACGTCCCCTCTTTAAATAAACTCATCCCCAAGTTGGAATTCTAATGGTAAATAGGTATCATTAGAGAAACTTTTTGACTACTAAGCTCGTATATCATCTTCCTACCCCCAGGTATCATCCTGTAACCTAATTTCTTCAATACAAACCATACCAATGTAACTAATCTTCCTCAAAGGGTTTAAAAGATTTGATAAAAAATACGCACTAGATACTCCTTAAAGGAAGCATCCACATCCATCTCATCCTCATTAGATTGGAAAATATGGAATTGTTCTAGATAATATTGGTCAAGATGTGACATGTAAAATATATCATGCATCGATCGGTATTTATATGGAAGTTATCTATGGAAATCCACTAGTTTGATCTTCTTCAAAACCTCATAGGTTCCAATGAATCTTGGTGAAAGCTTACCCTACCTCTGAATACATCTATGACCATACTTGGGTGAGACTCGTAAGAGAATCGATCACCAACCTCAAACTCAAGAGTTCTTCAACATCGGTTGGCATATGGCTATTGTCTGTACTATGCCGTCATCATATTCTTCCTAATAAAATAGTCCTACTCTGAATACTTCTAGACACGATGAGGTCTAAGTAAAGTACCTTCCCTACCTATAACCATCACGTAGGTAAATGACAAGGTCTACAATATAAGTCTGCATAAGTATCCATCTGAATGGAATCTTAAAAAATGTTTTTATAATCGAAATAAATAAGGGATATGCATTCCTCCAAGGAAACCCTGAAATAAAGGACACATTCCAAGAGATTTTCCTCTAAAATCTGAATTGTACACTCTGTTTTTCCATTATTATGGGGATGATAGGCTATGATCAGAAGAACCTATGTACTAAAGGCCTCATGCAACCTCTACCAAAACTAATATGTGAAGAGAGAATCCATGTTAGATATGATAGATCCAAGATCTTCATAGATATTTATGATAGAAATAATGTATATCCTTTTTTGATCATTTAACAAGAAGGTATCCCGAATAGGTAAAAAGTGTGTGACCTTTATCAAACGGTCAATGACTAGCCACACTGTATCATTTCCATGAGGTGATCAATGTAATCAAATAAAAAATTTTATAGAAACATCATCTAATTTCTACTAGGGAATGGAAAATGGATTTAAAATCAATATTGGTCAAAGATGTTCCACCATAACCTGCTGGTAGGTGCAACATATACTGATTAAACTAACAAATTCACATTTCAAAATAGGATGAAAATATTAGTGATGTAAGTATTGATACATCTTGGTGTCACATGGATGTATTGTCTATTCCAAGGCATTAAATTCCTACATCATCTCATCTATGATTTAATCCAAAATTTAAACACACATGAAATAATAAGGTCTCATCCTCATCCATAGTCTAACTAGAAGAGGAATCACCATATGAGATACTTTCATTTAGAGATAAGCTTTCTAAATATTCAATTTTCCTCATTATCACCCTTTCAATAAGGGTAGACGTCACTACTAAGGCTTTGAGGATAGTTTTCCCGTGATCCTCTTGAGCCTAAACATGAGTTTATAAGTAAAATACCATGAGATGACACTCACCACTGGCCTCCTGAACCACCTGAATCTGATTATTCCAGATTAGACTATCATCTACAGTATTTCCTTTCTCGGTCATGAAGGAAGGCTTAAAATTGAAGAAATGTATATACTAATTCCATCTATGCTGCCTAAGATTTAAATAATTCTATGAGAAGATATACTTGAGTAATTTTTGATCATATAATGACAAAAAACACTCTCCAAGTAAATAGTGTCTCTAATAGTGTGGAGCATGAAGTCTTGTATTAGGTAATCCCACTAGTGAGGCCTCAACTAAAGAAACCTGTACGTGATGGATCACTCATCCTACATAAAAATTTCTCCCAACTTGATACCCGATGCATCATAGTAGACCTTATAACTCCTTACTATTTCTATAAGAATTAGGATTAGTGTTGAAGTCAATCTTCCAATTGAAGGACCTTAGGACACCCTGAGAGGGGAGGGGCGAATCAGGGTGACAAATTTTTCTTTTAATGTGATGGATCTTGTTCCCACGTTGGTAGGAACATGTTGAACCTGTATGATGAATATGATCAGAAAGCAAACATTCACTTGCAGAGAGAAAACACAGCCCTTTTTACTTGGTTCACCACTAAGGGCTACGTCCAAGGAGCATACGCCGATAGGTTGTCAGTCGTACCTAAATCCACTATGCTTCACTAGCTGTAGATTACAGTTGTTTGGGCGCAGTCACCCTGTCCCAGGCTCACTTCCTTTACAAAGGTTCTGGGATAGCTCACTGCTTCCCTCGGGTCACTCCCATTGACTCCCCCTAGCTCACTGCCATTGGTGAAGTCTCACTCAGTTTATTGACGTGAAAGTCTCTTCAATAGATAGACATGAAGTTCTTTGTCTCCTATTTGGTATTAGACTTTGCTTGCATCAGAGTCCTTAGTTGATGCTCTGTTAAAGTCCAAATTCCATCCACTGATGAATACCCCCTTTTTCTTTCCCTTATCCACTGGGAAAACAACCTTTGGAAAGGGCCTTCACAACGTACCCTATTCGCAAGGCTCCCAATTTTGAAAAGCTCAAACAGGACTTCGCAGAGTCCCTGCCTTTTCGCGAAGCTCAATTGCGAAGCACTCTCGCGATTCTCTAGACTTCGCAATGATTGGATGTTGCGGAGCTCCTGCCTCTTCGTGAAGCTCACTGAGCCAACGCGGGGAACACACCTTTTGTGGAGCTAGAATAGCCGCTGCGAAGCTCCTCTTTCGCGAAGCACACTGCCTTCGTGAGAGACCTTTGCAAACCGAGAGCAAAGGACTTTCTCTGAAATTCTCTCTATTTCTCTTGAGGGGGTCAGCCTCTATTTATAGGTGATTCCACCGACCCTCGACCCTTCCGCGCGAAGTCAATGCTATGTCATTTAAAATTGCGAAGCTCCAAAGTTTCCACCAGAATTCTGTCCAAATCGCAAATCACTTCCGCAATTTTCGGATCGTGGAGCTCGTCGTAATCGCAGAGTATCACCGTCATCATTCCTTTGGGCCTTCACCGTGAAGCTCCCTCGCAAAGCCCTTCACCGCTGCGATGCGCTTCAACTCTGCCGTTCGCAAAGCTTTGACGTGATCGTGAAGACTCACCACCTCCATTCTTCTGGTCTTCCTGATTTCCAAACCATGCATCCTCTCTTTGCGAAATTCCTTCCTTTGCCATATTTATTTTTTATCTTCATGGAAATATACTTTTCACGATGCTTAGCAACTTCCAGATTTTAGACCCCAAAAATTTGGAAAACACTGGGAAATGACGCCACCTTCAATACTGTTGTTTGCTTGAATGGTATGATCTCTATGCTGGAACACGATCCGAACTTCCATTGATGATTGACAACAAACACAAACCATACTCCAAATCATGCATAGAAGACCATGGTTCCAACAATATCCCCCTTTGGGTTTGTTGGCAATCAGAAAATAAATTCAATTGATCTACATCAATGTGAAAACAAAAAACGCAGGAATCAACTCAGCCAACACTCTAAGTCTACGTGAGCAATGCTCGGTGTAGAAAACAAGAGAGGAGGCTTGAATTGGGTTACACTGTTTTCCTTCTCATTCTTATCATCACAGAAGTTTCCTGAATTTATTCCTTTCTCCTTTCTCCCCCATTGACAATAAATCCAAAGCCCAATATTTTTTTTATGTTCAACTGAAACCATACTCCCCCTGGATAGTATCTCCCCCCATAAAACCGCATCACAACCATAAACAGATTAAAACAGTTATAAGAAATTGGGAGAGGGGAATTTCGGAACCTCCTTATGCAGTAGGAGGTGGTTGAACACCGAGGTTCAACCGATGATTTTCAAACACATCTGCTGATAGTGGTTTCGTCAGGATATCAGCTACTTGCTCATCAGTTCCACGTGATCCTTTCTAAGCACCCCTTGCTCAACTTTTTCTTTGATAAAGTGATACCGGATTTCAATATGTTTTGTACGAGAATGCTGAACATGATTTTTTGTAAGATCAATGGCACTCTTGTTATCATAGTAAATCACCATTGGTTTCTTTACTTCATCACCAATATCTGTTAATTTTTTCTTCATCCATAGCAGTTGAGTGCATGCCTTTGTAGCGGATATATACTCAGCTTCAGCAGTACTAAGAGAAGTACTTTCTTGTTTCTTTCTAAACCAACCAACACAGTTATTCCCAATAAAGAATGCTCCACCACTGGTGGACTTTCTGTCCACAACATCGCCAGCCCAGTCAGCATCTGAAAATACTGATAATTCACTGTCCCTTCCTACAGAAAGTATAAGCCATGATTGTGAGTACCTTGAATATACCTCATGATTCGTTTTACTGCTACCAAATGTTCCTCCTTTGGATTACTCTGAAAGCGGGATGCAAGACATGTGGCAAAGACAATATCTAGCCGTGTCACTGTCAGGTACAGTAGGCTCCCAATGATCCTTCTGTACATGGTGGGATCTACAGATGTCCCTTCCTTATGCTTTCCAAGTTTGGTTCCAACTACGATTGGAGTTGACATTGGTTTGGAGTCTTGCATATTAAACTTCTTCAGCAGCTCTCTGGCATACTTTTCTTGAGAGATAAATGTTAAGTATTTCCTTTGAGTCACTTGCAGTCGCTAGAAATATGTGAGCTCCCCAATCATTGACATTTCAAATTCTAATTTCATATGATTGGAAAATTCATCCACTGATTTCTGCATGCTGCCACCAAATATAATGTCATCGACGTAAACTAGAACCATGAACTGATCTTTCGAATAATTCTTCACATAAAGATTGTGATCTACTCCTCCTCTTTTGAATTCCAGCTTCTTGAGGTAAGAATCCAGTCCAGAGTACCATGCCCGTGGTTCCTGTTTCAGGCCATAAAGTGCATTATTTAGCTTGCAGCCTTTTGATTCATCAACACCAAGAAGAAAACCCACAGGTTGTTCAATGTAGACTTCTTCTTCGAGTACACCATTTAAGAATTATATATTGACATCCATTGGATATACTTTATATCCTCTTTGGAGATCCATGGCAAGAAATAGCCTGATTGACTCCAGTCTAGCCACTAGAGCAATGGTCTCTTCAACATCAACACCATCTATATGAGAATACCCTTTACACACAAGTCTAGCCTTATTTCTGATAAAATTTCCATGATCATCAAACTTGTTCTTGAATATCAATTTTTTTCCAATAACATTGTGATATTTTGGTCTCTGGACAAGATCCCATGTCTGATTCTTGTCAATCTAATCTAACTCTTCATTCATAGCTTTCACCCAGGACTCATCATTTGCAGCTTCTTCAACTGAGGAAGGCTCCACAACTGACAGAAATGCAGAAGGTGTGTTATTCCTCATCCTCCTTGTCTGTGTGGGTGCATTCCTATCTCCAATTATGTTAGATGGATCAATCTCTGCTCTTCGATTTCTCATGTGAGGTTCAGTCGCATTCTCACCATCCAAGACTTCCTCTTCAGATTCTTAGTCTGAGTCAACATCATGATGTGACTGCTGATCGTTTTGAATAACTTCCTCTATTTCTGCATTTGTATTTTCTTCCCGTTCACTTTCTTCCTGACTTTCTATCACATCATCATATGACGTCCTTGAAGCATTTGTACTTTTCTCTTCAATTATTTTAACATCATTGCTTTCCACAATTCTTTCTAAACACTTGTTGAAACACTTGTAGGCTTTGCTGTTCATTGAGTAACCGAGGAAAACTCCTTCACCTGCATTGTCGCCATATTTCCCTTGATTTTCTTCTTTGTTCCTGATAAATCATTTACTTCCAAAGACACGAAAGTATTTTAAAGAAGGATTTCTCCCATTCCAAAATTCATATGATGTCTTCGTCTCACCCATATAAAGTCTCGTTCGATTCTGAATGTACACTGCATCTTGAACAGCCTCTTTCCAGTAATGTCGTGGAATACGACTCTCAATCAGCATAGTTCGTTCCATGTTGTTCACTTGTTGATTCTTACGTTCAAAAACTCCATTTTTTTGTGGAGTTCTCACAGCAGCTACCTCATGCTGTATCCCATGCTTCTCCAGATAATTTTCAAATTAAATGGACGTGTATTCTCCCCCATTGTCAAATCACAATACTTTGATTGTCCGTCTAGTATCATTCTCGGCGATTCGCCGATATGTTTTCATGTAGTCAAGGACTTGTCGTTTTCTGTGAATGACTATCACACATGCCATTCTACTGTAATCATCTATGAAAAGGACAAAGTACCTTTCTCCATGAGTTCCAACAACATTTATCGGCCCACATACATCTGTATGAATCAGATCAAGAAGGTGAGATGCCCTTTTCTTCTTTGGCCGATATGAACTGCAGACCAGCTTTCCATGAATGCAAGCATCATAAGATTTTTCATGCACACGCTTCAGGATGGGAATGTCCATGACAATTCTCAATTTTGATATTTTCTCCATGTCTTGTTTATTGATGTGTCCCAGTCTCTGATGCCACAAATTGTTTTCTTCTTCAACAGTCATGTAACATACATTTTCTTCACTATCAACCTAATACAAGTTGCCTTCTGTTTTTCACCCCTTCATAAGTGAATTGCCTGTCTTTCCCTTGATAATGCAGCCTTTCTGATTAAAAGTAACTATAAGTCTTGAGTCACAGAGTTGACTCACGCTGAGGAGATTATGACATAGGCCATCTATGTAAAGGACTTCAGTCTTCTTTAGTTCTCTATTCTCTAACTCGGTACTTCCAATCCCTTTTATTTTTAGAGCCCCATCATTACCAAATCGTACAGTACCATCAACCGTCCTTTTGATAACCGTTAGCCGTCCCGCATTACCAATCATATGAGATGAACAACCTCTATCCAGAATCCAGGTACTGTTGTTCTTTGTAGCATTGAGGTCCACCTCTGCAAGGTTGGATATCTCAATCTTCTTCCTTTCCATCCATGAGACATTGGATTGAGTATATAGTACCAATGTCCTTTCAATTATCTCTTCCTCATACCCAGGTTATTCATCGTAAAAATCTTCTTCGAGAGGAGAAAACCTGTTTGAAAGAGAAACAATGTCTTGCTGACGAGACTTGACTTGTCTTGAACTTCGGTATGAGGTGTCTATGTCCCCTCTTTTCCTGCAATTAGAAGCCTTATGACCAAAGTTAGAACAACGAAAACAATATCCATAGAAATTGTTTCTTCCATACGAATTAGGATATGAATTTGTTCTCCTTTGTTGAAATTCTATATCTTCTCCATTCAGATAGCTTCTTGACTCTTCACAATAAGACATGGTATGGCCCAGATAGCCACAGAACTGACACTTCATGAGGGGAAATGTCTTCTCACATGAATTTCTCCTCATACCTTCTTCCTTGGGAGAAAAGTTAGACTGTCTGTCTTTTCTAAATGTTTGAGGATAATTTTCAGTTCTCCTTTTAGTTTTGGTTGAGGGTTCCTTTTTTAGCACTTTAAGCAACGTTTCTACATGTTCAACTTTCATCTTATCTTTCTTTTGAATCCTTTCACTTCCAGCAGTTGATGCCTCAGCCTCACAACCAATTATTCTCTTTCCCATGCAAGCATGTCTTTGATTAGTCACGATTTTTCCAACCCCATATGAACCACACTTGGCTCTTGCTAGTAATTCTGCATATGAGAATCTTCCAAACTGTATTTTCTTCCTCGATTCTTTTGGAATTGATTCAGTCTCAAGTTTACTCCTTAGAGTAACAACTTCCTCCTCAAGACCCTCAACAGTCTTGGATTTTTCATCTAGTCTGGAGGTGAGGTCATTGATGACCTTTGCCTACTCTTCAATTATCAGCTTTAGATCCACTACATCCTCATTCCTTTCAATTATTTTAGACTGAACCTTCACAAATTCTTCCAGTCGTTCAACTTCAGCTTTAAGTTGATCAATGTATTCAGCTGATTCTTATACAATAGATTTCCACTTATTGCAGCTCTTGCATTTAATCTTAATCTTATTAACCGCATCCTTAAGTTGCATCTTGGGATCTACACAAGTTCTTAGTTGTTTTTCTCCACCAATATCTTCTGACTTTTCAATAGTGTCCATCATGGAAGCATGGTTCCCAGTTTTGAATTCTGGTTCTTCTTCATCATAGAATTCATTATCATCTTCTTCATCTTCATAGACAAAACTCTTCCTTTGCATTTTATTTCCATATTTAAAGTCTCCCTTTTTGAAGAACCTTCTCTGAGGCTTCTTGAAGCATTCATCTTCAATATCTTTATCATTGTTCTTTCTTAAGCACTGAGAGGCAATGTGCCCAACTTTTCCACAATGAAAACATGCAAGAGGTAACTTTCCTTTGAATTTCCCTTTCCCCTTCTGGAACTTCTATGCAATGAGAGAATGAATTTCTTTTTCTTCTTCATCTTTACCACTACTATCTTTTGAGATTTTCAGTTTATCCATGGCCTTGAATACAATTTCCTTGCTCACATGAGTCGTATCATCTTCTGGGTTGACTCTCATTTCATATGCTACCAAGCTGCTAAGTAGATCATCCAGAGAAAGTTTTAGAAGATCTCTTTCCTCAAGGGCTGACACCTTTGAATTGTACAGAGGTATAAGTCTTCTTAATATTTTCTTTACAATATCTATGTCTTTGATTTCTTCACCTAGACCCCGAATTGATCCAACCACTTCAGTAATTCGATTGAAGAAAGAGTCTGTATTCTCGTCTGGATGCATCTTCAGCTCATCAAACCGATTGTGCAGCACTTGTAGTTTCGCCTTCTTCACTTTTCTATCTCCTTCAAATATATTCTCGAGTTTATCCCACATGGATTTTGCTGAGGTAAAATTCATCACCTTCAGATAGATCTGATCAGAAAGGGCTGCAGTAAGTGCATTTTGTGCTTTAGTATCTGCATCAAGAATTTTCCTGTCTGTTTCAGTCATAGCCAGGCCTGTTGGGTCAGTGACTTGTATTCCTTGCACAGTAGAAAAGAGAACTTCCATTCCAAGAGATCTTAGATGAGATCTCATTCTGTTCTTCTAGATCTAGAAATTACTTCCATCGAAGTGAGGGACTCCCCTGACATTGAATGCATTGCCCATGACGATAAAGGACAGATTCAACACCAGTAACCTCCCTCTGATACCACTTGAAGGACCCCGGGACACCCTGAGAGTGGAGGGGTGAATCAGGGTGACAACTTTTTCTTTTAATGTGATTGATCTTGTTCCCACGTTGGTAGGAAATTTTTGAACCTATATGATGAATATGATCAGAAATCAAACATTCACTTGCACAGAGAAGACACATCCCTTTTTACTTGGTTCACCACTAAGGGATACGTCTAAGGAGCATACACCGACAGGTTGTCAGTCATACCTAAATCCACTATGATTTACTATCTGTAGATTACAGTTGTCCGGGCACAGTCACCCTGTCCCAGGCTCACTACCTTTACAAAGGTTCTGGGATAGCTCACTGCTTCCCTCAGGTCAATCCCGTTGACTCCGCCTGGCTCACTGCCGTTGGTGAAGTCTCACTCAGTTTATAGACATGAAGGTCTCTTCAATAGATAGACATGATGTTCTTTGTCTCCTGTTTGGCATGAGACTTTGCTTGCATCAAATTCCTGAGTTGATGCTCTGTTAAAGTCCAAATTCCATCCACTAATGAATACCCCCTTTTTCTTTCCCTTGTCCACTGGGAAAACAACCTTTGGAAAAGGCCTTCACAAAGTACCCTAATTCGCAAGGCTCCCAATTTTGCAAAGCTCAAACATGCCTTCGCGGAGTCCCTGCCTTTTCGCGAAGCTCAATCGCGAAGCACTCTCACGATGCTCAAGCCTTCGAAATGCATGGCTCTCACGGAGCTCCTGCCTCTTCGCGAAGCTCACTGAGCCAACACGGGGCGCACGCCTTTCGCGGAGCTAGAATAGCCGCCGCGAAGCTCCTCTTTCACGAAGCACACTACCTTTGCGAGAGACCTTTGAAAACAGAGAGCAGAGGACTTTCTTTGAAATTCTCTCTACTTCTCTTGAGGGGGTAGGCCTCTATTTATAGGCGATTCCACCGAACCTTGACCCTTCCGCACAAAGTCAACGCCACGTCATCTCAAATAGCGAAGCTCCAAAGATTCCACCAGAATTCTGTCCAAATCGCAAA
Organism: Viscum album; assembly: GCA_963277665.1. NCBI lineage: Eukaryota > Viridiplantae > Streptophyta > Magnoliopsida > Santalales > Viscaceae > Viscum > Viscum album. The sequence goes on from OY728133.1 coordinate 64,957,800, forward strand.
GCACTTCGGCAATTTTCAGATCACGGAGCTCATCGTAATCGCGGAGTATCACCATCATCATTCCTTCGAACTTTCGCCACGAAGCTCCCTCACAAAGCCCTTCACCGCCGTGATGTGCTTCAACTCTGCCGTTCGCGAAGATTTGACGTAATCACAAAGACTCACCGCCTCCATTCTTCTGGTATTCCTGATTTCCAAACCATGAATCATCTCTTCGTGAAATTCATGCATTTTCCATATTTAATTATGATCTTCATGGAAATCTACTTTTCGCAATGCTCAGCAACTTCCAGATTTTGGACCCCAAAAATTTGGCAAACACTGGGAAATGGCACTACCTTCAATACTGTTGTCTGCTTGAAAGGTATGATCTCTTTGCTGGCACACGATCCGAAATTCAATTGATGATTGACAACAAACACAAACCATACTCTAAATCATGCATAGAAGACCATGGTTCCAACACCAATTAACTCCTGAAATATTCTTCACAAGCTTCCAACCACATGAATTTCACACCATTCTTAGTTATACGAATAATAAGTTATTTTAGGAATGATAAATCCATATGAAGCATCAATAATATTAGGATATACCTAAGAAACATCTTATGTCAAATCATTTATAGGGATACTCCTAGGAAACTAAAGCTCTCACTTTCTATGGGTCTACTGAAACCTCTAACTCTGAGATGATATGACCACAGAAGTGCACTTTGTTGATCTAAAACAGGAATTTAATAAGCTTAGCATAAATATTATGCACTCATAGTGTATTAATCACAATATCAGGATAGATGGAATGGTCTTGTAGAGAATGTGAATACACAAAGATATCATCCACAAAGACTACAATGAATTAATCTATATATAGGTGAAGAAAACCGACTCAGTAGATCCATAAAAACTATAGGTGAGACCGAATGACATCACCATGTAATCATATACAATGTACCCAATACTAAGTCACAGAATGACTACCTTGAGTAGGTCCACTCTACTAGAACTAAGCATAACGAGTTTGATTTCCTCTTCCTTGACCACTACCTCATCATGAGCATTTGGAAGTATGCCTGATGCCTATCTAGAGTGATACTATTTCCCTATTGCAGAACATGGGGTTGGTGTAGATCCCCACTCACTGAGAACCGATGGAAATGTCTTGTAGAATAGATGAATAATCCACATACTACCAAAACCTCTATATTCCACTAGATTTTTTATTCACTAGTTTTTTGAATGTACTGACTTCCCATAGAGGTGACTAATAAAAAATATTTTAGCTCGATTCATCTAACTACAGCTACCAATGTGAGAAACATCAATACGATGATTGCATCCTCTAGAAGAAACATTGAAATATCTAGATTCTAAACTACCATGGCCTGCACCATCAGCTTCCCTCATTTTTCTCTCAGTAATAAGGGCCCAATTAACTATCTTAGAAATAGTAGTTAGCCTAAAAATATTGATATATGATCAAATACTTTATACCATACCATCATCGAATTAATTAGTGGTCATAAGATCATCACCCACTAGAGTCATTGAAAACCACTACAAATCAATAAAAGGATATGAAGACTCCATGGAAGATATGGCTCCATGATATAGGTTCATAAAATATATAGCATAGTCATTCTTCAAAGTATGCGAAAAGAAATATTCATAAAATATCTACCGTAAATATTCCCAGACGATGTCTTGATATTGAAATGTGTGGGTAATTACATCCCACCATATCTTGGAAGAATCACATAATAAATAAACAATGATTTTGACACTCCACTCTAAAGGTGTCTCCATATTATCAAAGATAGAAAGAATGGAATCCATCCATTACATAGCGACATGTGGTCCTCCATCCTCCAAAAAGGTCAGAGGATTATGATTTGGGATCTTTTGAGTTATCTCTTCCATAGTCAGGGTAGGTCAAGAAACACCATGAATATTTTGTATCATGTAAAAAATTCCTTCATGGAACTGGGCGTCGGTGCCTATATTAGGAATAGGAAGATGTTCCATAGGTGGAACACCATGAGGTACCACTGGGGACTTAGAGGCCACCACCTCTGGTGCATGGTATTCACCACTTTTAGGGAATTCGACATGAAAATTTAGTGGTGGAAGGATACTACATTTCCAAAATCTTGACTTAGAAGATAATTTATTAGTTATAAAGCTCATATATAGATTACAAGGAAAGGTACATAGCCTTCCTAGGAACAAATCAAACCACTATGAATACTCCAAAATCTAGGTCTAGGTGATGAGTATTAAACCATAACATTCCATAATAAGGTAAGAGACACCCCATCTACCCACTACTATGGACATGTCAGGGTCGAGGACTCGTATCACACATATAAGATAACCAATTCACTTCAACAGTTCAATTCATTTTGAATTTGTGCTTGTAGATAGATTTAAATATATTTCAATGGTTAAATTAGATAGATTACAATTTAAAATTTATAAGGTCCTATAATCCTTATAAATTGAAATGTGGCGTCTACTTAATCCTATCCATAACACATTATATCCCAAGCGACTAATGGTCTATGGATCAACGTGCCAAAGATGACAGATAATGGTGTCTGAAATAACCTATATAGGTAAAAAATGTTAGGTTAAGGATGACACTCTATGTTTAAATTATGTAATCTTAGTTTTGTATGAAACAAAATTACATTTCCAAAAAAATAATACAAGCATTTACTATATGAAACAGGGAAATGCACGTAGGAATGTAAACATGGAATGACATAATTAATGGTATATAAGTCCTATTATTCATATAATGATGCATCTAAGGAACACCCTAATTTCACCAGGATAAATAAAAATAAATCTCATTGCAATAAAACCAATAATATTAACATCATAATATATGTGTGTCACCCAATGATGAAGTTGTATCAACTATAATAGGTGAAAAATCAGAATAATAATAACCCATCCATGGTAATTTGGGATCTCCCTGTAAATGGGTTAGATACAACCATGAACAGTCTCATTACAAAATTACATTACATCCTAGTCTCGTATCTAATACCCAAATAGTAATACAATGGAAAAAACCACTCTGAGAACCATTTTGTAATATATAGACTTGGGATCCACTTAACTCATGGATGAGCCGATGGGTAGTATGGCCTCAAGCATGTCTCCCGATACACTGGAGCCTTTCGAATAATAGCGAGGGTATAAGGTGGTAAATTATGGAGACAATACTATTATATCATAGTGGAACAATGAATATAATAAATAAATAGACAATAATAGAATCATAATATGAACATGAACTATAATGGCTGAACTAGTAACCCACCACAACAGAATCATATACAACAGTTATAACTATAAACTATGAAAGTTTAAATAACTAAGAAACTAGATAATAAAATAAAAATATAAGTGGACGAGTTAGATACATGATTATGTCATGGAATGTTGACATAAAAATAAGAAACATGTGAAAATCATATACAACATTATAAATAAAAGTACAACAAAGACAAAAGACATCATCACTCGAATCTCCAGTGTATTCTTACTCCTCCTCTCCCATAATCAATGTTATAATTAAATTTTATAAAATATATGTAGTAGGGACCATTCCTTAGACATACCTATAGAAAAGTAAGACACTCAGTTACCAATGGACGCCTTAGTAGGGTTTGAGATAAAATCCCAGTAGACCACCATAAACGATGTCTAGAAGTAATCAAAGAAGTGTACATAGTTAAGAAGTGTGCATATACAACTGAAAAATAAACAATGCTGAAAAATACATACCAACCAGCTCAGGTCCTTAAGGAAACTTTATAACAACACAAGCATGACATAAATGGATATTACAACATTTTAGATGAATATTATAATACATTACAAAAATAAATTCCCCAAGACCATAATATTTTAGTGTCTTTGGAAACAGGGAAACAAAATATTCTATCCTCTTGAATGATCTCCAACATCTCCCATAATGATATCTATCTCTATTACATATACCTAAAACCTTTCTCAATAACCCGGGAATGGAAACATTATAAATGGGTGAGCCTAAATTCTTAGTATGGGTAAAAACAGGAGACATGTAAGAATAATAATGAGCATAAGGGTATGATAACATGATCATGATAATGGAAGATCATACCCTATAAATCAGAGAATATATAGATGAATAATGGTATAAATATTTTCAGGCCCGAATCTTAAGGAAATAAATAACATAATCTATGAAAGCGTAACAAAAAAATAAAACATGGAATTGTGGTAGACACATAAGAATATAATATTATTTACATAGTATCCATGGAATTGCTGCCAAGACAATATTGGAAGTATGGGTCCAGTCCCCATACCATCATGGTAGTCATGGTTAACTCCCATGGTTATCTTAGTAGCATGATTTCACTCCTCATACCATCTTTCTATCCATGGTTCACTCTCGTGCCCATCTTAGCAGTCAAGGTTCATTCACAATAACATCTTAGTCTATCCCATGAGATATAAATCTTTACCCAATTAATTAGAGGGAGATATATTTCCCTACCATGTCGGAGTGAAATCATACATACATGTTACAAAATATCAGAAACAATCATATAACAACCCATACAATTAAATTAGTATCATAAACATGTAAACATATCATAACTGGTGCAAAAAGATAAAAGTTTCATAATAATATCATCCAAATAATAACCCTTGAAAGAGAAATGGATATCATAAACATATAACCTGTGAAATAGAAACATATTTTATAAACATATAACCCGTGATAGAGAAAATGATTTCATAAACATTTAACCCTTTAATGGAAAAAGGATTTCCTAGGCATATAACCTGTGAAAGAGAAATATATTTCACAAAAATATTACCTTTGAAAGAGAAATAGGTTTGATAATGACCATGACATTATGCATAACCCATTCATAGAAAAAATATTAATGGAACATTTAGATAATTTTCTATAAGGGCATGATTAACATCAACAGATATCATCTTAGATGGAAAATAATTTTGAAATATATTTCAAAAACGTTTCTTGAGGAAAATATCCTTTCTTATTTGAAAAGGGATTTTTAATACATAAAACCATTTGGAAATAATTTTATTATAAAACACATGGAAAACTTATAAATAATAATTGAAATAATATTGAAATATTTTTTCTTGAAAACTAATAAAATAAGCTTCAAAACATTTTAAAAATCATTTTGTTCAAAAACACATTGAAAAATTATAAATAATTCTTGAAAACAATTTGAAAAGCATTTCTTTGAGAATAATTTGAAAACATATAAATATGGAATAACCATTTTTTAAAAACCATTTTTTGAAAACATATAAAATAATATTGAAATCAATTTGAAAACAATTTTATTTTAAGACTTATAAAACAATCATGGAAATTTTTTGAAAACCATTTTCCTTGAAAGTTATAAAATAAGATTGAATACATTTTTAAAACAATTTTACTTGAAAACTAATAAAAGGAGCATGAAAATATTTTGGAAATAATTTTATTGAAAGGTATATTTTAAAAACACTTTTTAAAAATTAACTTTTAAACATGAAAAGAATGATTCAAATAATTTATGGTAGATAAATCCATACATGTCATACAATGTAAAAATAACATTCGTTTTTCATTGTAAAATGGTTAGAAAAATACCTTGTTTGGAAAAAGAAAAGAAGTTTCATTTGAAAAAATTGGTAAAAGAAGAAAAGGGTATGAATTAATTTTAAATATTAAATGATAATGGTAAAATATTCTTGGAAACCATTTTTATAAAAAATGGTTTTGAAGAAACACATATTTTTTACCAAAGAGAGGGTGAAGTCGGGATTTCTAAAAAATAATATTAACTATATTATATTCCAAATTTTGGAATAAATGGACCAATATATGAATAAATTATTAATAATAAGAGGATAATAAAATTCATGAATGTACTTGAGAGATATATCATAATATTTCAACAAAGGAAGCATAAATATAAAAAATCAAGAAAACCGATGAGATTTCTTCAATAAAATATTATAACATGGAAACATGGGATCATAATATACATGTAAGAAAAAAAATAATATGAAACTTAAAATATAATGAAATGAGTAATATTCATCATATAAAACACAAAATGTAAGTATATACACCATAAAAGAGAATTTAGGTGCATAATAAAACAAGAGACTCAAAGAAGAAAAAATGAGACAAAACTATTTCACCGATTTGGTAACTTTTGAAACATAATATCAACTATAAAAAGATAATAAAATAAAAATTTTATCACCCATAAAGTTAAGTATATGATACATATAATAAAATCATGGGTAGTATATACACCACACAAAATTAGAGAGTGGATAACATATTACGTATCTCACCAAAATAAAAGGTGAGATGAAATACACTTACCTTTTGTATTGACTCTCCACGTACTCATTCAAGCCACCTGTATAATTAATATAAATTTATTATAAATTATTTACCGAAAAATATTATTATATCTAATACCATATATGGTTTTATTATTACCTTATATTACCTGCTTGTTAATAATCCAATATTAAGGTTTCACTTCGAGTAATATTCAATTTTCTCTTCACATGTATCTTAATTTGTTATATAATTGGTCATTATAATCATATCCTGATTAAAGAATTTAAAACATGATATAAATATCATGTATATCCATAATATTTATATAATAATAATCTATATAATATAGAAGTATGAAATGGAATACACCATTCATAGAGATGGTATGCCGTATGTACACATGAATGATGTTCATGTTTTTATTATCATATTGAAATAAGGAAGGTAAATGAAACATATATATATATATATAATTATTGTAGTATAATTATTATGTCATGTATATAATTTAAGTTCACTAAACCCATCCTTATCACAAAATGTAAAGTAAAAAAGATATGTATTGAAAGATGAATACATAAGATTAAATAAATAATAAATATTATATATAACATATATAAATTGAGTGTCCATAATAATTTCCACCATGATAGGTGGCAAGGAAAATTGAACAATCATCATTTAGTGAGGTGGTAGTTCACTGTACACGTAAAAAATTTGTTCGTTTCCCATTTTATGGAGGTGTGTGTATGTGTTGGTAAAATAATTGAAATAAAAAATAATAGTATATTTATGATACTTTTCTTTATTATACAATCATTTTCTAAATATATTTTAGGTTGTGGAGAAGTAAAATGAATGAATGGACTTGAAAGAAGACGTTACCACTTAATCGGGTAACTCCTTTTGGTTTGTGCCAAAAGGCTTCCTTGGATTACCTTACTTGAAAGGAGAGTATTATAGGTGGAAAATAGGGATTTTTTGGAATTTTAATGGTAAGATATTTTCCTATCCTAATAGGTTTTATATGTCTGATGATGTGGGAGAAGTGGTGGCCTTTTATAGGGAAGGAAAAGGACTCACATGGAATTTTTGAAAACAAGTTAGGTGTACACATGTAATTACATAAAAAAGACATAAAAACCATCCTAAATCAATAATATAATGTGTATAGAATAAATATGTATATAAAATGTTGTTTTTAAAACTTTATATGTCATTTTCCCCCTAAGATCAACATTTATTCCCTAATTAGGCTTATTTTGACATTAGTCGCTGTGATTAATTTTAACCACTTTTACTAATATTTTGGATAAACAATTTATTTTATATTATTATAACATAAATATTATACTAATTAAATTTTTTATGTAGTTTTTTCTAAATTTTTTCTAAATAATTAGAAAAATTATGATTAATGATATTCCCATAGATGAGATGAAATTACGAGTTTTTAAAGTAGTAAGAAGTTCAAAAGTTTTTTATGTTTTTATATTCAATTTCAAACTTTAATTGATTATCCTGACCATAATTTCATTAATATATGTTTAATTGATAAAATGAGACCTTAAAACAAATTTAAAATATAATTTAATATTAATAATTATTTACATGAAAAAGCAGTTTTTAACTAAAAAGTAGTATTTTTCACTATTCATCAAAAAAATGAAGTTTCTCAAAAAAATACCAAAAATTCAACATAAGATAATTTCATAATTATAGATTAAAAAAATTATTTTTATTTTATAAAATTAAATTTCTATATGTGCCTAAAATTAATTTTATTATTTTTTATAGATGGACAGGAATTGCAGTACATTGAATTTTTAAACATATAAGGACATTACAAAAAATTATAACTTTCATTATCAATATGTTTTATATATATAAAACTATTATAAAAAATATTTTAAAATTAGTTATTTATATTAATATAACTATGTTTAATGAATAGTTTTTAATTATATCAATTTAAACAATATATAATAAAATGATGCTTTGTAGAAACTCTTTGTTGTGTGTAACATATTCCAAGTCGCTGTAGTGTGTAGAACAAGACATGTCAGTCTTGCATTTATGGAAAGGTAATTCAGTTCCATTAAAAAGGAATTTTTAACTTATTACTTATATATATATATAATTAACTATTTCCACTGTCACGTGAAATAAAAAATTATCCGAAAGATATATTATTTTGAAAAAAAAAATAACTCAAAAAATATCAGGGAGTTACATTCTACCCCCTTAAAATGAATTTTGTCCTTGAAATTATTTTGGGTTATCAATGGTTTACTACTTGAAAGTTATATTCATTGAAACCCAGATCATAAATATGAATACTAAAACTTCCCCTAAAAAGGGAATGTTGGAACCATAAAAGTTAGCCAAAGTAACATATAACTAGGTTTCCACAAAGGGGAACATAAGTTGGGAGTGAAGATTGGACATGGAGGAAAAGGGTAAATATTTATAGGAAGTGATTGAGGTCATCAACCATAAACAGGTGAATTATCAAATAATCTTTTATGGCCTCAATGTCTTAAATCCAGTTTTATTTTTAAGGCCATCAGTTCAACAAAAATTAATTTATTAGGACAAAAATTTTTATTTTGATCATTTTTGTAACATTGAGTAATTCTTTTATTAACCAAGAAGATATGGAAATACAGTTACATGATATATTTCTTTAAAAAATATCATTCATTAGTTATGATTTTATAAATTTATAATTCATCCATTTCTTCGAGAAATGGATGTCTAGAAATAAACTTTGATGCCCAAAGCACTAAAATACATTTTTATAAAACATTAAATTTAACAAAAAACGAACAACATAACTATTTATCAATAAATACTCTTAAAAATCAATATGGTTAATCCATTAATCTTTAAAATATAAAGTTACACTACTTTTTCATCATAAATAATTATTCATCAAAAATAATTATACATTAACTAGGGCATCGCGTAGCCCAGTGGTAAGTGGAAACCCCTTATTATCCTTTGGTCTTGGGTTCATGACCCGCTGCCTTTCCAGACATGGTTGGTTGTCACCTGATTTACATGATGTAATTTTCTAAAACTTCACTAATATAATTTATAAAATAAAATATTTTGGAAATCCTTGAAATAAGGTTAATCAATAAATATCATTTTAACTAGGGTTTTCAATACATAATCAATGCATAAATATTTCCTCGGATGTTTAACTTAAACATTTCATGAATGGTCAACCTTATGACTCTTTTGAAATATGAAAATCCAAAAAATTATATAGAGTCACAAAATCTGATAAACATTGATTCCCCCATATATCATAAATTAACTCTTGGTTGTCATATTCTAAACAAGTAAATACCCCCATCATATTTTCCCATTAAAGATGGTAATAACCTTAATTACAGTAAATACTTATTAAAAACATGCATAATTTTTTAATCAAAGTATATTGAATTTATTCCATAAATAAAAAAATGTTATGAACTTTATCAATGAAACCATAATACACCTATGAAAAAGCCATTAATTAGTTCCAAGGTAACTAGTACCATCTTATTTACTTATTAATATCCCACATATATTTATCCAAACAAAATCCATTAACTATACTAATTCTTGTAAATTTCATACCCCATGTCAACTCCACATCATTTCACCCCTACATGTCGCCCTCTCCTTTACTTTAGTTCATACTCCTAGAAAACCCTTACCAATTCCCACTAACACTGCCTAAAAATTTTCTCCCACCCCTCATGATTTCCAATCTACCTCCTCAACTCTTATCTCCACCTATGTCTCCCCAACTCCCCTCTCCACCTCTAGCTCCTCGAATCCCCTCTCTACCACCCTCTCCATCTCCCTCTCCCTCTATGATGATTTTGAATTTCTATTTCTTTTATAATTTTTTTGTGTGTGTTATTAGTGTTCAATGTCTATCCTTTTCAATAGAAAGGTCATGGATCTTGTTATTGACTCCATGAAGGATCATTTCTGGAGGCAGATACAGATCTCCAATAAGAAGGGGTTAATTTCATCTAGATCAGGTTTTTCCTAATCATTTTACTTTACATTGGCACATTATCACTCTCTTTCATCATATTTATTATGTTTCCTTATACAGAGCTTCAACATTCCTCCTCCTAATATCCCTTTAATACTATATTTTTTTTCCATTTCACTTCGCTTATCGACAATAGAATCTCCTCCTATTGAACCTCCTAATGATTTCATCTCCTCTCTATAATAATTGCATGTCCCCCTTCCACCATGCTTAACATTCTAATCACTCTCTCTTATGATGATTGCTTCCAGCTACAGTCATATTTTGGTTGTTGAAATCCATGAACCCATAGGTCATTCACCTAAAAATACCATCTCTTCCTCACTATAAAAGGATCGATTTCATTATTTCACATTTTAGTTCGATGTCTACAAAACCTAACTTTTTCTGTCTAGCCTATTCCTAAATGTTTCATCCTTACTGGGTATGTCCTCATTCTTTTGCATCAGCTCTACTGTTTATGTCATACTTATATAGGTAATAATTTTACCTACCGATTTGTTTTTATATACAATCCTTTAAATTTTTGGAACATATGGATTTTTACTACCTCACCTAATAGAAAGTGTTTTCTATATTGTTTTCATTGCACATTTTTTACTTTTTGAAATAATGTTCTTTGAATTTTTGTGTGTCTAAAAAGTATTATTTTTTTGAAATGTATATATTTTAATGTTTTATTTTTTTATTATAATTTGCAGTGACAATGATATTTAGAAAAATTATGATTTTATCTATTTTTGGGTTACTTGAAGAATTTTTTTTAATTTTCCTTCGATTTAAGAACTTTTATAAACAATGTGATCTATTTTTACTAGGATATTTAGAGAAATGTAAGTGGCTGTAGTTAATAATAGTTTTTAAAATATTCACCATATTTTATTTTCTAGGTAACAAATTATTGGAAAAGATTATTATTTCACATTTATTTGAGAAACTAGTATGGGCTCATTTTCATTTTGTTTATCTATTTTTATATCATAATTTTATTTATGTATAATATATACTTTTTATTTATTACATTAATGCCCATGAAATTTTTAAAACAATGTTTTTTTCATTATTTTTTATACCTAAATTGTATTCTATTTTGAAAAGTATATTTTTCATAATTCATTACTTCTAATTATTTGAACTGATGAAGATTTTTGAATTTTTTTGATTTTATCCATCCTTGTATTAACTGGTATAATTTCATGCAATTTCAACTCTAGGATTTTTGAAATTTTTTAAATAATTTTCTTTGTGTTATTGTTCATTTCTGAACTATTATTTCTCCACAGAACATATTTGCATAGTTAAATAGTACTCTTTTTTCATTTTCCATTTGACTCATCGACTTCAATGTTCTCTCTTTTCATTTTTAATAATGTTTTGTTGTATAGTATTTTCTATAATGTACTCATTTTGGAATTATTTTTTCAAAAAATTTCTCACCATCATCCCTCATCCAAATACAATTGATTCATTTAGGATATTACTTCATTGTGAGTGAATTCCACTACTATTGTTCTTCACTTTCCCTTAACCGGTTTGTGCATTCATGCAATCAAAATTTTAATAACCTATTGATTTTTTTAGGGTAGACTATTCATTGTTCCAGTACACCATTAACTTTTATAGCATATATAACCCTAACTAAAATTATTGATCACTATTTAATTACATAGATGTTCCAAAACACCATATACTATTTTAGTATAGGTAATCCTTATTGAAAATATTGAAAAATTCCTATATAGTTTTTTTTTATTTTAGCCTATGTATTTAGCCTTCAACTATTTAGTCATATGATGTTAATTTCACTGAATTATTGATTTTTTCATTTGATAATATAAAAACATGAATTTATTTCCATAAATTAATTTTCACAATGTGTTTCTTATTTCACTTCCAGACTACTAAAAAGGAGAAAATTATTTATGTTATGTTATCTCAATAATTTAAACTAATTCAATTTGGTTTTAGGTATGGACAACAATATTACCTTCAAAATTTTAATTCTAAATTTTATTATTACTTTTAAATACTTTAAATTCATTGCCTAAATTCATTTCAATTTCTTTTTCTTATTTCACTTTATATAGTTTACAATGAAGAAACTTGTTTTATGTGATCTCAAGAAATTAAAATAATTCTATTTGGATTCTGGTATGAAATATGAGTTTCCATTCATAATTTTATTTCTAATTTTTATTATTGGTATTACAATTTTTATACTATACAATTATTTCCCTCAAAAACATTTCACCCTCCCCTTCGAATCCATTTTTTTTCTATCATCGTGTATGATATTTTCTTGAGGAATTTACTTGTGTTATTTTATTTTTTATTTTCATTTAATATTTTTTTTCTTTTGAAATTTTATAAAATACTTATTCCCATGCTACCACTTTTATAAAAAATTATAGGTTAGTTATAAATTGAATTATCTTTCAAAAAAATTGCTGTTTTTTTTTCAATTTTTGTATTTTTTTTTCAAATTCTGTATATATTATGATTTATGGTTTCTTGGCCATTATTCACTTCTTAATATTTGAATTTTTAGATTTTTTGGCCAACATGAACTATTTCATCATAATATACATGATCTACATGCATAAACACATGCATAGGAAAATAATAAAGACACCCAAAAATGATTTCAGAAGATACGATGGATCACTTTTCTTAGTCATCCTCTAGTTTAAGTCATTTTTTATAATTTATTTAATTTAGATCCTTAAAATCCCCCTTTGATTTTTTACCTTATGGGTTTTGTTTTTATCGATTTATTTTCTATCACAACAGTCTTATTGTTAGGATGGATCTAGAACATCATATTTGCGACATGATAGGATAATAATCCAGTGCTCCAATTATGAGGATGCTCTTGGGTGTGTATGAAACCATGTTACAATAGACACAATATAAACTTTTATAATATGTCAACTCTGTTTTTTTATATTGGTTTGGAAGAACCATTTTTTGATTCTTTCTAAATACATTATATTTTCCATATCTCATATGTTGGTTATCTAATATATTATATACAGATATATTTACAACATGATTTCAAGGATGAAATCTTGCCCGATATAAAATATAGAAAAATAAAATAAAAATTTGAAGCCCTTATTTCTTGATGTTCATTATATTTATATTTTTGTTTGTCAATACAAGCAAAATGACATCATTGCAATAAAAATTAGGTTTGGTTTTTATGTAATATTTTTTAATCATTATTATATTCCCCTTTGATTCATAAATAATTTATTGTTGAACACCAAGACAATTTTTCCTCTCATTGCACAACCATGCTCTACTAGAATTTTCATTTGGTTCTTCACTTTATTGGGCTGTGCAATGAAGATCACACATTAAACACAAGAAGTTATGAGTGTAATGTCCAAGTGGTGATGATGGAGATATTATTAACACAAATATAGTAGAAAAATGTTCGATTTTAGGAAAATGTATGCACTTAAATGCGATTTAATATTCTATATGAAGTTGTTCTCTATAGAGCATCATATTTGTATTTATTTTTCAGTATAAAAAAGCCACAAGGGTTATGAATGGGGCTCATAATTGATGATACAATGGTGTCGAGTGCATGGAATCTTGATCCAAATGTGGGGATGATGATAAATGGTAGAAATGACCACTGAAGGTGTGGCTTTAGCATATAGGCATGGTTTGTAGAGCGATGATAAATAAAAAAATTGTGAAGGTGATGGTTAAAATTGCATAGCTAAAGGTTCTGGATCTAGAATAATAGAAAAAAAAGGAATGGAAGTGCTGAAAAAATCATGTATGACTATGTGGAACTAAGGTTTCTATGTCTTAAAACTATCACACATTATGTATCATTTTGAGTCATTTCATATATCTCTTCCTTTACACTATGTTTTACACATTGATATCACATAGGGTGTGATTGCAGTTCCCACACCATGTTCTATGGAACCACACATTCCATGGAGTGGAAGAGTATATGCCTAACCAACCTAATTGACATTGGATGGGGTACACATCATATTACATGGGTAACAGTATATACCCTGGATATTATATGACCGAAATAGAATATGTCATGTACTATATTTTCAAGTTACTATTTCCCTACCCTATTTTTTTAATTACAACTACATTATGAAATTATATTTTTTCAAATCTTCAAATAATGAAAATCATGACAATATCCATCGGTCAGGGTCAACATAATCTGAATTCAAAATGGATTTCTTAACCTTCCACTCCATCATGTTCCTCTTGATATAAATTTTCTTTGTGTTCAAATTTGTGATTACTGACATTTCATACTTTAACATTACTCATTCATTTTATCCCATAGTTTCATGTATCCGAATCATTGCATTTTCAATTTTTCTTTAATGGTTCATTAGATATTACATTAATGTCACAATTACATTCAAATATTGATGTTTTTGAAGATAATGTCACTAAATGATTAAGACTCATGGTCAGGTTTTTTATTCCTTCCATTTTTTTAAATTGTCATTTTGAAACATATATTTTATTGTATTTTTAGGTACATTTTTATCACTGGTGCACACCTCATAATCAGAGTATTTGACATTTTCTTACAAATATCATCATGAATCGAATAAATCTTTTATTAAGAGGTGATTCAAGTTATTATTGTAGTTTACTGTGTCCCTACCATATTTTTTTAATTACATGTATATTATGAAATTATAATTTTTCAAATATTCAAATAATGAAGATCATGTGGGACAATATCCATCACTCTTGGTCAACAAAAGGTGAATTAAATACACATTTATTTTCCTTCCAACTACTCATTTCTCTAAATTTTTAATACTTCCATTCAATTATTTTATTCGTTCCATTTTTGCCAATTTTCATTTTATAGAATATAGATCACTGTATTTTCAGGTATTTTTTGGTCATTAGTGCACACCTCATAATCAGAAAGTTTGAAATTTTCTTCCACTATCATCATGATTTGAATGAATCTATTATTTAGAGGGGATTCAAGTTATTTTTATAGGTTATTGTGGCTCGTAAAAAGGTGAACCAGTTATTGGTGTCTATGTGTTTTATACATCTAATTATCAATACTTCTTTGGATTGAGTGCCTTGTTGGTTAATTTTCTAAATGTATTCATATATTCATTTTTGTTATGATATTTTTATTTGAATTTATTTTTGTAAAAATGATTCTCAATTAGTAAAATATATGAAAATATAAACTAATTAAACATTAAACAAAGACAATACATAAATATTATTTTCAAATATAGTAATTTTATAATGGATGGATTTGACTTTTATGATTGAAAATAACACAAAATTCATAATCTTATCATGATTAAAATATCAATATTTCATCCTAAATAAAATTTTTCTTCCAAAAACTCTATCTTTTGAATTTCACATGAAAAAATATGGAATAACCCTTGGCTAAGTAGAATGTCTAAACAATTAAAAATAACCATGCATTACGATTAAGGAACTTGTAATACTATGACATTATATTTATCATATCATTTATATTTAATTATTGTTATCATTTTTAATAGGTGGATTACAGTGATCATGATATTTTTTCAGTGATAATTAAATAATTTATAATTTTGAGGGATACTAGACATCATGAAAATAATAATTCATGGAACCAAACTGCTCCTTCTCGATGAAGGAATCTTTAGACATCTTATCTACACATTGATGGAAGATTCCCAGCTTTTTATCATCCAAGTTTTTTTGGGGTTTCACATTACCTTATAACATACACATTTAACAGAAGATCCCAAGCTTCATATCATACATGTTTTCCTTATACTATTTATTTACTATGATTTTACTCATTACATATTCCAATATATTATTCATTGATTTTATTAAAACATAAGATTGAAATTCTTTTGTCTTGATACATAGACATGATATTTATCACTGTTTATAAGAATACCTTATTTGAAACCTTATTTGGATATATAAAATGGTAAAAAAATATGAGGTATTGAATCCTTAAATGGGGTAAATTATTGTCTAAAATCATCATTGTTGTAAGTGGTTAGGATTATATATTCATGTTTGTTTTTCTCTCTAAAATATTTATATGGGTATAAAAAAGAATTTCATCACTTATCTTCTCCATTTTTAGTTGAGAGAGGGAACTAAAGATTTAGTGAATCCATTACCCATCTTATTATAGGATTATTTTCTTTATCAATTTGAGATGAAAATAGTTTGTTTAAATTGGTACCATGATTTATTATTTCAATTTATCTGGAGTTTAAAAAATATGGAAGCTTCCCTACCATCAATTGTAGTTGTGGAGGATCTATAAATATTGGTGCTTCCTTAAGATAATTTTACTAGGATCATGGAACTTGAAACACAAATAGAGAAAATATGTTTATGTATTTGTTGATTAAAAATAGAAAACATATTCATCACTGGACTACGATTATTTTATAATTTTTTTAAAAGGAACAAAACTGTTCCTTTATTAATATATATAGTAAATGGAACTAGGATTCTGTTACTAATCAATGGTATAGTCTTTGGTTCATATTTATATCAACACTCTCCATAATTTTGATTAAAATAGACCGTTAATATTTTTATAGAGATTACAATTTTAGTTTCATGATCAATTAGATGATCAACATGATTTGATGTTATCCTAGATGCTTATCCAAGAAAGGATATAATATAAATAAAATAATATTTTGATATAACATTTCTCATCTTGAAAATTAACTTTGTTGGACTGGATTTATGTTTACATTATATAGTTAATAGAATTACTTCATTTGTAACTAAAATCACTTATAGGGGAATAATTAGTATTATAAAGTGTTTCATGAGTCTCTAACATTCCATTGGGAATAACAATCACTAGTAGGGGAATAATGAGTATTATAATGTGTTTCCTGAATGTCTCTAATATTATATAAGGAATAAAAAATTACATCTAATGATAGATAAATAGAAGAATTGAAATTTAATTAAGTAGTTATATTTGAGGAATATTTATGATTAATATACACTATTATCCTATAAAAAATATGTATTTTAGCTGATTCTATAGGAGGAAAAATATTTATTTCTTATAAATAATTTTTAGTAGTATGTATCAAATATAGTTTAAGATTTCAAATATATTTTTTATATGATTAAACATAAACTATATTTGTTATTTAAATAGTTTATGATAGTTATAACACATATATAATATTAAAAGGTATGTTCCAGTGTAAATTGTTTCTATATGGATTTATTCCTTCATTATTATAGTTATGTTCAGCTGTATACACAAAAGCTCTTGTTATCGAGTATCATCTTACTAAGAAGGGGTTCAAAATACATTCATGGAGGTTTTCTCTATTGGTTCATAACCTCGATGTGAATGTGGCGAATATAAAAGTGGGTGGAGAGTTCATTGTGTCATGTAAATAAGAGATCCTCATTGCTCTTTGAGTTCTACCTAGGTCTTCCCCAGTTCTCTATTAGAGCCTATATGTGGTTGCTTTTGAATATAAATATATATATATCTGTATTCTTACAAAAACTATGTTACATGTTTTATTATGGAAGATATATTTTGTTTATGCATAAGGATTCAAATGAGGAATTATAGTATGGAATCTATATTTGTTTCAATATTATTTAGTTTACATATTATGAAACCAACCATCACTTTCCAACAATATGAGGTTCGTTTCTTAAAAAGCATATAACTTATCTTTAATAAATATTAAACTATGATCACTAATTTTTTTAAGTACATGTAGAGGTTTATTGGGTATCTTATCATTAAATTTAATTGAGCAATTTCACTTGTTAAATTTTGAATTTTCATCTTTATTATTTTATTTTAATTCAATTATATGTTCATGTATTATTGTTTACATATTTATCTTGTAAAATACCATTTACTTCTATTTGGTATTCCATGATTTTAAAATTTAGATGATTCACATGAATTATCTTTTAGTTTAATGGATATCCTTGGAGAAAATGTTTTTTTAAAGTTCTAAATTATCAATTACATTACAAACTGAAAAATATTGTTACTGTTTTTATTTTTACATGTAAATTAAAATAAATGAATGTTTTCACCATAAATTTATCATTCTTCTTCTAGGCTAGCCATTGTAAATGTATCACATTCTCATCCTTCTATAATTATATTATTTTTAAATCTTTTCTTCCATATTAGTTTACTCTATCACAATTGCCTATTACTCTTCATTTAATCATATTTTCTAGGATATGTTAGCCCTATTTCTATTTGAAAACATTTTTTTCTATCTAATTTATTGTACTTATTATTAAAATTATATATTTTTTGACCAACTTTTTTGAACATTGAGATGAATGGATAGAAATAATTTGTTAATTTTCACTAGAACATGTTCATAGACGATTTCATAAAAACAAGTATTTGGATAAATAATATAGATTTGAAGGAATCCTGATAGGCATTAAAAATATTAGAATCACCATAGATAAATAAAGATTTTTTTTTGAATTGAATGATAGATCCTTACATGCAGTCCTCCAATAAGTATCACTTCACTTATAAGGGATCATGTTTTTTCTCCTTAATATCTTTCACTCCTAATTTTGGTATTTTTATAAACTTATATCCAACAAGTATTTCTTATATTATAATGGCTCATGTTGTTTCTCCATAATCTCATTTACCCATGATTATGATATTTCTTTAAACTTATTAATTACTATGATGACTTCTATATAAAAATTCCATTAATTCAGTGGTATTAGTATCATATGAACAATTATTTTTTTAAGATTCATCAATAGTAATAATAAATATATAAAAAATATATATAAAAAATATAGTTTATAAATATTTATATTTCATTAAACTATATCATTTATATCATTTCAATACTGCATGAAGTTATTTAATGTTTTCATTCAACTTGCAGTTTAGTAATTCTTCTATTTATCTTCTACATTAAAAAATTCCATTTGTCAAAAATATTGTTCTATAATATATACTTCATAAATAAATTGGTTAAATTTATATAAATCTATACACTTAAATTCACATCTATCATTATATATAATTTATCCAGATACATATGTCTACTCCAACATTCACTCCATTTCCATGTGTCACAGTAGAACTTCATTTCTTTTTCCAATTTCCTCAATCTCCCAAACATTGACACAAATTCAATATATCATAATAGAAAAACAATTTGACATCTGTGTGAGTTTTTTTAATTAAATTCCTATGTCATGAAAATACATGATTTGGGTACTAATTATCTCAACATAAGGAATATATTAAGGGTTATCATTCCCTTAATCAGGTGTTTTCCATGTACATCAACTTTCCATTATATATATTTTTTATTCCATAATTACCATCTAACGTGTTATTGTAAATACATTGGGAAAATCATTAATTGAACAATCCTTATATATTTCAACTTTAATACAACATACTTATTGAATACAAATACATAATTTTTTATTATTATTTCACTTCATCCTTTTCCCATTAGCATGGATACCTCATCATATTAAAAAAAAACTTATTTCCTTTCATATTTCATATGTAGTCTTTTAATCACTAGAAATGTAACCATTACTCATACCACCTTTTTATCCTCTTCTTCATATTTCCTCTTGGGACATTTAGTAGAGTAATTAAAATTTATTCCACACTTAAAATACTCAACCTTCAATGACTCCTTAAGAAGGCCTATATTTTCATCTATTTTGATAACTGAAATCATCATTTTTCACGTGCAGTTAATTTTATTATTTCCTTTTCTATCATTAAAACATTTCTGTGTTCCACTAATAAATTCAATTATGTGATTATTTCAACATTCTTGACAATAAGGAAACTGAATCTTATTTCCTAAATTGTTTATATTGCATGAACTCTCAATAAACTCTTTCTTTCTCTTCCCTAGTGAGTCTGAGAGTTGGATATAGTACACATTGTTAATCATGTTATGTGAAAACTGATTAGTAATGATCACAACATCTCTCCCTCCAATAATCATCCCACTTGACTACCCATCAAAAAATCATCCATCACATTCAATGTTAATCCAGTTCCTTCCAATTCCCTCCATTGACTAAAACCAAAAACATAGTATGAGCATTACTTATCAGAGTAGAAAACCACATAGTCATTAAAATAATTACTTATAAGATTTTTAAATCATATAATTTTTTTTAATCTATGACACCCTAGGTTTATCCTATGTTTTTATTATCCAACTTATATTTTAATCCTTCGTTATGTTTTGTTAAGAGTTTGTGAATTGCTAAAGCATATTCCCCAAGAGTATCAAACTAGGTGTGCAGCAAGGCCCATTTTAATGTACTAGATTACCCTGATTAAGCCTGAAAAATATTTTTAGAGTTGTTTCCCCCAAGTACAACTATTCCAGATCCACATCCATTTTTATTATCTAGGCATGGATAAATTTCTAGGAAACCTCTTACATATCTTTTACCAAAATTCCATGACATTTTATTAATTGTTAACTCATCATTATACTTATCTTAGTGACATCCTTAGACATATCCTTAGATATATATCTAGGGATCTCACTAAATGTTTGTGATTATAGTTTCAAAAGGTTGAATAATACTTTCCTTTGATACCATATATAGTGACCCAGGCATGACATACAAGGATATTACATCATTTTAGATGAATATTCAACAAAATTAAAACAACATATGCCCGAGGACCATAATTGTTTAGTGTGTTTGGAAACATGTAAAAAAATATTCTATCATGGTGAAAAATCTTCAACATATCCCATAAATATCTCCACATTCATTTATTCTATGTAAATCTTGTCTTCAAAATCTTGGGAAAGGAAACATAAGAAATGGGTGAGCTTAAATTTTTAGTAAGGGTAAAAGTGGGAGATATGTAGTCATAATCATGAGCATAAATGTATGTTAACATGATCATGAAAATATAAGATCATACCCTTAATATTAAAGATTATATACATGAATAAGGGCATAAGTATTTTTCAGTTCATAAGACATTAATCTTCAAAAAATAAATTTTATAAGCCATGAAACCATAACATAAGAATAAAACAAAGAATTTTTAAAAACACATAAGAATTTAATTTGATTTCTATAATATCTAATACATCACTTCCAAGACCATATTGGTAGTTTGGGTTCACTCCCCATACCATCTTTGTAGTCATGCTTCACTCCCATGGCTATTTTAGTAGCATAAGTTCACTCCTCATAACATATTGGTATTCATGGTTCAATCCCAAGACCATCTTAGTATTCAAGGTTTATTCAGAAGGCCATATTAGTATATCTCATGAGATATAAATCCTTAACCAATTTATTGGAGGTGGATATAGGTCTTGCCCATCGCATAGTGAAATCATACATACATGTTCCAAAAAATAATAAAAAATCATATCATAACCCATTCAATGAAATGGGTATCATAAACATGTAAAAATATCATAACTTGTGAAAAAAGATACCAGTTTCATAAACATTTCATCTAATGAATATACCATGAAATAAAAATGGATTATATAAACATATAAACAATGAAAAGGAAATAGATTTCATAAACATATAACCTGTGAAAGATAAACACATTTCATAAATATATAACTCGTGAAAGAGAAATGAATTTCATAAAAAAACCCATGAAAGAGAAACAAATTTCCTAAGAAAATATACCATGAAATAGAAATGTGTTTGATACAGACCATGAAATTAATAATAACCCATTCATAGAAACAATATGAATGGAATCTTTATGTAATTTCCTAGAAGGTCTTGAGTATCCTTAATGGATGTCAACTTAGATGGAAAATAATTTTGAAATATCTTTCAAAAACATTTCATGAAGAAAATATAATTTCTTCTTTGAAAAAATATTTTAATACATAAAACCATTTGAAAATAATTTTATTAGAAAATACCTTGAAAAATTATAAATAATAATTGAAATTAATTTGAAAACCTTTTTCTTGAAAACTTATAAAATAATATTCAAAACATTTTATAAACATTTTCTTCAAAAATACTTTGAAATCTTATAAATATTTCATGAAAACGTTTTGAAAACTGTTTCATTGAAAATAATTTCAAAATTATAAATAAGTCATGAAAACTTTTTGAAAACCATTTTCATTGAAAACATATAAAATAAGTTTGAAAACCATTTTCCATGAAAAATTATAAAATAAGCTTGAAAACATTTTGAAAACCATTTTCCTTGAAAACCATTAAATAGAAATTGGTAATGTTTTGAAAACCATTTTCCTTAAAATTAACTTTAGAAAAAATTATTTTAAAAATTAACCTTTAAACATGAAAACAAATATTTTAAGTATTGATGGTAGATAAATCCTTACATGTCGTATGAGGCAAAAAGAATATTTCTTTTTCATGGTAAAAAGGTTATAAAAATGTCGCATTTTGAAAGAGACTAGATGATTCCTTAAAAACCCTTGGAAAAATATGAAATGTGTAAAAATAAATTTTAAATATTCAATTATAATGGTACAATATTCTTGGAGACCCTTTTTAGAAAACATGACTTTGAAAAAACAAAGATTTCTAACCGAAGAGAGGGTAAAGTCGGGATTTCTTAAAAAAACATTCTTGACTATCTTATTTTAAAAAGATTGGAATAAATGTACAAATATATGAATAAATCGTTAATAAACATATTTTAAGAAAACTATGGAATGTTCTTGAGACATGGATCAAAATATTTCATCAAAGGAAGAATGAATAATAATAATCTTGAAAAGCGATGAGATTGTTTTAATAAACTCATATAACTTTGTAATTTGGGATCATACTCTATATATAAGAAAATTAAATTAATTGAAACATAAAATATCATTAAAATAATTAAATTATTAATATAAAATATAAAATTTAAGTATATAAACATTGAAAGATATTTTAGGTTCATAACAAAACATGAGTCTTAAAGAAGGAAACTTGAGAAAAAACTATTTCATAGATTTGGAAACATTTAAAACACAATCCCCATAAAATAATTATCATAAAATGGATATGTTAATACACCTAAATTTATATATAATATATATATATATATATATAATAAAATAATGGGTAGTACATACACCATACAAAAGGAAAAACTGGTCAACATAGTATTGAATCTTAAGGAAATAAAAAGTGAGATGAAATCCCCAAACATTTTGTCTTGACTCTCATCGTACTCATTAAGACCACCGGTATAATAAATATAAACATATTATGAATCATTTAAAGAAAAATATTATTATATCTAATACCATAAATGGTTTTATTATTACCTTATATTACCCTCTTGTTACCAATCTTATGTTAGGGTTTCACTTTGGGTAATATTCACTTTTCTCTTCAAATGTGTCTTAAATTTTTATATCCTTGGTCGTTATACTTATATCATGATTTGGGAAAGTAAAAAATGATATAAATATAATTTATATCCATAATATTTTCATTTTACTCATCTATAGAATATAGAAGTATGAAATGGAATACACCGTTCGTGGAGACGGTAAGTCGTACGTATGTGTGAACATAGTTTCCATTTTTATTGTCGTATTGAAAGAAGGATGGTAAATGGAATATATATATATATATGCATGTATATATCACTATTATAGAAGAATTATTAAATCATATATATCATTTATGTTTACTAAACCCATCTTTATTAAGTTACATGTATTATGTGAATGAATCACATCCCTTTGAGGGGGCGATGGTCCACACTTCCTCAAATTTTTTTTTGTATTATGACCAAATGAAAAGTAAAAAGTTTTGTGTTGTCAAAAAATACATAATATTAAGAAAATAATAAATATAATATATAAAATATATAAATAGATTTTCCATCATAATATACACAATGAGATGTGATAAGGAAAATTGAACAATTATAGTTCAGTGAGGCTATAGTTCGTCCTATATGTACAAAATATGTTCGTTACCCATTAAATGGATGTGTGTGTAAGTGTCTTTCAAAGCATTAGAAAAAAATACTATTATATTTAGTATACTTAAATTTTTATACAATTACGGAATAAATATATTGTATTAGGTGGATAAAAAAATAATAGAACGACTTGAGAGGGGATATTACCTCTTAATCAGGTAACTCCTTTTGATTTGTGCCGAAAGGTTTCCTTGGATTTACTTATGCCCAAGGAGAAGATTATAAGAGTAAGGTATGGATGTTGTAAAGTGTATTTAGTATACATTTCAATAATCTAAGAGGTTTTATAGGTGTGGGGATGTGGGAGAGTTGGTGGCCTTTTGTAGGGAAGGAAAAGGACTCAAATGAAATTTTTGAAAACAAGTTTGGTGTACATATGTTATTACCTAATAAAAGTCATATAAAACCAAAATTAATAAATAATAGAAGTTTTATGGAATAAATATTTCTATAAATTTTTTTTTGGACAAGTTTATATGTTATTTAGCCTCCTATGATAAAGGTTTAGTCCTTAATTAACTTAATTTGACCTCAATCGATGTGATTATTTTTAATAACTTTTACTAATATTTTTGGTGAAAAATTAATTTAATATTATTAGAATCTAAATATTATTCTAATTAAAATGGTTTATGTTGTATTTATAAATTTAATTCACAGAAGCTAATAAATTAATATTAATGACAATCCCATAGATGAGAGGAAATTACAGGTTTTTTTGTAGAAATAAGTTCAAAGGATTATTAAGTTTTTATATTCAATTTCAAAGTGAAATTGGTTATAATGAACTAAATTGTATTAATATATTTATATTTGATATAATTTACCTTAAAATAAATTTAAATTATATTTTATCATTTATAATTATTTTAAAGAACATGCAGTTTTTTAACGAAAAAGCAGTATTTTCACTATTTATAAAAAATGATGTTTCTTAGAAAAATCCAAAAACATCACCCTAAGATAATTTTGGAATTATGAATTAAAACATTTTGTGTATTTTATCTAATTTAACATCTATAAGTGTCTAAAATTAATGTTATTATTTTTCATTAAAGTACATGTAGTGCAGATCATAATATTTTTAAACATATAAAGACTTTAGCAAAATTATACCTTTCATTATCAATATATTTTATTTATATAAAAAAATTATTAAAAATATTTTAAAATTAGTTATTAATAATAATATCACTATTTTTAATGTCTAGGTTATAATTATATCATTTTCAAAATTATAACAAAATGATTCTTTGTAGAAACTCGGTGTTGCATGTAACGTATGCCAAGTCGTGTTGGCAGTAGAGCAAGAAAAGTCAGTATTATGTATGGCGAATTCCAAGTTTGTGTCATATGAAATGAACTTTCGACTTACAGTTTTAATATATATAGATATATATATATTTATAGTGTCATATGAAATGAAAAATATCAAAAAGATAAATTAATTTGAAAAAAATAATTCAGAAAATATGAGGGTGTTACACACCGAGGGGGCTCAACCTGCTTTGACATAGGAAAAAATAATTCTGATCCATAAACACACACACATATATATAACACCATTATATACTATATCCACAAATATTCACTAAGTATGTGAAGAAGTAAGTGTATACCTGGATACTAGGTGCTGGATTGACTAGGGAATAACTTTGACATCCATAACCAGTCTAAATGATCCTATAGGCGCTCCAATATAGGTGAACACCTTGAATCTCAAAATGAATGTGCTATTTAAATCTCATTCCTCAAGATAGATGGGGTGAATTATGATTCCCAACACCATAAATGTTGTAATGTGTAAAATAATTCAGATACCCTAGATTATAATATAACAATGACATATGCCTTTATCAAGAACCGATATAAGGGAGAGAGAAAAATCATGCTCAACAATTCCATTGACAATAATTTCACTACCAATATCAATGGTTAAATAATAAATATAATAATAATAAGTTTATGGATCACCTCATAAACATTATAATCATAAATCCCAATATAAAAATAAAGGGTTTAACAATTTATATGATCAATATATATTTATAAAAAGGCATCAATTGGTGTGTCATTACCACCAATTCTAATTCATTTTAATTAATCCATTTTATTCATTTAAGAAAAGAAAACCATCATGAAAATGTGACATTCAATATATAATATCCATTCAATTTTTAAGGCTTAAAAATTACTTTTCATTTGAGCTAGGAACATTGGAGGTTCTTTGGAAATTAGGAAATCCTAAAAAATGGTATGAAATTCCATTCACAATCCAAGATGAAGAGCTATAGGTTTTTCTAGTCATTTAATCGTTTAATATTAAAGGGTAATTCTCAACCAGCACACCCAAGGGGTGCCTATGATCAAATTTGGAATCCTATATTTACCTAAAAATTATTCTAGAGAGTATATTAACATGAAAACACTCATTATGAGTCAAAGAACTCATTTATAGAAAACATTAAATAAGGGACGGTGTGTGCGAAAACAAAAAGGCTATGAAAACATTGTAACTTTTAGGGAAAATAACTATACCACCTACCTTAAGTCATTAGACGATGTCTCTTCAAATATTATATTCAAGTTCAAATTATATTAGAATAAAAAATAACGGTCCAACACCCTTAAAATAGGGTGAATAATATTTCACCAAAATAGTGAAAGCGATGAAAAAAGAAACATATAATGTAATTCAAATAATTGGATACCTTACCTCATGCTCTCCAATTTCTTTGATGGTCTGTGATTTTGATTCCATATCAAAGAGATATCAAAGAACCATGAATAGGCTTGAGGAGAGCTTACATGGGGAAGTATGGGTGCTCATCCGTTAGAGAGGAAATAAAAAACAAGTATTTTTACATTTAAAACATTTTGATGATAAAAGCATAAATTCACCCACACATATAGGTGCATATGGTTTCCCAAACCATGTGCCAATCATGCACCACACAACTGCCCAAGTAGGAACCCACACGGGCTGGCCACATAGTTTGGTTAATCGAGCGCGACCCTTTCAAATTCGATCTTAAATTTTTCTAAGAAAAATCCAATGACCGTGTGCCCAATACCACATGGTTTAAAAACACTATGTGGTCTCCTACAGTACATAGAGATCCCCACATGGTTACCCTGTATGTTTAGTAACAACAATGGAGCCTCTCTTTTTTTCCAAATTCTGAGAGCTCTAGGATCCAAAAAAGCCCTAGACACTCCTGAAACATTCATTAGGCCATAGTGAATTTTTATCAAGATTGTATAAGGGTTTCAAATCAGAGAACACATGATCCCTACCCTAGATAAATTCCAAGTCATTACAACAAGTAAAATGTACATGAAGTGGGTTTTTAATGAAATAGATCCTTATTTAAACATAGAGATTTTAAATAAATAATCATTGTCTAGTTAACATTTGTATAAAAACCATTTTTTGTTGTAAAAATTATAAGATTTACCAGTTTAAAAGTAAATAATTTTTGAATAAAAATTGATTTCATTGTAAATTTAGTATTTAAATATAAAATGAAATTATAACATGAATTATGTCTTTGATTAAAACAATTTTTTTGTTTTACCTTTTTAAATAAAAATATTATTTTTTATGATCATGTTGTTACATGAATTGATTTTTCTAAAATAAATTAAAAAATATGATTTAATTTGGTTATATTTTTTTCTTGCCATATTTAAATTTTTTTATTTTCTCCATTGTTTCATTTTAGTATGGGAACCACCAAGTGGGAATATTTTAAGGTCGGTAATAATGAATCTTTTTCTAGTTATATAAATTAATAAATTTATATTTGTATTAATTGACTTAGTTAATGGTATCTAGGTAGTTTGAAATGTTTTATATTAATCATGGTATTTTGGGTTGCAATTCGTGATTCTATAATTTGAAATTATTTTTATTGGTGACTAATTAGTCAGTTTTGTGAACCCTAGCTTGGTTTCAAAATTTAAAAGTTAAAAGCAGGAGTTTTATAGTAATAAATATTAGAGTGAGTTTAGATTTATTAATAAGTTATTCCTCATTTATTATATATATATATATATTAATTTGAAAGAAGGTTACCTAACATGTTTGAGAGTAGAATTGCAAAAATTAGGCACTAATTGTTAAATTGGAATTGATGTGTTGTGATTTAACCCAAACATTATATATAGTATTATTATAATTCCTTGAAAATATTTCAACCACATAAAAAATATCAAGGAAAATATCAATTATTTTGTTGTTTATGATATTTTGGACTTTAATGTGGAAATGACCTAAGTCAATGATTTTAATGGTTTATTTGATAAAGTGAGATTCAATGCAATGAAAAAAACTTATTCTGTGTATTTTGGTGATTCTTTAGGTGAAGTGGTTGTGAAAAACAAAAATAAATAAAGAGTTCATATGAGATATAAAGTTAAATTCTAGAAATACAAGATCCATTCTGTTGATGATGAAAACTTTTTCAGCTACCAAGAAGGCATTTTTTTTGCCAACGATATGTTATGAATAACTCTTAGGATACGTTATACCTCCAAAAAATCATGAAAAATATCTTTATGAGGAATAAAAATGTCAGAGGCCTTAGTTGTTCATTCCATTTGAATATCATTTTAATACATGTTTTGAATAATATTTGGAAATTTCCCTGAGATTTTATATTATTTTATATCCAAATTATAAGAGTGCAGTTATTTTAGTGTTGTTTGATATTTTAGAGAAAAGTACCTAAAGCTATGATGTAACCACTACCTCACTATGTGGTCTCATGGATCATGGAAACTGAAGATCAATATTTAAATGAAACCATAGTGTGGTTATGGTACCACAATATAGATATCCAAGTTGCATAAATTTCAACAAGACCTACTACAGACCTATGTCTTCATTTCAAGTGATTTATGATTCAAGAAATTTCAAAAATATTATTAGTAAATTACTATTAAAATCCCCCAAACCATTACAAAATCTAGGTATTAATCTCATTTTAAACCTTTTTCATAATTTTCCATGAAAAAAACTTGTTTAAATTGTTAATTATTGTGATAAGAATATACATATAATTTAATATGGAATACCTTATGTTTTTTTATAATGAAACTTGGATAAATTATTGTAATTTTTAAATCCTATGTGTTAAATTTCCATAAAAAGTGTACAAGTTAGAGCTAGAAGAAATGCATGAAGTAAGGATTGGTAGCATTATGGTCACTCAAATAGCCATGACAGTATCATGTTTATCCCACATACCATATGAATACGTTATGGTAGACCATTAATTTCAACCTATCATAGCTACCAAATCTACCACATGAATAACCTCAAACTACCATGTGTCATTATCAATATATCAATCCCACAATAAGATGAAGACCATAAACTAACCAAGACACACCCACTCGCACAACAACCCAGAAGATTGAGATGCCATTTCAAATCCATCCATCACAAAGTCCTAAAATACTATGATCTCTCCCAAGTGATCATGCACCCAAACCCATCGATCACATGTTTGAAGGTGTGTAAGTCCTCACCTTAAACCATGAGGCTGAACCTACAACACCAATTTGATCAAACATACCTCCTCTCCCACGCACAAATGTTCACCTCACCAACTATCTTCCCATGATCAAATGTGAAAATTCAGAGTGACTTAAACATTGATATATTTTATACCCACATGAACCTAGCCTACCAAATCACTTTAATTAGCTATGAAAACTGATACTCTACTCTTAGAAACACCAATCTTGAGCTGAGAAGAACTGAGTAAGATTAACATTCATCCTTCAAGTAGATACAAAACATTCATCACATGAAGAATCATCAACCATATAGACTAGTGATACACCGGCCCTTGTAGATAATTGAAGCATCCTTACCCACATGATCCAAGGATGATCAAACTGTGGCGCAGCCGCATATTTACTCAATTACAGTTCCATATTTTTTTATAACAACTTCAGTTTTAGTAGAATGTTCCTCCTTAAATAAATACTACGTTCGATAGATTTCACCAACAATAAAAAAATTAAATAATTTTAAGGTTGTCTTATAATTATAAGGTATAAATTATTATACTAGAACTATAAAAGTAATATAAATATATATTAAAATAAAGAAGAATAAAAGTAACAAAATAAATATCTACTTAACTGGTAAAACTAAAAAACTAATAAATATATTTTCCAAAAAATTTAATTATTTCAAGTATGATATAATTTGGTATGAATATTTGTTTAATACTAGTATAATAAAAAATTTATAGTAAATAAGAATGAAAAATATATAAAATACAAAAATTTGTTTTCTTATAAACACAGTCTTCCCAATATTGTTTTTACATTAGTTAGAAGTAAAATTTATAAAATTTATAATCATAATTTAGAAAAAATAAATTCATTTTTAGATTTATCATAGAAATATTAGTCTAAGATTATTTTTTGAGAATTTCTAAAAAAAATTGATTTTTCGAAAATAGTTGAATATATCATTTCTACTACAACTATTCCTTTTATATAATTATTAGTATAAATGAATGAATTAGAAAATTATGTATCATTTTTCTTAAAAGAATATATATTCTATAATTTACATTATTCATTTTAAAATACTTATTATATTTTACAAAACTATATTTAATATTTAAAAAATCAAGTAATATTTTTCTCAAAATTGTTCTAATACATTATTCATTTACTATATTAAAATTAATTTTCAACACATAAAAAAATTGAATCAAAAAAAAATTATTTCAAAATTAGAATTATTAGTTCCAAATTATCAAATAAGGACAACTTTATTTTTATTCAAAAAGATTAAGTAACATTATGTAAAATCTAGTTACCAAGGTAAAAGAAAAAATGTTGTATGCAATAATTCAAGGGGAAATGGGATTGAAACCTATTTAAAACATGTGAAGAAAAACATGGCTGAGGATTTATCAACCTTATATCTTAGACACCCAATTATTTCTAATTTTTTTGAGCCATTTTCAAAGAGTGCGAATTCCCATTAAAGATAAGTTTTGGGTATTTATAAAAATTCCAACCCTTTACACTTATAAAAAAGGTTATCCTCTACTCACTTCTACTTATACCATGTGAATTCTCATGTTTTTTACTAGATAAAAATTTCATGGGTTTTCCATCTTTTTCATTTGTTGGGTGGGATGAATTTAAAACTAAGACTCCGAACAAAATTACAAGAGTTAAAATGATTTAATGTGATGTTTTGGGACTTGCTTGAAGGCCTAAAATGTTTCCCGATTGTCTTGATGAGTTTTGGGAGTGTCAGACCCAACAAAGTTATGTTTTATGAGACCTTCATATAGTGCATGATTTGTCTAAAACTTTGCGGCCTGGGGTATGAAACAGTGTGGCCCTTTTTAGGTGGACAAAGGTTGTCACCTGGGCTACGCACGGTTAACTAAAGAGCATGCCAAGCCCTCATGGTTGGAATTTTTAGGGATTACCTAATCACTATTCACCACATGGTTGGTGAATAGTTTCCAAACCATATATCTAACACATGTGGGGTGCTCCAGGTTTCCATTGGAGGGTGCACAATTAGCACACAATTTTCTAAACTGTGCGGTCTAAACCATGAATGGTGACCTACTTTTATAAATTGAACTTTTTTAATTAAAATAAAAATAAAAATAGAACAAATAACTAATCTACTATCCCCATCACATTACTTCGTGGAACCTCCCCTTGGCTGTGCCACATGGCATGCACAACCCCCTCTTTATCTATCTTTTTTTTGCTAATTTTTACAATGTTTCATCGTGATTCTCACTTGAATCTATATGGTAATCACCACTTCCTCATCCTCCTCCGAATTTTTGGTGGATTTTCTTCTCTCGTCACCCTACTTATGTGTGGATGAACTGTAGTTATGGGTTAACTCAGATTTTTGGGTTTTCTTTAAATGCTTGGGTATGTGAAGGGTCTATCAAGACCCCTTCACGCGTATTATGGCATCCACCACCGAAGGTGAGGAAGAAGTGTTTGTTTTGGTTCACCGCCAATGATTTAAGGTTAGGGTTTCCATCCATTCTTGTTTTATATCCTTTTTTAATTGGGGGGTTTTTTAATTTATGAGTTCTCACTATTTTTCCATAACTGTGTTGGACTCTCTGCGATGGGTTTGAGTTACCATCATCAAAGGTGTCAAAAACTGAGTGTTCTTCTCGATTCCACTTTGAGTTAGGATCCCTTTCACATGCCCATTAATTTAAATAATGCATTAATTAATTTTTTAAAAAACATTAATTATATTTCAATTAATGTATTGAAGTCTCTAGATTAAAGTCTTCTTAAAAGTGATTTGAGTATGAATCCTGAAAGAAGTGTTTAATGTGATAAATTATTTGTTTGATAATAAATATCATGATTTTATAGTAACACCCCTCCAACAAAGGTGTGCTATCTTTAAGATAAAAATTAGTGTGTATAATTTTATTATTTCCTTCTTTATTACCTTAATACTTTTTTTATACCCTGATATTATGTTTGATTTATAGTATATTGATAGATAGTCCTTGTTGAAGTTATGGAATGTGTTTCCCCATTTCCATTGTAAAGGTTCATTGGACCAATGAACCATGAATGTGAATTGCTTGGATTTTATTTTAAAGGAGGTCTCCCTTACCTCATGTGTGTTTCAAACCATCTGACACACCCCTAGGTGTTTGTTCCACTTAGACATGGAATTACCCAAGGGATTAACAGAGTTGTTTCCACGATTCATTCCTTAAACATTACCCTTGGGATTTGTGTGTGGATTTTCTATGTTATGAATGAGTTAATTATTTGTTTAAGGTATATGGTTTTCTATTGTATAAATTAAATGATTTAATGCTATCAATTGAAGGAAGGACCACGACACTTGTATCTTAAATAAATTTTCCATGTTTAGGAAAATTGAGTGAGATGAAATTGAATAGAATGTCTTACATAAAATGGAATGACTTCCTTTGAAATTTATTAAAAAGGTTTAAGAATGATGGATGTTTTCTAGTTAATTAAATGGATCAAATGATTTTATTAAATGAGATTATACCTTGGGATGGTTAGACCATGCCCCCTATTTACTCATTTTGAAAAGTTTATTTTGAAATGTAATCGTTTACATGAATTTGAACATGATTATAAAAAGTAAATGGAGTTTATAAATGATTACGTAAGGTAGGTAACATACCATGATAGTTATACATATGATATGCCTTTATAGATGCTAAGAACGATGGTAAGGGAGGTCTAATGAGAATGTAGACTCTATAGTCATTTACATCAGTGTTGAAAATGATGGTATGGGAGGTATAATGAGCATGGTGACTCAATGATCCTTTACATCAATACTAAGAATGGTGTTAAGTGAGGTCGGATAATCATGGGGACTCTATAATTCTCAACATCAGTTTTGAAAATGATGTTATGGGAGGTTCGATGAGCATGGAGACCCAACACTCCTTTACATCAATAATGAGAATGATGATAAGGGAGGTACGATGAGAATAAGGAATATATGATCCTTTAAATCAGTGTTGAAAATGATGGTAAGGGAGGTTTTATGAGAATGACAAGTCAACGCTCCTTTGCATCATGAAGTCAGGCTTAGTACCCCTTGAGCAGAGCTTATCGGTGCGTAAACTAGTGTTGGATACCTACATGTTATTTCCTAGTCCACCCAAAAAATATATATATATATATACACATATCTATATATACTAAAAATATATATGGTTACATGTTCAGGCTTATTTCAGCTATGATCCAAAAAAGATATATCCTTCAGGTGTCCCTTAGGAACATGGATGGGTAGTAATTTATTTATTTATATTCTTTTTGTTCTTCTATACCTACAAAGTCTTTAATTTATATTACACTATCTAAATTGGGTTAGATACCATGGGTGCCAGCCTATTGAGATTTATATATCACACCATGCTTGGTCATCCATTTTACTGGGGTACCCAAGTATACCTTCTAGTTCACATGGCCTCATACCCATCTTGTGATTGAGTCACTGTTCCTAGAGTTAGGAGTAATGGACTAAGATGGAGCTCAGGATGCACTTGGAGATCACCTTTGGGATTTTTTTCTTTATTTTTTTTCTTGAAAGCTGTATTGTAATCATACTACATGTTTACTGATTTCAGTTATGTATCGTAACTATGAAATCCATTCATGTTTTTATAAACTAGCATTGGTCACTTTTATCAAATTTTTATTATTTTCTTACACTACTGTCTTTCATTTATTTACTACTTTCACTAATTTATGTTGTTTATTATCTGATAAAACCACTGTGCATCTCTAATAAGAGGTTATAATATCCCCACTATCACCTCTCGATACCCTCACTACTAGTTGATAGCCTCTAGCATACATGGAGATATGGTTGAGGCCATGTGATCCTCCAGTATACCTGTTAGTTTGGTGGTAAGTCGGGTTAAGACGTTAAGAAGTTGTATCAAAGGGTAAATTTTTCCTTCTTATTACTATTTAGGGTTGGTATATAAGATACTAGGAATGTTTTAACACATAGTTAATACCTATTCTTAGGGCTGATCACCCCACATATGGGAATTGACCAAGTGTACCGGGATGAGAATTATTGTTCATTGCCTTTTGATATTTCAATTGGATTTTATTTCACCTTGAGTGATTGGTGTACTTTTTGTTGCTTATGATTTATGTAAATTATGGTATTTTTACCCTTTTCCTAATTTGATAATGTTGAAGCATTTCATGCATAATATAAGGAACCTAGTAATTCTCATTCCATGCATATTCCATTCTATGTAGTTGCATATATAGGTTTCTTGCTATTTGATTTTTTCCTTGATTGATATTCCATGCTTAGTTTTATACCTATTTAGGTAATTCATTATCATGACATATGTGTTTACTTCTTTTTATAACATTTTTTTTGTGATTAATATTCCATGATTCTGGGATTACATCATGTTGCTATGTGTTAGCTTCTTATAGTGACATTCTAGTTTGTTAACATGTAATAGGTTTTATGGGATGAAAATCTATTAGTTAGGAATAAATAGGAACCCATTTTCGAGTATAAGGTGTGTGATAACCTTATAATCAAGAAAGGGTAACTTGTTTATTCCAACCAATTTTATCATAATATATTTTCATTTTTAGACTTTGGTTAAAAATGTGAAGGTTACCAATTTAAAATGATAAAGTAGATTTCTTTTATTCTAAAGGGATCCATATTCCAAACTTTAATGTGTATGGGTGTTTAACAGGTTGGTAGGTGGCCACCCATATTATTTGACCATTGTTTTTAAACATGTTAATTTTTGAAATGAAATTTGTTTCGATTAATGTGATCCAATTCTGAATCAATGATGTGTATGTGCACATTATTAATTTGGAAATGGTAACCCATATAAAATGTAAGGACATTATATTATTTTAAATTATTTAATGTGAAGGATGTTTGGTTTTTAATCAACAATGAATTTTTTTTAGCTTCTAAAATGATCTACTGGACCGATGTAGGTCAATTGGGGCATGTAACTTATGAGATAACTCGGTATGGGTGTTCTAATTTTTTAAAATAATTGTTCAACTGATATTGGGATACTTATTAGAGAACACAAGTTTCCTAGGTGGGACCCTTGTAGGTCCCTTTATCTCTTATAAAAGAACATAGATTCTAAATCTTCTATTTATGGTGGGATGTATATAAAATGATTAAATTTTTAAATGGAAGTTCTATGAAGTATTCTTATTTTTCCCTTAGAGAATTAGCCTAATCATGTTCCTTGTTCTTTTGTTTTAAAATGGTAATTTATGTTGTGATTTAAATGTTTTAGAGGTTTAATGATTAAATGTGATTACATATAAAGGGCTTAGAAATAGAACCTATTGCGGAATCCTTTAATAAAAACCCTCATGTAGGTGTAGTTAAAGCTCATTTGAGTTTCCTTAAAATAGAATCATTAGAATTCTATATAGGCATTATATTCCTTAGAAATGGATTAGATGATCGGATTTTGAGAATAATGACCTTCTTCTTGATGTTACCTCATTAAGGTGGATGTTTTTGCTTTTGTAAGGGGGTATCAAGTAGTAGGTATCACCCTTAGAACATAAATTCCATGTAGAATTCTGTGATCTATCTGATGTTTTGGTGCGATTTAGGTGCCATTGTATCTCATTTAACTCTTATCTTAGAAATGAAACCCTTTTTATGGGTGGTTGTTGTTTTTTGGCCTTTTTTATTTGTGTGAGCATTTAGTATTGCTCTTTTTAGCTGGTTAGACATGTCTAGGGAATGGTTAGAAGATTCATTGGTCATTTGACCCCCTTTTATTCTCCTCAGCGATGGAAAACTGGGTATGTCATCATCTGGGTTATTGGTCATATGGGACAATAGAATGTTGGGATGAATCTCCCATGTTGTTGTGTATGGTCTCAAGTTATCTTTGAAGTAGAATAACCTAAGCCTTTAATTATCATGTTCATACCAATTCTTGTGAGGAATTTATAGATACCCATGTGTTTTGAAATGTCGATGGTTTGGGTTTTGGACATATTTTTTAGATTTTATGTTGTAATAATGGATTGGAGATCCATTACATGTGTCTTTATGTCAAATCTTCTTTGAGTGTGCTTATGAGAGGCTTGTTTTATTTCCTTTTGTGACTAGGACACTCTTAAGGTAGGGGGAATCATTTCAGTTCTCGTAAACACTTCGTTAAAAGTATAAGGAACAATACCTAACAGGACCATTCTTAAATGGTCATTTTGGATGAATTCCTTAGAGGCTTGTAACAGTTAAAATATGTCAGTGCTTTCCTCGAATCACAAATCTTGTATGTTTGACCATTTATAATAATCTTGATACCTTGATGGTCTTAGACATACATCAGTGGGTTAATATTGAGCGATCACAAAACACCTTGGGTGGTAAATGCTTGGTTATAAGTTAATGATGATGTGTTGAAAAGTGAAACTGAGATCCTATTCCTTGAATTCAACCAGTTTTGTTTGGACTCTTATTCTTTCTAGTAGTTTAGTGTGGTTGACTAGAAACTGTTCAAAACCCTATTAGTGTATTATGATATGTGATAATAATTCCCTCTATCTTGAATTCATTATAGTTACACTAAGAGAGCATCGGTCTTACACTGCGCTCAAGCTTTAAATGATGATGGGCTTGTTTGGGTAAATTTTTTTCAGTGTTTCATGATAGATGTGTCATTTTGTTCATGGTTTGGTCAGGAAAGTCACCATAAGCAGGGTGTGTAATTTAGTGGACTTGTTCATGATGAATACGATATGCATTGGGAGGAGGAATCATAGTTTTTCATGTAAAACATTGGAAATCAATGACAAGTATATTCTTGAATGGTCGGTGATAGTGGCTTGAATTTTCTACCAATTACTCAATGTAATGATCATTAGAGGACTATTTTTGAGCAAGTTTTCAGGTGAAGATGGATGAGGTATGTGTTAGCCTAGTATTTTCATGAAAATATAATTCAACTATGGATTTAAGGTCAAAATGAAATCCACCATTTTAACTATTGTGTAAGGATGATTGAAGTATCGAAAGAATGCTTAATGACATGTCTTGAAAGGAAATTACAATGGTGGAATTATGTGACTTGGAATTGGAGCTCTTAAATGTTAAAGCCTAAGGTGAGAATTTCTTTTGGACAAAATAGTAATGAGGCAAAAACATTATCATTTATCTAGTTAAACATGATTGTTCATGTTCCATCTCCATGTTTCGATTGGAAGACGAATGATGTATCGTGTCTTAATGATCTAAGTGCCATGTGATTAAAGAATACTAAGAGGTGTGTTGGGTATTTGGAAACACAACACAACCATTTGAATGAAGATTATTGACCATTATAGGTTGAGTTTTGTTTACAATTTTTCCAAAGGATTCTTAGGGAGGATAAGTTCTAAGGTTGTAAGGTTGTAATGTCCCATGTTTTGAACCATATAAAAATGTGAAGGGTTCTCAAACATTCTCATTTACTTGGTGGAAAAAATTTAAAACTGATCATTGAACCAAAATTTTGGGAGTTGGAATACTTTAATGTGATGTTTTTAGACTTCGGTGAAAGGAAAAAAGGTTTCCTGGGTGTCTTGAGAAGTTTTGGAAGGGTCAAACTGAGAAAATATAGGGCTTAAAAGAACTACATAAGGTGAATGATTTATGTAAAATAGTGTATCCCATAGAAAGAATCCATGCAGTGTTTTGTAGGTGGAAGGAGGTTTTAGCACAGTTTACCAAAACGTGTGCCTAGCCCACATAGTTTTAATATCGAGGGAGTACCTAAGCACTATGCCCCAAATGGTTGGCACACAGTTTCCATACCATGTGGCCAGCCCATGAAAGGTTCTATAGGTGTCCAATGGAGGGCACACGGTTGGCACAAAACTTTCTAAATCATGTGGAATTAATAGTGCACATTGAACAAATTTTATAAAATGAATTATTTTAATTAAAATAAAAATAAAAATAAAAAACCCTAATATACTCTCCCCTCACCTCACTTGTAAAACACCTCCCATTGGTCAAACCCCATGGTGTATGAAACCCACCTATCTCTCCTACGTTCGTCTATTTATCCAACATTTCTTCATGATTATTTCTTAAATATCCATGGTAATCCTCTCATATTATTCCTAATACTTTTATTTGGTGTATTTTCTTCTCCCATATCCCTATTTATGTGCATCCAAACCCTAGGAATGGATTAACACATGTTTTCAATTTTTCTTTCAATGTTAGGGTATGCGAAGGGTCTCTTAGGAGACCTTCATGTGTATTACAACATCTGCCACCAACGGTGATTTGGAGGTTTTTTTTCTACTAATGATTTATGTTTAGTGTTTCCAATTTTTTTTGGTGTTTCTCCTTTAATAATTGGGGTTTTTGTAATTTATGATTTTTTGATGTTTTTCCTTAAGTGCACTGGCCTCACCAAAATGTTTTTGAGTTTTCATCGTCAAAGTCAACATGCACTGAGTGTTCGAATTGGGTTTTCTTAGAGGTAGGATCCCTTTCCCTTTCAATTTTATTTAAAGAGTTTATTAATTAATTTCTTACTTCACTTTTATTAGATTATAATTAATGTATTGAATTATTTATATTAAGTTCATCTTAAACTTTATTTGAGTATAAATCCTGAAAGAAGTGTAAGATGGGATACATGAATTTTTTGAAAAGAAATATCATGATTTTGTAATAAAACCCATCAAATAAAGGTTGTATATCTTCAAGATAAAAATTAGGGAGTAAATATTTATGATTTCCTTATTTATAACCTTGGTTCTTCATTTATACCTTGATGTTATGCTTAGTATATAGTTTGTTGAGACCTGTCCCTTGTTGAAGTTATGGAATGAGTTTCTCCTTTTCCATTATACATATTCTTGTAACCAATGCACTTTTCAAGGGAATAGCTTGTATTATCTTTTAAATGAAGTGGCCCTTGCCTCGTGCGTTTTTATAAGGACCTAAGACACCCTATGGATGTTTGGTCTACTTAGATTTGGAATTTACCTAGTTGTTAATAGAGTTGTTACCATTATCCTTTCGTTGAACATGACCCATGTGATTTTATTTATAGTTCCATCCATTGAATGGAATTACAAAGAAACTTGTATCTTAAATCAATTTTCAATGTTTATGTAAATTGAGTGAGATGAACACCAAATGGTGTACTTTATTTGGAAATGTATCAAAATGGTTTAATCATGATGGTTGTTTCCTTGGTTATGATATAGATCTAATGTTTTTCTTAAATGAGATGATTCCTTGGGATAGTTAGACCATGACCCTTATTTACGCCTTTTTAAAGGATTATTCTGAAATGTAATGGTTTCTATGAAATTGAACACGATTATAAAATGTTAATGTACTATATAAATTTTTATGAATGGGAGGTAACATCTCATTATTTTTATACATATGATATGCCGTTATAGAGTGTGAGAATGATGGAAAGGGAGGCCCGATGAGCATAGTGACTGTACACACCTTTGCATCAGTGATGATAATGATGGTAAGTGAGGTTTAATTAACATGTTGAATCAATGATACATTACATAAATGATGAGAATGGTGGTAAGGTAAGTCTGAGGAGCATGGAGACCCTACACTTCATTACATTGGTATTGAAAATGATGGTAAGGGGGGTCTGATGAGCATTGTGACTCTATGATCCTTTGAAAAGGTGTTGAAAATTATGGTAAGGGAGGTCTGATGAGCATGGAGACTCAATGCTTATTTACAGCAGGATATCAGACTTACTGCCCCATAAGTAAAGCTTATCAGCTCACAGATTAGTGCGGGATGCTTGCATGTAACATCCTGATCCACCCAAAAATATGTGTATATATACATATGGTGACTTTTTCAGACATATTCTAGATATGGCATGAAGTAAGTATATCTATCAGGTTTCCCTTAGAAACATATAAGGGTGGTTATTTATTAATTCATATTTGTATTTATTCTATTAAACCTATATATTGTTTAATTAATATTGCACTATCTATATTGCGTTAAACACCGTGGGTGCCAACCTTATGAGATTTATGTAACACACCCTTTTGGACTGCTATTTCATTGAGGTTACTTGATTATGTCTTCTTGTTCATAGTGCCTTGTACCTTGCTAGTTGTTGTGTGATTGGACCTGGTGTTATGGGAAAAGGACTGAGTTGGAATACTAGATGTTCTTGGAGATCACCTTTGAATTTTCATAATTCTGTTATATTCTTCATTCATATATTGTAATAATTTTGTATGTATACTGATTTTTTTTTATGTATCATCACTATGAAATAGATTCATATTTGTATAAATTGGATTTGGACACTTTTATATAATTTTTATTATCTTTCCTCCACTATTGTATTTCATTTATTTACTAATTCTGCTAATATATGTTGTTTACTATCTAATAATACCACTATGCATCTCATATCAGACGGTATATTCTCCCCAATATTACCTCATGAGACCCTCACTTCTAGTCACTCTCCTCTAGCGTATGGGAGATGCGCTTAAAACCATTTGACCCACTGATCCTTCTATTAGTTTGATGGTAAGTAGGGTCCGGATGTTACATATGTAAAACCCTAATATTAGACCAAAATTTACTCAAAACTCTGATAAACCTTCGTATACACCTTAAATTGTTTTTTCTCCCCAATGGATGTCTCCTCAAAGGCTTTTCCCCCTTTACAAAAGATATAATCCATGAACTGAGGTATAATTTTTTAAATTTTCTGTATCATTTCTATTTCTTTTGTGCACTAATTCATCTTAAAACTTAACTAAACCATATTAAAATCATAAATCCATATGCTTTTAATATTAATTTCTTACTAAAATTATGGTACAATAATTATCAATATTTTACCTTTCCCAACAAAAAATGAAAATGTGAAATGTTCTTGTGTGTGGACTATCACCTCTATGAAGCAATGTGTTCTTTTATCATTACCATAGATCATGGGTTATTTAAAGAATGAGATTAAAGTATAAACACTATTTTTATAAAATCATTGAGTTTATGTTATCTCAAAATTTTAGAACCTATTAGTGGAATGGGAAACAAATGATTGTCATAAAATTAACCATCTTAGACAAGCATACTAAGAGGAAAAAAATATCTTTGTTCAATGTAATTTCTTTATATGAATTTTCCTCTTCTTATAATTCATTATAATTATGACATATAATATTGATAAACACTAAATAATACCATTATACTTCTTTTACAGTGATATTATAACTAAAATACTTTATAATCATACACTAATCATGGTATATTTATGTTTGGGTCATCTTGATGACATACAGAACAATGTAATAAAATTATATCATAGATTATTATAAAAATTTAATTAATTCTAAAATATTATATAAATATTTAAATATTTGTTTTATATGTTTTATGTCAATATTTAATAAATTAACTAGAAAAACGCCCTTAGTGTTAAAAATCACCAAAAATGTGTTTTTTGTTAATTTCATCTTCTAGGATAAATACAAAAGAATTCATGAAAGGAAATACAAATATTATAAATCATACGCTATTGTAACATTAATTTTTATATAATTATCAACATTTAAATAATATTTAATGTCAACACCCCTCATATAAAACTAGTAAAAATGATCAAAACTATAAACACCCGATGCGGGAAAACAAGAAACTAATATAAATATAGTGAATAATTATATATGATAAGTATAAATGAAAATAAATATGAGTAAGGTTGTAAAATAATTGATTTATATGTTTATATAATTGATATAGGATGTTAAAGAACTTTTCTAAATGTCAAGAGTCATGTTTTGATAACTCAAATATCATTCTTTAAGTTATATGGTTTCTTTTGAACTGTGAACATTTATATTGTAATTATTAATTGATTTCCTATTTTATATGACTTTCAATTTTATCTTTCTATTTAAAATTCATATTTTGATTCAAATATACCCACTTTATTTTTTTATTACCTAAACGTTTGAAATTATAAAGAACATACCTCTATCTTATAATTGGATATTTTTTTATGTCCACATTTTCACTTACTACCAATGTTCTTATTTCTTGTTCTAAAATAAAAGAATGTATTAATTTATGTGACCTTCATAATCTCCTCAAACACATTTAAAAGTTATTCAAAATTATATCTTTTTTCAATGTTTATTTTCAATAGAGTTATCTAGAAATATCAAAAATCCTTTTCATTTCAAAATCAAATGTTTTAACTTTGGATTCAATTTTCATACTTATATTAGAGGAGTTATTTTTATTTATGTTATGATTTTGAGTCACGCTCTAAAATATTTTATGAATTTTCTATTTTGGGTGATTGAATATGGTATCTATTGTTTTGGTCTATGTGGTTATTTATTTAATAGATTTTAAAATGTAACCTAAAACCCATTATTACTCCGGGTTTTAATGATGTGGTGATTAGATGTTTTATTGTGGAATAAATGTATGGTTAAACATTACATAATATGTGGAGCCTATATGTACCTCCAATGCATTAAATAAATAATTACATATAATGTGATAATGGTGAAATAAGTAGGGATTCCCAATGTAAATGGGAAACATGTTATGATGCCAGATTTGCTATTGGAAACCAGTTGTGATTCATGATGCACTATGGAAAAAATTATGATTCGTGATCAATAATTTTGGGTTTATATGATAATATTAGATCCAAACTATTATTAAATGTAACTAATCTATTCCCATGGATCATGATTTATTTCTTATGTTTTCATAGTATTTACACCATGTTATATGTTTGATCATATGATATTACTTTTCCTATTGATATGAAATAT
Organism: Viscum album; assembly: GCA_963277665.1. Classification (NCBI taxonomy): domain Eukaryota; kingdom Viridiplantae; phylum Streptophyta; class Magnoliopsida; order Santalales; family Viscaceae; genus Viscum; species Viscum album. The sequence goes on from OY728133.1 coordinate 65,001,632, forward strand.
AATTTCTTTTGATTCCATGATATTTTAATTAGAGGATTCTATCCTAATTCTTTTTCCCATATTCTTATGATTCCACCTTGGGTAACATTTTGAAATTTTTAGTATTCCATTTATAAATGTTTGAGATCACCCTAAGAGGAATGGAAATTGTAGGTTTATACTATACCCTTACACAATGAAGCATACAGTCTTTGATTATTCTCAAATATGTATAGATATTGATATTTGGATGGAAATATTTTTGGGATAATCCCATGTAGTATTTTCTAGACCCTATAGTTTTACACATAGTGACAACCAAAGGAGAGGACATGGGATACTAAATTTGGGTAATTCTTTGATCATACTAGAATTATTGGGGAAGAATTATATGTTTTTGATACTCACGTGTGTGAAATTTTAAATCCCATAAAGAATATTCAATCATTTTGCAATATATAATGATATTTTGATTGGAGAGATGAGAGGAAGAGAACATTAACAACTAGAGGTATTTTTTCTCCTATTCATTTATTATTTATAAAATTATCTAGTGAATGAAAACTTATCCATTAATGGATAAATTGAAAAAATTCTTCTTACCCTATTAATGAATTCTATACAAAAAATCTTTATCTATTATATTAATCGAACTATATTTATTCAAAAATTTTAGAAATTAGAAGCTTTTATTTTTTCCTTATGACTCAAATTATTCTTTCATTATTCATTCGTTTTTATAAATCGTCCACTTAGGTTTTCTCCACAAGTTGAGATCATGAGTAGTGGTAAGATATGAGGGTGATTGGATATATACAGTCACTTGGATAGGTGATATTTTAGATTATAGCGATTTTTTATTCATTTTGTTAAGTCAAAACAACCAGGTGAGGGTGATTAGTGATATTTCATATGATTTAAGATAAAAAAATATAGTTAAAACATACTAATGATAACAAGAAAAGTGAGGGGATATTAATTTTTAGGTGACTTAATTTGAAACCAAATTTAAAACGTATCCAATTAAATCATTGTCTTTACACACAACCCATTAAACATGAGAATAAAACACCAAAACCACTCTCTTTAAAATATACAAAAATATTCCCACTTCTAGAATATTTTTTATGGGTCAATTAATTCATTTGATGGGGCCCCATGACATGCCTATCATTAATCAGGAACTGTTTTTAGCGGGGGAAGTGTTTAGTTTTTTACTTTTGTTTCAAAATAAATTCAATACATGATTAGGTATAGTTCATCTCACCTTAATGGTTTAGATATAGAGGAATAATGAATTTTTTTGGAAGGAATCAGAAATTTGGTAATAATTAATGAAGCGAGGAGAGATTTTTTCAATATTTAACTGACCAACGCTCCCACTTTATTTAATTCTTCCACTAGTATCTTTATAGGAATCCGAAACCCTGAGGAAATTATTTCCCAACAAAATAGTAATTTAAGATAATTTTATGGACATAATTTCTACAATAACAATATGAAGATATTGAGTTATCAAAAGGATTTCATATTTTAAACTAGAATGATTGGATTACTAATAAATTTCAGGTTCTTTCTTGAGAATACCCTAACAAACCGATGATATCATTTGGATAAGATGGTAATAGTTTTAGACCTAGAGGGGTCACCTATTCTTAGATCACCCAGAAGGTAATTTCCATCTCTCTTCCTGGATCAACCAAGGATTGAATCTATTACCTCTCCAGCCTATAGAAGTCACTACCTGAGATCAACTACATATGTATATCATGTAACACCCAAACCCAAACAAAAAATTCTGATCTATAATGCCACATTACCTCAATCAATCCTCCCCATATGCTACAGGTTCCCAACTAGTAGTAAGGATATCGAGATGAACCATGGGAAGAATATATCCTCTAATAGAGTGAATATTATAAATAAATAAAAAAAATCATAAAAATATACAATTATACTGAGAAGGAAAAAAACTATCCCATGTAGTATAAATATGGAATTCTATATATAAAAACCATAACTAAAAAGGGATCCAAGGTATAGGTAAATTTAGTAAATAAAATCATTATCAGATATCCTACTCAAACTCCATCCAAAACTGTCTATATTCTCATACTCCACCAACTCAATCATACACCATTGGTCCCTTACCCTTCACTGTATCCCTAAGCATGAAATCTATATGTGCATCTAAATTTTGAGGTACAGTGTGAGTACAAGACTCGGTAGGACATCGACAATGGCCATAAACACTGGTGCATAAAATATAAAAGTGTATTCCATGATCATAAATATTGTACATATATAAACATTAATATATCACATAAATTAAAAATAAATATTACATTTCCTTAGGGACTAGAACTACCTACACTGGCACCATGCTGGAAGGAAACATCATAAACAAATTATAGAAGAAACCTCAGTAGATACCTTGAAACATTCCCCCGTTAGGATAGTCCCAAACATAGAAGATACATCCCTCAATAGGGATAGTCCAATTCATGCTGACCTCATTCCTAACACACCCATCATGTGGAATGTCCCTAAAATCCCCACAATATTCTCATCTATAAAAGACATTGACCATGCATATGATATAAGATAAAAATGATAGGTCAATAATGGCATCATATAAAACGTATCGTCATTGGATAAATCCATATGAAAGTACTATAAGCATAGATCAAGATTCCACACCCCTCATGTGATCAAGTATCAGACATGGGTTTGTTAAAGATACACATTCATGCCAAAAAACATTCCAATAACCCATATAAAACATGCATGAAAGTCAAGGTCCTACTCCCTCATGCTAATTTCAGAAGAACTCCATGGTTTATTAAGGAAATGTTGCCCGAATCACTTATATGTATTAATTGACACGAAAAACTCACTGAGGATTCATTGAACGCAAATAAAAAATATTCTTTCAAAAAAAATAAAAAACATTAATGTTAATTTTTTTCTCCCTTCATTATAACCCAGGATAATCCCAAATTATCTTTCTTAATAAATCTAGACCATTTTATAGTATAAAAAAAATTCCATAAGTGATGATACTTTATTTATATTCATAATTCTCCAAATTTTCCATTTAATCCCAAAAACGTGTTTAACCATATTTTCAATAGAGAAAATTATAATTCCACATATGTTAATAATTTTCTCTCTCACACTCCAGAATAATTCATAACAAACAAGAATAATTATCATTTTTTATTTTTTATAATTATTCCTTATAATTCATTGACAATTTATAGAGTATAATTATTTAAGAAAACATTATCTAATTAGTCTAAAATTCATAAGGAATCTATATTAAAATTGAACAAGGTAACAATGACTATATATTAATTTTTTTTGAAATACATCACCATGGTAGAATATAGATGTAGTAGATCTATCCAAGAAAGGAAATCAATAAAATAGTTAAGATAGATAATTGAAGGCGTCACAAAATTTAAAAAATGGGACTCCTAGTCTTACTTGACTCAAGAGGATCTCCATAAAAAAGGCTGAAGGGTTCAAGTAATTTTCAAGAAGGAAAAACTATGAACATATATAGGTATTAAAGAAAAAAATTAAATTAAAAATTTAATTGGTCTTCCCAACTATTTCTTAATAACAAAGAGATGAATAAAATTAATGAATTTATCTCCATGATTTTAAGCATTATAAATCATTTAAACACATATTGAAGTCATTCTATGAAAATAAGAATGAAAAAGGTGAGTTTTAATGCAGCTTTTACCAAATAAGTGACGTATAGTGGTAACATGGTTTAATCTTATGCATCTCATGGCTGTCACTTATGGGTAAGGAGTCTTACCCTTACACAACTCTGGATACCATACATGAGGAACTATTTACATTTATCTGAAACTCTATTACCCTTATGAATGTGGAAGAAAAATAAGGTTACCCTTAAATAGAGGATATATACCATTATATAACATTTTGAGTTCATGGGTCACCCTTATGAAACTCTATCCCTACCCTTAAAAATCATCAAGTCACTGTTATGAAACCTTAACAAACACAATATTACCTTTAAACAGAAGATCATTGCCTTTACAAAACAACTAAGGTATGTAGAGACCTGTACTTGACGTAAATAGACATTAAATTACTTTTTTTGGAATACTTAATATATAACAAAAACTAACACCAAAGGACCATAATAGTTTAGTGTCTTTGGAAACATGGAACATAATCTTCTAATCCTGGTGAAAGATCTTAAACATCTACCATAAAGATCTTCCCTATTTTTTCATACCTAAAACCATTATTTATATCCTGGGGAAAAAATATAAAGGGTGAGCTAGAATGCTCAGTAAGGGTAAGCATGGAGAAAATAAAACAAACCATATAAATTTTCACTTCAAAAAATGAACATAAAGTTTAAACATCAAAATCATGAGTTGTGAAATAAATCTTGGTAGTACATAAGGCATAAAACAAAAAGGAACATCAATCATTGTAAAATAGCAATGGAATAAAACATGAAATTGTGTAAAACCATTAAGAAGATGATATGATTTCCATTGTAGGCAAGGCATTGCTGCCAAGACCATCTAAGTGGACAAAGTCCCTTTCTGAATCTAGTTCACTCCTCATTCTAGTCCTGTATCACTGAACAAGAATAACTTACCATTCCAACCATGTCTATCTCATGAGATATAAATCCATACCCAATGAATTGGAGGGAGGTATAGGTCCCACCCATCTCATAATGAAATCATTCTTACATGTGCCACAAAATAAACATACATCATTCATAATAACCCAACGAATAAAATGGGTTTCATAAACATCATCCCATCATAACATAATCCATATAAAATAAATGGATATCATTTTATCATAAGAAAAATCAAACCATGTAAATAATAGATACATTATACTAGAAACATAATAATACTAAATAATGTCATCTTATATGGAAAATAGTTTTGAGAAAACACTTGAAATGAATTCTTGAGGAAAATATACTTTCTTCTTCAAAATCATTTTCTTTTCTCAAAATTCCATGAAATTTTAAAAGAAAATTATTTTGTTGAAAATAATCATGAAAACATTTAGAATAATCTTCCTGAAAATTAGGCATTATGAAACCCTAAAAATCCATTCATTTCATATAAGTTAAAAAAACATTCTCCTCGTACTTTTGTCGGAAAATTCAAAAAGTACCACCTATGGTAAACAAATGAAATATTCATTCCATAATAAAAATTAAAAGTCAAATAGGGGTAAACATGACTTTAAAAATACATGGAATAATATTAAACACTTTATGAAAAACATTTTTATGGACATGGATGAAAAATATAACCCCACTAAATAGATACGTATAAGCAATCTCGAATAAAAATGAGGTTGAAAAATTATCCCTTAACTTAGGCCTGATATGATTTGTACGTATCCGAACCTCATGTATAATTATTTAACTAATGTCATTTACTTATTACAGAATCATATTTATTTTTATGATATCATATATGGTTCACTTATGACTTTATATTACCTGTTCTTTTGTAAATTCCATGTTAAAACATCTTTTTGGGTAAAATCGTTTTATTTATCGTACGTGTTTGGAATTGTTGTTCTTGATATTATTATTATTATATCATTATTTAATTACTTCTATAATGAAAATCATGATGTATATAATGTATATATTAAGTATATATAATATATAGATGAATGAAATGAAATACATCGTTCATGGAGACGGTAGGCCGTATGTATGCATGAACACTACTTTCCTTTCCTTATTGACATGAATGGAAGTAAGTAGATGACATATAAATATATATAAATAAATAAAGTATCTTAATTATTTAATATATTTCATTATTATTCATTATATATACTTTATAATCATTCTTCAATGGTTAACATGGAGAATGAATCTCATCGTGTCGTGGAGACGGTAATCTGTACGTTCGCACGAGCGATGATATCGTTTCCATAATTATTGAATGGAATTAGAGTTGATGATATAATATCTCAGAATTAGTATGATGTTATAATAACCATATATATTTATTCTTTACACCATTATACCGATCCAAGTAAGGTGGTGGTGGAAAAATAGATTATACCACGGTGTGGAGACGGTATTCCGTACGTATGCACGCACGATGATATCATTCCCATAATTATTGAATGAAATTGGAGTAGATGATATAATATCTCAGAATAAGTATAATTTTATAATAACCATATATAGTTATTATTTACACCATTATACCCATCCAAGTATGGTGGTGGTGGAAAAACATATTACACCACGGCGTGGCGACGATATTCTGTACGTACGCACGCGCGGTGATTTCCTTTTTAGTAGGATGGATAGAAGGGTAAATGGGATTGTTTAATATTTATAATAACATATTAGTATATTAGTGATACTTATATTATTACTTTATAATGAGACAACTAATGAAGAATAAGTTGAAGAAGAAAAAAACTGGAAACAATCAGTAGAAGAGATTACCTCTTTTTCGACACAACTCTTTTATGCTTCCTATTAAGGAAATAGAGTTGGTCTTATGAGGAGACCAGACCTACTATAATGTTTCTATGGATGTTGAGAAGGGAAATGATCATGGGTTCGTCGATATTGATAGCTCAAAATTGTGTAAAGTGAAGAGGGAGGAGGTTCCATTTTATATGGGATGAGAGGGGAACTTTAGTAAAAAACTTAAACTATTATTTTATAATAAAGTCATATTCGGTTTATAATGGATCCAAAGTGACTTATTTCTAAGATAAATTAGGGATGGGTCTGAATCCTTTCAACCAATAGGTTTTAGAGAAGTTTAGGTTACTATTTTAACCTTATCATTTAGATTTAACTCTATGTTAAATAATTTATCTTTTACCGTGTCTTCTTGTTTTCTTACACTGTATGATTAAAAAACATACTATAACAAGCCAAAAGAACCCCAAGTGGTTCATTATTAATATATATAACCTTATATATGTCATTTTTCTGAACCTTATATTTTTATGAATAGAATAACAATTAATAATATAATATTTGTTTTAAAAACTATTTTATATCAATTTTGACACTATTTAGTAATTGATTTTTTCAAAAATCATAACAGCATGATTAGTTCAAATAAAGTTAATTTAATCAATAAAAACATGTCATATTAAAATATAAGATCACTGGAATTTATAAAAAGTCTAAAATTACAATTATTTGGGTATTTATAACATCAATTATGTTAATATTTCATTAATAAGGTAATTATTGCATCATCATTGTGTCATAAAATTAAATTATTTAATGTCTAAAAATTATAAATAAAATACAATTATGTAGGAAATATTTTTATATTTCTAATTAATATTTATAGTCGAGTTTATCTTATGCATAACCCTATATTAAAAATGTTTTAGTTATTAAACTTTGATTTTAACTATTTTAACTCTTCTTTAAATAAAATAATAATAAATATCCTAATATGATCCAAGTGGACCTAAAGGGTAATATTTTATTCCTATGGTTGTTTTTAGTTGAATTACACTTATCCAATAGAATTAGGATGTGTGTTAGGGTATTAATAATAACATTTTTACCCTTAATTACCCTATTTACTTTTAACCATGGTCAATAAAAGTAAAAAGTTCCTATTCACCAAAAGTTATTTTTATCTTATTAAACCACATTTTACTCCTTGAAATGAATTTTTTTCTCTGATTTTCAAAATTCCACTCATAGAAGCGGTAAACTTATGTTTTATGTAAATTTTCTAATTCTCCTAGGAGGTGGGTAAAAGACGGTGAAAAGTTCAATAATTTTTTTGTATATCAAAAATTATTATAAAATGACTCCAATGAGTTAAATTGAACTTATATAGGTATTATATATCAATTTTGACCAAAAATAAATTTATATAAAATAAATAATTATTTAAATAAAAAGTCGGGTTTTAAATAGTAACCCAGTGTTTTCACTATTCATCAAAAATTGAAAGTTTTCAGAGAAATAAAAAAAATTCACCCTAGGCTAATTTATATATTCTAAATCCAAAAAAGGAAGTCCATTTTGAAAGATAAATTTTATAAAATTTCAAAAAGTGGGTATCACTCTTCATAACGACTAGAACATAATAATATTATAATAATATCTCGTTTAGTGAAACTAAGAATTGTGTACTACACATGCTATCAAAGAAGGTCGTGATTGCGTGTAATGCAAGTCAAGTTAGGGCTGCATGTATTGAAAGCTATGTTTGGTTTTTCATATAAAAAAATCAAAACTTATTTCATTTATACTTAAACAAAAACTATACTTAATGTTGTGTAGAATAATTTCCACAAAATGAACTTGAAATTTTGTGTAACATGAGCAAAGAATAGTGTTGCGTATAATGCAAGATAATACGGTGTTGCCTATAGTACAAGCTAATCTTGGTGTAGTGTATAATAGAAGACATCAACGAAATTAAAAATAATATATCTCATAAAATTTCAAGGTGTTACATTCTACCCCTCTTAAAATAAATTTCACCGTCAAAATTCATCAGAGTTATAAATCGTTTACTACTTGAAAGTTTCATTCATAGAAACCCACATCGTAAAATAGAATACTAAAACTTCATTTTAAAAAGGAAAGTTTGAATCATAACGGTCACCCAATGTAACTCAGTACTGGGTTTCCACATAGGAAAACATAGGTGAAAATATGGATATGGAAGAGAAAACTAACCATCAAGTTCTGATGGGGAGTGGTAGAGAACATGGATATGAAAAATCCATTAATCACAAAGCCATAATTTTTTAATGATTTAAGGTACCATCTAATTTATCGAGTATGAGGGAACTAGGACAACGTTTTTAGTTCTCAAGATCATTTCCGTAATTTTGAAAAATTGTTGAATTAAAAGAAATACTTACTTGATTTTGGTACAATCTCACTTTTGTTCGTGCCTTGAACAATTTCCACTTCATCTCTTAAAGAAATGAAGTTTAATTTGTCATTCGTGATGTTTTAGAAGATCATGCAATAGAATGATAGGTCATTCAGTTTGTTTCTATCGCAAAAAAGTTTAGCACAATTTATGAAATATACATAAGTCCATATATGGTGAGATTAATCGTATATGGTTTCTAAAATGGACTTATACTTCATCTATCATAGCGCTTAATAAAATAAAACTAGTTTCTACTAACCAGGGACTTCTTGTAGGCTAGTGGTATGCAATAAAGGCCTGTCACACTTCGGTTGTGGGTTCGATTCCCGCATCCTTGTCCGACGCGATGGGTTGTTTCCTGTCCTATGGGTTGTCCCTTTTCTAAAACTACACTATTATAACATTACAGAAATAATATTGAAAAAAGTTCCATCCTTAAAAAATATTATCTAATGTCTGACATAATTCATTCTAGTCTTTAGACTTATCCAAAATACATCTGTCCAATCTCATAGTATAAAGAAAATGATTACTGGAAAGGTCATATAACAAGCACGTGAATACCATCATTTATCCCCCTATATCATAAGATATATCTTGTTGATCACATTCCAAACATGTGAATACCTTAATCATGTATTCTCTTGAAACATAAATTACCATAGATCCTTAGTGAAAACAATAATTCTCTCAATAGTTACCTCTTTCCACGTACCAAATTCTAAACATTTCTATATACTCAAACCATGATATCACTTAGTCCTTATATCAATCATGAGCTCATGAATACTATAAAACATATTATTTTCTCCCTATCCATTCATTATGCACATATCAAATACTTTCTAAAAATATTTCAATCACTTTTCATGGTTACCTGTACCATATAATTATCGAAACCCACAATAAACCATTACATAGATATTCTAATGTTCCACAATAATATAAATGAGATTCCAAAACATTATTTTGGAACACATAATCATTCCACCACATCATTTTCATACTCAACATTGCTAATAGTGAACTCATGTGACTTCCCTCTGTCCTTTTTCTTAAGAGGTTGCTCATGTTGATCTTCATTAACCCTTGTATTAGGGAATTGATTACCATAATTCCCCATTTCCTTGCACTTGAAGCATTGAAGTGTTGGTGGTGAACTCTCTATAGTCTTTTCTATATTCACATCATTAGCTACCCTTTTTCCATTACTTTGGAACTCAGCTGTTCGATGACCTTCTTTTCCACACATAAAACATTTTCTAGTACCATTTAGACAATCTCTACCTTGCTTTTTTCCACACATTGAACATAAAGAAACATTCACCATCTTTTCACCATTGTTTTGAGAATTTTCCTTGAACTCCATCGTTCTTTTCTTTTCAAAACTATGAAATGGATATGTAACACCAAATTCCATTTCAACATTGATAGCACAACACACAATTTCTTCATAGCTACTGAAGTCTCTTATAGCAAATTCCGTTTGAAGACTTGGTTTTAATCCACTTAAGAATCGATCAACTTTACTTTTAGATTGGATGATAAAGCCAGATGTATACCTTGAAAGCCTTGTAAAATTAAACTCGTATATACCAACAGATTCATCATCTTTTTTCTTATTCTCAAGGAACCACTTTTCCATCTTTGTTTGAAGAATACGAGGGAGGTACTTATTGAAAAATAAGTTCTTGAACTCGTCCCATTCCATGGATTCAATTTCACCTTGAGGCATTGTATTCTTAATTAAAATCCACCATAGGTCTGCTTCACCTTCTAAATATTAAACAACAAGAATGAATTTTTCATGTTCTGAACATCGAAGTATGGAAAATATCTTTTCAATGGTACTAATCCTTTTTTCAGTAATAAGTGGATCAGAAGACCCACTGAAAGATGGTGGATGTTGCCTCACGAAGGACTCAATAGAATATTGTTCTTTTTTCTGCTCATTTGAAAGTCCAGAATAGTTCATATCTTATGTAAATATAGAAATAATATTTTGCACTCCAACTCCCAAAATGTTGGTTTTTTAGGAGGTCAATCATTTCATCATCCATTACATTGATCAACACGGTTCCTTCGGGTTCCAACCATCATCTAAAACCCAAAAATAAACGTGTGAGAGGCAAAATCATGATAGAAAAACAACATAATAAATGGGGCGTACATTTAATATCTAACAACTTAGGTTTAATTGTAATATCGTTACCGTAATTATAGGACTATAACCTATATTTATACTTAACCTTAGGGACATACATAGATATACCTTAGAAATATCTCAAGGTATCTCACTAAAGTTTTCACATCCTAGTTTCCAAAGGTTAACTAAATCTTTCCTTTGATACCAAATGTAGAGACCCATACTTGATGTACATAGACATTACATTACTTTTTTAGAATACTTAATACATAACAAAAATAGATACCAAATTACCGTAATAGTTTAGTGTCTTTGGAAACTGGGAACATAATCATCTAATCTTGGTGAAAGATCTTCAACATCTCCCATAATGATCATCCATTTTTTTCGTACCTAAAACTGTTCTTTATATCCCTGGGAAAAAACATATAAAGGGTGAGCTCAAATGATCAGTAAGGCTATGCATGGAGAAAATAAAACAAACCATATAAATTGGAACTTTAAAAAATGAACATAATGTTTAAACATCAAAATCACAAGTTGTGTCATAAATCTTGGTAGTACATAAGGAATAGATCATAAAGGAAAATAAACCATGATAAAATATAATGGGAATAAAACATGTAAATATGGAAAACCATTAATCACATGATATGATTTCCATTGTAGCCAAGGCATTGCTGCCAAGACCATCTTAGTGGACAAAGTCCCTTTCTGAATCGAGTTTACTCCTCGTTCCAGCCATATATCACTGAACCAAATTAGCTTACCATTCCAACCATGTATAACTAATGATATATAAATATTTACCCAATGAACTGTAGGGAGATATAGGTCCCACCCATCTCAGAATGAAATCATTCTTACGTGTGCCACAAAATAATCATACATCATTCATAATAACCCAACGAATAAAATGGGTTTCATAAACATCATACCATCATAACATAATCCATATAAAAGAAATGGATACCATTTCATCATAATAAAAATAAAACCATGTAAATAATAGATACATTATACATGAAACATAAACATAATTAATATTTTCATCTTATATGGAAAACAGTTTTGATGAAACACTTGAAATGAATTTTTGAGGAAAATAGCCATTCTTCTTCAAAATCATTTTCTTTTCTCAAAACTACATGAAATTTTAAAAGAAAAGGATTTTTTTGAAAATAATCATGAAAAATAGTAGAAGAATATTCATTAAAATTATGAATTATGAAACCATAAAAATCCATTCATGTCTTATAAGTTAAAAAACATTCTCGTCATACTTTTGTCGGAAAAGTCAAAAAGTACCACGTATGGTAAAAAAAGAAATATTCCTTCCATAACACAAATTAAAAGTCAAATAGGGGTAAAAATGACTTTTAATATACACATAATAATATTAATCACTTTATGAAAAACATTTTTATGGACATGGAAGAAAAATATAACCCCAGTAAATACTCACGTATAAGCAATCTCGAATAAAAATGGGATTGAAAAACTATCCTTTAACTTAGGTCTGATATACTTCGTACGTATCCGAACCTCCTGTATAATGATTTAAATAATGTCATTTACTTATTAAAGATTCATATTCATTGTTATGATATCATATATGGTTCACTTATGACTTTATATTACCCTTTATTTTGTAAATTCCATGTTAAAGCAGCGTTTTGGGTGAAATCGTTTTATTTATTGTACGTGTTTGGACTTGTTGTTCTTGATATTATTATTATTATATCATGATTTACTTTCTTCCAGAATTTAAATCATGATTTACATATCATATATATTCAGTATATATATATATATAATATATAGATGAATTAAATGGAATACACCGTTCATGGAGACGGTAGGCCGTACGTACACATGAACACTGCTTTCTTTTCCTTATTGACTTGAATGGAAGTATGTAGATTAAATAAATATATATACATAAATACATTAGCTTAATTATGTCATATATTTCATTATTATTCATTATATATACTTTATAATCATTCTTGAATGGTTAACATGGAGAATGAATCTCATTGTGTCGTGGAGATGGTAATCCGTACGTACGCACGAGTGATGATATCATTCCCATAATTATTGAATGGAATTAGAGTGGATGATATAATATATAAGAATAAATATTATTTCATAATAACCATATATAGTTATTCTTTACACCATTATACACATCCAAGTAAGGTGGTGGTGGAAAAATAGATTACACCACGACGTGGAGACAGTATTCCGTACGCACGCACGCATGATGATATCGTTCCAATAAATTTTTAATGGAATTATAGTGGATGATATAATATATCAGAATCAGTATGATTTTATAATAACCATATATAGTTATTTTTTACACCATTATACCCATCCTAGTAAGGTGGTGGTGGAAAAACAGATTACACCACGGCGTGGAGACGGTATTACGTACGTACACACGTGCGGTGATTTCATTTTCTGTAGGATAGATAGAAGGTGAAATTGGGTTGTTTCATATTTATAATAACATATTAGTATATTAGTGATACTTATATTATTAATTTATAATGAAACAACTAATTAATAAGAAGTTGAAGAAGAAAGAAACTGGAAAGAATCAGTAGAAGAGATTACCTCTTCTTCGACGCACCTCTTTTTTGCTTCCTCTTAAGGCAATAGATTTGGTCTTTTGAGGAGACCAGAACCACTATAATGTTTCAAGGGAAGTTTATAAGGGAAATGGTTAGGGGTTTTCAGAGCTTGAAGTCTCAAAATCATGTAAATAGAAGAGGGAGGAGGCGCCCTTATATAAGGGAGGAGAGGGGCGCTTTAAGAAAAAACTTAAACTATTATTTTATAATAAAGAAATATTCGGTTTAAAATGGCTCCAAAGTTACTTTTTTAGAAGATAAAGTGGTGATGTGTCGAAATAATTTCAACCAATAGGTTTTAGACAAGTTTAGGTTACTATTGTAACCTTATCATTTAGATTTAAGTCTAAGTTAAATAATTTAACTTTTACCGTGTCTTCTTGTTTTCTTACACTATATGGTTAATAAACTTACTATAACATGATAAAGGAACCCCAAGTGGTTCATTATTAATATATATAAACATATATATGTCATTTGGCCGAGGCTTAGATTTTTAGGAATAGAATAACAATTTATAATATAATATTTTTTTCAAAACTATTTTATGTCAATTTTGACACTATTTGGTAATTGATTTTTGTGAAAATAATAACTGCATTATTAGTTCTAAAAATGTTAATTTAATCATTAATAACATGTCATATTAACCTAAAAAATTAGTTTAATTTATAAAAAGTCTCAAATTACATTTATTTGGATATTTATAACATCAATTATTTTAATATTTCATTAATAATGTAATTACTACATCATCATTGGGTCCTAAATCAATTACATTATCTAATGTCTAAAAATTATAAATAAAATACCATTATGTATGAAATATTTTTATCATTCAAATGAATAATTATAGTCGAGTTTATCTTATGCATAAACCTATATTAAAAATGTTGTAGTTATCAAACTTTGATTTTAACTATTTTAACTCATCTTTATATAAAATAATAATAAATGTCCTAATCTAATCCAAGTGGACCTAAAGGGTAATATGTTATTCATAAGGTTGTTTTTGGTTGAATTAAACTTATCCAATATAATTAGGACATGTGTTAGAGTATTAATAATATCATTTTTACCCTTAATTACCCTATTTATTTTTAATCGTGGTAAATATAAGTAAAAAGTTACTATTCACTAAAAATTATTTTTATCTTATTGAACCAAATTTTACTCAATATTAACCATGTCTCTCTGATTTTTGAAATTCCAATCAAAAAAGTGGTAAAATTACGTTTTATGTAAATTTTCAAATTCTCCTAGGAGGTGGGTAAAAGACGGTGAAAAGTTCAATAAAATTTTTATATATTTAAAATTATTATAAAATGACTCCAATGAATCACATTTAACTTATATTGGTATTATTTATCAAAATCGACCTAAAAAAATTTAAATAAAATAAATAATTATTTAAATAAAAAGTCAGTTTTAAATAGTAACCTAGTGTTTTCACTATTCATCAAAAATTGAACGTTTTCAGAGAAATACCAAAAATTCACCCTAGGCTAATTTCGATATTCAGATTCAAAAAATGAAGTCCATGTTGAAAGATAAAATTTATAAAATTTCAAAAAGCGGGTATTACTATTCATAACGGCTACTTCATAATAATATTATAATAATATTTGGTTTAGTGAAACTCGGTATTGCGTACAACACACGCTATCGAAAAAGATCTTGATTGCATGTAATGCAATCCAAGTCAGGGCTGCATGTAGTGAAATCTCTATTTTGTGTTGCTTATAACATAATCAAAACTTATTTCAATTATACATTAAACAAAATCTATACTTAATGTTGCGTAGAATAATTTCCACAAAAGGAACTTGAAATTTTGTGTAACCCGAGCAAAGAATAGTGTCGTGTATAATGAAATCTAATATGGTGTTGCATATAGTATAAGCTAATCATGGTGTAGTGTATAATATAAGAAATAAAATAAATTAAAAATAATATATCTAATAAAATCTCAGGGTGTTACATTCTACCCCCCATAAAATGATTTTTTCCTTCGAAATTCGTCGAGGTTATAAATCATTTACTACTTGAAAGTTTTATTCATAGAAACCCACATAGTAAAAAGGAATACTAAAACATCATTTTAAAAAGGAAAGTTAGAATCATAACGGTCACCCAAAGTAACTCAGTACTGGGTTTCCACATATGACAACAAAGGTGAAAATATGGATATAGAAGAGAAATATAACCATCATGTTCTGATGGAGAGTGGTAGGGAACATGGCTATGAAAAAGCCACCAATCACAAAGCCATAAATTTGTGATTATTTAAGGTACCATCTAATTAAACGGGTATGAGGGTACTGGGACAACGTTTTTAGTTCTCAAGATCATTACCGTAATGTAGAAAAATTGTGGAATTAAAATAAATACTTACTTGATTTTGGTACAATATTACCAGTGTTTGTGCCTTGAACAATTTTTACTTCATCTCTTAAAGAAATGAAGTTTAATTGGTCATTCTTGAAGTGTTAGAAGTTCATGAGATAGAATAATAGGTTATTCCATCTGTTTCTATCGCCAAAATTTTTGGACAATTTATTAAATTTACATAAGTCCATCTATGCTGAGATTAATCATATATGGTTGCTAAAATGGACTTATACTTCATCTATCATAGATCTTAATAAAATAAAACTCGTTTCTACTAACCATGGACTTTTTTTAGGCCAGTGGTATATGATAAAGTCCTATCTCACTTCGGTTGTGGGTTCGATTCCCGCATCCTTGTCCAACGCGATGGGTTATCGCCCCTCATAAGAGTTGAACTTTTTCTAAAACTACACTATTATAACATTACAAAAATAATATCAAAAAAATTTCTATCCTTAAAAAATACCATCTGATGTCCGACATAATTCATTCTAATATTTAGACTTATCCAAAATACATTTGTCCAATCTCATAGTATAAAGAAAACGATTACTGGAAAGGTCATATAAGAAGCATGTGAATACCATCATTTATCCCCTATATATCATAAGATATATATTTTTTATCACCTTTCAAACTTGTGAATACCTTAATCATGTATTCTCTTGAAACATAAATTACCATAGAACCTTAGTGAAAACATGAATTCTGTCAAAAATTAACTCTTTCCACATACCAAAATCTCAAAATTTCTATATACTCAAACCATGATATCACATAGTCCTTATATCAATCATGACCTCCTGAATACTATCAAACATATTATTTTCTCCTTATCCATTCATATGTTCATATCATCTTCTTTCCAAATATATTTCAATCACTTTTCATGGTTACCTATACCATATAATTTTCGAAAACCACAATAAACCATTACATAGATATTCCAATGTTCCACAATACTATAAATGAGATTCCACAACATTATTTTGGAACACATAATCTTTCCAACACATCGTTGTCATACTCAACATTTCTAATAGTGATTGCATATAACTTCCCTTTGTCCTTTTCCTTAAGAGGTTGCTTACATCGATCATCATTAACCCTTGTATTAGGGCATTGATTAGCATAATGCCCTATTTCCGTGCACTTTAAGCATTGAAGTGTTGGTGGTGTGTTATCTACAGTATTTTCTCTATTCACATCATTAGCTACCCTTTTCTATTACTTTGGAACTCAGCTACTTGATGACCTTCTTTTCCACACTTATAACATTTTCTAGTACCTTTTAGACAATCTCCACCATGCTTCTTTCCACACTTTGAACATAAAGAAACATTCACCTTCTTTTCACCACTGTTCTGAGATTTTTCCTTGAACTCTATCTTTCGTTTCTTGTAAAAACCATGAGATGGATATGTAACACCAACTTCTATTTCTACCTTGATAGCACAACACACAATTTCTTCATAGCTACTGAAGTCTCTTATAGATAATTCCCTTCAAAGACTTGGTTTTAATCCACTAATGAATTGATCAACTTTACTTTCAGGTTGGATGATAAAGCTAGATGCATACCTTACAAGACTTGTGAAATTTTCCTCCTATATACCAACATATTCATCATCTTTTTTCTTAATCTCATGGAACTCCTTTTCCATCTTTGTTCTAAGAATACGAGGGAAGTACCTATTGAAAAATAAGTTCTTGATCTCGTCCCATTCCATGGATTCAATTAGACATTGAGGCCTTGTATTCTT
This sequence comes from Viscum album, assembly GCA_963277665.1. Lineage (NCBI taxonomy): Eukaryota > Viridiplantae > Streptophyta > Magnoliopsida > Santalales > Viscaceae > Viscum > Viscum album. The sequence continues at coordinate 65,019,483 of OY728133.1, forward strand.
AATTGAATTCCACCACAGGTCTACTTAACCTTCTAAACAGTAAACAGCTAGAATGAATTTTTCATGTTCCAAACATTGAAGTATGGAAAACATCTTTTCAATGGTACTAATTCATTGTTTAGCAACAAGTGGATCAGAATACCCACTGAAAGAAGGTGGGCGTTGCCTCATGAAGGACTCAATAGAATATTGTTCCTTTCTATGCTCATTTGGATATACAGAATGATTCATATCTTTTGTAAGTATAGAAATAATATTTTTCACTCCATCTCCCATAACGTTGGTTTTTTTGAAGGAAAATCATTACATCATCCATTACATTGATCAACATAGTTCCTTCGGGTTCCTGCCATCGTCTAAAACCCAAAAAGAAAAGCGTGAGAGGGAAAATCATGATAGGAAAACAACCTAATAAATGGGGTGTACCTTCAATATATAACAACTTAGGTTTAATTATAATATGATTACCGTAATTCTAGGACTATAACCTATACATATACTTAACCTTAGGGACATCCCTAGACATACCTTAGAAATATCTCTAGGGATCTCACTAAAGTTTTTGCATCCCAGTTTCCAAAGGTTAACTAACACTTTCCTTTGATACCAACTGTAGAGACCCATACTTGACGTAAATAGAAAATACATTACTTTTTCGAATACCTAATACATAACAAAAACAGAAACCAAAGGACCGTAATATTTTAGTGTCTTTGGAAACGTGGAACTTAATCTTCTAATATTGGTGAAAGATCTTCAACATCTCCCATAACGGTCTTACCTTTTTTTCTTACCTAAAACCATTCTTTATATCCTGGGGAAAAAACATATAAAGGGTGAGCTCAAATGCTTAGTTAGGGTAAGCATGGAGAAAATAAAATAAACTATATACATTTGAACTTCAAAAAATGAACATAAAGTTTAAACATCAAAATCTTTAGTTGTGGAATAAATCTTGGAAGTACGTAAGGCATAGATCATAAAGGAACATAAATCATGATAAAATATCATTTGAATAAAACATGTAATTGTGGAAAACCATTAAGCACATGATATGATTTCCATAGTAGCCAAGGCATTGCTTCCAATACCATCTTAGTGGACAAAGTCCCTTTCTGAATTGAGTTCACTCCTCGTTCAAGTCCAATATCACTGAACTAGATTAACTTAAGATTCTATCCATGTCCATCTCATGATATATAAATCTTTACCCAATGTATTGGAGGGAGATATAGGTCCCACCCATCTCATAATGAAATCATTCTTACGTGTGCCACAAAATAAACATATATCATTCATAATAACCCAACAAATAAAATGGGTTTCAAAAACATCATCCCATCATAACATAATCCATATAAAATAAATGTATATGATTTCATCATAAGAAAAATAAAACAATGTAAATAATTGATAAATCATACTTGAAACATAAACATACTTAATAATTTCATCTTATATGTAAAATAGTTTTGATAAAACACTTGAAATGAATTCTTGAGGAAAATATCCTTTCTTCTTCAAAATCATTTTCCTTTCTCTAAATGCCATGAAATTTTAAAATAAAAGGATTTTGTTGAAAATAATCATGAATACTTTTAGAATAATCTTCATGAAAATTAGCCGTTATGAAACTGTAAGAATCCGTTCATGTCGTATAAGTTAAAAAAACATTCTCCTCGTACTTTTGTCAAAAAAGTCAAAAAGTACCACGTATGGTAAACAAAAGAAAGATTCCTTCCATAACACAAAGTAAAAGTAAAAGAGGGGTAAACATGGCTTTAAAAATACATGGAAGAATATTAAACACTTTATGAAAAAAAATTTTATGGACATGGATGAAAAATATAACCCTAGTAAATACTTACGTATAAGCAATCTCGAATAAAAATGAGATTAAAAAATTATCCCTTAACTTATGTCCGATATGCTTCGTACGTATCCGAACCTACTGTATAATGGTTTAAATGATGTTATTTACTTATTAAAGAATCATATTAATTGTAATGATATCATATATGGTTCACTTATGACATTATATTACCCGTTCTTTTGTAAATTCCATGTTAAAGCAGCGTTTTGGGTAAAATCATTTTATTTATCATACGTGTTTATACTTGTTGTTCTTGATATTATTATTATTATATAATGATTTGATTACTTCCATAATTTAAATCATGATTTATATATCATATATATTCAGTATATATATATATATATATAATAGATAGATGAATGAAATGAAATACACCGTTCATGGAGACGGTATGCCATACGTACGCATGAACGCTGCCTTCCTTTCCTTATTGACTTGAATGGAAGTAAGTAGATGAAATATATATATATAAATAAAATAGCTTAATTATTTCATATATTTAAATATTATACATTATATATACTTTATAATCATTCTTTAATGTTTAACATGGAGAATGAATCTCATCGTGTCGTGGAGATGATAATCCGTACGTACGCATGAGCGATGATATTGTTCCCATAATTATTGAATATAATTAGAGTGGATGATATAATATCTCAGAATCCATATGATGTTATAATAAACTTATATAGTTATTTTTTACACCATTATACACATCCAAGTAAGCTGGTGGTGGAAAAATAGATTACACGACGGCGTGGAGACGGTATTCCGTACGTACGCATCCGCAATGATATCATTCCCATAATTATTGAATGGAATTATAGTGGATGATATAATATCTCAAAATCAGTATGATCTTATAATAACTATATATACTTATTTTATAAACCATTATACCCGTCCAAATAATATGGTGGTGGAAAAATAGATTACACCACGACGTGGAGACGGTATTCCGTACGTACGCACGAGCGGTGATTTCATTTTCCGTAGGATGGATATAATGTGAAATGGGGTTGTTTAATATTTATAATAACATATTAGTATATTAGTGATACTTATATTATTAATTTATAATGAAACAACTAAATAAGAAGAAGTTGATGAAGAAAGAAACAAGAAAGAATTGGTAGAAGAGATTACCTCTTCTTCAACGCACCTCTTTTGTGATTCCTCTTAAGGAAATAGAGTTTCTCTTTTGAGGAGACCAGAACCACTATAATGTTTATATGGAAGTTGAGAAGGGAAATGGTGAGGTTTTGGCCAATCATTAAGGCTCAAAATTGTGTAAAGAGAAGAGGGAGGAGGTTCCCTTTTATAAGGGAGGAGAAGGGCACTTTAGGAAAAAACATAAACTATTATTTTATAATAAAGTCATATTCAGTTTATAATGGCTCCAATGTAACTTATTTCGAAGTTAAACTGGGTTTGGGTCGAAAGCCTTTCAACCAATAGGTTTTAGAAAAGTTTAGGTTACTATTTTAACATTATAATTTAGATTTAACTCTAAGTTAAATAATTTAACTTTTACCGTGTCTTCTTGTTTTCTTACACTATATGGTTAATAAACATACTATAGCAAGACAAAAGAACCACAAGTGGTTCATTATTAATATATATAACCATATATATGTCATTTTGCCATACCATAGATTTTTAGGAATAGAATAACATTTAATAATATAATATTTTTTTTAAAAACTATTTTATGTCAATTTTGACACTATTTGGTAATTGATTTTTGTGAAAATCATAACAGAATTATTTGTTAGAAAAAATTTAATTGAATCAATAAGAACATGTCATATTATCCTTAAAAATCAGTTTAATTTATAAAAAGTCTCAAATTACATTTATTTGGGTATTTATAACATCAATTATGTTAATATTTCATTAATAATGTAATTACTGCATCATCATTGTTTCATAAATCAATTAAATTATTTAATCTCTAAAAATTATAAATAAAATACTATTATGTAGAAAATATTTTTATCTTTCTTATGAATATTTATAGTCGAGTTTATCTTATGCATAACCCCATATTGAAAATGTTTTAGTTAATAAACATTGATTTTAACTATTTTAACTCTTCTACAAATAAAATAATAATAAATGTCCTAATCTAATACAAGTGGACGTAAAGGGTAATATTTTATTCCTATGGTTGTTTTTGGTCGAATTACACTTATCCAATAGAATTAGTACATGTTTTAGGGTATTAATATTATCATTTTTACCCTTAATTACCTATTTACTTTTAACCGTGGTAATAAGAGTAAAAAGATACTATTCACCAAAAATTATTTTTGTCTTATTGAACCACATTTTACTCCTTGATATTAACCGTGTCCCTTGAATTTTTTAAATTCCACTAACAGAAGTGGTAAAATTAAGTTTTATGTAAATTTCCAAATTCTCCTAGGAGGTGGGTAAAAGACGATGAAAAGTTCTATAACATTTTTATATATCGAAAATTACTATAAAATGACTCCAATGAATTACATTGAACTTATATAGGTATTATGTATAAATTTTGACCTAAAATAAATTTAAATAAAATAAATAATTATTTAAATAAAAAATCTATATTTAAATAGAAACCCAGTGGTTTCTCTATTCATCAAAATTTGAATGTTTTCAGAGAAATGCCAAAAATTCACCCTAGGGTAATTTCGATAATATGAATCCAAAAATGAATTCCATTTTTAAAGATAAAATTTAGAAAATTTCAAAAATTGGGTATTACTATTCATAACGGCTAGGTCATAATAATATTATTATAATATCTCGTTTAATGAAACTCGGTATTACGTACTACACACGCTATCGAAGAAGGTCTTGATTGCGTGTAATGCAAGATAAGTCAGGGCTGCATGTAGTGAAATCTCCTTTTGGTGTTGCATATAAAATAATCAAAACTGATTTCATTTATACATTAAACAAAATCTATACGTAATGTTGCATATATAATTTCCACAAAACGAACTTGAAATTGTGTGTAACATGAGCAAAGAATAATGTTGCGTATACTACAAGATAATAAGGTGTTTCATATAGTACAAGCTAATCTTGGTATAGTGTATAATATTAGACATCAAAGAAATTAAAAATAATATATCTCATAAAATCTCGGGGTGTTACAAGGTAACTTTACACAACTCTTAAAAACTAGGTCTTAAACTTTCACAACCCACAAAAATCTTTTCTTACCTTTGTGAAGTACTTGGGATTAGATATTTAGGATTATGAAAGTTAGACCTTACCCTTATGTTGTTCCTTGAGTACCATTATATAACACATTGTCCAAGGGGTTACATTTAAAGAGGTAATTTATTACCCAAATACAACCCACAGAAAAACCATTACATACTTACATAAGTCATGTAAAAGTATATCTAACCTTATACAACACTTGTGAAATGCCTTTTAACTTTATAAAACTTTTTAAAACCATGTGAATGGGGGATTCTTATTGAAAACTATATTTTCATGTATAAAGAATTATAAATTAAAAAGGTTATTAAATATGTAAAAAATGAGGATTTTATAATTCTCCCCCTTTATTTAATTCTCATCACTGAGAAGTGTCTCAGAATATGGAACCACTACTCCCCACCATAGGAGTTCCCATATTAAAATTTAGAACCCAAATGAATTCCCATGTATGAAAAATATTACATCTTTCATTCAAATCATGATATATTGATATAACTTTTAACAAATATAAAATCTTTTACCTGTGCATGAAACTTATTTCTTAGTTTTAAAATATCAATTTCATTTTCAAATCCCAAATAAATTTCCTTTTTAATCCCATTAAAAACCAAAATTATATTATCACATCACACAATAGCCTTTGAAAATCATTTTTACAAACCAATATTTATATTAAAAAATATTTTGGTAATTGAAAATAATTTACAAAGGTCTTAAATAATTTTTTTTCAATCGATTTAAAAACACCACCAAATGGATTAGGTTAAAATAATCAAACAATGGTATGAAACAAAAACAAACTAGTAACCCTAGTCAAACCTATAGTACCTTCAAATTATTCATAATAACATACATATACACTGAAGAATAGAATACATCAAGCTCTAATAAAGAAATAAAGAAATAATAATATAGGAAAATATCAAAATTTCAAAAAGAATTTAATTATTTTGGCTTTATCTAATTCAATGAACAAGTGTATATGGAATGTGAACCTATGTTTCTATCATGATTCATGAAAAAAAAATAAATCCCATAAATCACATATCAAAATCATGTTCATCACAAAAGTATAATTTAATCAATGGTATTATAAAATATAAAAAACATAAATTCCCACCTTAGGGAAATTTTGTGTTACACTATAATGTGATGATCAGACACTGACATAGTTCCTCTACCTAATTTACAACCTTCTCTCTTCTATATATTCCTATTACAAAACATGTAAAAGGGAGAATACAAGTTAGTGAGTCTTGGTTCTATGATACCATTCTGTAACACCTTGGAACAAACTACTGTGTTTGAGCTAGAGCACCACATGGACTCATGCGTGCATCCCCATATGCTAGAGGTTACTGACATACAGTGAGGGCCTCAAGTGAAACCATTGAGAGACTATGCCCTCTATCAAAGATCACAATATAAATAAATAACTAATATTAAAAGAATATAAAACAATTGTAATAGGAATATAAAAATATAAAACTGGCCCAAGTAGTATCAATATTACATGCCAGATATAATAACCAAAACTAAAGACGGATCCAGGGTACATGTAAATCCATTAAATAAAATAATATGCACAAATACCTCTCTAAATCCATCCAAAAAATTCATATTATCCTACAACACCTACTCAAATGTCATCTACATAACGGTTACCCTTTTCTAGATCCCTAAGTATGAAATCTACAAGAACACCAAAATTCCCATGTATGAGTGAGTATAAGACTCAGTAGGACACCATCAATGATATAATAGACCATTATTTTTACACATATACGATACATATTATTAGATAAATATTCATTACATAATATTACAACCCACACCAAAATTATATAGGTCCAGTGTCTTTGGAAACATGGATACATAAACAAAATGTTCTTAGGTTCTCTACATAATCTCCCCTAAGTTCGTTATAACATTCAACATTATTTAAAATATTATACGTAAAAACATTATTCACAACCTAGGGAAAGGAAATAGGATAAAGGGTGAGTTCAAATTCTTAGTAAGGGTAAAAAAGAAAGATACCAATAATAACTTCAACATAACATGAGTTTAAGGGCATGATAATATGATATTAACATTTAAAAACCATTCCCAACATATCATAGATCATAAAAATGTGTCATAAATAAATATTGGAAGTTTATAAGACATAAATTATAAATTAATCAAATAAAATATCAATTAGATCATAACATTTCTATAATATATACATTTTTGGCATAAAAAAATCATTGAAAACAATTTCATTTGTTGCAAAGGATCACTTTCTGGACTATCATAGTGGATTTGGTTCACTTCATATTCTACAATATTAGTCAAGGGTCACTCCTAAGACTAATATATTTGAAAATCCCTTTACTGAACTAGTTTTACTCTCCATTTTGGTCCTATTTATATCATGAGATGTCCATATTTACCCAATGCATTAAAGGGCTGCATAATTTGGATCATACCTATCAAATAATGAAAACCTTATATATGTGTGTTCCAAATGTTCATACTATATTCTATATATCACAACCAATTAAAAGGAAATATGTTTCATAAAAAATTTCATGATAATGTAACTTTTTTAAAAGGAAGTAGGTTTTTTAAACATTTCATCGTTGCATAACCTGTTGAGAAGAAATATGTTTCATAAAAAAAATTTCATCATAAACATAAACCATATAGGGAAATAATAAAGATGGTATAATTGGATCATATCCCCAATATCAATTAACTAACATCAAAGGATTTCATCATAAATAAAAAATTCATTTAAAAGATCACTTGAAAAATTTGTTGAGGAAAATACCATTTTCAATTTGGAATCAATTATTTAAAATATAAAATTTATCCAAATATTGAAGAAAGTTTTATTAAAAAATATGTTTGGAATATTTTAAATGAATAATCAAATAATTGAGTGGTCATGATGGTGGGGAACTCTATTCATTATATGTAAGTAAAAAGAAAAAATAGAATCCTTTCATAATTTTGTAAAAAATTAAAAAAGCACCACATTGGTAAAAAATATTTCTTTTAAAATATTTTCAAAAATATAAATCATTTTTAAAAATGACATTAAAAATCAAAATAGATTATAAAAAAATTCTTTAAATCGGTTTTTAGAGAATAGGGTTATAGAGGAAAAAGGACATTCAAACAATGAGAGAGATTGACATGGTTTTCATTAAAAACATTATTTAGGTCACTTGAGTTATTAAAGAGAGAATAATTAATGGAAAATATGTAATCTATAAAAATTATCATAGGATAATTTAACTCATGGAATTATTTATAGGTGTATAATAAAGGTTCATCATAAAAAACATAATGATAAACAATACTAATAAAAAATGAGATTGTAACATAAAACCCTTTCCACTATGTTAACTTCTAAGTAATAATTTTCATGAATTAATAACTTAAAATAAAACTTTAAATATCATAAAATAAGAATAATAATGACATAAAATATAAGTGGGACAATATATAACCCTCATTAACCTAAATAGGTTTTTAGTATTAAACAAGTCACAGTGAAATAATATTGAGATGAAGAAGCCTTAACACTTTGGTAATATCTGAATCAAAAATGGATTATTGAGAGAAAATGATATGGATTTATAAATATGAATAATTTTACTAAAAATAATCATAATTTAAATTCAGGTTCTTTATATACCCCACAAAATAGAAATAATTGATGAATATGTAATATGTCTCACAAAAAATAAAAGTGAGACGAGAAACCCTTACCTCAAGTCCTGTCATATTTCATGGGAATTAAAAACTCATATATAATAATTGTAGATTTATTATAAATATATTATAGATATATAATCATGTATAAATTACTATGTACTATCCATTTTATAATTTCCAATTATCCTTTAGTTAATTATTCTTCCTTAAATTGGACATTCAGGTGAAAATGGGTCCATTCTACCTGCATGTTTCAGTATGATGGCTAAGTCATTGTACGTTTATCTTAGTAAAATTCTATAAAAAATATAATTAATGATAAAAATAAAATTTATTTGCATCATATAAAAATTTATAATCATCCCTAAAATTTATATATATAAAAATTATTCACACTGTTTATGGAGACGACAGACTGTACAAACGCATTAACACAATATTCAATTTTAAGAGATGGAACAAATGAAATTTTAATAGTGATTAAACTTAAAATAATAATTATCATATAATATATATCTCATATATTCATTAAATATATACTCATCAATTTCCATGAAAAACAAAAATGAAAATAAAATCACATCGCTTTTTGGAGGTGGTAGTCCAGACATACTCATTAGTGACATTATAATTTTTCAAAGGGGTGTAAGGTAAGAATGTGTATGTGATATTATAATTATAGATGAATAAGTTTATCATAACTATAATATAAAAAAATTAAAACCCTCTTAATAACCTTCCATGAATGTTGTTGACATAAATTGATTTTATCGCTATGTGGAGGTGGTAGTCCACATGTATGCTGGGGTGCTAAATTCACATCCCATTATAGGGAATAGAGGTTGGATAATGGTGGTTTCATGATCATAATAAAATTTAATTATTTACATGATAATGAATTTATTATTTTATTATAAATACCATATATTTAGTGGAATTATGAAAAGAAACAAATTAAAACAGGTCTAGTAAGGTGAATACCTTGTTTTTAGATGAACTCCCTTAGAAACTTTATTAATGAACTTTGGAATGTTATTTTAATAATATAATCATCTATTTATTTTATAGTTTAGTTTAGTTTCTAAATAGTGAGGTTGTGGTTGATATATAATGCTTAATGTTATGTAAGGAAATGAGAGAAGGGGTGGCCTTTTAAAAGTGAGGGGAAATGAACTCATGTAAATTATTAAAGTATTAAAATATAATAAATTAGATACATATAAAAATTATTCAAAATTAGAAATAGTTTTCATAATAATAGTATAGGTTAGAAATATAATCATAACATGAAATTTATATAGGTTTTGGTGTCATTTATATACTTATCTCGTTGATTAACCACTTAATTAACTATTTTTAACCATAACCACAATAACAACTAATTAAATCTTAATGGGTTATAATTTTACTTATAAAATAAAAATAGGATTAATAATAGAAAATGAAGGAAAATTTAGACTGAATATTATCCAACTTTCCCTATTTTAATATTTTTATGTTTTTTATATAATTTGATAAAATATTATTTTTATAAAACATAATTAATGTCATTTTTTATACTATTCTTTTAATTTAAAATTTAATATACAATGATAAAGATAAAACTAAAATATAATCCTTTTAAACATATATAATATTTAATATCTATATAAAAAGTCCATATAACATAATAATAAATCTATTTTTTATTTTATTGTATTTAAAATTATTTATTTTAATTTTATATTGTTTGAAGAAATACTATGTCAGTGTTGAGGAAGAATTTAAGGTAATTATATCATAAATAAAAAATATAAAAATAAATTACCATCATAATAATAAATTAAATAATCTAAATATAAATATTAATATTCATTAAATAGGTATATTTAATCACATAAAATCTCATGGAAACTTATTTAATATGTTATTTTTATTTTTATTTACAAGAGTCGGTATTACATAAGAATATGAATAATTAACTTGTTATATAAATAAAAAATTAAAATATATTCAAAAAAATAATTATTAATAAATAATAGTTAGTAAAAATTTCAAAACATAAATTATTAACTCTCAAATATTATCTTTAAGACACAATATTTGGGTTTTCCAGTGATGCACAAGAACTACGTCAACACTGAAATTGATTTTCATATTTATCATCAAATAAATTCTAATTAATTTTTTTGGATTATTTTTCTATAATATTTTTTTTATTTTCATAAATTATATATTAAATAGTTTTAATAAATATTTATATAACATATAATTCATTATGATATCATAAAATAGAATTTATTTCCTAAAAACTATATTTGTTGTATTCACAATTTTTTTACATATTCTTATTAATCTATAAAATCATATAAAGATAAATTTTAATTTATGAATCCAAAAATAAATAAAATTTCATCAAATTTAATTATTATTTGTGACGTAAATTATTTTAATATAAAATTGTAACAGTAAATGAAAAACAAATTTGATAAAAAATTCATTTTTAAGCCAAAAAATAATGTTATACCAAAATAAAGTAAAATGCAGACTTATTGTTATTTAATTAGATTATTTATAACTAAAGGATAAATATATTAATTTAATATTAAATTAAAATAATAATGGAAAATTTAAATTACAATAAATAAAAATTCTAAAAAAATGAAAAAGCGGTATTTTCACTATTAACTAAAAAATTATTCATTTTGAAAAAAACCAAAATTTCATCACATGTTTATTGATTTAAAAAATTAATTTAATTTTGAAAAATATAATTTATAAAAGTTTTTTAAATTAATTATATTATTTTCTCACAAAAAAACTATAAATTCTTTTTAAGGATATGTATTTTTGAAGAATAAAATGACTTTATAAAAAATAATGTGCTTATTTATTAAGAATTAATAAATAACTTTTATTATGTTGAATATATACATATATATTTCATAATTTGATTAATCCTATTCATACCCTCTAATTTAGTTGCTAGGTTTTATATAAAATATTTAAATAATGAAATTTTATTGTTTATTTAAACCTGGTGTTATGAGTTGTATACTCTATTGAACACATTATTCCTTTAAAATCATAGGGTGTTACATTAAGCACATAAATAATAAATTTCACTTCCACAATTTTATCATTGTTATTAAAGGATCAATATTTGATAATACCTTTTTTGAAGCCCACATTATTCGAAGGGTTATAAAAAAATCATTTTAAAAAGGAAAGTGGGAAACATAAATGTTACCTGAAGAAACACATAATAATGTTCCCACATGGTCATGAAAAAGTTAATTGGAAAAAGTAAATATGTTAGGGGTGAAAAGACAATCGATTTATCCAAAATAAAGTTAAATGTATAAAATTCTTATCTCATTATCCTTTTATTAAAGTCAAGGAATTATTTTACTATCAAGATGGAGATCACAAGAAAATGTACATAATTTATTTAATTCAATTCCATAAGAATAATTTCACATATATTTTTTGTTATTTAATTAATTTCCACTTTTTGTATTACGCTTATGAATAAATAATGATGATTATTTTTTCATGTAGAATGAACTAAAATTATCTTTTAACAGATCATAAGATCTATACAAGATTGATAAGAATTTCAACCTATTTCTATATATTTATAAAAATAAGAATGAAATAATGAGTTATCCAATATATATAAATCATATATTTGTGTCTAAATAATAAAAAATTACAATAAAAAATCAACCTAAATAATTTCATTAATAGTTATCCTTTAAAAAATTCCAAAATATGTCTAATAAAAACCAATTTAAAAACATTTATATATAAGTACATTAATTTTCAAAAAAGAAACATAAAATTAATCCCCCAAATAATATTAAATATTTCCCCATGTAACATCCTAGATATGTGAATACTTTTTTAATATATTCTCTTGAAACATGGTAATAACCAGAATTACCATAAAAAATTAATGAAAACAAGAATTCTTCTGAAAATTAACTCACCCCTTATTCCATAAATAAAATCCTAGATAATCGAATATGTTATTTAAATGAAAAATGTTATATAAACTTCATTAAAGATAATATAAGACAATTTCTCATAAAATCATTAATCTGTTCTAAGTCCATAAATACATTACCAATTAATTTATCAAAATCAAACATATATCTATCTCAATAAAAAATTATCATCACAACATTAGAAACACATTAAGGGTTATCTTTCCCTTAATAATGTATTCCCGAAAAAATATCATCTTATAACTAAAAAACTTATCTTTGTTATCTATAATATTCAATATATTCTTTCAAATAAATAAATAAAAACTAATATAGAATATTCCTTAGATTTTTCATGATTTATATAATCATAATACCATTGATAAAAATACTACTACCACACCATTCTCAAATTAGACTAGAGAAACACTTCAATCATTCCACTTTAACAATTTGAATGACATAGGTAAATCCTTGTTCTAGGATATATCTATAGGATTATGTAATTGAATATGATAATATGGATGTTATACCAACATAAGACATTAAACTATGTATGTAACATTAATATAATCTTTATAACCGTTCATAAAACTTTTAATATTTAATTAATAATTATTTTTTCAATTCAATTTTTTCCACACAAAAAATATCCCATTATTCCTTAGTTACTTTTACCTATGTTCTTCTTCCCAAAAAATTTAAATATAAGAAACCAAATCATATTACCTCCTTGGTCTTTAAGAAACTCATTTTCTCTATTATTATGTGTGTTAGAAAACTCACCCTTATTGAGATTTTTTAGTTATATAATGAGATAGATTATTAGGCATAATCACATGGTTTCACATTCTAGCACTAATTTCACTTTGTTTCCCTTATGGAAAATCATTATATTTTTCATCACATTTAACCTTAACATAAATCCACTAGTTTTTACCCATTTTCGAAAACCAAAAAAATAATATTATTAGAAACAAAAATCATAGTTGGAAGAAATGTAAATATGAAAAAATTATAGGATATCTAATTTATGACACCTTATTTTCAATATATGAAAACTTTTGATTAACATAAGTCATCTAGTATCATCATCTATTCAAATCCATTAGGATGGTTCATAAATAAAATTTGAGTTAAACCAAGAATACCCCCTAGGTGTTTCAAACTTGGTGCGCAGTAAAGGAACACTCACCATGTAGAAAAATAATGTACAACATATACTCAACCAAATATTTTCAATTTTATTATACCAAGATGCATCTATTAAAAAACCAAATCAACTTATAGAATTAAAACATTTATGTGTTTCTAAGAAAACTATATATTCTATTAATTATAAATACTTTTGGATGTTATCTTATACTTAACTTATCCCAGAGGTTCTCACTATTGTTTTATCAACCCAGTTTCCAAATATTAACTAAAACCTTCATTTATACCAACTATAAATACCAATACCTTTATACATTAGATATTAACACTTATTATATGAATATTCCATACATAACATTACAATCCACTCTAGAGTCGTATAGATTTAGTGTCCTTGGAAATTTGGATACACAACCAACCTTTTCAAAGGTGATCTAAATTATCTCCTATAAAGTTTTTAATTACTATCACCATTACTAGAAATATCACACTTAAAACCATTCTTCATAACCTAGGGAAAGGAAACATAAGAAAGGGTGAGATCAGATGCTCAGTAAGGGTAAATAAAGAAGATATCAATGTTTACATAAACATAACATTAACATAAGTGTATAAGGACATTGGCTTAACATTGGAATCAAATACCTAGAATATCATAGACAACAATATTGAGTCTTGAAATAAATCATGGATGTTCATAAGAAATTAATCATAAATGAAACATAAAATATAATCCATGATATTATAAATTTGGCATAAGAGAAATACTTGTAGAATACATATAAGAATAGTATATAATTTCAATAATAGTTAAGGGACAATTCCAAGAGTATTACAGTGGATCGGATTTACTCACCATTACATCATATTAGTCAAGGTCCATTTACAAAACTATAATTGTGGATAACCCCCTTACTAAAATGGGTTCACTTCCCATTACAATCCTATTTATCTCATAAGATATCCATATTTACCTAATAAATTGGATGATTATTTAACTATGGTACCACCCACCACATAATGAAAGTCAAACTTATGTGTACCAAAATACTATAACACATTAATTATATCATAAACTATGAATAATTTTTTTCATAAGCATTTCATTATATCATAACCCATTTAAAACGAAATGGGTTTCCTAAATATTCATCATAGGATAACTTATGGAAAAGAATAGGGTTCTGAAAACACATTTTCATCTTAAAAATAAAAATTCAAAATAAATAATAAAAATGGTATTATTGGATCATATCAACATTAATATATATGTTACAATAAAGGATGTAATCATATATGAATTTTTCTTTTAAAATATTAATTAGAACATTTCTTTAGGAAAACACACTTTTCACTTATAAATCACCTATTTAAAATAAGAAAATTTCACAAATACTAAGGAAAACATTTTATTTGAAAATAACTTTGGAAAATTTCAATTTCACAAATAATTTTAGTGGTCATAATGGTGGGAACTATAATCATGTCTTATAATTCAAAAGAAAACACCCCTTTCGGACAACTAAAAAATTATAAAAGTACATAATTTGGAGAATGATAAGAAGATTAATTTTATACCATTTTATAAAAATAATTATTTCATAAAAATAACTTTTTTATTATTATTTTATAAAATAATTCGTAAATTATTTTAAAAAAAACACAGATATGGAAGAAAAAGGATTTTTCAATGAAGGGAGATATTTTTTCGATTTTACTTAAAAAAATTATTTTGATTACATGAGTTATTAAAAAGACTAAAATGAATGGACAATGTGTAATATCTAGAATAGTATATTAGAAAATAATTCATGTAATTATTTTTAGGAAGATCATAAAATTTCATCATAAAAAAAATTAATCATAAAATAACCCAATAAACAATGAGATTATAACATAAAAACATTTCAACTTTCATAAATTTTGAAACTTAATCCCCATAAATAAATATATTCAAATGAAAAATTAAATATCATCTAAATAATTATAATCAAGATATAAATTTTCAAAGAGAAATTATATAAACCTCATAAACATAAATTGTGTATAACATCAAGCATGTCATAATGACACAATATTGAGACGAAGAACCCTTACCAATTTTGTAATATTTGAATCAAAACCTTAAGAAATATGGAAAATATAAAGGATTTTTAAATAAAAATAGTTTTCCTGAAAATTACCATGAAATACATTAATGGATAGTATATACACAAAATAATAAAAACAAGTGTTGTATATGACATATATCTTAGAGAAATAAAATGAGATGAGAAGCCCTTACCTCATGTATTGTTCTATTTTGTATGCATTAAAATTCCATTAAAATAAATAAATATTTATTATATATCTATTCAAGAACCACAATAATTTGAAAAATACCATGGATTATCCATTTTATAATTTTTAGTTGTCCTTTATTAACTATTATTCTTTAAAATGGTCATTTAGGTGAAAATGATCTATTTTCCATGCATGTTTCGATTCAATGGTCATAGTCCTTATACTTAGTTTATGATTAAATTATCCAAATATTGTTATTAATTATATAAATACCATATATATTCAATATATACATATTTAAAATGTTCCAAAAAAATTAGATATAAATAACTAATCACATCAATCATGGAGATAGTAGGCCATAAGTATGCATGATTGCCAATTTCACTTTTCAATGGATAGAAAAAAAGAAAAATAAAAAACAATTCAACTATATAGTATCTTTATTATATCATATATATCATATATATTAATTAAATATACCCTTATAACCATCTATGTAAAATTTAAATGAAAATCATATCACATTGGTTCGTGGAGGTTGTAGTTCACATGTATGCATGAGCAACATTATCATCATCCAAAGGATTGGATGGTTAGAAGATAGATGTGATATTATTAATATTAAATAAGTATAATTATGTCATTAATATAATCTATATTCTTTAAAACCATCATAATAACCATCCATTAAATATAATGATAGAAAATGAATGGTATTGCTATATGGACTTGGTAGTCCACATGTACGCATGAGCGATACATTCACTTCACATTTGATATAATAGAGGATGGATAACAATGTTTTTGATATAATAATTAAATTTAATTATATTTAGGATACTTGATTAATTATTTCATTAAATAAATTATATATTTATAGGAATTATAAGAAGAAATAAATTGAATGAGGTCGGAGAAGACGATTACCTCTCTTTTGGATGACCTTCTTTCGGTCCTTTCTTAAGGACCCTTGGAATGGTATTTTAAGAATAAAATAACATGTAATTAATTTATATGGAAGTTTATATGAAAAATGGATAGGTTTTGGTTGATATATAAGGCTGAATGTGGTGTTAATAAATGAGATAAGGGGATCCCTTTAATAAGTTAGGGGAATGACACTCTTCAAAATTACTAAAAGATTAAAATATAATAATTTATTTATCAAGAAAAATATATTATTTCTAAATAACAAAACCATTTAATGAAATTTAATTCCTATAAGTTCCATAAGTAACTTTAAATTAAATTAATACTAGGAAATGGAAAATTATTTTTATAAACAAGTGCATTTTATGCCCAAAAATGAACATACACCAAAATAAAATAAAAAAAAACTTATATATAATTAAATAAATAATTTCTAAATTAGGGATACCTATTTTAATTGAATATAAAATTCAATGAATAAGGGGCCATTTAAATGAAAATAATTAACAATTTAACAAAAAGTAAAAAATGGGTTTTGTACTATTTACTAAAAAGGCATTCATTTCAAAAAAATATCAAATTTTTACCCTAAGTTAATATTGATATGATGATATTTAAAATAAAGATTAATTTTTCAAAAAAAATTTCATAAAATTAAATATAATATTTTTTCTCAAAAAATATTAAAAACCATTTATGAAGGAAATGTATTTTTGATGAATAAAATGACTTTTCTAAAAATTGAGTGCTTATTTATTAAGAATTCATCAATAATTGTTTTGGTAGGGAAATTTATATATTTATATTTCATAATATGGTTAATAATATTTATACCAAGGAATTTAGAAACTATTTTATAACTATAATATTTAAATAATAATATTTCATGGTTCTTTTAAGCTCGGTATTTTGGGTTGTATACGCTTTCAAACACAATGTTATTTTAAAATTTAATCCTCTTAAATTTTTACACCATTAGTAAATAAAATATTCATAGTTTTATATTTTTTTATCAAATTTTTAATATTAAAAAACAACTTTTTTGATACCCACATCGCACTAAGGATTAATAAAAAATACTTTAAAAAGTGAATGTTGGGAACTTAAACAATAGCTAAACTAACACATAACCTGGCTACCAGTTAAGGAGAATATTTGTGGGAAGCTAAAATATATACATTTAGGAGAAAAAAAATTCCCATGCATTAATAGAGAGCGATAGAGAACACGGACATGAGAAAGTTAATGACCATAAAACAATAAATTTCTGAGGGGTGAAAAGACCATAGATTTTTTAGAAAAGAAGGTAAAAGTATAATATTTTAATTTCAATATAATTTTCCTAAATTTGAGAAATTATTTTACTATCATGATAAATATCATAAGATAATGTAATTAATTTATTTATTAATATTTCATGATCATAAATTCATCATTTGGTTATTCTTTAATTAATTTCAACTGTATTTATTACACAAAGGAATGAATATTCATGATGAATTTTTCATTCTTAAAGAAGTAAAATTAAGTTTTACTAAATCATAATATTCATAGAAGAATGAAAATTCATTCCTATTATTTATATATATTAATCAATACCAAAATTATTATAAGTGGTTATCAAATAAAGATAAATCATATGCTAATCTTTAAATCCTCAACAATAACATCCAAAATTCAACTTAAATCACTCAATATACAATTAACCTTAAAACCCTTCTAAAATATGTTAGACCAAAATCAAAATACAAAAATTAATTAAAATGGAAAATAAATTTTTGAAATTTGCTGAACATTATTCCCACAAACAATATAAAATAGTTATTTATGTCACATATCAAACAAGTGAATACCTTGACTGTATAATCTCATGAAATATGGTAATAACCTGAATTATAATAAAAAATTAATGAAAATGTGTATACATCCAAATATTAACTCTCTCTTCATAGAAAATAAAAATAGATTTTTTAATATATTATATAAATTAAAAATTGTTGTAAACTCTATCAAAGATAATATAAATCACATTGTCATCAAATCATTAATTAGTTCCAAAGTAATCAATAATATAACTTTTACTTCGTCAAAACAAAAAATAGATTTATCCCAAATCTATATTTTTTTCTCAATTTAAAATACATATTAAGTGTTATCTTTGACTTAATCATGTGTTCTAAAAAAATAACACTTTATAATACTAAATCACTTTTCAAGGTTATTAATACCATTAAAACATTCGTTCAAATACTTAAAGAAAAACTATCATGGAATAATCCTTAGATATGTCATGATTCATATAAATATAATACTAATGAATCCATACTTCTACAAAATAATTCTAAAATTCTAATACATAAAAACATTAATAATTCCCCTACAATTATCAATGTAAAATATTCAATTTTTTAGTCTAGGAGATACCTTTTAGATTAGAATAAGACTCGAATAATTCCCATATTCCCAAAATATAATACATTAAACTATAAATATAACTATAGAGAAAAAATTAATATCCCTCCCCTAATAAATTTATTTTTCATTTACAATTACTTGCTTCTACCCATTGTCCACATATAAAACGTCTTATTATTCCTCTATGACTTTTCCCTATGTACTTCTTCCCATATACTTGAGATATAAAAAACTAAATCTTATTCTTTATATGATATTCAATAGAATTAATTTTTATCTTATTAGGTGTGTCAATAAACTAACCCACATTGAGATTGTTAGTCTTATAATGAGATAAATAATTATTAATAATGACAAGGTTACACATTTTACCCTTGTTTCAATTGGTTACAAATAAGGATAATCCTTTCATTTCTCATAACATTCAACATTAACACAATTCCTCCTTGCTCTATCCATTGACTAAAAAAATTAGCATGGGAAACAATAATAATATTGGGAAACCATATAATTTTAAAAAATAATTTATAGGATGTCTAAATAGTGACACTATATTTTCACTCTGCGACACCTTATTTTTAATCATGGTCTAAAATGTTCATCATATGTTCAAATACTTCATGTTAGTTAATAATGAAAATGTGAATTATCCTATTAAAATACCCTAGGTGTTTCAAACTAGGTGTTCAATAAGTGCACACTCACCATTCACTGAAATGATGGATGTTATATTCTTGACCAACTCCTTCCAGGATTGTTAACCATAGACGTATCTGTTCTAAAACCGCATCCACTTATAATATCTCGAAAAGGATGTATTAAAAAACCACATAGTCACCCCATTACAAAAAATTTATTATTTTATTCTATACATATACTCATACCTAGGGCTATCACTAATGTTTTCTCATTGGAGTTTCTAATGATTAATTAAACCCTTCTCCAATACAAAATATAATGACCCATACAGTTCATAATGAGATATTCCATCTTATTAAATTGATATTCATTATATAACATTACAACTCATTCTATAATCATATAGGTCTAGTGTATTTGGAAACTTGGATAAATAGAAAATATGTTCGCAAGATATATAAATCAAATTCCATTAAGTTCTTTATAACTAACTCACTTCTTAAACATTTTATACATAAAAAATTTCTTTATAACCTATAGAAATGAAAAATACGAAAGAGTGATCTTAGATGCTCAATAAGGGTAAAAAATTTAGATTTCAATGATCACATAAACATAACATGAGAATAATGGTATTAGAAAATGAGATTAACATTCTAATACCATTCCAAACATATCATAGATAATCATTTTCAGTCATGGCATAAGTCTGGGAAATTAAAATGACCTGAATTATAACGGAATCAAAGAAGAAGATCTATTAGATCATAAAATTATGATAAGATATAGATTTTTGGATACAAATAATCATATAAAATTATTTACCTAATTTTCATGTATCAATACAAAGACTATTATAGTATATTGGTTTAACTCCACATTCAATCATATTAGTAAAAATTCACTCTTAATACTATCATAGTGGAAAAATTACCTTACTAAACTGGGTTCACTCCCCATTCTAGTTCTATTTATCTCATGACTAACTGAAACATATATTTTTATTATCATCTAAGAATAGTGGCCTAGCCCATTACAACAAAATAGCTTCATGGAGGTCAAAAATAATATAACCATGGGCATCTACTTGTGGAAATATCTGAAACTCCTAAGGAAGAGACCCTAGACCATAAAAAATGGTTAACCCCTCTCTTGAATATCGAAATCTTGAAAGTGCATCAGCAAAAAAAATTATTCCCTCCAACTAGGATGTAAGCATTGACCCAAAGAAGTCTCCATAACTCACCATTGGATAATATAGGTCATATTCCTGGGGGTCTCATTCCTCCCATGCTTCATATTCACCAGAACATCAGAGTCTTACTCCACTTCCAACACTTGAAAGCTACATTCCCTATGAACTTGAAGTCCCTTGAGTAGTGCCAAATCCTCTGCCCCAAGGGAAGTGGTTAGACCATAGAACATGCAGAACA
Source organism: Viscum album (assembly GCA_963277665.1). Taxonomy (NCBI): domain Eukaryota; kingdom Viridiplantae; phylum Streptophyta; class Magnoliopsida; order Santalales; family Viscaceae; genus Viscum; species Viscum album. Next base: position 65,041,118 of record OY728133.1, read on the forward strand.
CTGCAAAGACGGAATCACATGGGTCATTTAGGACTCTTCCACCTCTCATGACTCCATTAATAAGTGAACCATCCACATTGAGCTTTAGACCACTGGTAAGAAGACTCCAATCGATCCATCTTCACCTTAAACCTCCATTCATGATATATCTATTAAGAATGTTACATACTGGGGTTGAGTTCTGATCCCCTTTAAGCAATGAGATTAGCTCTCAAATAAAGGACCTACCCATATATAAAGAAGCAGAATAGACATCCGAGAGGCCAGCTGATATTGGTTCCTTGCCTCCCATATAATACAGCAGATGGAAGCCAGGATGATGGCTTGGACCTTGCATTCCAAGCTCTTGTTTTCAACACCGTGAAGCCATGAAGACATGAGACCTTGAGAGTAGGGTTGCTACATGCCAGTTTGTGGCTATGGGGAGAAAAGTGACCAAATATGGACCGAAAAGTAACTATGTGTGAAGAGATGGTCAACTGATTCCCTCCTATGGTTCACAAAGCAGATTCACCAAGATGATAAGTGGAAACCCCTCCTCTAAATGTTTTTATCCGTGGGTAAAGACTTGTTTCAAATGCGCCAAATGAGCATGTTGTTGGAAAAAAAACCCTCACGGTATCATTGCAGTATTTTTGGGTTGATTGTGTTTGTTGACAAAGCAGGTTTTCATGGTGAATTTTTGAGTTCCAGAGAAGTTGTTGACAATCAATGATTGACAAAGAACCATGAAAAATGAACAGATGATCTAGAGGCAGTACAAACAGATCAGTACAAGGTGGTTCTGTTTTCCAGTGTTTGCCAAATTTTTGGGGTCCAAAAAATTTGGAGTTTGGTGAGCATCGTGAAAAGTGGATATCCTTGAATATCTCATCAAAATATGGCAAAGGCTTGTATTTCGCGAAGATAGACTTCATGTAATGGATTTCACGAAGACCAGAAAAATGATTATGGTGATTCTTCGCGATTACATCAAGCTTAGTGAATGGCAGAGGTTGAAGCACATCGTGGCGGTGAAGGGTTTTGTGAGAGAGATTTGCGGGAAAGGTGTGAAGGGATTGATGGTGACACTCCACGATTACGTCAAGCTCTGCGATAGGAAAATTTCTGTGGTGTTTTATTTATTTTGAGAAAATTTCGAAGGGAACTTCGGAGCATCGTTATTTTAGATGGGATGGCGTTGATTTCGCGTGGAAAGTTCGAGGGTCGGTGGAATCACCTATAAATAGTCCTTGACCCTTTCAAGAGAACCAGATAGAAAGAGATAATGTTCAGAGAAAATATATTGCTCTCAGTTCGTAAAGGTAGTTTGTAAAGGTAGTGTGCTTTACAAAAGAAGAGCTTCGTGGTAGCTAATCTAGCTCCAAGAAAGTTGTGAGATCTGCTTTAGCTTAGTGAGATTAACAAGGGAAGTCACTCTGTGATGACTTGAGCTTCATGAGAGTGCTTTGCGAGAGTGATTTGCGAAAAGGCAGGAGATTTGCGAAGGCTTGTTTGAGCTTCACGATATTGGGAGCCTCACAAAGTAGGGTGCTTTGAGATGGTTTTTCAAATTGAGTTTCCCAGTGTTCAGGGGCAAAGGGATATTCATATGTGGATGAAATATGGACTTCAATAGAGCATCTACATATAGTGGAGGATGCATTCATTAGTGATAATGAATCGAACTAAAGATCTATAAACTGTGAATGGATCCTTTCCAAAGTAGTGAGCAAAGGAAGAGGAATAAGGTGATCCTCTCTACCGGAAGTGATCCAAAGAGATAGAAACTGGGAGTGACCCTTGGGAAAGCAGTGAGCTAACCCTAAACAGTGTAAAGGCAGTGAGCCTGGGCATAGAAGGGATCTAGCCTGAATATTATTGGCTGTGAGATTTAGTTGATTTGGTACAATGACACATCATTGTTGTATGCTCTTTGGACATAGCCTAGTGAGGGTGAATCAAGTAAATATCTTTGTGTCTGCCAAGACGCTTCCCTGCATTTCATCTAAAGCATAACAATCAGATAAATATAAAAATAAGTTATCAACATAATCACATAATTAAAAACAAATTGACCCTTATAATATAGAGGTCAAGATCCATTGGGGCAAGAAGAATTTCAAAATAGAATATCCATAACTTGATTCACCCCCCTCTCATGGTATCTAGGCCCCTGTTGGTCCTAACAATTGGTATCAGAGGATGGATTATTTTATCAGATTTGTTTTCTCTGACTTTGTGTGGATAAATCAGTCTGCTCTTATCTCGGTGTGCCATGGAAAAGAGAAATACATCAAATAAGGATCAGAGGTCAGGTGATATACCTCAATGTGGAAGTGTCAATGGAAAGAGTGTGATTCAGTTAAAAGAATCGTTTAGTTAACAATTGAATGGTTTTGATGAATCATATAGTGAAAATACATACTAATTCAATGATGATGAAGGAATGAGTGAAGAACATGATATTACAATTTATGTTGGAAGTACTGATGATGAAGAAACTCCCAGAAGTCGGAAAGTGGAAGTTGTGAACAAAGAGAAGGAATTGGATTAGAAATACACTGAGGAAATTAAATCTAAAGATATTCAGATCCAAGAACTGGAAATTGAAGTCAACAAGCTAAGAGGTTTGAATCAAAGTCTTATTTATATAGCTACTGATCTGAAGGAAAAATTATTCTCAAGATGAAGAATTGCGAAAGAGATATACAAAGGTATAAAAATAAAAAGATAGTGTCAAGGGGAAGAATTTGAACTCAGATGAGTTTCAGAATTTGAAATCTAAAAATGATGATCTTGCTACATAGCTATCTGAACTATTTCAGAAGAATCAAAGGTTACAACGAGAGAATGTGTGTTGTTCTGATTTTGTTGCTCAAGAAAAATTAAAAGTAAAGGAGCAAAGTGATAGGGTAGACAAGCTCACACAAGAAAAAGAAGATGAGATGAGTAGTGGAAATAATCTCAGAAGAGAACTCAATTCCCAACATGAATCAAGAGATAAGATGATTTTTCAACTAGAGGAAGACCAAGAGTTAGTCAAGAAAGAAATAGAGAAATCTAATTCCAAAGAGGATCCCAAGCTGAAGGATGCCTTAAACTTATTATTTGATTATGCTTCGGTAGGTAGTGATGAAATGAAAGCCAAATATGCATCTTCAGTGGAGAAGAATGAAAGGATTGTATCATCCCAAAGGCCATCCATTTTGGGAAAATCTGGAATTGGATATGATTATCCCACTTCTATTCATGACAGGAAAAGAGTAGTGAAAATCTCCAGGGATATGAAAAAACTTGTAGGTGTTGGAGATAGACCTAAAAAGGCTTTTACAAGAATCAATGATAACATGTGTTACTTTTGAGGGATTCTTAGTCATACATCAAGCTTCTGTTTAGAGGCTCATGAATACATTTCATGTCGTGAAGATTGAAACTTTACTAAATCTGTGAATAAGAAGAAACTCCATGAGAAATTGGAGAGAAGAGTCTCTTAGAGGAAAGCAATTATTAGATTTTATTACTGTGGACGAATGAGACTCACCATGAGTATGTGAGAGGAAGCTTAGGATCTCAATGTTAGAGGAATTACTCAAAATAAATCAACATCACGATAGAGAAACGAGGTAATGAGGTATTCCTTTGATGGAAAATGTTTTATATGTTTTGATTATGGGAATTTGGAAAGATATTGCAGCAAGAAGAAAGTAGGAAAGGGAATGTAACTTGAATGGAGATTCAAGACTCCAGTGGTGTATAATGAGAAATCGTACACAGGAAGACAATGTGGTAAATTGGTAAATAGGCTTAGAGCCTCAGGGAAATCACTTGGAGCTGAACAAAAGGTGTATCAATAACCTCCTATGTCACACCCACAACTGCTCTCTATGAAAGAACATGAGAAGATCTGGTTGAAAAAGGGAGGAAATGCTATAGTTGTGAGTAAGAAGAATGCAGGTTCAGTGGAGGAATCCCCACAAGCACAAAATTGTGTGGTGACTCAGATATCTGATAAAAGAAAGATAAATAATAAATTTCTTATAAAATCTACATATCATGCCACATATCATGAAGTAAAATCAAGTAGAGAGATTCCTACCCAGAGAAGGAATCAAGGGAAGTGGAATTTTGGAGGAACATCAAATAAAGAAATGTGTACTAGTGGGCTTCAACCCCAAATGGCGAGAAAGGCCAGGCCTGTAGAATGTACATATCATAGAAAGGATAAGAATGACGGTAAATAATTCATATTCATATGGCTAGAACAGTTGAAGTTTTCTAGGCAGCTAGAAGAAGGGTGGGTAGATTGTGGTTCTCTACAAGAAAGAATCAAAGGGTTGACCCATCAGGATCAACCACAATCCTTATCTTGAGTATTCTAGAAGCACCCCTCTCCCTATGTATATAAATTCTATTAACTGATGATTCATGTGTTTTAGGTTTTATGGAGATACAATCTAAGGGGAAGTGGCATCTAAATATGCACAGTGAAAAGTGATATGATCCAGAGGTTCAATTGACTCAAATCGGGTACAAAAGGTGAAGATGAAAGGGAGAAACAGAGCACCATATGAAGTTATTGTGTTATTAACTTTGCCTCTTGTTTCCCACACAAAGTTTCAACTCATTAGGCTTATATATTCTATTAATGGATCAATGTCGAGTGGAAGATGAGAATAAAAGATGAGTGTTTCTGATCAAGAAGACATATTGTGGGAGAGGCAGAAAAATTCATGTATTTCATAATCGTCAATTTTTTTCTAATAATATGGTATCATCTGACCGTTGTCAGGATATCGAGAATCTGTGAGAGAATATCAACCTGGTTTAAAAAAGAATATCAGAAAAGTAGCTGAAAGAAATGATGCCACTGAACAATGAAACAATGAGCAATTTCCTGATAAATGTGACGAGGAGGAAAGAAACAAAGGGGGAGCAGAATTGGATAATACTGAGTCAGAAAAGAATCATACATGGGAGATTGTTTCCAGGCCAGGTAGTATGAATGTAATTGGGACTAAATGGGTCTTTTGCAACAAGATGAATGAAAATGAAATAGTGATTCGAAACAAATCATGACTACTGTGCAAAGGATACTATTAGATAGAGGGAATTGATGTCTATGAGACATTTGTGCCGGTTGCAAGGTTGGAGACGATCATATTATTCCTAGCCATTACAGTGCAACATAAGTTCAAGGTATTCCAGATGGATGTCAAATCATCATTCTTGAATGTGAGTCTAGAGGAAGAAGTGTATATAGAGTAGCTAAATGGTTTTCTCATTCATGAGGATTAGAACGAGGTTTGTAGACTGAAGAAGGTACTGTATTGGATGAAACAAGCACCAAGAGCATGGTACTCAAGGATTTATGATTACTTGAAGAAGAATGGTTTCTATCGTGGTGGAGTTGATTACATTTTCTATTTTAGCAATAGTAGTAATCAAAGGATGATGGTTCTGGTTTATGTTGATGACATAATATTGGGTGGATCAGATACAGCTTAGTGCAGAAAGTTTTCCTAATTCATGAAAACTGAGTTCGAAATGATAATGATGAGAGAGCTAGCATTTTTCCTTGGTCAACAAGTGACACAAGGAATGAATGGTACATTCATTTCACAATCCAAATATGATAAAGAAGTTTTGAAAAGATTTGGAATGAAAAATTCCAAGGAGATTAAGACTCTGATAGCTACCCAGATGAAATTGTCCAATGATAAGGATGAGAAGGTAGTTAATATCACAGAATATAGGCAAATCAATGGATGTTTGCTATAATTGACTGAAACAAGGACGAACATTGTATTCGCCACACGCCAAACAACAAGATATCTGAGTAATCCCAAAGAAATCCATATGCTTACAGTGAAAAGAATACTTCGGTATATCAAGGGCACATTAGATTTCGGCTTGATGTATAATGGAAAATCTCAGACAGAGTTATTGGGATATGCTAATGTAGATTGGGCCGGTTCAGCGGATGACAGGAAATCAACATCAGGAGGTGCATTCTATCTTGGTGGACTATGTATTGCCTAGCTAAACAAGAATCAATATTTCATCTCATTAAGCACAACAGAAGCTGAGAATATTGCAGCCACTCAACCATGCACACAGTTATCGTGGATAATATATCAGCTTAATGATATGGGAGTTAATGTGAACTCTCCGATCAGAATCTAGTGTGATAACTCAATTGCTATGAATCTCACCAAAAATACCATCCATCACTCAAGGAAAAAGTACATTGAGATAAAGTATCATTTTATGAAGGAGAAGGTTGAGCAAGGTATTGTAAAATTAGAGTATGTGCCTACAGAACTACAGGTTGCAGACATTCAGACAAAGGCCTTAACCAAGGAAGTGTTTGAAAGGAATCGACTGGCTCTGGGAGTTTAGTCGACTCCCCACACTTGAAAGAGTGTAGATATGAAACCCCTAACACCCTCTCCCCAAGATAATGTGTATTTTTCTCTGATGTTCTAATCTGTGTTTTTTCTAATGTTGCAGCTGCAAAAGGGGTGACCTTTGGGTTTGTTGACAAAGGAGGAGAAATAGTGACTCCTCAAGGGAGAGAAACTATGGCTAAGGAAGGGATAAAATGTCTTAGTAGAAGACATGGGGAGAAGCTGACTGGTAGAGCAGTGAGATAGGGGGCGACCAATGAGATAGGGGGAGAGTATTAAATCAGACGACGCTAGAAGTGATCGATCAAATCATAGATATCACGACTACTGAGGATCATGATAAAATAATAACAATGATGTTGGAATGGTGTGAGAAGGTTTCCAGCCATCACTAATTGGTATCAGTGTGGTTCAATAATTGGTATCAATTTAGCAACTGGTATCAGTTTGGAATCGACAATTGGTTCCTGAAATGAAGTGATTCATTGATGAACTTTTCATACTACCCATGTTTCTCACACCGAGCATTACTCATGTGGGATTAGAGTATGTGTTAAGTGAATACATGAATGTTATCAGAATAAAATGTGGTGAATGGTGGTAGCAGCTGGAAGGATCTTCAGAGATGTATCAAAGTGAAGAGAATCATTATGAGAAGAGTTGTCAAAAAACCCAAAGGGGGAGATTGTGGGGAAAAATCTCTCAAGGTATCATTGCTATATTTTTGGGTTGATTGTGTTTGGTGAAAAAGCAGGTGTCCATGGTGAATTTTCGATTTCTAGAGAAGTTGTTGACAATCCATGATTGACAAAGAACCATGACAAAGGAACAGATGATTTCGAGGTGGTAAAAAAAGAGCAGTACAAGGTGGCACCGTTTTCCAGTGTTTTCCAAATTTTTGGGATCCAAAATTTGGAGTTTGGTGAGCATCGCAAAAAGTGGATATCCTTGAAGATCTCATCAAAATATGGAAAAGACATGTATTTTGTGAAGATAGGATTCATGTATTGGATTTATCGAAGACCAGAAAAATGATGGTGGTGATTCTTCGCAATTACGTCAAGATTCAAGAATGACAGAGGTTGAAGCACATCGCGGTGGTGAAGGACTTTGCGAGGGAGCTTCGTGGTGAAGGCGTGAATGGATTGATGGTGACGCTCCAATATTATGTCAAGCTCCGTGATAGGAAAATTTCCACGGTGCTTCCTGATTTTGAGAGAATTTCAGCAGGAAATTCGGATATTCGTGATTTGAGATGACGTGGAATTGAATTAGCATGGAAAGTCCGAGGGTCGGTGGAATTTATGATATATAGGCCTTTACCCCTTTAAGATAAGAAGAGAGAAAGATAGAACTTTTACAGAAAATATTTTCCTCTCGGTTCGTGAAGGTAGTTCCTGAAGGCAGTGTGCTTCGTAAAAGAAGAGCATCGTGGTGGCTAGTCTAGCTCCACGAAAGTTGCGAGCTCCGCGTTGGATTAGTGATCTTCGCGAGGTAAGTCGCTCTGTGACAACATGAGATTCGCAAGATTGATTTGTGATAGTGCTTCATGAAAATTAAGGAGCTTCGCGAAGGCTTGTTTGAGCATCGTGAAATTGGGAGCCTCGTGAAGTAGGGTGCTTTGCGAAGGTGTTTCCAAAGTGAGTTTCCCGATGTTCAGGGGGAAAGGGGTATTCATCAGTGGATGAAGTCTGGACTTCAATAGAGAATCTACATACAGTAGAGGATGCATTCAATAATGATAATGAAGAGACCTATAGGTCTACAAACTATGAGTGGTTGCTTTCCAGAGCAGTGAGCAAAGGAAGAGGAAGAAGGTGATCCTCTTCACCGATAGTGAGCTAGAGAGAGAAATAGGGAGTGACCCTTGGGAAAGTAGTGAGATGAACCTAAACATTGTAAAGGCAGTGAGCCTGGGAATAGAAGTGATATATCTTGAAAATTATTGGAATTGAGATTTAGTGGATTTGGTATAATGTAACATCGTCATTGTATGATCTTTGGATGTACCCTAGTGAAGGTGAACCAAGTAAAAATCTTTTTGTCTTCCTGTTTGCTTCCTTGCATTGTATCTAAAGAATAACCATCAGATAAAGATAAAATGAAGTGATCAACATAATCAAATAAGAGCAAACAAAGTGTCCATTATAATATAGAGGAAAATATCCAGTGGGTCAAGAAGAATTTCAAAATAGAATATCCATACCCTGATTCACCCCCCATCTCAGGGTATCTAGGACCCTTTTGGTCCTAACACATGTATTATAAGATATTGCGCAACCCCAAGATACCCTCCTACATTGGTCATGCCATACACTCCCATGCTGCCTGGTGGAAGTGTCCAAGCTGGTTGGCATCGCACAGGAAAGTTATCATGACCTTTTCCATTATCTCTATTTTCCCCTTAGGTGGATTGATAATAGATAGAATATGCATCAAGAAAAAGGTAAGAACATTATTTATAAGCATAATGTTCCCCCAAAAGGATAATATTTTTCTCTTCCACTTCAGGAGCCTCCCCAGAACCTGATTTGTGATGTCTTCAAAATAGCTTATTATAATGCATCCTGGAAAGAGAGGACCCCAATGATACATCAATGGAATATGCCTCCTTTGTAAACCCAATATTCCTTGAATTACCCTGCAGGGTCATCTTGAGTACCTATTTGAAATGAAGACATGACTCTTCACTAGGTTGATATTCATTACACTTAATGTTCAATACACCGAGAGAATATTCCGGAGGCTGACACGGGATCTTCGCCTACCATTCGTGAAGATAAAAGTATCATCCACGAACATCAAGTGAGAGATTACCTCACTTCCTCTCCGACCGAATAACAGTTCAAATATTATGTTTTTCATTCCTCTGTCAAGATTCCGAGGGAGGGTGTCCTGTACCTAAATGAAGAGAGTAGGGGATAAAGGATCCACTTAATGAACACCTCGCACCATTTGGATGAAGTCGAAGCATTTTCCCTTTATAGAGATTGAAAGACACGAAGATGATTAGAACCAAAAACAGAGATGGAAAACCCATTATTGGAAGCCAAAACCAAACATAGCCTGAATGATAAAGCTCTATTCCACCTTGTCACAATCATTATCCTTCTCCACTTGGAAGATGACATTGGAGCCGAGAACCCTTCTAATAATGTTGCTCACATGTTCTCTAACAGTGCCGACCGCCTCTTGAATTCTTCTTACCTTGATAAACCCATGTTTCTCGCAAGAAAAAATCCTCAGAATAATCTCACCCATGCGCCTCATGAGTAGACTTTCCAGATTTTTTAAGACATATTATAAAGACAGATGGGTTTATACTATCCAATAGAGGTGGGATCTTTGTACTTCTAGATGAGAACCACCATGGAAGCGCTCACTGATCTACTGATTACACCACCCTGAAAGAAATCATGTATGACCTCCACCACCAATTTTCCAACAACCTCCCATGCAACTATAAAAAATTCTTTAGGAAATCTATTCGGGTGAGGTGTGCTTCCATGTGGAAAAAGCTAATACTGATGCCTTAATCTCCTCTTTACTAGGCATGAGCGACATGTGATCATTATCAGTGTTCCTCAAAATATACGTCACAACTACCCAGAAAACCTCCCCCACTTCAGTATCATTGTTAACCCCGTGTTTTGTGTTCGCCTCCAGAGCCAAGTGGCCTTCAAGGTGTTCCAAATCCAAGCGACCAACGACCTCCACATTCGACGTATAGACCCCATTACCTAATTAAATATTAAGCTTCATGTTTCTCTTCTCTTTCAGGTATGCATGAAATTAGGTGCGGTTTAGGTCTCCCTCCTTCAGCCATCTTACTTGAGACCTATATTGGTAATCCTTCTCAATATCAAGCAGTTCCTTCGCAAGGAAAATACATTTTTCATAGAGCATAGAGAACTTGTTCACTTACCTGTCATTTTGCAACTGATCCTCTAACCTTTCAATTTCCACCTGAATGGTTTCCACTCCCGAGAGAACATTGGGTCTGCAATCTAGCCATTCGATAATGTCCTTCTTAGGATTCTTATTTCTGTTAGAAGACGATGTTAGGCCCTCTTGTTCTCCTCAAAACCCAATGAATGTCTAACCATTTCCATAAATCTTCTCTCCTAATTCCAATTAATATGATAATGAAATGCACAGTGTTTAGAACAATCCCTATTCAGATCCTCAAGAAGATGCACATGATCGAATAAGGAATGAGGGAGGTGAGTAACCGATGACTTCCCGAAGGAGTCCATACCCTGAAGGTTCGCAAAGCATCTATCCAAGAGGCTCCATATTCGACTAGAGCCCATGTGATTATTGCACTAGGTGAAGATATTTCATTTGAAACCCATGTCTAATAACCCCCTTGAGTAGATGAAGTCACCAAATCCCTACATCCACCATTGAGTATTGGATAAGCCCATTTCATTTCTAAAGGATCAAGGATAGCAATGAAATCACATCCCACAGACAATGGAAGTGAGCCCAACAGAAATGATCCCATGAAGTGACACAAATTGAGTCTTTCATGAACCTCATTGCTAGAGTAAATGAAAGAATAAAAAACCTCACCCCCCCAAAAGGAGTTTTTCTGTATCAATACACTATGACGTAAGGCTGAAAAGTTCGACCTTAGAATGGTGTTTCCAACATATCCAAAAATATGAGTTTCTAGGGAGTCCATACATGAATGAATGGAAACCCATCTTCTTCCACATCCTAGGATGTTTAGAAGCATCATGTTTTGGTTCAATCATAACCACAACAGATTCCTTAGACTTTCTATATTCCATTTCTTGGAGGGATCTCTTTGCCGGAGCTCCCATCCCTCTCACATTCTAGATTATTAAAGACACCATTAAAGCTTGACACTCCTGGTCTTAAGACCACCATCTCCAGTTGGGGGAAAGTAAATGTCCATACCTACCTCCTTTGATTTAGAATGAAATAATGACCCAGGAAGTCTCTATTTAAATTCATCTTTCTTGGGAAGAATAACCTTCTTCTTGACCCCTTCTGTGTCCTCGAGCAGTGAAAGATGATCTAGCTGTGAGGGTGGTGGGGATAACGACTTAGAGTCCACATTGAGAATGGAAACTAGAAGAAATAGGTGAGGTGACCCCCATGATGACTCCATATCTTTCAACACCCTTTCTAATAACGGCTCCTTGTGAGGCAAACCGCATGGGACTATTGACCAACGATGGAGTAGAGAGTGTTGGAGGAAATCTGAGGATATCTGGATAGAGATATGAAAAGCAGATAAAGGTGGTGACAAAAGCCTTAGAGGCTGAGGAGGAGTACAGTCCCATAAATTTCACCCCCAGAGACTTCTATTCCAAAAGAAGCCGAGTCTGCATTGTTAGTAGCACTGTAGGTCATAGGAGACATAAAGATCAGATGTTTTGAGGAAATACTAGCAGTAGTGTCCCCTAATTTGGTCTAATGGACAAATTACGGAGTGTGGCTTGTGCGTGGTGGCCACCATTTGAATTTAAAAAAGCCTTCATAAGGTTAACATTTTCAGTCATCCCTGATGGTATCTTCCGCAAATGTGGCTCCACCAGACAACCACGGTGAGCACCTTTCCATTTGGAGAAAGAGCCAACACCGAATCTCTTCTTTCTACACATTGCCATTGAATTCCCCTGAAGACTATACACTGAAAAAAAACGTGGAGGTGATTTGAAGAGAAGCCTTTTCCACTATTGAAGACCATACCTAGATCATAAAAGAAACTACCTCGGGAGCACTGAAGAGATTTCCATTTCAACACAAATTTCTGAGTAAGCCGTGGACTGATTGAAAGTTGTGTAATCATCAAAACTAAGGAAAAAACTGAAAGCATAAGCCACTGATTTCAAAATTACTGTATTTTAGAAGGGAAGTGGGAGTCCAGGAAAACTGACCCAGATGACCACCGATGGGGATTCCATAACATAGTGGTGATCAAAAGACTAACAGGACAATGAAAAATGACCCAAACCACACCGACATTCCTCCTTGGCCCATAATTTTATTCCCACCAATAACATAATGAAAATAATACATATGTGAGACATAAGTTCATAAAACATTCATTATATAACAACTAATAAAAAGGAAATGAATTTCATAAAAATTTCATCATAACATAACTCAAGGAAAAGGAATATTTTTTTAAAACATTTCATCATAACCCAATCCATGGAAAAGAAATGGGGTTTCTAAAAATATTGTCCTTATAAACAAAAAAATCTAGATAAATATAAATGATGGAATTATTGGATCATATCCATAGTAAAAATTACATAACATCCTAGGTTTCCATCATAGATAATAAACCCCCTAAAAATATCACTCGGAAGATATATTGAGGAAAATACCCTTTTCACATTGAAATCAATTATTAATTATCAAAAAATTTCACAAATATTAAGGAAAAACAATTTTTTGGAAAATAACCTTCAAAACCTATAAATAAATATTTAAATAATTAATTTTCCATGATGGGAGGAAACTATATTCATATTGTATATGTTAAAAGAAAACATTCCTTTCACACTTTTTTTTAAAAATGTCAAAAAGTAACTTGTTGGGAAAATTAAAAGAATATTGATTTTAAAAAACATTAAAAAAATAAATCATGGGTAATTTTTAATGTAAATAATCATTATAGATTATAAAAACATTATTTTAGTCATTTTTTAGAAAACATATATATGATAGAAAACGGATTTTCAACCGAAGTGAGAGATTAAGTTAGTTTTCCATGAAAACATTATCTTACTCACCTCATTCTTTAAATAGATGAAAATGATTTGAAAAAATGTATATTTAAAAATTGTAAGAGGATAAGATAATTCATGGATTTTTTAATAGTAAGATAATAAAATTTCATCATAAAAAAATTAATCATAAACAATCCCAAAAAACAATGATATTGTATCATAAAAACCTTACCACTTTGGTAACTTTTGAATCATAAGACCAAAAACAATAACTTGAAAAAAAATTCAATATCATGAAGAATAAGTATAATAATGATATAAAATTTCAAAGGGGTAATATATACACTTAATTTATATAAAAAGAGGTATAATATCAATCATGTCGGAACAAAACTGTATTGTGATGAAAAGCCCATACTGCTTTGTTAATCTATAAATAAAAACTTCATGAATGATTGAACCTCATATGGATTTATAAATACCAATAATATTGATGAAAATTATCATAAAATACATTCATTTTTTGTACATAAACCATCCATCAAAAATAATTGGTGAATATTTCATATGTCATATAGAATTAAAAGTGAGGTGAGAAACCCCTATCTCAAGTCTTGTCCTGTTTTGTATGCATCCAAAAAAGTATATAAAAAATATATATTGATTAAAAATATATTATAGAACCAAATTAATTTATAAATGTATATTCCTAATTCCTTTTATAATTTCAAAATATCCTTTTATCAACAATAATTCCCTGAAATGGACATTCTGGTGAAAACTGATCTGTTTTCCATGCATAATTCAGTTGGATAGTCCAAGTCTTTGTACTTTGACAACTGTTCCATTATATCCATAATTTTATTATTTATAAAAATATATTATATATTCATAATATGACTTTTCATAATCATTCATAAAAGTTATAGATAGAAAAATTAATCACATCATTCATGAAGATGGTATGTCGTATGTACACGTGAATGTAGTTTTCACTTCTCAAGGGAGGGAATGAATGAAAAGTAAATAATAATTACCCTTTAAAATAATATTTACTATATCATATATATCATATATATTAATTAAATATAACCTTATAACAAACCATTTAAAATAGAAATAAAAAATCACATCACTTTATGTAGGTGGTAGTTTAAATGTACAAATGAGAGACATTATTATTTTCTGAAGGAATTTAATGTAAGAAGGTAGATGAGATATTATAAATATATAAGTATTGTTATTTCAAAAATATTTTATAAAACATTTAACCCATCATAATAACCATCAATTAATGATGGTGATGATGTAATATGAATTGTGTCACTACGTGGAGGTGGTAGTTCACATGTACTCGTGAGCGATACTTTCACTTCCCATTTGATGGAATAGAGGGTGAATAATAATGGTATCATGATAATAATAACTTTTAGATATATTTATTATACATTTTTTTTACTATTTTAGGATTAATACCCTGGATTTATAGGAATTCTATGTTGAAATAAATTAAATGTGGTTGGCTAAGATGATTACCTCTATTTCAGTTGGCCTCTTTTAGATCCTTTATTAAGGACACTTTGAATGGTATCTGAAGAATAAAAGAACCAATAATATGAAGATATATAATTTTAAATGAGAAAAATATTGGGTTTGGTCATTCTATAAAGTTAAATGTGGTGTAAAGAAATGAGAGACAATGTGCTATTTTATAAGTGAGGGGAAGGACACAGTTGGAAATTCCTAAAATATTAAAATATAGTTAATTCATTCTGAAGAAAAATTATTCTAAATTTACAATAATTAAATGAAAAATAGTACTAGATCTAAATATCATTGTCAAATTATATTTAAATAGGGTTTTTTGTGATTTTAAAACTTATCTCATTGGTTAACCCCATTGTTAACCATTTTAACCTTATTTGTTCTAAAAAATAATTCAATATTAAAGGGTTATAATATTAATTATAATATAAAAATTTTCTCATAAATGGAAAAAGGATGAAATTTTAGACCATATATTATTTACCATGTCCTCATTAAATATTTTTATTATTTTTAAAAAATTTTAAAAAATATTATGTTCATAAATTATCATTAATGTAATTTTTGATCGTATTAATTTAATTTGTCATTAAAGACACCAAGAAAAATAAGGATTTACAATATAATCATTTAAAACACTAATAAAATGTATTAATAATCTAAAAATTAATTTAATACAATAATTCTTCCAAATATTATTACTTTTAATATTTTTAAAACCATTTATTTTATTTTTCTATTATTTGAGGAAATACTATGTCAGTGTTGCATAAAATTTAAGGTATTTCTACCATCTCTAACAATTAAAAATAAATTAAAATCATATAAAATTAATAATTTTCAATATACACATTTATATTATTCATATAAATTCCATGAAAACTTATTCAATATGTTATTATGACTTTTTTGGCCTGGTGCAAGAATTACACAGGAATTTGAATAAATCAATTGTTATATAACTCCATAATTCATATTGAAACATAAAACTAAAGAAATAAAACATTATATTTTTTAACCAAGTTTATAATGGACTTATTAATTATCAAATATAATATTTAGGATACAAAATTTGACAATTGTAGTGCAACAAAATCATTACATCGACACTGAAATTGATTTTCAAGTTTGTCATGATGAAAATTGAAATTTATATATTTTTGGATTATTTTTATATTATATTTTTAATATATTTTCATACATGGGTAATAATATATGTTTAATAAACTTTAATATCTCTTTTTATTGTTGATATCATAAATGATACCGTATTTCATAAAAAAATGTTTTTTTACTATTCACAAAAAAGTAACTTCTCTTAAAAAATCCAAAAATTCATCCTACGGTAACACTGAATTTATGAATCAAAAAATAAATAACATTTAATAATTTTTAATTCCTATAACTGATTGAATTTTTCTATTAATTTAATTGTGTAAAAGGCAATGAAAAATAAATTTTTGAAAAAATGTATTTTTAGGCCAAAAAATGAACTTATACAAAAATCTTGCATAATAATTTTTACTCTATAATTAATTATATTATTTATAACATGAGTTGATATATTTAAATTTAATATAATATTAAAATAATAATGTAACACATAAATAAATAAAAATGACAATTTTATAAAAATGTAAAAAACAGTATTTTCACTATCCACTGAAAAATCATTCACTTCCGAAAAATACCATAATTGCACCGTAAGTAAATTTTGATATGATAATTTCAAAAATGAATTCAATTTTTTGCATATTATTTTTTTAAATTTTCCAAAAATTAATTAAAATATTTTATCACAAAAATTAATTAAAATCATTATGAAGAAACTATATCGTTGAAGGGTAAAATGAATTTACTAGAAATAGAGTGTTTATTCTTGAATAATTAATTAAATTTTTTTTATTGTATTAGATATATATATATATATATTATAATTTTGATAAACCCATTCATACCTCATAATTTAGTAACTAGGTTATATATATAATATTTAATAAATAATATTTCACTTTTCGTTTAATCTCGGTGTTGCGTAATGTATATGCTATCGAACACAGGGTTCTTTTGAAATTGTGGGGTACTAAAAGTTACCCATAATGTCAGAATATAAAATATACCATTGGATTTCATGACCATATAAAGGTTATAAATATAAACAGGAATATATCACATAAATACCAAACATATGGAAGGTGCTCAGGGACTTGCTCTACCAACTTCGGTACCATGCCTGAAGGGAACATCATGAACACTTGCTACAACAAAACTCAATGAACAGCATGAAAAATTCCCCTAAGGATATTTCTAAAAATTTCTAAGACATCTATTATTGGGGATTTTCTAGTTCATGAGGACCTCACACCTAAAACATCCATTTTAGGGAATGAACCTATATGCTCCATGACATGCTCCTCAGAAAAATAAAAAGAGAGAACATATAAGAAAAAGATAAAAATAAGATAAAAACTATCACATCAATCCATCATTATCACCATTAGAATAATCTATATGTATGAAACAAAATCACATGTCATACCTACAAACACTATCCTCAGGTGATCAACTATCAGACATGTGTTTCTCAGGGATAAACACACACACACCAACAATTGTGGAAATAACCTATCTAAAAAATTCATGAATGAAAAAGGATTCCTACCTAAATATTATTTATTAAGTACTACAAGCTTCATCCAAGAAACATCACCCAAATCACTTCTATGTATTCGTCAGTTAAAACTAAACTACAAGGTTTCCTAGAACCCAAATTTAACATTTTATTTTAAAAAATTAAAAAATAAAAACATACACACAAAAAATCATTATTTCTCCTATAATAATAGAATAATTAAGATCATTACAAATTATCCTACATGATAAATCAAGACTATTTTAAATTATAAACACAATACTATAAGTTACGACACTTTATTTATCTTGGATAATATAAATAATGAATTCATTCCCAATCATGGGTTCAACCAAATCTTCCCTAGAGAAAACTATAATTCTGCATGTGAAAATAATTATATCTCTATTTCTAGAATAATTCAAATTGAATATGAATAATTCTCAATATTCTTTTCTATATTTATTCCTTATCATTCATTGATGATTTCTAAGTTATTATTATTTAAGAAAACATTATATATTTCCTCTAAAAGGATTAAGGATGCAATTTTAAAATTTAATGAGGGAAGGATACCTATAAATTATCCATTTTTGAAATACCACACCAAGGTAGAAGAGGGAAGAAGTACATCCATCCATACATGGAATCTATATGAATGGTTTATATTAATTATATAAGTATTCACCAAATTTTAGAAAATAATTCCTAGACTTCCTAGACTTGAGAAGATATGAAAAATTAATTTCGTATGGTTTAGTTATTTTTCAAGAAGGAAAAAATTATATAGGTTTCATTATTATTGCCAGAAATTAGATTAATTATTTAATTTTTCTTCCTAACTATTATCTAATAGTGAAGGTTTAAAAAATTAATGAATTTTATTACATCATTTTTAGAATTTAAAAATATTGAAATGTATTACAAAGTAATTCTTGAGAAGTATAAATGGAAAAGGAGGTTTTTAAATAATATCTCCCATAAAATCATTATGTAAGGGTAAAATGGTTTACCATTACACATCTCATGGCTATTGAATAAGGGTAAAGAGTTTTACCCTTATGCAAGCCCATTTACCATTATGCGAGTAACCATTTAACCTTAAATGGAACTTAGTTACCCTTATGAAGGATATAGAAAAATCTGGTTACACTTATATAGATCCTATCAACTCTTACATAGTGGTTGTATTTCACAGTTTACCCTTCTGGAACCCTAGACTTAACCCTATACAACTCTAATTTACATTTACAAAACCTTAATAAAGTCAATGTTACCTTAATTAAATGACTCATTACCCTTATAAAAACCTATGATACCTTTACAAAACTATTATAAACAAGGAAGTACCCTTAGAAAACCCATATAAATCTCTTATTAACTTTATGAAGTGCTTTAGATTAAGTGTTCACCCATACATAAGTCATACCTTACCCTTACATAGTACCTTGTGCACCCTTATGCAGCACATGAACTAGGGGTCACCTTTACACATGTCATGTCTCAACCTTATTCATCTTCTCGGAAAACCATTTTACCCTAATTTAACTCAATTAAATGATAATTTTCCCAAAATATAACACTTATAAAATCCATTTACCATTTAGAAACACCTTAAATCCATGTTTAAGGGTGTTTCTAGCTAAAACATGTTTTTTCACATATATATAAAAATAATTTAAAAAAAAGATGATTTTTAATTATTAAAAAAATAAAGAGCTCTCCCAGTCTAATGACTTCTATCCCATGAGATGTGATTTATATCATAGGACCACTAATCCCCACTATAATAGTTTCCATGTTAATATTTAAGAGCACCCAATATTTTTCCAATGATATAAATATTACACATTTGTTTTAAATCATGAAATATTGATTTAACTTTATGAAAACGTTAAAATATTTTACTAGCCCATGTAACATCTTCCATGGTTTCAAAACCATAATCTCATTTTTAAAATACAAAACCACATATTTTTTAAAACCATTATAAACCGAAATTACATTTTCACATCAAATAAAACTCCATGAAAATAAGTTTTTCTAACCACTAATTCAATGAAAAAAACCTTTTAGTAAATGAATACAATTAAAATAATTTATGTCACAAATTTGTTTTTTTCAAGGTATTTAAAAAAATCATTAAAGATATTGACCTAAAACAACAAAACAAGGTCATAAAAATCTACACTCATAACCCTAGTTAAGCCTCTGGTACCTATATATTATTATGAGTCACATACATAAACAATGAAGCATAGAATACAATAAGATAAATTAAATAATTTATGAAATAATAAAATAGGGACATATCACAATTTAAATTGGAATTTAATTATTTGGAATCTATCTAATGCAAGTAATATGTATATATGGAATGTAATAATATGTGCCCAAAATGATGTGTGAACAGACACCAAATCCCATAAATCAAATTTCAAAATGATTTTCATCACCCAAGGTGAATTTAATCATTGGTAACATAAAACAAAAAAACATAAATTTCACGCCTTATGGAAAATTGTAGGTCTACTATAATGTTTTTATTAGACAATTACATAGTTATTATTCAAAAGTTCTAACCTTTATACTTTTATACATTCCAATCCCAAATCAAGGAAAAGATAAAATGAAATTTAGAGAATCCTGGTGCTTTGATACCATTTTGTAACACCCCAACCCAAACCACTGAGTCTAATAAAGAGTACCACATGATCTCAAGTGTACCTCCCTATATGCCATAGGTTTACAACTAGTAGTAAGGGTCTTATGTAGAAGTATAGAGAGACTATACCCTTGATCATAGTGTATGGAAGAAATAAAAAACCATAATTATAAAAATATACAATTAGATATGTGAAAAAAATATAAAACCAAACCATGCAGCATCATATGACATTCCAAATATAATAACCAAAACTAATCAAGTATCCAAGGTATAGGTAAAGCCAAAAAATAAAAGCATCAACTACATATATCTCAAACTCCATCCCAAAACATCCAAATTATCATATGCCACCTGATCAACCATTCACCATTGGTCCATTTCACTTTTTAGATCCCTAATCATGAAATCTATAAGAAAAATGAATTTCTCATGTAAGGTGTGAGTTCAAGATTCAGTAGGACACCACCAACAGACCTAAAAAATAGTGTATAAAATATAAAAGTGCATTACAGTATCATAAATATGGTACATATATAAATTGGGACATATAACACAAATACCAAACAATTTTATTGTCTTTGAGTATTGGATCAACCCAATTCAACACCATGTTTCAAGGAAATATCATGAAAACATTCCCAAAGAAACCTTGATGGCATGCCTAACACATTATCCTATGAGAATAACCCCAAACATGGACATAACATCCCATTAAAGTTATATTGCAATGCTTTCTAAACTCACACCTAACACATCCATTTTAGGAAATAGACCTATACCCCCATCACGTCATCATCAATATAACACAGAGAAAATAGATACTATATAAGATGTAAAGTATAGTTCAAATATCATGTTAAGTGAAAAGTATCATAATTATAATGTCCATATGTATGAAATAAAATAACATTTCTAGGATATACACAAAAAAAGATCCTCATGTAATAAATTATCATACATTAGTTTATCAGGGCTACACACGCATGCCAACAATCTAGCCAATAACCCATATAAAACATGCGTTAAATTCATGGCCTACCTATATTTTGATTTTGATCTAGAACTCCAACATTAATCAATGAAACATCACCTAAATAACATCAAGGGATTCTTAGAACCCAAATATTACATTTTATTAGGAAAATAAATAATAACATACTCATGATAATATTATTCTATCTTTTGGAAAATTCAGAATAATTATAATAATTCCAAATTATATTTGTCAACAACTTGAGACTATTTGGTAGAATAAAAAAATTTACACAAATGATAATACTTACTTTCTCTTCTATAAACTTTAAAATTATCCATTTAAGACCAAACATGTGTTTAACTATTTGTTCCATATAGAAAATTATAATTTAACATACGATAATAATCCTATCCCCCTCACCACAATAATCTAAAATTAGAATGATTGATTCTCATTATTCTTTTCTATAATTATTCTTTATTAATCATTGATAATTTCTAGATTATTATTATTTAATAAAAATTTATCCAATTATTATAAAATTATGAAGGAATAAATGTTTACATTAAAATAGAATATAATACCTATAAAGTGTCCCTTTTTAAAACACTGAAACAGGGTAGAGAATAGATAAATTAGATCTTTCCAAGCCAGATAACCAGAAGAAGGGATTAGATTGACCATAAAATTATTCACCAAATTCAATCAAGGGGTTTCATAGTAGACCCAGAAACCATAGAATATCTAAAATAAATAATGAGGGTTTAGTGTATTTTTCATGAAGGAGAAGCCATGTACATGTCATAGTATTAAATCCAAAAATTATATTAATAAATTAATTTTTCTTGCCATCACTTTCTTAATAGTGGGGCATTATAATGAATTAATGAATCTAATCCATGATTTTTGGAATTTAAAATAATTAAAAATAATCAAAGTGTCATTTTGGAGAAGGTGGAATGAAAATTTGAATTTTTAAAAACTTGTCCATAATAATCACCCAATAAGGTAACATTGTTTATCATTACGTAGCTCATGGTAATGTAAGGGTAAGGATTCTTACCCTTATGCATGTTTGGTTATCCTTACATGAGTAACAATTTACCCTTATGTGAAACTATGTTACACTAAATCAAGTTAAATAAGAATTACGATTCACTTACACAGAGGATATCTACCCTTATATAGTTATTAGAGTTCATGGGTAACCCTTATGAAAATCTATCCATACCCTTACACAACTTTTTTTTACCATTATGAAACCTTCATAAAGTCACGGTTTCTTTTATGAAACGACTCATTAACATTAATAAACTCCTACTATTTATTTATAAAATGACTATAAATTCAACCTTACCCTTACAAAACCCAAAGAAATCATTTCTTATCTACACAGTGCATGGGATTAGCTATTTACCCTTACGAAAGTCAAGACATACCCTTACATACCACCTTGACTATCCTTATATATCACATGAACTATGGGTTACCTTTACTCTGGCCATGCCTTAACTATACATATCCCATAGATAAATATTTTACCCTAACATAACTCAATGAAAACCTGATTTTCCATTACATAACAGTTTTAAAATCATTCTCACCTTTACTGAGCACATTAAAACCAAGTGTAAGGGTGTTTCTCATTTAAAAAAATATTTTCACATATAAAGACATATAAATTAAAATCAAAATATGATTTTTAATTATTATAAAAATGAGGATATTTCACTTCCTCCTATAATAATTCCCTACCTCAAAGAGTACACATATGAGGAAGGATATTTATGGAATTAAATAAGAAAGTGGAAAACGCTCTATGAATTTTGCATATGATTCAATAAAGTAACAACATATTACCCAAAAAACAACATATTACCAAAACCTACCCTATAAAAACATAATTTCATGGTATTATTTTACTAATGGTTTATATAAAATGAACACAACCCTATGGATTCTTTGTTTAGTATAAAAATAACTGAAAAATCCCCTACTAAAGTCAAAGAGTTGATTAAGATGATTTCCCTAAATCCTCAACAATTTAGAAAAAAAATACTACAATAGGATTACATGAAGTAAAACAATTTCACTCTACATTTTATATAAACTTATAAAATAAAAAAATATCTTTTTAGACAATTATTTGTGAACAAAGTTAAGGAGAACACACTTATTACACCCTCTCAGGTCCCCCAACAATTTCACTCATTAGATCACTACAAAAATTGTTTCTCATAACTAAAATAATGTTGTCTTTCCATATACAAAATCACATACTATAAAAAACAAACAGTAAATATATGAGTTAGAGAGTCTTTCAAATATTAATTTGAGAATGAGATCCAATAAAAAAATACCACCCTTTTGGTAAGGATCTCAACCATACTTCTAGCCACCACTCTTTTAGAGAAAGAGTTCTCAATCATCCACATGACATAAAACATGGAAAGACAAATAACTATTAATGTCTAACTTAGTTAAATAGTATTTTATGTCTAATATAAATAAAAAATTATAGTTGATGGAGTTGAAAGGAAAATTCTTCTGTATTCTCTCTAACAACATCAAACTAAAAAACCAAGGTTTTGATATAGTTCTTACTCAATCAATATCTATAAACAATGGTATCGTTGGTTATATTTCATTTAAAAGTGAAAGTGATCTTAGAAATAATGATGAATAACTATTAAAAGATGAATATAAAAGTGGCGAAGCTATAAAACCTAAAACTCTATCCCTATACAAAGGAATAGTAAGAAAAAGCAAGTATGGAAACACCCCCCAATGAATAAGTACATGGGAATATCCAAGATGGAAGATCTAAATTTTCCCTAGCCTCCATTCCCTCCAAGGATAAAAGAACCCAATAAAAATAATAAATATAAATTACAATAAGAGTTCTTGGAAATATAAAAACAAGTGGAAAAAAATATCTCATTGCCCAGATCTATCCACCAAATCCTAAGGTATGCATGGTTTAATAGGGAAATATTCACCAAGGAGAGAATATTGGAAGGTAATGAAATGGTAAATTTATGAAGAAATGTAACTTTATTTATCACCCCATAATTACCTACGAAATTCCAAGATCTAGTAACCTTAACTATCCCTTCCACCACAAGAGAAATCACTTGTTCAAATTCTAAATATTATTGGGGAGTATTTATTAATTAAATTCATTATTCATTTTATTATTAACTAAACATAGTAGAGATCAAACCCACTTAAGTGGTTGAAATAATCACTGACAAACTACTACCTACCCAGTTGGAGTGTTAGAGGATGTTTTGTTAAGTGTACATGGATTTTTGTTCCTTGTTGACTTCTACATTCTAATATTGGAGGAAGAGAGAGGTTTAATTAAATACCCTATCATCATAGGTGTATTTTTTTTAATACTACTAATATAATAATAAATCTTAATGATGTATCTATTTCAATGGATTTTAGAGAACAAACAATGAACTTTAGAATTCTTGATTCAATAATATATCCCATTGACAAGTAGTCTGTGTTTACATTAAACCATTTTGAATTTATCTATTTTATAGGAAAGGGATTGAAATGCTTGATAACATAATTCAATTAAGGGAAGATTTTGAAACACCTGATTTCTATCATGAATATTTTTTTCAAAGCTTAATTAATCTAAAATCTGTTTTATGTGTTAAACAATTTGGATAAGTTTATAAAATTCATTTTTTCAAATTTTCTTAAAACTATTTCTCAATATTTCCCTCTATATGTGTAGGATGAAATCATGGATAACATTTTATTGAAAATATCATCATAAAATACCCCTAAATTGGAATTAAATTTTATTCCCTTAAACCTAAAATATGTTTCTATTTATAAAATAAGTAACTTCCACACACAATTTAAAACAATTTAATGCCTAATCTGGAACACCAACTATTGGGATCTATAAAACACAATGATAGGTAAATAGGATGAACACTGTGATAAATTTTAGGGATTATACTTACCATTCATATATTTATAGTATGTTTCTATAATGTAAGGAAAAACTAGTGAGATGACCATAATGGAGGCTCAAATCAACATTTTTGGAAGTAGTTAAAAATAAAGTAGATATGAATTTATGAGCTGGAATCATATACCCTATCTTGGAAACTCAATGTCTAAGTACCATTTTATTTATACCAAATGAAACTAAATATAAAGTTGTAAAAAATTAGAACAATTAGTTAACACCAACTAAGATTAATAATATATGGAGTGTTTTCATTGACTACAAAAAATTGTACCAAGTGACATAGAAGAAAAACATCCCTATTTTCTTTATAAACTCAAATGTTACATAGGATTTCTAGAAATGGTCACTAATATTTTATTGATATATATTGTTTGTATATTTTTAGGTAATAATAACCATGTAGAACCCTTATAAAATCACATTCACATGACCATTCAATACTTTTTCTGATAAGAGGATATAATTTAGGATTCAAAATATATTAGAAAACATACAACATTTCACGGTAAGAATATTATTAGGAGTGATTGGTAGATTCATGGAGGTATTACATGATTATTTTATTGTGTATGGAACATGTTTTCAAAGTTGTTTTAAATGTATAAAAACATTTTAAAGAAATTCATTTGAGAAAAACATGGTTTTATGTTTTGAAAAATTTTATTTCATAGTTGAGAAAGGAATCATTTTATTATATATAATTTATCAATATTATATTGAAGTAGGTAAATCCAAAATCTACATTATTTATACACTACCACTATGATACTTATTTTATATTTTTATGATATTTTGGGGTTTACATAATTTTTATTAGGGATGTTATCATGTTGTCTTTTCCCCTATATATCTTTCTGAATTAGGAGACTTATATTGTATTTTTTGATTCATGCATGATGAATTTTGATAAGATAAAAAAGATATAGACCAGAAACTCCACAATCGACCAACCAAACTATTATATAGCCTTTGAGATACTGTGTGATGTTTCAACCAAATCTATTTGAGTTGTGTGGTCCCATAAATTTGGTGGACAACCAAAAGTGTTAGAATAATATTCTCAGACCTTGGATACAACCATAATCAATTACACAATAATAGAAAATAAGTTTTTTTTTCATTTTTTTTAATTTATATGATTTTTGGACATACATATTAGGATGTAAATTAACCATTTATTCTGATCAAGTAATACATAGGTATTTGATCAAGAAAGTTGATGTAAATCCAAGACTAGTAAGATGTATTTTTATTTTATATGAATTCAACATGGAGATCTTGGATATTATAGGATCTTAAAATCTAATGGAAGAACATGCATAGATTACATCACACTACAAAGGTAAAACCATAAACAAGAACAAACCTAGATGACTCCTTACTTAGTGGGAAATTATAAAAATTCATTAAAGTACCATGGTAAGCTAATTTAAACAATTTTCTAGTCACGTCAAAGGTAACCATTATTTACTAAGAATCTATCATTTAAATTAAATACTGAGTCAAAGTTTTTTGTCTAGTAGGATTCATATTTATAGAAAATTTATAATGAGAAAGTAATTCAGAGTTGTATCATTTGGGAAGAATTTAATTTTGTGCTTACATTTTTTTGAACCCTCACATATGGAGGATAATTTAGACATTAGTGGACTACTAAAATAATTTTTTAAGCTATTTTATTTTGGACCTCAAATTTAAAAGATTTATATAAATTCGTTAAATAAATACCAATTTGTAAACATACTAGATGAGTTTACAATATACATGAAATTACCTAAAAATCCTTATTTTTTTTATAAAACATTTGATATATGTGGGATTGATTTCTTGGGTGCACTTACACTCTAATTTTATTTCGCCAATATCTTATTAAAATTGTAATATATTTTTAAGTGTCTTGATTAAAATAAAACTATAACTAATGTGTAGTATCCCATCCAAGATGGAATATAATGGTTCCCTAAGATGATGGAAAAAATACCTCAAGTATGCCTCCCAAAATGCCAGAGACATCTGACTAGTAGCGAGGGCCTAGGGTATGTCCACGGGGATAAGATGTACACATTTATTAGAGTGGAGTATAGAAATATTAATATTTATATATATAAATATATATTATAAATAGAATAAAAATACAATATAACTAGAAGACTATCCCACTATATAGGAATTAGATATAAAAATAGATAACATAAAAAATATGAAAAATTAACCAAAAAATATAAGTAGAAAAGTGGATAATGATTAAATAATAGGAGTCAAGGATGATTATGATGTTATAAAAAAATTCATATGCAAGGGGTAGGGGATAAATCCATATATCACATGATAAAAAAATATACAAAAAGTCCAAAAACTAGTAAAAATAGCATCTCAAGCATAGGTTAGATCCTCTTTCCAATAGTCCATCCTAGAATTGGAAATCAAGCATTGAAAGCTGGCTGCTTCCCTTTATCTATACTTATAGTCAAAAAGTATACTCAGGTACCAAATGCGGCCTTAGTATAGTATGAGATAAAATCCCATCTAGTCACCGCCAACAATGTCCAGATCAATGCAGTACCTAAAATATAAAATTAATGATTTTCTATAATTAATAAAGGGAATAATAAATATATAAATAAATAAATATGCTAGGATAGGTTCCAATAGGACATCCATAAAATTATACATACTTCAACCAAAGATGGTGAGTCTAAAATAAAATAACCTACAAAGGTAAAGTGATATATATGATGTGTAAGAATATGGACTAACCCCAATCTTATGATTGGTCTTAGCAGACACATCCTTATGTTTCCAAAAACCAAAATACCATTTCATAATTTAAAACAATCAGTTTTATTCAATTTTTTAAAACATTTTTATAATAATATAGAGTGTAAATTTTATCCCATCCATGGAAATTCAAATATAATTCCATGTATCACTCTAGGGTCTCAATATATGTCAAATGTCAAGGATTCTATCCAAGGTGACCAAATAATGAAGTCCCATGTGTCATTCTAGGTATAGTGTGATGAAATCATAAACTAATATATAAGTCCTCCCATAGTATAGCACATAGGGGGCCGAATCTCTCTCATGTAATTCTACAACCATCATTCCATTGATCCCATCCATAGGCTCTCCCCCAGGGAATCAATGTCAATGATCTGTAGAAAAAATAAAAAATGTATGGAATGCTCATCCCAGGCCTATCTAGTGTTTCCCTTAGTGTATTTACAAAAAAAATTACAAGTTACAACAAAGAAGGTACAAATAGTCCATCCAAGGTGTTATTAAGTCAGAAATCCATGTATCACCCATAGAACTAATGTAAAATCATTTAATCAAACTATTCATATATTAAATGTTTAGAAAAATGGAAATTTCTTTTTTTTTTAGGAATTTATATCATAGTATGAATATTGTTCAAGGAATTTCCATTGGGTAAACCAGGTCTGTCCTTATGAATTAGGCTCATGGTATAATCTCATGGACAATTCAATTAGTTCAACATCACTCATTACCTCAAGGAAGTAATTATGTGGCAACACACCTCAAGGGGTGTTTGTACAAACTAGAAAAATAAGAAAATGGGCCTCTATGGTAGAACACAGCCATTGGATGGCATGAATCAAGGTGATTAACCTAAGGGGTTGATTCATCACTATCTCATGTCATAATTGGAATGATAATTATTTCCATTTAATTAAATTATAAAACGGACAATGAAAAATTTATATAACACTATTAATCTAGGGGAAATAACCTAGAACACTAACATTATCCTCATACTACTTACCTTATTAAGAGTTGGCCTTTGATTTAAGCTAGAATGGAAGATATAGAAGAAATACCAAAATTCCCTAAAATGGGGAAAATGAGATTGCACCAAGATGGCACAATAGAGAGGAATATGAACATGAAATAAAATGTACACGATTGAAGATTTTACCTTTAGATTCCTTATAGATACAAAAAAAGAGAAATGGATGACGTACAAAAGAGTTATCAACTTACCTAAGATGAGATTAGAGGAGGGATTTGATCTTGAGGGAGGAGGAATCCATTGGTTAAGAGTGGGGTGGAAAGAAGAAAATGGATAAACATTAAATAAGGGGAACTATATATTAACCCAAATAGATAGGGGTGTATGGTTTGTCCATAAGTTTTTCCAAGCCATGCACCAACCATGAACCAAGACACTCCTCAAGAGAATCCTAGCATTGGCTAGGTGCATGGTTTGGTTAACCATGTACATACCATGATAAATTCCTCTATTAATAACTATATGTGGACTACACAAGTTTATGCCCCAGGTCACATGATTGTAGACAGACCGTACATCCCCCAGCACCCCACTAGCTGCAATAGCATGGTTAGAAAAATCTATTGGGATGGGTTGTGGAATTTTTACTAACTATACGACCATGTCTACCTGTTTAATTTTTATAGATATGGACTCTTAATGAGCCCTAGACACCCCCAAAACCACTTTGACTACATTAGGAAACATTATTTGGAAAAAAAGAAATTAAAACTGAAAAAAATGGTCCATACCTTTGAGAAAATATAGTATGTTACAACTTCCCCTTATTAAGACAACTCATTTCCGAGTTTCCCTTATGAATGTGGTATGACATATTTAGAGAACTGTTTTCACCAATGCACTCATACACTTTCCTCATACTCCCACGTCTCGTCCTACATGCCTTTATGATTCCATAGCACCCAGATTAGAGGAATTGACCTCCCTAAGAGAGACATCATTCTCTGATCAATGATACAAATCATATGTTCCTTGAAAGAAACATCTGAATATAGCTCAATATACTTGGGTACAAATGAATGAAATGGGTCAGGATGATAATATCAAAGTTGTGATTCATGGAATACATCGTGCATGACATGAAACCTCTGAGGTAACAACAATTGATAGGCCACTGAACTGACTCTCTCAACTATCTTAAAGGGCCCAAAATCCTATGGTGATAACATTACCTATCTATGAATTTTTCTATGACCCAATCTTGGTGATACACATAGAAATACTCGATGTCCCACCATAAACTCTAGTGGTTTATGATAATTATTGGTATAATATAAATTCATGGACTAAGTTATATACATACACTTCTAAATCATTTAGACATTCTCTGATGTCTTCTGAATAAGATAATTACCTAGTATAACTGACTCACCTACCTCTATCTAATATAGAGGTGAACGGAAAAACCTACCATAAAGTTCCTCATATTGAGCCATTTGAATTGTTTCTTGAATGATATTGTTGTAGAAAAACTCTAGAAGGGGGATATGGTTTTACAATGAACAACCAAAATCATGGATACATGCCTGAAGCATATCCTCAAACACATTAATCATCATATTTGGCTACATATTGGTCTAAGGGTGATATGTTTTACTCAGGGGAACCCGCGAATCCAGTGCCTTATAAAAACCTTACTAGAACCAAAAAGTAAATAGAGCATCTCTATTTGATATAAGATAATGGGGAACCGCATGAAGAAACACTATCTCTTGTATGTATTCCTAGATCAAAAATAGAGAAGGCCTCCTATATTAGTAGGAAGTTTGAAACCTTGGTCAACCTATCGACGATCACTCATATTGCATCACTGCATTAAGGGGATATTTACAAGAATGTCATGAAATCCATGGTGATGTCGTTCCATTTCTACTATGAAATCGAGAGAGGTAGTAGAAGTCTAGCAGGCTACTAGTGCTCAACCTTCACCTGGTGACAGGTGGATCAACAAGTGATATAGACTAAAATCTACATCTTCATACTTTTTGACCAATACTAATGATGTATATCTCTATACATAATGGTGAGTCTAGGATAGAGCACCCAAACTGAGGCCTGAAACTACTTCATAAACTCTTCAAATATATCTGAAGGCACCCATACACAACCAAAAAAGACTAGGTTTTCACTTACAACAATGAACCAACTAGGAAGTAGGTTCTCTCCTATGATTCACTCCCAAAAAAATAGGAACTCTTAGTCAGGTATCTACCTCATCTAGACCCAGTTCAAAAGAGAGGAAGTCACTTCCAGAGCTAATAATACTATTTTCCCATACTGTTCCTAAACCTCTTGGTGAAACTATGAGAACATAGCCATCATTTGGCACTCCCTGCTACCCTTATTGATGAATTGTTCTTCAGTCTTCCAGATCAAGACATCAGCTTCAACATTTTGCTTTATAGGTTTGTACGAAAGATGAAATTAATAATATTGTAGGTATTCCACCCACCTAATCTACCTCAGATTTGAGGATCCCTGTTTGGAGATATATTTGAGATATATGGTTTGTGTAAGTGATGTGCTTATCATCCAAAAAGTAGTGCCTCTAAGGGAGTATAGAATGAACCAAAACATCTAGCTCAAGGTTGTGAATAGGGTAATTCCACTTAGGAGATCTTAGTTAGTGGGGCCCATAAGCTACAACCTGATCACCTTGCATCATAACCACCACAACCCAATTATTACGCATCAATGTCAATAGTATAGATTCTTCCTAGATCAGGTAGAATCAGGATCAGTACTGAAGTCAGTCTTCCCTTTACCATCTGAAAATATATCTTAGAAGAATCAGACTTGTAAAATATCATAGGTTTCTTAGCCAAACATATAAGCGGTCCTTCCAGTCATGTGAAGTCCTAAATTATTTTCCTATAATAGCCATAAAACCCTAAAAATCTATGTATACCAAAAAAACTCCCAGGTTTATCCTAGTGAACCACATCACTCACCATATCTAGGTCAATATATACCCCTACTTCAGATATGATATGACCCATGAAGTGAAACTTGCTGATATAAAAGTGAAATTTAACGAGCTTTAAATATAGTGGGTTCTCAATCTGTGTATTTAGCATAATATAAATATGGTTGGAATGGTCTTGTCTGGTGCACGATTACGCTACGAGTCTGTCTACAAAAAATGTCTATAATAGAATAACAATATGGGGGGAAACCCAATTCATTAGAGGAATTAAGATTTCCTATATGTTCATCAGACTGAACAACATGATCTAATACTCATACAATATGTACATTATCCATAATGATGTACATGGTATTTCAATAGCCTCACATGAACTTGATGGTAGGATAATCTCAAATTGATCTTAGAGAAAACATTTTCTCCTTAGAGTTGGTCAAATAGGTCCTTGATATGAAGAAATGGATATCATTTCTTCACTATAATATGGTTAAAATGATGGTAATCCATGACAAATATAAGTATACTATCTTCATTCATAGAAAAAGGACTAGTGAACCTCATGGTGCTGTGCTGGGTCATATGAATCCCTTATCCTATATATCTTCAATCTACTTCTTGAGTTCTTGGACTAATTTAAGTTCCATCTTTTGTAGAGGAATGGACATAGGTGCCACACTAAGAACAATATTGATGGTGGAATCAACCTAAATCTCATGAGGTAGTCTGGGGAAATCATTAGGGAATACATCACTAAAATAACCCATAATAGGAGGAAATACCTTGAGCTACATTCCTTGATCGCTCATAATGAGAGTGGCCATCTGGGTTGTTACTCTGCCTAGCCCAGTACGCTTATGTCTAACTCGAACATCCTGGATATATTATTTGACCATATGGATATATGTTCTTCCGTTAGGTATTTTAAAGGATACCCGCTGAAGGTAGAAACACACTAGGGCTCTATAAGGCACAAGCCAGTCTATACTGAGAATAAAGTTATAATCAGACTTATCAAGGATGAAGAAAATCCACAGAAAATAGTGCCCACCTATTTCAAGGGAACACACCATGATCTAAAATATAACTTATTCCCTCAATTCTAATGGCATTACATGAGTCATGAAAAATCTAGAAAACTCTATCTCTACGAATAAAATTCCCATAGTTGTATCAGATAGAAAAGACTGTGACGAAGCTATATTAAATACGTATGATATTTGAGTAGAGGCTACTAGAATAGTACATATAAGAGTTTATTTACATGAATGTTGATCCTTTGGAATAAGATGAAATGAATTGATATAGCCTAAAATGCATCCCTGAGATGTTTCCTGAGTATCTTGAGTAGGTACACTATACTGATGCTAAAACTCTAAGGCCTGATTGCCTTAGCCATGAACACCTTTTTGGGCTAAAAAACCCGTAGAAGACATGATTCCTACACAAGGAGAAGTTTATGATCCTGTAATTGAATGGTATTCCATAAAATAACCCCGCTCACTTGGAAATGGGGGAATTTATTAGCAAAAATGATGGAGGTGACCGATTCAACTGCAATCTCGACACACAACCAAGTTCTTCATATATTGGGGAATTTTTATGGATTTGTCTGCCAATTTTTTGAAAACCACATAACTGTCAGTGCATGCCACCAAGATTTTACTTCTCCAAAGTGTACCATCAAAACACCACTTCTTATTATTAGACAACCCAATATTCAACCTTGAAGTTGAAGTGACATATTTCTCATTTCATGATTCCCTCAAGTTCCATTTAGTGATGAGGGACTGGTTCAATATCTTTCAAATGGGTTTCAACCAAAAGAAATTATCCTATGATCATATGGAATATGTAAGCACATTTTCTACTCACCTCATTAAATTATGATCATCACCAGTCAAGGTTGGTGAAAAACACTGTAATTCGGTGAATCGAGCTGAGTATGCCATCTCTGGCATGTCTCTTTAATGAAGATGCCTGAATTCTTAAATGTGATATGTTATCAAATCTTGTGGAAATAATTTTTTAAATAATGATATCTTTAAGTCATCCTAGACCATATCTTAACTTTTAACAACATGAGTAAGGATTTCCCAACAAAAATTGGCAGAGTCATGCATTATATAGGCCGCGAGCTTGAACCTCCACTTTGGAGGCATTTCATTATGATTAAAGATTGGAAGCATAGAATCTAGAAATGATTCCTTGGATTAAGGTCTTCTAGCCCCTTAGAAGTTGGGGGGATACTACTATTGGAACACCCTAGTTATATATTCCATAGTAGGGGAAGGTTGGGGAGCACCCTGAATAGTTAGGATAAACTGAAGGAAGCTGTCAAAGGAATGGTCATCAACACCTAGTGGAAGATCAAAAGGGGGTATCTTTGGTGGAGCTATAGGAGGTATCACGGGTGTATCGAGACTCACCACCATAGGATTATGCACATATCAACTCTATTGGTGTACAAAACGACGTTATTGGGGTGGAATAGCTCTAAAATCGCCATGCACATTACTCTGATAGGATTTATAATAGATAGTGAAAGCTATAAGGAAAGGATATATATAACACCCTTCCAAAACCAAAAAACACCCCTATTCTTGATCCTAAATCAAGTCCTATGTGGGAATAAAAAGTCATGGAATGATCACAAGATATGAAACCTACTACCCACTACAAGGCCGATTCAAGTTCTATGTCTCATAGAACACTTACAAGGTGTCTATTTCTTTTTACAGATCATTTTTATTTTAAAAATACTAACCATTTTTATTGTGTATTAATTTATGTATTAAATTATTTCGTTAAATGTTTGAGTTATATGGATCATAATTTCCAATTTATAAGGGACCATACACCTTATATATTAAACTATAAAATCCACTTAATCATAACCATAACATGTTCTATCCCATGAAAACAATGGTCCATGGATCTAATTTTCATAATTTTATGCTTAAGGAATATGATTTAATGTATATAAGAGAACACTATTTCGTTAAAGAATACACATTGAGTGCTAATTGTGTTTTCTCTATCCAAAAAGGAAAGTTAGAACACTTATATATATAACATTCAATTCAATGAAAGACAAAACTATCAAGACACACACAACAATAACATAAAAAATAGGAAATTCATGATGATAATTAGGTATGGAATGTCATAATTCATGAAATTTAAATCCTATAGGTCATTTTATGATGCATTATTTTATGTGACATAATATCATCGAGTGAAGGAAAAACAAAATTTGTCTATAAAATAAATATTAATAACTACAAAAAGCAAGTGAGTCAACCAATAGTTTAATCCATGAAATTATAGTCTCCTATAAAAACCTAAACTCTTTGAAAAAAAGAAAAAATACCTCTAATACCACTTTGTAGCATCCCATCCTTGATTCCACTCAACAGTGCCCCGCGACAGTTGCCATAAGACCTCAAGCACACATTTATGAATGCCAAAGGCTGACGACTATTAGCGAGGGATTAAGGTGTGTTTTTAGGGAGACTATGCTCTCATTGATCCGATTGGAGCACAAATATATATATATATATATATGTGAAAAAATAGAAGAAGGTTCTATAACCAGACCATTAAACCATCATAGTGGAGGAAGAAATAAACAATAGAGAACAAAAAAAATAATAGAAACAAAACAAGATATATAAGTATACAAGGAAATATGAATAAATAATTAGAGTCAATGATGATGAGGATGTTATATAAAAATGAATATTCAAGGGGAAGGGGATAAAAGAACATACCAGAGGCTAAAAAAATACCCAAAAGGCAAAAACCTTCTACAACTAGTATATCTAGCATATGCTTAGTCCTATACCCCAATACTACATCCTAGAACTAGAAATCAAGAAACAAATTGGCTTCTTCCCTTTATCTATACCTACAATCAAAATGCCTACTCGAGTATCAAAGGTTGTCTGAGTAAGTTATGAGAAAAAATCCCTGTAGACCACCAAAAATATTTTATAGATCAATCCAATAAATGAAATATAATATAAACATTATTCCCTAATTAAAAATTGAATAATATAAATAAATAAATAAATAATTTGGAATGGGTTCCAATAGGACACGTGTCCAATTATACCTACTTCAAGCTAAGACAATGAGCCTAAACCAAGAGAACATGTAAACGCAAAGTGAGGGATATGATTAGTAAGAAGATGGACTGTCCCCAAGATAGTGATTGGGATTGGTAGATATGGCCTTAATTTTCTAAATCCAAAATATCATTTCATAATTCAAAATAATCACTTTCTTTTCAATTTAATTTAAACCCTTTTTATAAAAATAAAGAGAGTCACCCTAATCCCATTCATGTAAATTATAGGAGAATTCTATATATCACTCTTGGGGATTAGTATAAGCCTAATGTCAATGAGTCTATCCATGGTGACCCATGAATGATGTCCTATGTGTTACTCCAGGAATGGTGTGATGAAAACATGAAATAGCCTCCAAGCTCATCCCTGATATCACACATAGGGGATCAATTCTCTCTCATGGAATGATACAACTATCATTCCATCTATCCTATCCATGCAGTATTCCATAGGGAACTATTTTCACTCATTTGGAGTTAAAAGTAGATAAAACATAGTGAGCGCATCCAATTCATAACTATTTTTTACCCCAAGGTGTTTACAAAACATTAACAAGTTCTAACAAAGAAGGCATGAAGAGTCCATCCATGGTGTCCTTAAATATGGACACCTTGAATCACCATTGAAAAAATATGAAATAATTTAATCAAATAATGCATATATGACATGTTTATCATAAGTATCATTTCAATTAGGTATAGAATTTATATAATAATATGCATATTGGTCAAGGAATTTCCATTGGGTAAACCATTTATGCCAAAAGGCATAAGGAACATGGCCTAATCTCTTTTCCAATTCAATTATTTCAACATGATTCATTACTTGAAGGCAGTAATTATGTGACAAAAAACCTCATGGGGTGTTTTTCTAAATTATAATGTTAGAAAAATGGGTGTCAATTATATAACACACCGATTAGGTGGCAGGATTCAAGTCGATCAACCTAAGGGGTTTCTTCACTACTATCTTGGGTCATAGTTTTCAAGGTCATTCTTTCCATTTAATTCAATTAGCAAACTAAAGGCCTCAATGGAAGGGTCCAACTAG
This sequence comes from Viscum album, assembly GCA_963277665.1. Taxonomy (NCBI): domain Eukaryota; kingdom Viridiplantae; phylum Streptophyta; class Magnoliopsida; order Santalales; family Viscaceae; genus Viscum; species Viscum album. Next base: position 65,077,961 of record OY728133.1, read on the forward strand.
TGGCACAATGATGCATATTATATAATACAACGAAATGAGGAAGAAGAAAATAGACCGCCTACCATATCCTCATACTTATTTCCTGTTCTAGAATCGAACATTGATAATATCTAGAACAGAAGATATCAAAGAAATTATCTAATGCCCTAAAATGGGGAAAATGATCTTTCACTGAGATAGTGAAACAAATAGAAAAAGGAATGTGAAAAATAATAGATAGGATTTAAGATCTTATCACTAGATTTAAAAATGATCTAGCGGCAAGATAAATAGATGACATATATAAGAGTTATCAACTTACACAAGAGGAGAGAAGAGGATGGATTAAAGCGTGAGGGAGGAGGAATCTGCTGGAGAAGAGTGGGTATGAAAGAATGAACATGTTAAAATATCAAAAGGGGAAAACCTTAAATTTATACACATAGTTATGGAAAAATAGTTTGGTCTCAAAGTTGAACAAACAGTTTTTCAACGATGTGCCAAGACATTACTGAAGAAGAACCTCACATGGCTAGGTACATGGTTTTGTATTCCATGTGTAGACCTTACAAAATGTATCTATTAAAAACTACAGTGAACCACATGGGAATGCTCTTGGGGTATCATTGTTGAAGACAAACCCTGTAGCCCCATCACCCCACTGTTTGCAACCATATGGTTAGAGTAACCATGAGGGTTGTGTTATATGGTTTATACTAACAGTGTGTCCCAATATGCCTCTTTAATTTTATGGGCTCTATGATCCTAATGAGCCCTTGATTCCCATAACACTTCTTTGAATCCCTTAGACATCTTTATTAAGGAAAAAAAATTAAAATTAAAATGACCCGTACCTTTGAGAAAATCTGGTACCTTACATGATGATTCCAACATTATTATTGAATTTCTAAAATCAGACAATTTTTATAAATGTGGAGCATCCTGATCAATTATCATTTATTGATACAAATACTTCTACAATAATAACATGGAATCATTAACGATGAAATATGGAGTGCCTGACAAGACCTCAGATTCCTACCACCCACAAAAATTTGGGCAGGAAGAGGTGTCCAAAATAGTGATAAAAAGGATTTTTGAGATGATAGTGAGTCCAACCCTAAAAGAATATATTAAGAATCTTTAATTTTCACTATTGTAATATATAACATCTTATAAAACCCCTTTAGGTATGCACCCTTATAGGATCATTTATGGAAAAAATTTCATTCCCCTCTTGAGCTATGAAATAAGGGTTATTGGACTGTGAATAATGTAAACCTATAATATAGAATGGATATGGATTATAAGAACCTATAAATGATGTATGAATATTAACTAAGAGTATACAATTATAGTCATTCACTTTTGTACAAATAGATGTCCAATTATGTCAATGAAGAAACTTATTTGGAAAAGTAACCATAAAATGGGAGGCAAAGTGTTAATATTATCTTCATGATTGAGGGTCGTGCCTAGTAAAAAAATTTCAAGTAAACTAGACCATACATATTAAATAACACCTTTACATTTGGTGCAATTGAGATCAAGGGAGATATATCAAATTATTCATTTTAGGTGAATGGCTAATAGGCGAATCCTTAATATAAATACTTTTTGAAATTACTAATAGGGGAGTTCAAATTTCTCTCTACTTCTATTGAATACAAGACTATCATGTTGTCTCTCTAACTTATAATGATCTAGATACTAATCCTATGAAATTAATTTATCTTGATAAATTAATGATGAAATTAATTGGAAATTCATCTAAGATAAGCATTGGGGAGAGGGGTAAGTAACTTAAGATGTAAATATTTGTTATTCTCTCCCATGGATGTTTCTATGTGTATTTGACTTAAAATAAAATAAATATAATAGATTACATAGATTTTTAGAAATATATACATTGTTTCATTACGATTTTATATTATTTATTTTTTAAGTCTCTCTTGATAGAAAAACAATACCTAAATGTAATCCTTCCAAATAGAAATACCATTATAGAGTGGAAGGAGTTCATTGGTTCTGAAATTATGAGAGTTAAACAATTTCAATGTAAATTAGTCATTTTTTCATGTATATCAGTTTTCATTAATAAGAAAAATATTTTGAGGGAAAATATGTTTTTGGAATTGAAATTATAACTAGAGGACATTGTAATTTTGAACTTATTTCAGGTAACTCGGCCTTTGTAAAAATAAACATTTTGGGGAGACAACTCGAAAGAAATTAATATAATTTCCCTCTAACTAGTGTAAAATGGTCAATTGTGATACCACAATGAATCATTAAGACATTATGTATTTAGTGTGTTTTTAATAAATTCTATTTGGAAATTCAATAAGTGATTTTCACATACATATCAAAGAAAAATTATATAAAGTGATTAATTTTTTAAAATGAATTCATTAAAATGAGAGTAATATTAAAACCAAATTAAAAAAGTTCAATTGAATTATAAATATTTAATTTGAGTTGAATTAAGGAAGGGGAAATTGGAAATCTGGTTTGATAAACATAGGAGAAAGGGATAAATGGATGTGCTAATTATTCGAATTATTATTTAACTTAAATCTATTTATTTTTCACAAGGAACTTGAACATAAACATAATTAAAGTAAGGTAGTCATATTAATTCATTGGGGATGCCTGATTACTCAAATAAAATATGAATCTCAAATTTTATTTTTATCTAGTCTGTGTACTTATGTATAGGAAGGACATATATACTCAAATAAAATGAATTCTTTTTATTTACAAGGAGTGAAATATTCTATCTGTGTCTGTGAGTGGGGGTGATGAAATATGAATTTTCTTTAAAATCTCTATAATTCAATATTGAAATCGTGTCAAACTATTCTAAATTTTAGGTATTAATCACATTTTAATAATTTGAGGTGATTTTATACAAAAAATATTCGTTTAAATTGTAAATTATTGAGATATGCCACCTACCACACAAAGACCTCACAGTAGATTGTGCTCATAAACTTACTATATCTACCAAACCTACCACATGGAGAACCTCAACATATCGTGTTACAAATTCAAATTACAAAACCTACCTCAATATAAAATTCCTCCATTGACCACACTGTTCCCAGTCATTCTACTTCCCTAGAAGCATGACCTTCCTTTATAGATCTTTTTGGCACATATCCCTCTTCAATCGTGATCTCTTCCAAGAAACCATACCTTGAGGATGAATCTACTAAACCATTTTGATCAAACATACATCCTCTTACATATCCTAACATTCACTTCACCAACTATCTTATCATGATAAATCATGTATATTCAATGAATCCACAAGTCAAAAACCCTTCATGAATATATAAATATATCCTACTAAATCCCTTCCAGTTTCTATATAAATTCAGACTAGACTCATACCAACACTAATAGTGAGATGACAACAATCTAGTAATTTCAACAAACCTACTTCAAGCATATTTTGTGCATACTTCATAGGAAGTATCTTTATCAATGATGAATAGAGATGCACAAAACCATGTAGATCATCAATGTAACCTTACCCACATAAACTAGGTCTGATGTGTCAATATAACACCCACATATTCACCCAATTATAGTTCCATGTTTTTTATGACTAGTACATAGTATTTTTTTTTAGGTTTGATGATGAAGACAAAAATTATCGGGTCATATTAATTCCTAATACACCAATAATGTGTATGAAGGACACTAAATACTTGTTGTTTGAAACAAAACAAGTAGGAACCACAACCTTGTCCACTAATTTGTATCACTCAAATCCCTGTCAAGATTCTTCCCTTTACAAAAGATCCCATCTTCACCATTTACTAAACTCATACATTATTTAGATTTTCAATCACAATAAACTAGCATCTAATACATCTCCCTCAACTAAAGATCAAACCACCAAGTCATGCCCCAACTTCTCAATAACCACAAACTATCATCGAATACATCTACCTCCACTCAATATTACCTCACCATTACATAAATAAATCACATAGACTCATTTTATAATTATATCATGATATAAGCATGAACTAGCTTGTTCAGTTCCAATAATATAAAAAACAGTCACTCACTTGGAGATACTATGGAAACCTCGTCCTTAAGCATATAAAATTTCATGACACTTAACATTCTTTTTGAAAAAATAAAATCACATAATCTAGTGGTATCATGTATTTCAAGGATTAGGAATACAAATAAATTTTCCTAAACATTAAATAATAATATTTATTTAAAACTCCACATAGTTATTATAACTCTTATAGATCTTCTAAAACAACATTGGATATCTTGGGAAAAAAGACATAAGGAAAGATTGAGCTAAAATTCCATGTAAGGTAATAAACATTAAAATAAAGAATAACATGAGAATCAAGAGGAATACAATGATATCATAAAGAGGATGATCATAAAATTATAGACATGGAATAAGGAAATGAAATAATAATATAATAAAAAAATTTCAATAAAATAAAACATGATATCAAGAACATATGTCCTGGATAAATCCCAAGAGTATCATCATAATGTGGAAAAAGGCCTATGGTGGATTAAGTTAAATCCATAATACCTTAAATAACATATATTGAGATATAAATATTTACCTAATGAATTAAAGAGAAATATAATATTTTCCCAAAAATCACATAAATTAAAATTATATATATTCATGCCATATAATAAAAATAAACCATTAATAAATAACAAGCATGGAAAAATTCATTTAAAGGAATTGGGTTTCCTAATTATGATTCAAGGAATAACATAACGAAAAATCATAAGTATTCTCAATATAAGAAATAATTATATCTTTTGGATTTTCATATTTTTAAAATAAACATAGGTCTCGATAATTGAGTTCCAATATAAGAATTTCTTGAGAATGATCCAGGAGAAGAGTGATTAAAAACGCACCAGATGGGTGATGTTTTACAAAATAAGTAAAGGATATTTTAAGGAATTAAATAAATTATTATTTTACATAAAACAAAAATTACACCTCATGGGTACTACATAAAGTAACTAGGTTTTTGACATGCTTTTAATGGCTTAAAAACATGTCACTAGGGTGATGCTCAACATTAAACATGAAATGGGAATGTTCTCTTAAACTGAGTTTACTAATATGAGAATTTTGTGAAGAACTAAAAACATTGGTAACCCCAAAAATGAAAGGTACAATTAACTAATTTTATATTTAAGGGTTATATATACAATTCTATAAGAGGTACATGAGAATAATATTTCATGAAAGTGAGAATGATGAAGATAAATTGTAACCAAAAATCCAAGATGGAGTTACATAACATCCATTTTTATTTTTTAAAACCCTCTTATTGAAATCCACCATTGTAGAAAATATAATAATACCATACATTGAAAATAAGAGATGGTAAATACTATTTTCACACAATATAACACATAATTACTTTTCTAATTAATAAGAAGAATATTAATAGAAAGGGTAATTAGGTACATTGAGGGGAAATCATCGTTTAAATGGATGGGAATTATTCTTAACATAATTTCTTTTTAAAAATGGATTTGAACTCACTAGAATAAAATATTGTAATAAAAATTTATCTCCAAATATCTAGAGAGGGTATACCATATGAAATGAATGATTAAAATCAAGGACAAATATTATAATGCATGAAATAAGAAAGAGTTATGAAAAACCATATATTTTTATGAAGACATAAATTATATCACAAAACAAGTGGTAACATGAATTTAAGTGTAGTTTACAAGATAAATAATAAATTTTTATATTAAAAATTCATAGTGTTAGTTTTAACACTATAATTTTTTTTAATTATTAACAATATCAAAGCATTCCTCAATGAACGACGATTGAGATAATAGCATTTAGATTTAAGAATTTTTTTATAAAATCCTTTGAAAGAGAAATTCATTGATATTAAAGTTAAAATATTATAATAAAATATAATTATTAAATATAATCCACAAAATTATATATCCAATTGATGTTATACATGAAATTTAAATGAAATTAGGTAAATAAAAGAAAATATGTCTCAAATAAGGAAATTTTAAGATGAAGCTCTTACCACATGTTTGAAATCACTTTGAACAAGAAGTTAATTTATTTAATAATTAAATTAATTTAATTAGATATATATATACATTAACCTTATTTTTAATATAATTTTCTCTTATGTCAATAACTCAGGGTAGTTGAATGAATATTCTGTAACTCTTTATGTATCATGAACATGGTAAAAATAATTTAAAAATTGTTTCATATTATCCATAATATTAATATTACTATTTTCATAATTTTTATTCATTAAATATGTTTCTGAATCCATCCATTCGGGGTGGTGATTAAAAATGAAACCCATTGCTCTTGGAAGTGGTAGTCCACATGTACACTTGATTAATGTTTATATTTCACAATTAATGAGAGGGAATGAAGTTAAAAGACTATTCTAAAATTTTAAAAATCATATTATTATTAAAAATATCATATTTATTCATCCATAATATCCTTTTGATCAGCCACGAAGGTTAGTGATGAAAAACAAAAGATGTCACTTTGTGGAGGCAATAGCCCACACAACACAACAACGATGATATTGTTTTTATTAGTGAATGGAGCGGAATAAATAATTGTTATTAAGTTAATAATATTAAATATAAGTATAATTTTGATACTGATATCATTATATAGTTATATATATAATATATTTTTAATAGAATGTTTATGAAATAAAAGTCATGAAGAGGGTAATATTTATGTATTCTCTTAAATATTTCCTTGAAAGTGAAGGCCTTAAACTAACATAGAGAGAACATGATGTTATGAATGAGAAAATTAATTATATGAGATTTTATTAATATTTTAATGTTAAAATTTATTGGTATTTGTAACCATGTATTGGTGTATTTGATCCCCTGTTATAAGTGATGAAAAGGGCACTCTTGGGAATACCCTTAACCATTCCATGATATGATTACTCTATTCCAAGGTCAATGACTCCAAAATATATAAATAATGGATTTTTTTGTGATATTTTACTTAGAAGGCCACAAAAAATAGTTTTAACTCATATTTAAACATGTTTCAAGCCTTTTACCACAGGTTTTTTACATTTTAACGTCTTGATTTTTTTCCTTTGAAACAAGTTTCTAACTCAGTTATTTATATGTTATTTAAAAATATAAGTTTTTTATATTATAAATTTTTTTTTGTATTTAACATAAATATAATGTTTATATATTTTAATTAAATTTATTAATATAATAAAATTAACTTTTATTCCAAAATATATAATATAAAAAAAATTTGTAGAAAAATAATTTTTAACCATTATGTGTTCTTAATCATATTTAGTATTGATTACCAATTGACATAATATTAATAAAATTATATATAGTTTTAAAAATAATATTAGTGTCATAATTGAAAATTATGTCAAATTTTTCTGATTACATTAAAACTACACGATATTAATAAAACAATTCCTTTAAAAAATTGTTTTACCATTATCACGACTATTAACATTAATATTAATAATTTTAACTTTATGACTAAAAAAGATAAAATTATTAACGAATATTTACATTTTGAACTCAAATTTTACATAAATTTTGTTATATTTAATTTCAAAAATTGATAAAGTATAATTTTTTATTGTAAGCATGTAAAAATTGTTTTTTGTGCCAAATATTACTCGAGTTTTAAAAATGAATAACATGTGTTTAATAAATACAGCATTGTATTTTTTGAGTGATTTATATAACTTGTTAAATATATATTTTGTATATAAAAATGGATTCATAATCATTAAATTAATTCTTATTTTATAACAACGACAGTTTTTAGCAGAATTGGTATTTTTGTTACTCACCTAAAATCAATTTCTTTAGAAAAATCAAAAAAAGACTCAATATTATATTAATATATTTAATTAAAAAAACTAAGTTTATTTTATAAAATTTAAATTATAAAATTTATATATTTTTTCTTAAAAAGATGATATAAATTTTGAACAAAATGGTTTTTATTGGAAATTAGTATCTTTAATCATTATGTGTTCTTAATATTATTTCATATGAATTTATAATTTATGTTACATTAGTTCATATATACTAATATTTTATGGTTTCTATTTAGTTAATCTGGAAAAATTATACAATACTTAATAAAATAGTTCTTTGTAAATGAATATTTATTTTATACTAAATATGCTTTAATAAATCCAAATAATTAATTATTTATATTGTAGAATTTAGTTTTTACAACTCCATTGATAATGAAATATTTATTTTAATTTTATATATGGAACATATCATAATTCAATATTAGTAATATTTATACCTAATGCGTATATATATATATAATATTTTGATATCCTATTTCTATTTCATTATGAGTTATATTCTTTATATTTATTACTTAAAAATAAAAAAATTTAGAATACCTATTAGATATAAGACCAATACCATTATTTTAAATGACCTTATTTTAAACCACCATATTTCACTACTATTTATAGTCTTACTAAACTTATATCATTCACACTTCTCATTTCAAAATTTTATATTATAGATTTGACAACACACTTTCTACTTTTATGGTATTATTTATCATTATATGTTTTGTATAATAATTGTGACTCTTAAATGTACCAATGGTCAAGGTGAGTTTCATGTTCTGAATATATTATTATTTTTATATTATTATCCCCTTTCAATTTATTTCATTTTTAATGAATTTAATATTCCATAATGTATAATAATTCATTTCATTCATTGCATGGTTTAATATACCTACATTGTAATGTTACATTATTATTGAATAAATTGTTTTTATCTTAGTTCCTATCTTGTGTAGACGAGCCTCTAATCAATTATTAATTCTTTTGAATGAATAAAAAAACATTCTCTATAATTATATGGAAACAAATAATGTATCCTAAAACCTGGGGTGTTACTTTCTCCCCCCATAAAAAAAATTATGTCCTCATAATTTTAATTATTACATACCAATGAAAATATCAATGGGTATCTTGTTTATATACATGACATGAGATATAATTTCTAGAGTGATGTCAATGTTAAAATCTTAGGAAAGATATATTTTTCCTTATAATTGAATTATCATTGATGTTTAGTTTTCTCTAACCGTTTGAGCCAAGAGTCTATCATTATTCAATATATAGACTCATATTGGATAATTTTGTTAAAAGAGAGTTCATATTTATCCTTTCATATACATTCAAAGGTTGATATAAAATTTTATATCCTTATTCCAAATAAATTTTTACTCCATGTGGAGAGAAGAATTTCATTTCCAAAATCACATTAAATTTATCAAAGAAGGATAATAATATTTTCAGAAGACATTATCCCATAAACATAAACTTGGTATATAATAATCATACTAATATGAATTTCTATTAATAATTAAACATCTGTATATAGGGGTGAAGATATTATGTTATTTGAAAACATTTAAGGTATAAAAGAGTGGGTTAAACAAGATAGAAATATAATACTCACAATTATTGAATGGAGGATCGGTGTTCCTCACATTACATCAATTTCAGAACTCTATTTCATAGTTGTAATTATATAGGATTTCTATTATTCACTTCTAATTGTAAATTGTTGTTGGTTTTATTTTAATTAATTTTTAGACCTGGAAATTAACTAATATAATTCCTGTGTTCTCCACACATAAATAATTGTATCATTAGTGGTGATTTTAGACACACCATTTACAATACCATTATTCTAACTCGACACTTTAAATTATTATGGATGTTTAATGCTCAATTATATGCACCAATATAAGTAAATAATTTTCCAGACACTGAGAAAATTTCATTGGTGATTCTTCCAACATTTCTGACTTATAGGTGGTTGAATTTATTTTCATTCATATTCTTCATTGATGTAGTTTTCATAAGAATAAATCATTATATTATTTATTAATCTCAAGTTTAAAAAAATTGTTACATTATTTATCATGTTTATTAACAACAAGTTTAGGATAATCGTCAAATTTTTTAGACCATCTCCCATTCTACTGGATTGACCATTGAGTTAATCATCACAATACCCCTCACTCTGAAGGTCAACATGGTTCCTTCTAGTTCTATCCATCACTAAAACCAAAAGGTATAACATTAGTAAAAAACATTTATCATCATAGGGGAATTATCAAAATTGAAAACATAAAATAGATTAAACCCTAAAACCTTTTACCCTTTAAATAATCATGTTATCCTGCAATTCCTTTAATACAAACAAGATCAGTATTAGTTTAACCAAGATTACATTACATTGGGATATCATATACTACTCCACCTAGTCTATAAAAGTAACTACAAAATCAGTCCATCACAGTGGTTGGTAAAAAGATTATGATCAACCAAATCATATCCACCAGTAGTGTCTATCTAGGTGTGCGGTTTGGCCTCCTTTTCGTACACCAGGTCATGAATGAGTTGATACTCATCATTCCCTCTTCAAGAAAATTAACCAGAGGTACAAATATCTTAGATCCTACATCATATTTCTAGTATCCAAATAAGGATTTAATTACTAGGAAACCCATACAATATCCACTTTACCTAAATTTTGTTATTTTATACGTAGTCTTATCCCTTAGACATGTCCCTAGGGTTTCGAGTAAGTTTCTACCATTATAATAACCAAAAATAACTAGAACATTCTTTTATACATACTATGGATACCCAATCCTTAAAAACATAAAATTTCATGATTCTTAGAATTATTTTACAATCAATATAGTAAATAGATCTATAGACATAGTGTATTTGGAATATTATACAGAAAGATACACCATCTTAAACATAAAACAACATCTTTATTTCAAACTATACATAGTGATCCTAACTCCCAAAGATCCTCTAAAACATCATAGTATATTATGGGAAAAAAATAATGAAAATGGAGATATATAAATCTAAGTAAGTGAATAATCATGGAAATAAAGCATAACCTGAGATCAATGAGGCATAACATGATATCATAAATAGGTTGATCATAATAATGGAGACATGTAATAAATAAATTTTATCATAATTTCAAAAATATGTGACAAAAAAATAAAACATGATATCAAAAACATAAGTCAAGGGATAATCCCAAGACCATCATCATAAAGTTGACATAGCCCCCTGATGGATTAATTTAACTCCTCAATCACTTAAATAACATCTCATGAGACATGAAGCCTTTCCCTGTGCATTGGAGGGAATTATAATTCCTGACCAACCCATCAATTAAATATAAATAATATATATGTTTCTCACATGAGGAAAATTAACCATACATGAATCCTATGAATGATCAATCCCATAATAAGTATGTGGGTTTTAAAATTCTTATTCAAGGCATAACTGAATGATAAACCATAAGGATTTCCTAGAGAAGAAACAATTAAATCATTAAGATATTAATATTATAAAATGAATCATATGTCTTGATCATTTAATTCTAATATAGATATTTTATGATAAGTCTCTTTGAGAAGAAATAATTAAAATATACGACTTTGGTGAAGCCTTATGAAATAAGTAAAGGATATTGTAAATATGGAATGGGCTTATGATTTAAAACAAAAATTAGAATTGGATCAAGAGGGTTATATATAAAATAATGATGGTTTTTAGAAGTTACTATTGGTTTAAAAAAATTATAGGGTTGATATTAAATATGAATAATATATGGGAATGTTCACTTAAATAAGGTTTACATAAAAGTTATAATTTGAAAGGGGAAAAAATTTTATAAACAATCAAAGGGATATTTAACTAGTTATATATATAAGATACATATATACAAAAATATATGGGTAAAATGGTAATAATATTTAGTAATAGGGAGAAAAGTAAAGGTAACTTGTAACCACCGATCCATACAGAAGGTACATAAGATCCCTTTGTATGTTTCAAAACACTTTTGTTGAAATACCCCATAAAAAAGATAATATAAAATTGTTTTTAAAAGTATATATGGTAAATAGTATTTCCACATTAGATAACACATAATGATATTTGTTATCAAAATGGAGTAAATAGGAATAAATTTTAATTATGGACAAGGAGGGGGAACCATTATTTTAATGGATAAGAATTATTATTAAAATAGGTTCATTTTTAAAAAGGATTAAAACTCAGCAGTAATAATTATTTTAATCAAAATTTATCTATAAATATCTATTTAGTGTATACCATAACAAATTAACATTGTAAATCAAACAAAATAAAACATTGTAGATCCAGAAAGAATATTGAGTTATAAAAAATCACTTATTTTGTTTGGAAGAAATCAATCATAACTCACGAAAAAGAAGATCATGAAAGGAAGTAAAGTATTCAATTTAAAAATTATTATATTATAAGTCAAGGGGGTCTTAATTACACCATAAATATATATATTGGTTCATAATATCAAAACATTCCTCAATAAAGTGTGATTGATATGGTACCTTTTCAATATAAGAAACATTCTAATAAAACCATTTGAAAGAGATAAATTTTTAAATAGAAATATAAATACCATGAATACAAATAATTTGTGATTTTACATATACAAATGGTTTTATACATAAATATTTAAATGAAATTTTGTGTATAAAGGTAATATGTCTAATAGAAGTATATTTTCAGATTAAACTGTTACCTCATGTCTGAAGGGCTCTACACTTGCACTTAACTTCCAGAATAATTAAATTATTTTCAATATATATATACATAAAATCTTATTAATTCATATTTAATTATTTATGTTCTATATATTAACTTCAGGTTCTTATTTTTTATATAATTTTCACTCATATCGATTAGTGGATGGTGTTTGGTAAATTTTTCTATAACGTCATATATATATTGACCATGGTCAAAAAAATGTAAAATAGTTTCAAAATACATATATTATTAATATTTTTATCCATATAATGTTTATATATTAAATAATTTTTTGATTGTGTCAATGATGGGTGGTGACGACAATTGAATCCCATTGCCTATATAAGCGGTAGTCCACACATATTCATGATTAATGTTTCTAGTATCCATTGAGTGAGAGGGAATAAATTTAAATGATAATTTTGAAGTTTTAGAATAAAATTTATATCATATATATATTATTTGTTTATCCATTAAATCCTCTTTATCAACCATGAATTTCAGAGATGAAAAACAGAAGATGTCACTTTAAGGAGGCAAGAGTCCATGCAATAGAGTAACGATGATTTTGTTTTTATTAGCGGATGGAAATGAATAAGTAATGGTTATTTTATTAATATAATACAATATAGGTATAACAATTATAATTAAGTATTTATATTTTTATGGATATGAGATAAACATAATAGGAAGATTAATGGAAAAAAGATACAAGGAATGTATTACTAATGTTGGAGGCTAGATGTTTTGATAGAGATTTCCGTATAGGTTAATGACTTATGGTGACTTATAGAGACCAGGGGCTTAATAATGAGGAAATAAATTATAGGATAGGTATTTTTGGAATATTTTATAGGTAAATTATATTGGTATGTGTAACCATGGAGTGGTGTAAGTGACCCCATTTAATAACTGAAGAAAAGGAAACTTTTGAGAATACCCTTTAATATTGTATGACATAATTAAACTATTCCATGGAAAATGATTAGATAATTTAGAAATAATAAAGTATAGGGTGAAATTAGGTTGAAAAATCCTTAAACAATACTTTTTTCACATGTTTTAAACATGATTAAATGTTTTACTACAGTTTTTTACATTTTATCATTTTGATTTGTACCACGGTAACTAGTATGAACTAAGTAATTAATATTTTATTTAAGAATATAAGGTATACTATACTAATTATTTTTGTTTTGAACTTAAATTTAATATTAATTTATTATAATTCAGTTTATATATATATATGATAACATCAACTTCTAAATTAAAATATATGATATATAGAAAATATTTTTTTATAAAAAATGATTTTGGACCATTATGTGTTATTAATATTATTTATTATTCATTACTAATTTAATCAGTGCTAATATAGTTATATAAAAATTTAAACATATTATTAGATTCAAAATTTAAATTAGATCAATTTTTATGATTAAATAAAAATTAGATGATGTTAATAAAATAAATAATTTTAAAAAACATTTTACCATTATCAATGTGATTTACTTTAATGTTACTAATCTAATATTTATAAATAAAAATTAAACTTAATTTGGTAAATAATATTAAAATGATTAAATAAAATAGGAAATATTTTTGTTATATTTAATTTTGAAATGTGAAAAATTCTAATTTTTCTTATAAATGCATAGAAATAGTTTTTTTGTGAAAAATACTACCTGAGTTTTAAAAATGTTAAACATGTGTTTTATAAATTAAAAATTATATTTACAAATAATTTACATTAAATATTAAATATATATTTTAATATTTAAATGGTTTCTTGAACTTTAAGTCATTCCTATTTTGTAAAAGTGGTTGTTTTTTAGCAAAATAGGTATTTTTATTATTCACTTAATAATATATTACTTTAGAAAAAATTTATATTATGAGAATATTTATATAAAGAATTAAAAAATGTATTTTATTTATTTAAAATGAAAATTTTCAGATTTATATGTTTTTTAAAACATAATATAATTATAAATTAATCATATTTTTTTAGAAAATAATGTTTTTAAACAATACGTGTTCTTAATATTATTTCATATCAATTTCTAGTTTATATGATATTCGTTTATATATAATTATATTTTAAGGTTTCAATTTAGTTTATTAGGAGGAAATATAAAATACTTAATAAAAAATTTCTTCAAAAATAAATATTACTTTTATACTAAATTTAATTTAATAAATACCATTAATTAATTATTTATACTATAAAATTTAAGTTTTACTACTCCATTGACATTGAAATATTTATTTGGATATGATATCTACAAGTTAAAATAATTTAATAATCATAATATGTATAGATAATGTGTAAATATGCATATATATATATATATATAATATTTTAAAATTGTATTTTTTTATTTCATTGTGAGTTTTATTATTTTAATTTTACTTCATAACAACACAAGAATTTAATATCCAAGACTGCTACTAATTATAAAAAAATCATCAAGTAATACATGGTATGATATGGTTGGTGGATGTGGCCTTCTTTTTTATCATCACCCTAATACTGATCACGAGTAGTGGACATGAGGGGATCACGAGAATTTTGACTCTACACACATGAATGGGGAATATTACATGAGATTGGGCATTGGAAACGTAAAAAAGGACCCTGACCTTGTAGGGTGAGCCCTTGTCATTTTTATGAAGTCAAGGAGGGTCATATCTAGAGGGTTCTAGAAAACTAATCCCCCCTATTGAATAATAATTTAAGGGGGATCTAAATATGGTGCTTTTCATGACACAACCTACAAGTGTCCGCGTGGCTGGTGGAAAGATGAGTGTGACACCCAAGCTTGATTCCAATAGGCCAGGGGATGGAGACCACTATTGAGTAGACATATCAAACACATGTATGTCCTTATCCTAGGGTACCTTTACCCAGAAATATCTCCAAATACCAATTAAATAATGAAAGGTAAAGTAAAATAGACACCAAATGAATTCATACATCTATATCCCAGGTAAGAGTACATCAAAAGTACTAGAAATCATAAATGTCCAAATAAAATCCCACCATTACTGTTAAAAGAGTTCAAACTACTATATATGAGGTATCTTCTATTAAATTAAACACGTAGCATGAACCACATTCTTTCTAGATCAACTATGATTCACTTTCTTCTGGTCCTCTTAGGAATCTGTAAAAAGATTTATCACCTTCATAAGACATGGAATGTGTGAGAAGATCCCATGTAAGGGAGAGTATATATATACCCCATAGGTAACATAATAACCTAAAAAGAGAGTAATATAAATAATAATGTCATCCCATAATCAAGAGGGTATAGAATCCCCATGTACGAGAGAATGGGAATCCCCATCTACATAACCCAACTATGAACAATTAGTCATATCATCATCAAAAATGCATGTTAAACAAAAAATGTGAAATAAAAATATGAACACAAAAATATTATCATGATAGACTCCAAGTCTCAAAGAGGTCTCAACCGTACTGCCTACCAGAAGATTCTAATTGAGGACTAAAGGTAACGCTCATATGTAAGAGCTCACTAAATGAGCCATGTTATCATTGATGGAATTGATTCCAGATGTAATTGTCGTCAGGTATTTACATGTATAAGAATAATATAAACTAAGATGGATCACCCAATATATATACCCAATCGAGCTACATCTCATCGAACGACAAAAAATGTTGATACAATGATTGGAGATCACAACATTACATATGGGAAATACCTGACACTAAATGAAACATTGAATATATTTGATACATAGATAGGGTATCCCACCAATGGCCAATGTGTAACCCCCCAAGATTTCATAGTAAGTTATTTTCTTTAATTCAATATATTGAGCTACACGCAACACTGAGTTCAAGCACACCACGACTTACCAAACTAGCCGTTCAAAAGCTTTTATGAATAGTATTAACTGAATTTTTAATTTTATATACTCTATATAATTTTATTATCAATATTATGTGTTTCTTAGACATAATATAAGAACAAATTCATTTTTTCTGATAAAAGAAGTATTTTTCAAAAAAATGCTATTTTACCACTTTTTAATGGAAAACCCTTTTTTAAAACCAAAACATGACACTTTTATATATCCAACATAATGAAAATAAATTCTTATTTAGAATCGGGAAATAAATATTTATTTTGGATAAAATTTTGGTACTTTTCCAATAACTTTTATATTTTGATGAATATTGAAAAATACTATATTATAATTGAATACAACTTTTTTAATCGAAATAATTTATAGTGTTAAATTATGTATTTTAATGCTTTGGAAGTATAATTAGATTTTATTTTTATCTTTTAATACAATGTAGGTGATTATAAGTATTTTCATCTTTAAAATTTTACATAAACACATGTCAATCTTTTGATAGTTTTTACTTTTTTAAAACCCGCTTTTTTGTTATGTCATTGAGAATTATTTTTAAATTAAATAATGAAACTTCTATGTTTTTAATTTGGTAAAATAGAATTCATTTTTGAATTCTTAAAATCAAAATTATCATAATGTAAATTTTTAGTATTTTTCTGAAAACATTCAATTTTTGATGAATAGTGAAAACACTGAGTTATTGTTTAAAACCGACATTTTATTTAATTAATTTTTTATTTTATTTAAATTTAATTTAAATAAAAATAGATATATAATACCTATATAAGTTCAATATAATTAATTGGAGTCATTTTATAATAAAATTAGATGTATAAAATTTTATTGAACTTTTTACCGTCTTTTACCCACCTCATAGGAGCATTTCCAAATTTTCCCAAAACCTAATTTTATAGCTTCTGTGAGTGGAATTTCAAAAATCCGAGAGACACAATTGATATTAGTAAAAAAATGTGGTTCAATAAGATGAAGTTAATTTATGGTGAATCGTAACTTTTTTACTTTTATTTACCATAGTTAAATGTAAATAGGGTAATTAAGTGTAAAAATGATTTCATAATTACCCCAAAACATGTCCTAATTCTATTGGATAAGATTAATTTGACCAAAAACAACCTTTGGAAAGAAATATGATCCTTTAGGTCCACTTGGAAGAGATTAGGACATTTATTATTATTGTATTTAAAGAAGAGTTAAAATAGATAAAATCAAAGTTTAATAACTAAACCATTTTTAATATTGGGTTATACATAAGATAAATTTGACTACAAATATTCATTAGAAATATAAAAATATTTCCTACATAATGATATTTTTTTTATAATTTCTAGACATTAAAAAAATTAATTTATTTATGACACAATTATGACTTTGTAATTACCATTATAATGAAATATTAAATTAATTAATATTATAAATATCCAACTAAATGTTATTTGAGAATTTTAATAAATTAAAATAATTTCATAGGTTAATATGAAATGTTAGGGTTGATTAAATGTATTTATTTCTACGTAATAATTTTGTAAGGAATTTAAAAAAATCAATTATTAAATAATGTCCAAATTGACATAAATGATTTTTTAAAACAAATACAATATTACTGGTTAATATAATAATCCTAAAAATTTAAGGGTCTACCAAAAGACTTATATAATGATATTTTTATCATTAATTAACCACTTGTAAATATATTGGAAGTTTATAGTAAGTTTATTAAGCATATAATATAAAAATACAAAGAGACATGGTAAATGTAAAACTATTTAACTAAGAGTTAAATCTAAAAGATAAAGTTAATATAGTGACCCAAACCTGTCCAAAACCTATTGGTTGAGTGGTGTTCGACCCATACCCACCTTAGCCTTTAAATAATTCATTTTTGAGCGGTTAGAAACTGAAAATTATTTTATTATAAAATTATATTTCTTGCTTTTCTTAAGGTGCCCCTCACCCCTCTTATAAAAGGGAACCCCTTATCACTAATTCACACCTTCAAAGCCATTTTTATAAGATAAATACTGACCAAATACCCTTTCAACTGTCCTAAATTAATCCTAGAGGCCTTCCTTTAATCAGAAATCCATACTAAGGAGCCATTTTGATAAACAAAAAAGAAGAATCCGAAGAAGAGGTAAATATTTCACCACCTTTTTCAAGTTCCATTCTTCTTCCACTTCCTCTTTATTTATTTTTTCCATTCTAAAATCATAACTCCATTATATTATATATATTGGGATGTTATTATAAATATGGTACAACCATATTTATTATTCTATTAATCCTTTGAATGACATGTCACCATACGTACGTACATACGGCTTACCATCTCTACGTTGTGGTGTAATTGTTATTCAATATATTATTAATTGGATGGATATAATAATTATTTTTAATTGATTTAAATGATAAATATAAAATTATAATTATTATTTATATATGATATACCATCCAATTATATATTATTTTAATATAAAAAGAATGATATTGTCGCTTGTACGTACGTTCGGATTACCGTCTCCACGAACACGATGAGATTCATTCCCCTTCGTACCCATTCAAGAATAATTTTCATTTGATTATTAAAAATGATTGTTAAAGACTTGATATAATTATGTATATGAATATTATATATACTATCCATAACAAACATTACTTATGTAACAAATCATATAAAGGAAAACAAACCAGTTAATACCCGAAACGATGATAATACTAAGATATTACAAACAAAGCATTGTTAAAATATCATATATGATATCATATTAAAGTATATTATTCTTGTATAATTAAATAAAAATTATTTCACCATTATAAAAGAGGTAAATCTACCCTCTACCAAGGAAATTTACAAGGTAAGGGGTTTCTTATCTCACATATAATTCCGTGAGATTTCCATTATTCGCCACCTATTTATTGCATGTGGTGTATTGTGTACTACCATTTGATATATATTATCATGATTATATTTATATTCATGGTATTCTGGGATTCATTTGGTGGTTATTATATTTTGGTCATACAACTCGATCGATAAAAATGAAGTAAGGGTTTTTCATCTCACTTTTTATTCCTGTGAGATTCATGCTATATTGGCCACTATATGCTCTTTTGTGGAATATGTACTATACATTATTGTATTCTTTGTATAATATACTTTAATTTATGAGTATTTAAATATCCATTATATGATCCTTCTTTCATGGGTTGTATGTTTCATAAGTTAACAAATCATTATAAGAATTTCAAATTTCAAATTCCACTCAGTGGGCTTTACGCATACATCATTTATTATTTTACTCCAAGAATATGTGTGGAATCACAATTTATTATTTATGTAGTAATTTATAATCCCCTTTGTGTGGATATAAATTTGATAAACATAATCACACCATAGTTAATTTCTAAATTCATTGATATAAACATGATCTTAACTCAATTTACATTCATTGAGTTAAAATTCCAAGTCATTGGTGTTGTTTTTACAAGAATATGTGTGAATGTACTCTGATTTATTTACACCAAATATCAAATCACATTTAGTGTACTTGTATTTGTCACACATAATTATTTCATTGATTTATCATTTAATTAAGGATGCGATATTTATAAGGGACTTCATCTCAATTTACATTCCTTTGAGACTTATTTGTTGTTATGCACCAATTCACTTTTATATGGAGTATATACAATCCATTGACATAGTATATAATGAAATCCTTTATTCTCATGGTATGATAATGTTTTTATTACCTCAATTGTTTGTATTCAATCATCTATCATTTGGATAATATCTCTATCTTAAATACCATTTTAAATTTTTATAAAAATTTATTCTTCTAAATCATTCTCATTAATGTCCATGTTTTAAAAATGGTTTTAAAGTTTTATTTATATGAAAATTAATGTTAAAAAATTAAAATTTATTTTAAGTGTTTCAAAGTGGTATGGGACACTTTGATTCAAAAATCTATTTTTAAACGGCTTCTTGTCAAATAATTTGACTTTTAAATGTTTTCAAGAAAAAGGGGGATATTTCTCTCAAATAGTTGTAATGATTATTTTCATCTATGTCAATATCCTTAATTATTCTTGATTGAGGATAATCTATTACAATACAATCTTCCACATTGTATTGAATAAGTTATGTTTCACTGT
This sequence comes from Viscum album, assembly GCA_963277665.1. Lineage (NCBI taxonomy): Eukaryota > Viridiplantae > Streptophyta > Magnoliopsida > Santalales > Viscaceae > Viscum > Viscum album. Next base: position 65,098,705 of record OY728133.1, read on the forward strand.
GGATGTTCTATATTTATACCATTCAAGGTTTGTGGATAAAGTATTGAAATTTCGTATGCTAGTTTTAATATGAATTTTTATGTTATATTTAAAACTTTTCATATGAGGAATGTATTGGAATTTTTAGTGACGGGTGGAGCCCAATATAGCTCCTCTATGTATCGATAGGTCTCATGAGACAAACTAGTGTCTTGGCACAAGGCCTTGACAAAATCTTATTTTTAGTCTTTCCACAAGGCCTTGACTATGTAGTTATGAAGGACTGATATTATGCATTCCATCATTATGAAAGTGGCCATTGATATTGCATGTGTTTATTCGACTAGTAGAATATCCATGTGAATAAGTAAATGAAATTATTTGATTTTATATTTTCCATATTATTCTGATGTTCATGTTTAAAAGGATTTTAATTTAGTCTTATACATTTCCTTAGATGTTTATGCTTATTTTTGAATGTTTCCACATTATTGTTACCCTTACTAAGCATCTGAGATCACCCCTTTCTATGTTTTAATTTTCCCAGTATGCGAAGAAGTATATTACGACTGACCTGCAGGGATAGTCTATGGGATCTCAGTGTTGTCTATGGAAAAATTGTTGTTGTAGTTTTCCATTTTATGATGTAATGTAAACCTTATTAATGTATCTAGTACTTGCAAGTCTACTAAACTAATCAGTCTTTCGATACCCGATCTTTTGTGATCATCCCAATGATACGTAATAATGCACTGACTATGGGATTCTGGGGTTGAGGCATTATAGTTTGTATCAGAGGAAGTTTATTAAAAACCTTGGAAACTAGATTTAGATAAATTCTAATTAGAGAACATAACCCTAAGATAGAATTTCAGGATTAGTATAGAAGAACTTCCAATAATTTTGGTATTTTAGATATTTTTTGAGTTTTACAAGAAATACATCCATGTATGGATATGAGTAGGTAGAGGTGGCACTGGCATAGATGTACGTAGGGGTAAAACCCAAAAAAACCACTTTGAGCTAGACTCGAACGAGAACTGGATCTCGGTAACGGGCCTTGCTACACTCTTGGTTAGGACACTCCTGGGGGATATGTTTTGATAATTTACATTTTCTTTACAAACCAATTTGAAGAATTTTAATAAAATATGAGAATAAATGACCTTGGTAAATCCTATGGTGTTTCAATTTGAAAATATGGTGTCATGATATCCTCAAAATGATTTAAGGACTATTGTTGATCACACAATGCTTTCTGGTTTTAGTCAATGGATGGATTCCAAGGAGGTCATAGTAACCTTGAACATGATGTACAAGGTAGTCATGATGGATGAAATGATCAACATAATGGAATATTTATAGGTGTAAAAGATATCGTGTTCATGCTGAATTATTTTTCCAAAAATATGATCAACAACATATATATTAACCCACTCCCAAACTCAAAAAAGAAGAGAAAGGTGGTGAATGATAAGATATAAAATAGTGGAGACCATGGAGAAATGAAATATCAATTTACATCTTACAGGAAATTTGGTAGGATACACCTAGGGAAGTTTCTCAATGGAAGAAAGAAATGATCTATGTGTGGGAAGGAAGGACATAATGAAATGAATTACTGAGGAGAAATAAAGAGTACTATGGAAGAAAATAAAAATGATCCCAATAATCCATTTACAGTCAATTGTCATAAATTTAGGGGACCTGTGAATTACCCTAGTGAATTCCCTATTCTATAGGATAACCCATTGGTCAAGGAAGAACTTATGTGGAAATAAATGGATGGACAAACTTTTAAAAGTATTAGTGCTTTTTGTTGATGGGATTACATTAGAAGACTTTTCTATTATGTGTAACCCTGATGTTTATTAGCTGAAAATGCTATTTTAGGTAGAATTGTGTTTTCTATTGTTTATATAGTTATAAATAACCATTTGGGTTTATATGATCCTTGAATTTGAGGCAATTACTTGTTATTAAATTTTGGGATGGAAATGCGAGGTATGAGATAACATTTGTGGTGAAATTATGTTATAGTTATTTTGAGGAATTTATCTTATTTTGGGAAGTTATAAAATATAGTTTTTTGAAAAAGGAAAACTCATAGACCGTGTGACAACCCATCACATCGGAAAAAGCTGCAGCAATTGAACCCACATCCATAGTGCGATTAGGATTTATCACCAACCACTAAACTACGTGAAGTCCCTGGTTAGTGTGACTAATTATTTTTATTTAAATGATTTTATTGATAAAAAATAAGTTGATTTAGGATCTTATGTCTTATCAAATGGATATCCTCAGTATAGGAAAATTATTTGTGGATTAAGTGATAAATGTTATTTTGGAAGACGTTCGCTCTGTTCGGAATACTATATGCCTAAGGAAAATGGAATACAATGGGATTTCATTTGTGGAGTAATGGTGGATTTTTATCTATGTTTTTATTGTGGATTTATAGCTATTTGGGTTATTTATGGAAATGATTAACGTATAATAGAGAATATATGATTCGGTTAATTACTTTTAAGTATGTGACTTTATGTGTAGTCGATGTTATTTGGAAATACAATTTAACACGGAACACTACGTAATCAAATTCATCTATTTTTTGGGTTTCAATATTAGTTTGTATTATATTGATAGTTATTAAGGACAATTGTTTATTGAATGGTTTTTATTGAACTTTGGGTATTGTTGGTTTAATTTTAGAAATTAAGATAAGTATTTCATTCTCTATAGGATTATCATTTTTGGGGATTATCCGATATTGTACTAACCATTTCTGTTTTGTTTAATCTCCAAAGATAAGGTAAATATATATAGTTTATCCTTTTTTGATTATGTGATTCTCTAGAAGTTGATTCTAGTGCTTCATGTGTGACCAAGTCATCTTGTATACTCATCATTTGAAAATAAGATGAGTTAGTGGTAGAAATTTATTAAATGATGATACTATAATTATAAATTAAGTATATATCTTTATGTTCTTAGTCAATCTCATAAATAAATTCCTCAACATTATGAAATGGAACTTAAAACAAAAAAAGTTATCCATTTACTTTTGCTACTAGGAAACTAATGAACGTTTATCTCATCACAAGTTTGTGGTTTCATTATTGTTAAATGTCTCTTAATCATGTTTTCTATCAATCTCGACCATAACTTGACACTTATTTTATCTTCCATATCAATGTTTTTCAACATGGAATCCTAGTGTTGGTTATCTCAGGTGACCTTTTTTACTTCCCTTTCTTTCTTTTAAAGAGATAGTTTTATTGACTCTTTTTCCGATGTGGGACATTGAATGAATTTCCCTAGCCTAATTTCAAAATTTCAAGGGCACAATTTCCAAAAGGGGGGAAGAATGTAACGTGCCATGATTTCATAGAAAGTTATTTTCTTTAATTCAATAGCTTGAGTTACACGCAACACCGAGTTCGAGAACACCACGGCTTACCAAACTAGCCGTTTAAAAGTAGTTATGAATAGTATTAACTGAATTTTTAATTTTATATACTCTGTATAATTTTAGAATCCATATTATATGTTTCTTATACATAATATAAGTACAAATTAATTTTTTCACATAAAAGAAGTATTTTTCAATAAAATGAAATTTTAACACCTTTTAATGGAAAACCATTTTCTAAAACCAATATTTGACACTTTTATATATTCAATTTAATGAAATTAAATTCTTCATTAGAATAGGGACATAAAAATTTATTTGGATAAATTTTTGGAAATTTCTAATATCATTTATATTTGGACGAATATAGAAAAATACTATATTTTAATTGAAAATAACTTTTTTAATCGTAACAATTTATAGTGTTAAATTATGTATTTGAATGGTTTGGAAGTATAATTAGATTATATTTTTATCATTTAATAAAATTTAGGTGATTATAAGTAATTTCACATTTAAATTTGACAAACACACAAGTCAATCTTTTGATAGTTTTTACTTTTTAAAAACCCGCTTTTCGGTTTTGACAACAAGAAATAATTTTAAATTAATTAATGAAACATCTAGGTTGTGAATTTGGTAAAATAGAATTAATTTTTGAATTCGGAATATCAAAAATAGCTTAGGTTAAATTTTTGGTATTGTTCATAAAACATTCAATTTTTTATGAATAGTGAAAACACCGGGTTATAGTTTAAAACCAACTTTTTATTTAAAAAATTATTTATTTTATTCAAATTTAATTTTATTCAAAATAGATTTATAATACCTATATAAGTTTAATAAAATTAATTGATGTCATTTTATAATAAAATTAGATGTATAAAATTTTATTGAACTTTTTACCGTCTTTTACCCACCTCCTAGGAGAATTTCCAAATTCGCCTAAAACGTAATTTTACCGCTTCTGTGAGTGGAATTTCAAAAATCTGACAGACACAGTTGATATCAGTAAGAAGAATGTTGTTCAATAAGATTAAAATAATTTTTGGTGAATAGTAACATTTTACTTTTATTTACCACGGTTAAAAGTAAATAGGGTAAATTTGGTTAAAAATGATATCATAATCACGCCAACACAAGTCTTAATTCTATTAAATAAGTGTAATTAGACCATAAACAACCTTAGGAACAAAATATGATCCTTTAGGTAGACTTGGATTAGATTAGGGAATTTATTATTATTTTATTTAAATAAGAGTTAAAAGAGTTAAAATCAAAGTTTAATAACTAAACCATTTTTAATATAGGATGTTACATAAGATAAATTCAACTATAAATATTTATTAGAAATCTAAAAATATTTCCTACATAATGATATTTTATTTATAATTTTTAGACATTAAATAATTTAATTGATATATTACACAATGATGAGGCAATAATTCCCTTAATAATGAAATATTGAAATAATTGATATTATAAATATCCAAATAAATGTAATTTGAGGCTTTTAATAAATATCAGTAATTTTATACTTTAATATAAAATTTTATGGTCGATTAAATGTATTTAGTTCTAAGTAATAAATTTTCTAGTCCTTTAACAAAAATCAATAATTAAATAATGTCACAATTGACATGAATGTGGTTTTAAAACAAATTCAAAATTATTGGTTGATATAATAATCCTAAAAGTATAAGGTTCGCCCAAAAGACTTATATAATGATAAGTGTATCATTAATGAACCACTTGGGGTTCTCTAAGAAGTTTATAGTAAGTTTATTAACCATATAATATAAAAATACAAAGAGACATGGTAAATGTCAAACTATTTAACTAAGAGTTAAATCTAAAAGATAAAGTCAATATATTGACACAAACCTGTCTAAAACCTATTGGTTGAGTGGTTTTTGACCCATCCCCACCTTAGACATTAAATAATTCATTTTTGAGCCATTATAAACCGAAAATGATTTTATTATAAAATAATATTTCTAGATTTTTCTAAAGTGCCCCTCACCCCTCTTATAAAAGGGAACTCCCCCTTCTCACTAATTATCACCGTCAAATCCATTTGGTTCAGACAAACCCTTCCCAAATACCCTCTCCATTTTCCTCCATTAATCCTAGAGGCCTTACTTTAGTCATAATTCCAACCTAAGGTGCCCTTTTGGTCAAATCAAAAGGAAGAACCCGAGGAGGAGGTAAATATTTCATCACCTCTTTCAAGTTCTTTTCTTCTTCCATTTCCCCTTTATTTGTTGTTTCCATTATAAAATAAAAAATCAAGAATCTTCTATATACTGTGATATGAATATAAATATGGTACAACAATATTCATTATTCTATCCATCCTTTGAATGACATGTCACCATACGTGCGTACGTACGACTTACCGTATCCATGTTGTGGTGTAATTGTTATTCAATACATTATTATTTGGATTGTTATAATAATGATGTGTAATTGATGTAAATAATAAGTATAACACGGTAATTATTTTGTATATATGATATACCATCCAATTATTTATTATTTTAATATCAAAAGAATGATATTGTCACTTGTGCGTACGTACAGATTACCATCTCCACAAACGCGATGAGATTCATTCCCCATCGTATCCATTCAAGGCTCATTTTCATTTGACAATTAAAAATAATGTTTAATGACCTGATATCATTATGTATATGAATAAGATACATACTATCCAAAATAAACATTACTTATGTAACAAATCATATAATGGAAAACAAATCAGTTAACACCTGAAACGACAATAATACAAAGATATTATTAACGAAGCAATGTTAAAAGATCATATATGATATCATATTAATGTATATGATTATTTTATAATTTAATAACAATTATTTATCCATTATACAAGAGGTTAACCTTTGCTCGACCATTGAAAAGCACAAGGTAAGGGGTTTCTTATCTAACATTTAATTTCCGTTGATTTCCGTTGTTTGCCACTTATTTATTGCATGTGGTGTATTGTATACTACCATTTGATATATATTATCATGATTATCTTTATATTCATGGTATTATGTTATTAATTTTGAGATTATTAACTTTTGGTCATACAATTCGATTGATTACAATGAAGTATGTGTTTTTTATCTCACTTTTAATTCCCGTGAGATTCATGCTATATTTCCCACTATATCCTTTTTTTGTTTCATATATACTATCAATGATTGTATTCATGGTGTAATATAAATTAATTTATGAGTATTTATATCTCCATTATATGATCCTTCTTTCAGGGTTTGTATGTTTCAAAAGTTACCAAATCGATAAGGGAATTTCAAACTTTAATTTCCACTCAGTGGGTTTAATGCATAATTCATTGATTATTTTACTCCAAGTGTATGTGTGGAATCACTATTTATTATTTATGTAGTAATTTCCAATACCCTTTGTGTCGATATAATTTTGATACACATAATCACTCCATTGTAAATTTCTCAAGTAATTGATATAAACATGATCTTAACTCAATTTCCATTCATTGAGTTAAACATCCAAGTCATTGGAGATTTTTTACAAGAAAATGTGTGAATGTACTCTGATTGATTTACACTAAATATATAATCATATTGAGTATATTTATATTTTTCACACATAATTATTTCCTTGATTTATCTTTTACCTAAGGATACCATCTTTATAATATATTTCATCTCAGTTTACATTCCTTTGAGACTTCTTTGTTATTATGCACCAATTCAATTTTATATGGTGTATATACTATCCTTTGACATATTATATAATGAAATCCTTTATTCTCATGTTATTATAATGTTTTCATTACCTCAATTGTTTGTATTCAATCATCTCTCATTTTGATAGTAACTCTAACTAAAATTCCATTTTAAATGTTTTAAAAATTTATTCTTCTAAATATTTCTCATTAATGTCCACGTTTTAAAAATGTATTTAATGTTTTATTTATATGGACATCATTGTTTTTATTAAAATTCCATTTAAAAGTAACAAAGTGGTATGGGGCACTTTTATTCAAAAATATAATTTTTAACGGCTTCTTGACAAATAATGTGACTTTTAAATGCTTTCAAGAAATAGGGGGATATTTATCTCAAATATTTTTGATGATTATTTTCATCTATGTCAATATCCTTCATTATTCTTGACTGAGGTTAATCTATTACAATACAATCATCCAAATTGTATTGAATGAGTTATGTTTTACTATGGATGTGCTATTTTATACTATTCATGGTTTGTGGATAAAGTATTGACATTTCGTATGCTAGTTTTAATACGAATTTTTATGTTATGTTTCAAACATTTCATATGAGGAATGCATTAGAATAAGTAAGTTACAGGTGGGGCCCTCTATATCTCCTCGATACATTGGTAGGTCTCATGAGACAAACTAGTGTCTTGGCACAAGGCCTTGACAAAATCTTATTTGTAGTCTTGGAACAAGGCCTGAACTATGTGGTTTTAAAAGTTAGGCATTATGCATTCCATCATTATGAATGTGGCTATTGATATTGCATTTGATTATTCGACTAGCAAAATATCCATGTGAATAAGTAAAAGGAATTATTTGATTTTACCTTCTCCATATTATATAGTAGTTCATGTTTTAATGGCTTTTATTTTAGTCTTATAAATTTCCTTAAATGTTTATGCTTATTTATGAAAGTTTCCGCTTTATTATAATCCTTACAAAGCATCTGAGCTCAACCCTTTAAATGTTTCATTTTTCCCAGGATACGAATAAGTATATTTCGACTGACCTGTATGGATAGTCTATGGGATCTCAGTGTTTTCTATGGAAACAATGTTGTTATAGTTTTCCATTTTATGATGTAATGTAAACTTTATGAATGTATCTAGTACTTCCAATGCTACTAAACTAATCGGTCTTTCGACACATTATCTTTTGTGATCATGCCAATGATACGTAATAATGCACCGACTTTGGGCTTCTGGGGTCGGGGCGTTATAGTTGGTATCATAGGAAGTTAAGTACAAAACTTGAAACCTAGATTTAGATAAAATTTGATTAGAGCACATTACCCTAAGATAGACATTGAGGATTATTATAGAAGAACTTCCTAAAATTTTGGTATTGTAGAGATTTTTTGAGTTTTCCATGAAATATATCAATGTCTGGATACAAGAAGGTAAAGGTGGGTATTGCATAGATGTATGTAGGGGTAATACCCAAAAACACCACATTGAGCTAGACTTGAATGGGAACTGGTGCCCGACAACGGGCCTTGCTGCCCTCTTTGTTATGACACTCCCGAGGGATATGCCTAATATAATTTACATTTTCATTAGAAACTGATTTAAAGGATTTTAATATAAGATGAGAATAAATTACCTTGGTTAATCCTAAGGTGTTTCAATTTGAAAATATGGTGTCATGATATTCTCTAAATGATTTAATGAATATTGTTACTCAAACAATGCTTTCTGGTTTTAGTCAATGGCTGGATTACAAGGAATTGATAGTAACATTGAACATGATGTACAAGCTGGGAACGATGGAAGAAATGAGAAACAAAATGAAATATTGATATGTTTAAAAGATATCATGTTCATGCCGAATCAGTTTTCCAAAAATATGATCAACATCATATTTATTAACCAACTCCCAGACTCAATAAAGAAGAGAAAGGTGGTGAATGATAAGATCTTTAGCAGTGGAGACCGTGGAGAAAAGAAATCACAATTTCCATCTTGTAGGAAAAATAGAAGGAGACACCTAGGAAAGTGTCTCAATGGAACAAATAAATTCTCTATGTGTGGGAAAGAAGGAAATAACGTAAAAAATAGCTACGAAAAAATGAAGAGTACTATGGAAGAAAATAAAAATGATCCCAAGAATCCATTTACAGTCATTTGTGGTAAATGTAGGGGACCTGGGGATTACATGAGTGAATGCCCAATTCTATAGGATAACCCCATGGCCAAGGATGAACCTATGTGGAAATAAATGGATGGAAATTTTTTTAACATTATTTATCCTATTTGTTAATGGGATTACTTTGCAAGACTTCTCTCTTATGTGACACCCCATAGTTTATTAGGTGAAAATTCAATTTAAGGAAGAATTGTTTTTTCTATTGTTGATATTGTTATAAATAACCATTTGGGTTTATATGATCCATGAATTTTAGGCAATTACATGTTATTAAATTTTGAGATGAAAATGCGAGGTATGAGATAACATTTTTAGTGAAATTATGTTACAGTTATTTTGAGTAATTTATCTAATTTTGGGAATGTTATAAAATATAGTTTTTTGAAAATGGACAACTCGAAGACTGTGTGGAAACCCGTCGCATCGGAAAAAGCTGCAGGAATCAAACCCACAAATATAGTGTGATTGGTATTTATTACCTACCACTGAACTACATGAAGTCCCTAGTTAGTGTGACAAATTCTTTTTAGTTAAATTATTTTATTGATCAAAAATAAGTTGATTTGGGATCTTATGACTTATCAGATGGATATCCTTAGTCTAGGAAAATGATTTGGGGATTATGTGATAAATGTTATTTTGGATGATGTTTGCTATGTTGGGAATATTATATGACTAAGGAAAATAGAATACTATGGGATTTCATTTGAAGAGTAATAGTGTATTTTTATCTATGTTTTTATTGTGGATTTATAGCGATTTGGGTTATTTATGGAAATTATTAACCTATCATAGAGAATATGTGATTAGGTTAATTAAATTTTAGTATGTGACTTTAAGAGTAGTCGTTATTATTTGAAAATACAATTTAACATGGAAGACTGCATAATCTAATTCTTCTATGTTTTGGGTTTCAATACAAGTTTGGATTATATTGATGGTTTTTAAGGACAATTATTTATTGAATGGTATTTATTGAACTTTGGGTATTGTTGGTTTAATATTAGAAATTAAGATAATCATTTCTTTCTCTAAAGGATTATCATTTTTGGAGATCATCTAATCTTGTACTAACCATTTTGGTTTTGGATAATCTCTAAAGACAAGGCAAATATATATAGTTTATCCTTTGTGGATTATGTGAATCTCTAGAAGTTAATTCTAGCACTTTATGTGTGACAAGGTCATCTTGTATACTCATTGTTTGAAAAAAAAAGATGATTTAGTGGTAAAAACTTATTAAAGGATGAAACTCTACTTAAAAAGTAAGTATATCTCTATATGTTCTTAGTCAATCTCATAAATAAATTCCTAAATTTTATGAAATGGAACTTAAAACAAAAAACATTATCCGTTTACTTTTGATACTAGGAAACTAATGAATGTTTATCTCACCACAAGTTTGTGGTTTTCTTGTTGTTATCTTTATCCTAATCATGTTTTCTATAACCCTCCACCAAAACTTGACACTTATTTTATCTTCAATATCCATTTTTTATAACGTGGAATCATAGCGTGGGTTATCTTAGGTGACCTTTGTACTTATCTTTCATTCTTTTAAAGAGATAGTTTTATTGACTTTTTTTATGATGTGGGATTTCAATGAAGTTCCTATGCCCAATTTCAAAATTGAGAGGAGGAAATTTCCATAAGAGGGGAAGTATATAACACCCCAATATTTCAAAGTAAGTTATTTTTTTAATTCGATAGCTTGAGCTACACACAACACCATGTTTGAGCACACCACGACTTACCAAACTAGCTGTTCAAAAGCAGTTATGAATAGTATTAACTGAATTTTTAATTTTATATACTTCATATAATTTTAGAATCCATATTTTTTGTTTCTTAGATATCATATAAGAACAAATTCATTTATTCAGATAAAAGAACTAATTTTCAAAAAAATTAAAAATTTACCACCTTTTAATGGAAATACCATTTTTAAAACCAATATTTTACACTTTTATATATTCAATTTAATGAAATTAAATTCTTCTTTATTATCATGAAATAAAAATTTATTTTTTATAAATTTTTGGTACTTTTCTAATAACTTTTATATTATGATGAATACTGAAAAATACTAGATTTTAATTAAATGTTTTTTTAATCGAAATAATTAATATTGTTAAATTATGTATTTTAAAGGTTTGGAAGTACAATTAGATTATATTTTTATCATTTAATACAATTTAGGTGATTATAAGTAATTTTACATTTAAATTTGACATAAACACATGTCAGTCTTTTGATAGTTTTTACTTATTAAAAACCCGCTTTTCAGTTTTGACAATGGGAATTAATTTTAAATAAATTAATAAAACTTCTATGTTTTGAATTTGGTAGAATATAATTAATTTTTTAATTCAGAATATCAAAATTATCTTAGGGTAAATTTTTGGTATTTTTCTGAAAACATTTAATTTTTGATGAATAGTGAAAAACACTAAGTAATAATTGAAAACTGAATTTTTATTTAAATAATTATTTATTTTATTTAAATTTAATTTTAGTCAAAATAGATATTTAATACCTATATATGTTCAATATAAATAATTGGAGTCATTTTATAATAAAATTAGATGCATAAAAATTTATTAAACTTTTTACCATCTTTTACCCACCTCCTAGGAACATTTCAAAATTCGCATAAAACATAATTTTACCACTTCTCTGAGTGGAATTTCAAAAATCCAAGATACATGGTTGATATCAGTAAGAAAAATTTTGTTCAATAAGATGGAAATAATTTTCGGTGAAACTTAACGTTTTTTACTTTTATTTATCACAGTTAAAAGTAAATAGGGTAATTAAGGATAAAAATGATATCTTAATTACCCCAACACATATCCTTATTCTATTGGATAAGTGTAATTCGACAAAAAAAATCAGGAATAAATTATGATCCTTTAGGTCCACTTGGATTAGATTAGTACAATTATTTTTATTTTATTTAAAGATGAGTTAAAAGAGTAAAAATCAATGTTTAATAACTAAACCATTTTTAATATAGGGTTATATATAAGATAAATTTGACTATAAATATCAATTAGAAAGATAAAAAAGATTTCCCACATAATGATATTTTATTTATAATTTTTAGACATTATATAATTTAATTTATTTATGACACAATAATGACACAGTAATTACCTTAATAATGAAATAATAAAATAAATGATATTATAAATATCTAAATAAATGTAATTTGAGACTTTTAATAAATGAAAATGATTTTATAGGTTAATATGAAATTCTAGGGTTCATTAAATGTGTTTATTTCGAATTAATAATGTTTTTAGGACTTTAACAAAAATCAATTATTAAATAATGTCAAAATTGACATAAATGAGTTTTTAAAACAAATAAAATATTATTGATTGATATAATAATCCTAAAAATATAAGGTTCCACAAAAATACTTATATAATGATTATTTTATCATTAATGAACCACTTGGGGTTCTCTTTGAAGTTTATATAATGTTTATTAACCATATAATATGGAAATACAAAGAGACATGGTAAATGTCTAACTATTTAACTAAGTGTTAAATCTAAAACCTAAAGTTAAAATAGTGACCCCAATCCTATCTAAAACCTATTGGTTTAGTGGTCTTCGACCCATCCCCACCCTAGACATTAAAAATTTATTTTTGAGCCATTAGAAACCGAAAATTATTTTATTATAAAATAATATTTCTAGCTTTTCCTAAGGTGCCCCTCACCCCTCTTATAAAAGGGCACTCCCCCTTCTCACTAATTCATACCTTCAAAGCCATTTGGTTCAGCCAACCCCGGTCCAAATACCCTCTCAACTATCCTCACTTATTCATAGTGGAATTCCTTTAGTCAAAAATCCACATAAGGAGCCCTTTTCATCAAATCAAAAGGAAGAACTCGAAGAAGAGGTTAATATTTCATCACTTCTTTCATGTTCCTTTCTTCTTTCAGTTCCTCTATCTTTGTTGTTTCCATTCTTAAATAATAACTCCAGTATCTTGTATATGCTGTTATGTTATTATAAATATGGTACAACCATATTAATTATTCTATCCATCCTTTGAATGACATGTCACCATATGTGCGTATGTACGACTTACCATCTTCAGGTCGTGGTGTAATTGTTATTCAATACATTATTATTTTTATATGTATAATAAAGATGTGTAATCAATGTAAATAATAAATATAACATGATAATGATTCTGTATATATGATATACCATCCAATTATATATTATTTTAATATCAAAAGAATGATATTATCACTCGTGAGTACGTACTGATTACCGTCTCCACGAACGCGATGAGATTCATTCCCTATCGCATCGATTCAAGACTAATTTTTCTTTGATGATTAAATATAATGTTTAAATACATTATTTCATTCTTTATATAAATAATATACATCATATCCCTGACAAACATTACTTATGTAACAAATCATATAAAGGAAAATGAATCAGTTAACAACCGAAACGACGATAATACTAAGATATTATTAACAAAGAAATGTTAAAGGATCATATATGATATCATATGAATGTATATGATTCTTTTATAATTTAATAAAAATTATTTTACCATTATAAATGAGGTTAACTTACTGTAGACCAAGGGAAAGTACAAGGTAAGGGGTTTCTTATCTCACATTTAATTCCACGAGACTTCCATTGTTCTCCACTTATTTATTGCATGTGGTGTATTGTGTACTACCATTTGATATTTATTATCGTGATTCTATTTGTATTCATGGTATTATATGATTCATTTGGTGGTTATTAACTTTTTTTCATATGACCTGATTGATTACAACGAAGTAAGGGTTTTTCATCTCACTTTTTATTCCCGTGAGATTCATGCTTTATTTGCCACCATATAAATTTTTTTGTGGCATATTAACTGTCCATGATTGTATTTTTGGTGTAATATACTTTAATGTATGAGTATTTACATCTCTATTGTATGATCCTTATTTCATAGGTTGTATGTTTCATAAGTTACCAAATCGGTAAGGGATTTTCAAATTTCAATTTCCACTCAGTGGCCTTTACACATACTCCATTGATTATTTTACTCCAAGATTATGTGTGGAATCACTATTCATTATTTATGTAGTAATTTTCAATCCCCTTTGTGTGAATATAATTTTAATACATATAATAACTCCATTGATAATTTCTCAATTCATTGATATAATCATGATCTTAACTCAATTTCCTTTCATTGAGTTAAACATCAAAGTCATTGGGGTTGTTTTTATAAGAATATGTGTGAATAACCTCTGATTGATTTAAAATTAATATCCAATAATATTGAGTGTATTTATATTTCTCACACCTAATTATGTCATTGATTTATTCTTTACCTAAGGATACTATCTTTATAAGGGATTTCATCTCAATTTACATTCGTTTGAGACTACTTTGTTGTTATGAACCAATTCAATTTTATATGGTGTATATACTATCCTTTGACATAGTATATAATGAAATCCTTTATTCTCATGGTATTATAAAGTTTTTATTAACTCAATTGTTTTTATTCAAGCATCTCTCATTTGGATAGTAACTCTAACTAAAATACCATTTTAAATGTTTTAAATATTTATTCTTCTAAATAATTATCATTAATGCCTATGTTTTAAAAAAGGTTTTAAAGTTTTATTTATATGAACATTAATTTTTTAAAATTAAAATTCCTTTTAAAAGTTTCAAAGGCGTAGAAGACACTTTTATTCAAAAATCTATTTTTAAACGTTTTCTTGACAAATAATCGGACTTTTAAATGTTTTCATGTAAAAGGGGGATATTTCACTCAAATAGTTTTGATGATTATTTTCATCTATGTTAATATACTTCATTATTCTCAATTGAGGTTAATCTATTACAATTAAATATTCCACATTATATTGAATGAGTTATGTTTGACTGTGGATGTGCTATTTTTATACCATTCATGGTTTGTGGATAAAGTATTGACCTTTCGTATGATAGTATTAATATGAATTTTTATGTTATGTTTCAAAATTTTCATATGAGGAATGAACTGGACTTAGTAAGTGATGGGTGGAGTCCGCTATAGCTCCTCAATGCATCAGTAGGTCTTATGAGACAAACTAGTGTCTTGGCACAAGGCCATGACAAAATATTATTTGTAGTCTTAGCACAAGGCCTTGACTATATGGTTATGATAGTCTGGCATTATACATTCCATCATTATGAAAGTAACTATTGATATTTCATGTGATTAGTCGACTAGTAGAATATCCATGTGAATGAGTAAATAAAATTATTTGATTTTATCTTTTCCATTTTATACTGAAGTTCAAGTTTAAAAGGCTTTTTTTAGTCTTATACATTGCCTTAAATGTTTATGCTTATTTATGAAAGTTTCTGCTTTATTTTTATCCTTACTGAGCATCAGAGCTAACCCTTTTCTATGTTTGATTATTCCCAGGATGTGAAGAAGTATATTACGACTTCCCTATAGGGATAGTCTATGGGATCTCAGTGTTGTCTGTAGAAACAATATTGTTGTAGCTTTCCATTTTATGATGTAGTGTAAACCTTATGAATGTATATAGTACTTCCAAGGCTACTAAACTAATCGGTATTTCGTGAAATGGTCTTTTGTGATCATGCCAATGACATGTAATATTGCACTGACTCTGGGATTCTCGGGTTGGGGCATTACACAATGTGATATAATAGAACCTACCTATAATTACTCACTAAATATGGGATCTTACATACATGAATGTTGGTCATGATGATTCCTCAAACCACACATAGGGAAGTAGAATAAATTATAGAGGATCAAATCTCAGGTGACATAGAGGGATACCTAAACTCTATTTTAACCAATCCCATGGAAGGGATCATACTAGATTTTTAAGAAGAGATTAATCATTGTACACTAATGGGGATGAAATTAGAAAACACACCAAACTGAAACAATTTTACACATCACTGATATAAGAAACTTCTAGCACCATCACCCAATAAATATCTAATTCTAAAATGAATCCCACTAACATGTTATATATATAAATCCATTCAGGATAAGATACTCATGATCCACAATCTGAGTCTCGATGAAGTAGATATTCATGGATGATGTATTTTAGGGGAGTACACAACATTCCCTCATAGGGTGCATGAAATATCTCATGAGGCTAAACCTTGGATGTATTCTCTTGCAGTACTTGTCATGTGTAGGTAAAGAGCATGTTGAGTGCATTTGGTTACATGGTGTGTAAAATTTCATGGATTCTTGGTAATTTCCTCATCTTCACAGGGCTTGGTTGGTCATGTTAATATACATGGAATGTACATAATGCACATGGAATTTCCTGACTGGCCTGGGTATGGCTGTGTCCTATAGTTAATTTCTCTATATATCATCACATTCCCTTGTATTTTTCTCTAAGACCATGTTCTAGGATATGCCTGTGTAAACATTGGGGTTGTCCATTTAATACTACATTACTATTCTATCATAAATTGTGGTTACTCCCAAACTCAACCATATGGATAAGTCCTACTACATGGTGTTCACTATATGTACACAAAATGGATGCCTAAAATCTATTTATTCCCCCAACAAAGAGAACACATGACTTTTTATCCGAAACAATATTCCATGTGATCATTATTTCTGAATGTGAGATCCCCAAAAACCACTCAAAAGCCATGTTTTCCCAAATTATGAATGGATTGATATGCATGGGATCTTTAGATATCATAAAAGGACTTTAAAACTATTAAAAAACTAAATAAATATTAGAATATATAAATAAAATTTATCCAACCACATCTATAAACAATGAAGCTCTGGGTCTAGGTTCGCGCCCTAAAGTCACTTCACCATGATTCGATCTCAATCATCCTTAAGGATGAAGTCTAGTGGAACCACCTCTCCTACTTACATTTTCCATAATGTAATGGATAACTATATCTGCCTATATCATGAGTGGAAAAATTGAGGGGGGGTATTCTATCCCTTCTAATTAATTAAATATACATTTAATTAATTATCACATAAACCAATGATTTCCCTCCTCCGAACACCCAACATAGACTGACTTTATGTCACACCTATGGTAAAAACCAAATCCAAAATTTAATGACATATCAAATTTGTAATTGAAGATTCCATTAAAAATTTATTCCATTATTTTGAAAAACTACATTTGTGATATATAATATATTAAATATCACCGCACCAAGCCTCTCTAGTTCCTATAATTATACAATGACTATTCTTTTAAATTCAAAAATATTCCTTAAAATACTTCAATGTCTTATAAGGAAATAGAAGAGTCATTACATATCTTTATAGGATAAAATCTCATCCATATTTTAATGAGTAGTTCTCTCATGATAAAGAAATAAAGAATGGTTCTAAGCAGTGTGTCAAAATTAAACTAGTAGAGGCTGGTGTTTCCAGATAAATTTTCTAAGGAATGCTGACATTTCCAAGATTTCACCAAGAATCTAAAGAGGATTATAGGGTGGCTAGATATATAGGTTCAGATGCTCCTAGAACAATTCCTCATGAAAAGATAATTAGGATATTTTAGTGGAAGTTATAATTTCATATGATGATAGTAGAAGTTCTACTCTAGTAGTGGATGAAGCTTCTAGGGTTTATGATTGGAATTTTTCAATGGAAAAATACTTAGTCAGGGTGAGACAAAGGTATAAGATACTAATATGTAAACTACCCCTATGAACATAGAGAGTCGGTATGGATGCATTGTTTTCAAGTCTTTATACCCTTAAATACTTAAATATACGGAAACTACCAAATTATTTTCTATTCTGGAATTCATTAACTTGACTGAGTTTCATATGATTCATAGAGTGGTGTTATAAATGAAAGAGATCATAAAAAATGAGGTCAGTGACCCAGATGAGGGAATTTAGAATTGATTTAGATCCTTTAACACCAATAGATAAACCCAATTAAAAAAAATATGTGTATGGTGATATTATGACTACATTGACTCAATATATGTAACATGTAACCACTTCCTTGATAGAATATAAAACATCACTACATATGGAATCATTAAACGATGTTTTTCAAAAATATTTTAACATGGATTTCCAAATGTCCTCTCTTGAAGATGCATGTCCAAAAAAGGGAATGATAAGAGATATTGACACCAAGGAATATAATACCAAACAACTGTTTCATTTTCTAGGTGGGAAAGAAAAGTCTTCATACACTGGTTAATATTTATCATTGTGGATTCCCCCTTACCAATGTCGAAGAGGCCTACCCAATAAAAATTAACGAGTTCTTAAGAATATGGAATATTGACACAAAAAAATATTAATTATCTATAATGGTGGTGTTAAGGATAAAAATTCTATTGTTTGTTTCTTATTTTATTTTGGGGAATTTTTTCTAATTTTAGAAAACTCACAACTCCACATATATTTTTTGTATGAATGTATTTTTCTAATAAATTTATGGAATTGTGAATTTGGATTAAAAAATACATGGTTTTCACCATTTCAAAATACACTACTTAAGTATACATATTTTTTATATAAGCAAAAAAATTATATTCAACAACTATATTAGAAATGACCATATATTCAATGAACATATTTTCAATGACTAGATTTCATTCTTATATACAGTGCTACTAAACTTATTCCTTTCACACTTACCATTTCCACACTTTTAATTTTATATCTCAAAACATGATTCCCCCTTTCATGATATTCTTTCTAATATTAGTTTTTGTTATACTAATTTTGATTCTTAAAGGTAATGGGGTCTAAGTGAGTTGATATTTTTATGATATTACTCTTTAAATTATTATCCAATTTCAATTTTTCAAGTATTAATGGATCAAATCATCCATGATGTGTAATAATCTATTGTATATGATACATTAGTTCATATAACTTCATTATAATGTTTCATTATAATTGAATAATGTTTCAATATATTAGTTCATATATAGAGTGTACTAATCTCTAGTTAAGTATTAAATATTTCTAAAGAATAGAAAAACATTATTTACAATTATAGGGAAAAAATTAATGGATCCTAAAACCTAGGGAATTACAAACACCAAATCCACCACTACAAATACTGGGCCAACCTCACTTACTGATACCCTAACACATATTTCAAATAAAACCCTAGTACCCATCACCAACAAAATTTACACCTTCAAGGATCTTAATGAATCTACACAAACAATGCATTGGAAAATTTCATTATAATCCAGTTCCAACCAAATTTAAAAATTAAAATTCAAACTTCAGTTTTATGTCTGAGATCCCTAGGCCAGAGCCATGTACAATGAATACTAGGTAAACTATCATAGTACACAATCTTTTAAGTTATAAATAACAAAATTTAAATCCAATACTTGTACAACACTTAACTATACTGTAAATGATCACACTTTGTAACACTTCATTTCTACTAAATCCCAACACATTGAAGTGTATCAACTCATATTATTCTTCAATACATATGAATCTTGATCATGGGAAGGAATTACATTTTAGATGAGCCCTCACGGTAAGAATTATATCATCTAGATATATTGGTGGTGACAATCGAAGGAGAAAATGCAGGGTGATGAATTTGAGGAATGTTTCAAAGATACTAGAATCATTAGAGAAGAAGAAGAAGTCCATGAAACTCATGAGGCATTAATTATTTATAATTATGACAATATCTAATAATTCATATATAAATAAATAACTGTTTATTGAGAGAGGGGAGGATCGCGGTTTGATTGAATGGAACGGCCACTTTTCCTTATTTCCATTTCTTATTAGTGTAATTACCTAGTGGTGACACTCTTTTCTATTAGCGGCGGAGCTGACGGGTTTCCCCTTACATACATTTTAATGAATTATAATCATGAATTATTTATATCATCTGTTAATATATTTAGATTCTTTGAAATATTTATAAATTTGGATTTTTTTCGACGCCTATCAAATTATTCATTCCTTCATTATTGGTTTAAACAAATAGGACTCTTTGGTTCTCTATAGAACTTTTGATTATGAGAAATAGGCTAATTTGAAGGTGATAAGAGATATATAGTAACTAGGATAATTGATATTAGAGATTTCAGATATTATTTAATTCTAATGATTAAGATGAAACAATAATGTGGGGTTGATTAGTGAAATTTTATTTAACATGAGAGAGAAAACAGGTGCCCAAATATCAAAATGATTTAATAGGAAAGGTAAGGGGATATCTAAGGTTAGAACACTTCATTTATAACTTAATTTTACTACAATCCAATCCAATCATTGTCTTCACACACATAACCCGTTAAATATGATAAGAACACACCCAAAACACTCTTCTCTCAAGAGACAACTACAGACCCACTTTTACTATAATTTGGTTCATTAATTCATTTAATGAGGACCCCAAGACAAGTCTGTAATCAGAACGATCTTTTAGTAAGATTAAAAACAAAGAAAAAAAGTGAGTAAAAATTAATCTAGTAACAGCTAACACCCATCCTATATCAAACTAAATAAAATACAAAAAAAAAACATAGACTGTGGATGACAACTAGAAAACATCAAGAGGATAAAGAATAGTGTGGGTTAGAACAAGTTGAGAAATATACACCACGAGTTGGTTAGTAATGAGAAGATGAGACATTGACATTTTTTGTGGAATATTGAATCACCAGATGGGTTTTTTCCTTAGGTTTTTAATTAGGTGGAATATGGAGTGGCCAGTGTAATGTAAAAGATCGCAACCTCACAAAAGTTTAATGTGGGACACATGAATTGGATTTCTCACTACAACATGTTATGTTGAACTAAATGGATGTATGAAAGGATCAATTTCAAACCTTATAGGAATTAGATATCTAAGATTACATTTCAGAATAATTATACCTTTTCATGAATAGGAATGGATGGGAAAAGACACCATATTCGGAGTAACTATGCTTTGCGCCGCGTGAACCCCTTTATGCCGAAACTACCTATTTGTTAGAATTTTTTTCTAGATATTATGAATAAAATACTAAGAGAAAAGGCCTATGATCACTGTGAGCTATAAATTTAAAATAATATATTCCTATTATATTTCAAAATTTGAGGAGTTGTGTAGTGTTCATGTTATCACTCTATAGGAATTAATAATTTTAAGTGTTCCACTTTATAACTCAAGGGGATGTGCTATAATAGTCACCAAAATATTTAAACCAAGATATATAAATTTAGAATGTGACCTAGATTCCAAAAAACATAATAAGACAAGGGTTAATGGAGAATAAGGGAACATAGAGATGATAGTGATTGAGGAACTTTTTGTAGATAATTTTATGTTTTATTCATGCTCAATAGATTGAGATTGATTCTTAAATAGTTGGGATGGTTTACTATTTCATTTATAATATTATTTTCTTATTCTTATATGATCATGATTCATCCATCTCATGATTCCACTGTTTCACTCATGATTAACAATCAGTTCCCAATGTTTGAGTAGTGAGTTAAGGGATTATGGATTAAGAGTAGGAGGAATACTACTTTAATTGGAATTATTATTTTAAATTATTTGTTTCTTAAAAATTGTAATTATTACATTGATCTTGATTATATATTATCTTATAAACACTTATTTAGAGTGATGATTATTAGTGGAAGAACCCCAATGCGGCAGAGGGGATTGGAGGAGTGAGAACTTACTTTACTCTTCCATTTTTTCCATGGGGTTTAATTAAATGTACCTAGTTTTATAAGATTTCCTTGACCCATGGGATAAAAAAACTTTGGTTGTTCTAGTTATCACTGACCAAGTTATATAATTATACTAAGAAGTCATATAATTGGTTTTCATTATGATTTACAAGATGAATTGTTTATAACACTAATAAATACATCCTCTAAAACCGATCCACCAACTTCAATCTCTATTACATGTTTTGTTTACCTATAGTCATTCTTGATTGGTAACCTTTGTTACTAAAATCCATTTTTCACCTTGGTAATTCCTTCCTGTTTTAATTCTATTTATCTATCGAAATATCAATTGATAATGGTTATCTAGGATAGGTTCCATCATTTTCCAAGTTGTTCGACCTTATGAATCTACATTAATTTACTAGGCCTTCATAGTTTTAGTGATTAGAGGACCGTTATCTTCTATTTCAATATTTTACTAAAACCACTGGGACTCGATGACCCCCATGAGAACATCATTTTTTCAGTATAATTGATAATAATGATGATATAAATATTCTCAAGACCTACTAATAATTCATTATTTCTCTATATTCTTATCAATCATTATATTTACTTTTTTCATTACCATGTGCATGAGTATTCTTGTATATATTCCTTAAAATTTATTGTGTATGAGACACACATCTCACACAAGATCAAAGAGTGTGGATTTTTAAGAGCCCCTTAAATTCCATATAGATATTTGAGCACTATAATTCTTATATTTGGAGAGTAATGATGGAGAAATACGAAGGAAACAAATGTGACTACAATGAAATAGAATGCCATATTGGAGAAGGATAACCAACATAATGAAAAAATATATTGATGGGCTATGGAATTATATTTGTAGATAGAGTGGAACCATTAATTATGAGATGTCCAATTAAAAGCAATTATTTTGGGCTGAAGACACGTGTCCTATTGATGGGTCAGAATTTTGAACAGTTTAGAGGCTTACAACACGATGATACTCATAGAAATATTTAAAATTTTATAGAGATATATGATACATTTAAAAACAACTGATTCTTGGATGATTACATATTCTTTTGAGCATTCTTATTCTTAGTTTAAGGGTGTGGTAAGGATTTTTTTTTTCATATATGTAACACCCCCATATTTCATGGTATGTTATATTCCATATCATGTGTTTCACGAAACACTGAATTTTCTTGCATAACATGCAAGATTGAGTTTCTATGAAACAACACTTTAGTGTTAACATTATTTAAATGATATATTTATAATATATCCATTAAATATAGTGATATAAATTGAAATAGATAAAATTTAAATGTTATTTATAATGTGTTCAAATAAATAAATCCTACTTATAATGAAATTTATATGTTTTGGTAAAATAGTTATATATTTAGAAATACTATTTTCTTAAGGGAGCTACTTTTTATGTCTTTTTTTGAACAATAATAAAATTAATCATAGGCACTAATAGAAATTTAATTTGGTAAAATATAATTAATTTTTTATTTCATAATATAATAATTATCTTATAGTCAATTTTTGGTATTTTTCTGAAAACATTCAATTATTGATGAATAGTGAAAAACACTTCATCATTGTTAAAAAACATTTACTTTCAAACTATTATTTTATGTTAAATTAATTTTAAAGTAAAAATAAATATATAATATATATTTTAACCCAATTTTGTTCATTAGAATCATTTTAATAATATAGTTAGATATATAAATTCTTTAAACCTTTTTAACGTCTTTTTACCCACCTTGTAGCCACATTTGCAGATTAGCATTAAATACAATTTTACAACTTATAGGAATTTAATAGAGAAAAATGAACTTAAATGGTTGTAATCATTATAAAAAATGTGGTCTAATACCTTCCAAATAATTTTGGATGAATATTTACTTTTGAATTTTATTTATCATGATTAAAGCTAAATAGGAAAATTAAAGATAAAAATAATATTATACTGAAATAAAATTTCCCTAAAACTTGTCGTAATTTTATTGGATAACTAACTTTCGACCAAAATAAAAATTAGTTCATAAATAATATCCTTCTTAAACAACTTGTGTCAGATTAGGACAATTATTATATTTTATTTAAAGAAGAGGTAAAATGTCATATTCAAATTTTAATAACTATTTTATTTACAATATGAGTTTATATATGTGATATGGTTGACTATAAATTTTATTTTAAAAGATAATAAATTTATCTATGTCATGATATTTTTTTTTACAATTTTTAGTTATTAAATACATAAATTAAATGGTGACACAATGATGATGCAATAATAGTTTAATTAATTGATATATATAATAAATGACATGAATTTTTTTAAAAGAAATATAAAATCACCTCATTAAAGTCATAAAATAATTTTATAGACAACTTATACATGTTATTAACATATTTGAATTATTGATTCGAAGTTATCATGTTTTTTTTTGAAATTTATAAAAATGAAAATATTGAATAGTATTAAAATGGACATAAATGATATTTTAAAATAAATACTATCCTATTACGTGACATAAAAGTAATAAAAAATTAATTCTCAGAAAAATAGATTTTATAATGTGAAATATTTCATAAATTATGCAATTGGAATTGTTTTTACATTTTATAGTAACTATATTAACCCTATAGTGTAAAACTATAAGAAGACACTTTAAGAGTTAAACTGTTTAACTAAGGATTAAATCCAGTGGATAATGTTAATTTTATAACCTAAACATGTATAGAATTATTTAGTTGATTATATTTATACCCATAAACATATTATACTCAAAATAAATCACTTTGGAGCTATTTAAATCCAAAAAAAATTTATAATAAATTGATATTTTAAGAGTTTCCTAAAGTGGACCTCCCCTCTCTTATAAAAGATAATGTCTCCTTACCATTAATTAAAAACTAAAAATCCCTTTGGATTGGACAAAACCAACTCATTTCCTATCACAAATTCCCTCACTACATCCTAGAAGCCTTACATTGGGAATAAATATAACTTATGATGTCATTTTGTGCAAATCAAAAGGAGACACTCAAAGAAGTGGTAATCATTTTATTAACTCTTTAAAATTTATTTTATTCTTCTACTTCCACTTCATATATTGTTTCCATAATAATATAATAACTCCGGTACCATATACATTCTTATATGATATAATTATTATGGTACAAAACTATTCCTCTTTTTACCCATTCTATGAAAAATAATATCACCATATGTGCGTACGTACGACTTAGCATCTCCACACTGTGGTTTAAACCATTTTTCACCTATAAATTATTTCAAGAGGTATAAAAATGAATATAAAGGAAGTAAATAATAATTATAACATGATATTGTTTATGTAAAATTTATATTCCATCCAATTATATTCCATTTAACCATTAAAGGAAAGATACCACCACTCTTGCATATGTACGGCTTACCGTCTCCACGACGCTAGGAGATTCGTCATCTGCATTCACCATTCAAGAATGATTATAAAAATATATATTATGATTAATAATGAAATACATGACATAATAATTATACTCTATCTATATATATTTATGTAAATATATTTCATTCACTTACTTCTATTCAATATGATAGGAAAATAGAAACATCGTTCATGCGTACGTAGAACCTACCATCTCCATGAACGGTGTATTTTATTTCATATATATTTCTATTATGTATATTTAAATTCTGAATATATATGATATATAAATCATTTTATCCATCCAATAATTAATTTAATCATGATCTAAGTAATATGATCATGAATAAAAATTCAAAACACATACGATAAAGAAACTGATTATTACCCGAAAAGTTTCTTTAACATAGAAATTATTAAACAATGGGTAATATAAAGTCATAAATGAATCATATATTGTATCATAAGATTTATTATGATTATGGTTGAAGTTAATAATATTTTTAAAACCATTATAAACGAGTTTCCATCTCCTACAGAGAGTATGAAACCTAAGGTAAGGGAATTCCATCTCACTTTTAATTTTCGTGACTTATAAGCCATGTTCACCACCTATTTCTTACGTGTTGTGTATGTACTTCCCACATTATGCTTGATACCATGAATTAATATATTTTTATTGTATTTGAATATTCATTTAACGATATTTGGTTTATTATTTAAATGTTCAATGTGGTATGTGATGCATTGAATGTTTAAATAATTAATACTTTCTCCATATATATATTTTTTGATATTATTATACATATTAATTTATATGTATAAAAATAAATATAAAGAAAATTTTACATATATTTTTATGTTTATTCAAATGTCTTCAAAAAGAAATATTCTTTGGTTTTTATGTAAGGGTTAATTTCATGACATCATTATTATTTTAGGTTGTTTATATGCATGTATATACTGAGGTATCATTATCATCCATGCCCTTATTTCATAAAATGTTTTTCAAAAAATTATCAAAAATTTTTTAAAGTAATTTCTACCCATTTTCAATCTTTATAAATATTTCTAATGGAATATATATATATATATATATATAATTTTCCAAATTTGGTTCTTTATGAAATTTTCAAAAAAAATAAGGGAAGAATGTTTTTTAACTTATAAAGAGTGTACGATTATTTATGTCGTCATGATGCATTAACATTTTAAATCTTACCCTAAAATATTACGAGGCTAGTTTAAAAATAAATATTTTATTTTATAATTTCATGGCATTTAAAAGATTTTAGAGAAAAAAGGATATCTCTCTCATAGTGTTTTAATAATTTTTTAGATTATTTTCATCTATGTCAACATCATTGTTGGATTTAATGATTAATTGAGACTGATTTATTGTGATACAATCTTCTATATTATGTTATAGGGTTTATGATATGTTTGAATATGGATGTGCTATTTTAATATTATTCATGGTGTTTGGTTAATGTATTATCATTTCATATGCCAACATTAATACGAATGTTTATGTTATGTTTCACCATTTTTATATGAGGAATGTACTGAATTATTAAGGATGGTTGGGGCCTTCTATAACCCCCCAATGCATTGGTAGGTATCATGATACAAACTAAACATGGAATTAGTCCATGCCTTTCCCATTTATTTTCAGAAATGGATTTGGCTGAGGTCTTAATCATTAATTCTCAAATGTCTGGGACGAGGCCTCAATGATATGTTTCAGATGTATAACATTATGTATTCCATCATTATGATATTAGTTTTTGATGTTATATGTGATTATTAGACTAGTATAATTCCAATTTTAATGGTTAAATGGTGTTATTTTATTTATTCCTTCCATATTATAGAGAAGGTAATGTTTAACAGGCCTGTTTTTCAATTTTATATCTTTCCTTAAATGTTTATTCTTATTTATGAAATCTTCTACTGTATTGTTTAACCTTAGTGAGAATCAAGTCTCACCTCTTTATTATGTTTTATTTTAACTAGATTAAAATATGTGTATTATGATTAATATGTAGGGTTAATCTAAGAGAATAATGTAATTTTCAATGGATTATCTATGCTGTATTTTTTGCTTTTAATTGTAATGTAAATTTCACATATGTAATCTATATTCCAAGACTACTAAAAAGATAGGTCCTTCTAGATTTGATTCCTTATAATCCTTTAAATAAATTAAAATAATGAGCCAACTATGGGTAACTGGGTTTGGGGTGTTACAGTTGGTATCAAAGGAAGTTATCGGCAACCTTAGAAAATAAATTTAGAAGGCTTAGGTTAATGATCATAACCCTGTGATCAACTTTCAAAATAATTATGGAAGAAAATACTATAATTTTGGTTAAATATAAATTATGGCGATTTTCCAAGAAATAAATCCCTCTACAGATACTACAATTGGATGTGGTTCTCAAATAGATGCACTTAAGAGTAACAATTCCAACAAGTTATTCTAGGTCGGACTCGGGGTAACCTAGTATAGAACAATGGGTCTTACTGCACACCTCATTGGAAAATATCATGAGATATTCTTAGGATAACTCACATTTTCTTTAAAACCCATTATGAATGATTTATGAGTAAATATGACCATGAATAAACCATTTTTATGATTAAATATTAGATATACCTAAATAATTCAATTTATGTTATGTATTTTAGTATTTTATAATTATGCATTATGGTTTATAACCTAATATAGTGTATACAAATGTTTAGAAATGGAACCTAGTGAAATTAATGAATACCATATCAATGCATGTAATCAATGAAGGGATTCCCCTCCTATTAAAGACAATTACAGTGGAGAATGAGATACAACTTGTGCCAAAAAACTTATAACTATACTGGGAAAACTGACTTAGGTTATGAATAATAACCTTACCTATATAGAGAAGCATGATCCACAATGAAGTTGATCAATGCTAGTACACATCATGAGACAAAAACCACTAACATTCAATGGAACTAGAAATACATTTATAGGTGAAAAATGGGTAAGTTATATAGAGAGAATATTTCTTGGTTTGAGAAGTAATGAACGGGAAAAAGTTGTCATGTTAGTTTACCATCTTTCAGGAGATGAAAATCAATTGTGTTCAATAATTCAAAATATGAATGAAGATGAAGAAGTAGAAAATATTAAAATGACACAGTTTAAATAAGTGTTCTTTGAAAAATACTTTCATCAAGAACAACAAGTTGATATGGAAAATAAATATCTGAGTTTGAGGAAAAAGGAGGATGAGAATGTTGGCAAGTATGTGGTAAGCATTAAAAGAATTTCAAGGCCTGATATAGACTAAATAAGTAACCCATGAAGTAGTATTGATTGATTATTTGATGGGTTAAAACAATTACTTCTATGGGTACTAGTATAACAATATTTATCACGATACGAAGATATAGTTTCATGTGCTATCAAGATGAAAAATAAATTTTCTATGTCTTATGATTTTATGGTAAAGTAAGAGAAAAATATAATAGTGGATCAAGAGATAGATAGTGGGAAGAAGGGAAAGAAGAATTTTCCCACATGAGAAAATTGTGAATGGAAACACCATTTTTCTTGATTGAAAGTAAAAGGATTTTATTTCAAGTGTGGTGAGAAAGTCCATTATGCTCAGGATTTTAAGGTAGAGAATGAAGCTACAAATGTGCAATTCTATAATTGTAAAGAGATGGGAACTTATAAAAATTATATTCAAAAGTTTCAAGGAAATATGCCTCAGAGAAAGAAAATGGATCAAGGTCAAGATGATGATATTAGTATAGTTGAAGTGGAATAGTAATTGTATTTATGTTTTGGGATTCAAGAATTATGAAATTATATTTGGGTTATAAAAATAATGTGATATATAAGGATTGTAATGCAGTACCTTTTCTTTAAATATTTGGAGGTAATAAAATTTTGATTAATTTTTTCAAAGGTGATAAAATACTTATCAAGTGATAATAAGAGATAAATTACATTGTTTGGGGAATATAATGATAAGATATATTTTGGAAATTTAGAGACTTTTTGCATAGGGAATTTGGATGGATGTATTTTGGTCGAGTATTATGGTCAGAATGGAGTTAGTTGAAAACATGATATTATTTTTTGGGGATAAAGTATGATTTATTGGATACTTTGGGATATCCTTTTTGGTTTTAGTAAATGATTAAAGTATTAAACAAATAATTTAAGGACATATGATTTATAAAAATTGCTTCAGGCATGGAAAATACATTTTGAGCATTCATTTCCAGGTGTATGGGATGAAGTGGAAATAGATCAAAGAACAAGAAAAAGAATGAGATTAAGATTATGACATGGAAATAAATGAATTAGGTGATTTTATAAATAGTAAAATAATACTTAAACTCTAGGGAAAGGATCTTCAAACCAAAAATTCTATCATAGTCATTTTACCGTTGAATCAAATTATCACTTATATCCTCAAAAATTTTTAGTTTTGTGATTGTAAACTATCTCATCATCATATTCTCTATCACTCTCCACCAGAACTTGATGGTTACATTTTCATTCATATCCATGTCTTCCTAAATGAAACCTCATTATGTGTTATCTCTAGTAACATTTGTACTTAAATTTATTTAGTTTAGAATGGAGGTCTCATTAATCCCTTTACGATGTGGGATTTCAGTAAAGATATTTTGAAAAGTCCAACCCATAGAATCTGATTCTGAGTTTAAATTGGGAAGATGCAATTTCTTGACATAGGGGAGAATTTAATTCCCCAATATTTAATGGTATGTTATCTTAAATATCATTTGTTTGACACAACACTGACTTGGCTTGCATAACACACAAGATTAAGTTTCTATAAAACAACACTTTTGTGTTAAAATTATTTAAATGATATATTTCAAACTTTTCTTTCAAAAATAGTCATGTAACTAGTAATAAATAATTTTTAAATGTTATTTATAATGTTTTCACATAAATAAAAAATATTTATAATGAAATGTGTATGTTTTGGTAAAATAATTATATGTTTAGAAAAACTATTTTCTTGAAGGAACTACTTTTTATGTCTTTTTTTGAAAAATAATAAAATAAATTCTAGAAACACATATATAAATATAATTTGTTAAAATAGTCTTAATTTTTATATTATAATATCAAAATAAGCTAAGGTTGATTTTTTTTGAAAACAATCAATTTTTTGATGAATAGTGAAAATCACGACATTATTTTAAAAAACAGATTTTTTTATTTAAATAATTATTTTACTTTAAATTGATTTTAAAGTCCAAATAGATAAATAATAAATATATTAACCCAATTTGGTCATTGGAATTAATTTTATAGTGTAATTAGATAAAAAAATTGATTGAACTTTTTTAACGTCTTTTTTAAATGCCATCTAGCCTTATTTGCATATTATAATTAAACACAATCTTACATATTCTTTAAATTGAATTTCTAAAAAAGGATATACACTGTGGTAATAAGTATGAATGAATGTGGTCTAGTAAGATAAAAATAATTTTTGATGAATAATAACTTTTGAATTTTATTTACCACTATTAAAGGTAAATAGGGTAATTAAAGCTAAAAAATTATAATAATATAAATTTATGTATCTCATGTCCTCATTTTATTGGATAAGTATTTTTTTACCCAAATAAACTTTAGGTTAGAAACATTCTCCTTTTTATACCCCCTTTTTTCAGATTATAACATTTATTATATTTTATTTAAAGAAGAGTTAAAAATGTCAGATTCAAATTCTAGAAACTATTTTATTTCTAATATGAGGTTATATAAGTGATATGGTCAACTATAAATAGTATTTAAAAATATAATAAATTTATCTAAATCATTATAATTTTTTTATAATATTTATAGATTAAATAATTAAATTAAATGGTGACACAATGATGATGTCGTAATTGTTTAATTAATTGAAATATTAAATAATTGAAATAAAAGATATTAAAATAAATATAATGTAGCCTAATTAAATACATAAAATAATTTTATTGATAAATATGAAATGTTAATGAAATATTAAAATTATTGGTTCGAATTTATCATGTGGTTTGATATTTTTAAAAATGAAAATATTGAATAGTATTTAAATTGACATGAATGATATTTTCAAATAAATACAATTTTAATAATTGATATAAAAGTCATAAAAATATAAGGATAATTTTAAGGACCTAAAAACTTATCTAAGGGAAGAAAATACTCCCACAATCACATTGGTGAAGGAAGCAAGCATTCCTGCAAGTCTAGTAAAGCGAATGGACTCAAAATGAGTTGCAAATTTCTGAAGAAACTTTAAAGAATTGGATTTCTCAAATAGTTTTAGGTGACTAGAATACAATCATAGGGAAGTGTTCACTGACTGAATGAACTGAAAATCACCAGTATGCAGAATGATCCGTGAGGCGTTGGCCCAAGGAGTGATGTCCAACAAACCCATGTGTCCGCGAACCACATCACTGGATGAATCAAGCACGTGAAGGAAATCCCCATACTGTCTCGCAAACTCAGAAGTTCACATATGAAGAAAATTTGAATGGTTCTATGAACCATGACTTGTGAACCATAGCCTTCGCAAACCCTGGTAGACCGAGTCTTCCATAGATCGAGATACCGCTTCATGGGATTTCGTAAATGGTTCCTCATGCCCATAAATAAGATTCCACTAATTCTATATAAAATGAGAAAAGAAGGAATTCAGAAAGGTTGGATGAAGAAACACAGAGAAGGCCCAAGCGGTTGGAAGTAAGAATTCCTAGAGGATTTTGGGTTCACTTTCGAAACATCGGGGAAGCTCGAATTGAAAATCAGGTTTCCACAGGTATAACCAGACACAAATCATAAAATGAAGGAACATAATAATAATGGGAGAACCAAGAACCAATTGGTGAAAACATGAACCAAATATTCCTCATGTATCAACACCCCACGAATTATAATTTCTATGACCCTCCATCGATATGGTGTTCCACATTGTGTATCGCTATGTAGATTTAACCCGACCCTGCATACATCATCAGTACGTGGATGGAACCTAAAGCGGTGTGGAAAACAACATCCAGGATTGCATACCACTGTGGTGCACGATGGTCTGTGACCAAGCCCACATACTACATTGGTACGCAGACGACCCTCTACCAACATACCACTATGCTATGCAGAGCTCCCCCATCCCATATAAGAAAACAATACACAAAATGTGGTGTCTTCAGGTGTTCTTCCATCCGACTCCAATATCTCCCCTCCAATACTGTCTAGTCCTCCATAACGATTACGCAAACTAGTCCCTCAGCATTAGGCCAAGGCCTCCTCCAAAACCCCTGGACGCATATGATCAGATCATCAGGTGCATCGGCCTGCCCCATTGAGTCTACAATCCCATAGTAAGTGGAGTCACGAACGCTCCCCCTTCAACGGTTTAGACTTGAGGGATGTTTATAAGTCTACATTAAAATGGTAACCTAGAGTCCAACCTTGGGATGATGACATAAACATACCCACTCTAGTGATTAAGGTTGATCACTTGTTTTTCCAATTCAATGTGGAATGGTGATCAGTCGAAGGAATCATGTTTTCTCCTCCCTTTGATGGGAGGAAAAATTCCTCCCCTTTCCCAGGAGACATTATTGGGGCACTCCCACCAAGGTAAGTCCCGAATCTTATGAGGGTCGATCTTCATGACCTCCAATTTCATCCCACATTAAAGGGTTCATTTCTCTACACCCTATTCCATGGTCACCCCAACCACTTCCGCTGTAGTCCCGCCCTCTCCCATTAGCTGAAGAGGAGGTGTTTGGTTGTTCGGATCTCTCACATCCTCTTGTATCTCAAATTGAGTATGACTCACGTGGGCTTAAATACTTGTGATGATCCCATTTTCCACATATAAGACCCTGATTGAACTTAGATAACTCAGTTTCCAAGTCAAACCAGGATACATTGGACACCTGCTTGAAGGCCTGATCTCAAAAGGGGTGCCCTTCCAAAATGGGCCACCCAACCATGTCCCCTCAAATGGGAATATACCATGAATAAGCCCTATGTTTCCCAAAAAAAGGGTTCTAATTCCTATCTCGAGGATATATACCAAGCCCATTTTATGGGTATAATCCAAACATTAATTCCCCTTCCGTCCCACTAGAGGACAAAAAAATCCAGAGCGCCTTACTGCATGGATTAAGTTAGTATTTCCTCCATAACATCAAATCCATGTATTCCTATGATGATCCTTCAAACCAGGTCTACCCTATGGTCACACTGTTTGGGAATGAATAGAGGATTCCTGAACATATGAACATGACATATATCTATAAGAGAGTCCAAGAATAGGCATTAATCCTACCCCAAAGGGGCGTGGTGAGCCCGAATTACCATCCTCTCGACTAATTGAATCCATAAGCATCGTTTTCCAAATCATCATTGTAACACCCCAAGCTTCCACGATACGTTTCTCTTTGAATAATACAATAGCGTGTGTTGTACACAACATTGAGTTCTAACACACCACAACCAATAAAACTTCCAGTTATGAATAGTAATACCTACTTTTTAAAATTTTATATGTTTTATCATTCAAAATGGACTATATTTTTGGATTCGTAATATTGAAATTATCTTAGGGTGAATTTTTAATATTTTTCTGAAAACATTCAAATTTTGATGAATAGTGAAAACACTACGTTATAGTATAAAACTGAATTTTAATTTAAATAAATATATAATTTATTTAAATTTTTTTTGGTCAAAATAGATACATAATACCTATATATGTTCAATGTAATTCATTGGAGTCAGTTTATAATAAGTTTAGATATACTAAAATTTTATTGAACTTTTTATATTCATTTACCCTCCTACTAGGAGAATTTGAAAATTTATATAAAACTTAATTTTACCACTTCTGTGAGTTGAATTTCAAAAATCAAAGAGAGACAGTTGATATCAATATGTAAAATGTGGTTCAATGAGATGAAAATAATTACTGATGAATAGTAACTTTTGACTTTTATTTACCATGGTTAAAAGTAAATAGGTTAATTAAAGGTGAAAATGGGATTAATATTACCCTAAACCATATCCTAATTCAATTGGATAAGTTTAATTCGACCAAAATAAACCTTAGTAATAAAATATGATCCTTTATGTCGACTAGGATTAGATTAGGATATTTATTATTATTTTATTTAAAGAAGAGTTAAAAGAGTTAAAATCAATGATTAATAACTAAAACATTATTAATATACAGTTATACATAATATTAATTCGACTATAAATATTCATTAGAAAGATAATATGATTTAATGCATAATGGTGTTTTATTTATAATTTTTAGACATTAAATAATAAAATTTATTTATGAGACAATGATGACGTAGTAATTACTGTATTAATGAATAATTAAAATATTTGATATTATAAATATCCAAATAAATGTAATTTGAGAATTTTTATAAATTCCAATAATTTTATAGGTTAATATGACATGGTATGGTTTGTTAGATGATTTTTTTGAAGTAATAATGCAGTTTTGAATTTATGAAAAACAGAATACCAAAAAGTGTCAAAATTGACATAAAATAGTTTTTAAAACAAATATTATATTATTAATTGATATTATATTCATTAAAATATATGGTTCGGAAAATGGACTTAAATAATAGTATATATGTCATTAATGAACCACTTGAGGTTCTCATTGAAGTTTATAGTATGTTTATTAACCATATAATATAAAAATACAAAGAGACATGGTAAATGTCAAACTATTTAACTAAGAGTTAAATCTAAAAGATAAAGTTAATGTAGTGACCCAAACCTATCTAAAACTGATTGGTTGAGTGGTTTTCGACCCATCCCCACCTTATATTTTATACAATTCATTTTTGAGCCATTAGAAATAGAAAACTTTTTTATTATAAAATTATATTTCTAGCTTTTCCTAAGGTTCCCCTGACCCCTCTTATAAAAGTGAACTCCCCTTCCATCAAATTCACATCTTCAAAGCCTTTTGGATCAGCCAAACCCTTCCTGGATACCCTATCAACTATCCGGACATCATCCTAGAGGCCTTAAGTTAGTAATAAAGCCAATATAAGGAGCACTTTTGATCAAATCAAAATGAATAACCCGAAGAAGAGGTAAATATTTCATCACATCTTTCAAGTTCCTTTCTTATTCCACTATGTGCGTACGTACGACTTACCGTCTCCACATCATGGTGTAATTTTTATTCAATACATTATTATTTGGATGGGTATAATACTGATGTGTAATTGATGAAAATAATAAATATAAGATGATAATGATTCTGTATATATGATATACCATTAAATTATATATTATTTTAACATCAAAAGAATGATATTGTCACTCATACGTACGTATGGATTACCGTCTCCACGAACGCATTGAGATTCATTCCCCATCATATCCATTCAAGAATAATTTTCATTTGATGATAAAAAATAATGTTTAAAGGAGTAATATCATTCTAAATATGAATAAGATACATCCTATACATAACAAACATTACTACGTAACAAAGCATACAAAGGAAAACGAATCAGTAAACACCTGAAATGACGATAATAATAAGATATTTTTAACAAAGCAATATTAAAAGATCATATGTGATATCATATTGATGTTTACGAATCTTTAATAATTTAATAACAATTATTTCACCATTATATAGGAGGTTAACTAACCCTCGACCAAGGAAAAGTACATAGTAAGGGTTAATTTCACAATCTCTTTGTCATCTGAGGTTGTTTTTACATAAGTATATACTCAGACCTCTTTATCATCCACATCCATATTTCGTAAAACTGTATTCCAAAAACATTTTTACTATTTACTAGACTATGGGTTAAATCCATTTATAACCTTGTTTTACTTTTTATAAAATTGTTTGAATGGAATCTTTATGTCATTTTCCAACAATGTACCTTATAACCTTTTAGACAAAATTAAGGTAAGAATGTTTTCTAAACTTATACAGCGGGTGTGGCTATTTTCCACCATTATAACATCTCCGAAGAATCCCTTACAATCTTATAAGAATATTTTAAAAATAAATGTTTTCTTAAATGATTTCAAAATAGAAAGAGATATTTCTCTAAAAAAGGTTTTGATTTCATCTATGTCAACATCCATTGATGGATTTTATGCTTATTTGAAGTTGATTTATTATGATACCAAACTTACATATTGTAATGAAGGTTTTGTGATATGTTTGACTATGGATGTGTTATTTTTACACCATTCATGGTTTATAGATAAATTATTGACATTTCGTATGCTATTTTTAATGTGATTGTTTATGTTATGTTTAAAACTTTTCATATGAGGAATGCATTGGACTTAGTAAGTGACGAGTGGTGCCCACTATAGCTCCTCGATGAATTGGTAGGTATCATGAGACAAACTAATGTATTGGAATAAGGAATTGAAAAAAAATCTTATTTGTAGTCATGGAAGAAGGACTTGACTATGTGGTTATGAAGTCTAGGATTATGCATTCCATCATTATGAAAGTGGCTATTGATATTGAATGTGATTATTCGACTAGTAGAATATTCATTTGAGTAAGTAAATGGAATTATTTTGATTTATATTTTCCATATTATGATGTAGTTTATGTTGAAATGGATTTTTTTAGTTTTATACATTGCCTTAAATGTTTAAGCCTATTTATGAAAGTTTCCGCTATTTTGTTATGCTTGCGGAGCAACTGAGCTCACCTGTTTCTATGTTTTATTTTTTCCCAGGATGTGAAGAATTATATTATGACTGACCATTGGGGATATTCTATGGGATCTCAGTGTTGTATATGGAAACAATATTGTTGTAGTTTTCTATTTTATGATGCAATGTAAACCTTATGAATGTATCTAGTAATTCTAAGGCTACTAAACTAACTGGTCTTTCGAGATATGATCTTCTGTGGTCATTCCAATGATACATAATAATGCCCCGACTCTAGGTAACTGGAGTCAGGGTGTTAGAGTTGGTTTCAGAGGAAGTTTATTACAAACCTTGGAAACTAGAGTTAGATAAACTCCTATTAGATAACATATCCCTAAGATAGACTTTGAGGATTAGTATAAAAGAAATTCCTAGAATTTTGATATTGTAGAGATTTTGTTAGTTTTCCAAGAAATACATCCCTGTCTGGATACGAGTAGGTAGAGGCGGCTCTAACACAAATGTACCTAGGGGTAAAACCTGAAAACACCGCTTTGAGCTAGACTCGAACAGGAACTGGTGAATGACCACAGGCTTTGTTGCACTCTTGGTTATGACACTCCTGAGGGATATGCTTAGAATATTTCTCATTTTCCTTACAAACCATTAGGAAGGGATTATGAGTATATATAATTCATCAAAGAAAATGTTTTTATGATTATGGATTATAACCATAAATTATTTTATTTATGTTAAGTGTTTTACATGTTTGGATTTATGTATTGTGATTCATAAACTAATGTAGTTTATGCCATTGTTTTGAAATGGTGCCTAGTGGAAGAAATGGAAACTGTATCAACGCACACACTCCATGTAGGGATTTCACTCATGCTCAAGTTAATTATAGTGGAGCTAGTGATACAACTGGTGCTAATCAGATAATCACTATATTGGGACAACTCACTCTGGTAATGAATAATAAATTTACCCATCTGGAGCACCCTGATCCACAATGTGGAGGATCAATGTTAGACCGCTTCATGAGGAAAAAACATTAACATCCAATGGGGGTAAAAATCTAGTAGTAACTGAGCAATGGATAAATTCTTTAGAAAAAATATTCCATGCCTTGGGGAGCATTGAAGGGGAAAAAGTTGTCATGGTAGTTTACGACCTCACTGGAGATTCTAATCAAGGGTGGTCATTGATTGAAAACACAAAGGAAGATGATGAAGTATCAAATATGGAATGGAGGGAGTTTAAATAAATTTTCATAGAAAAATACTTTCCTCATGACCATCGAGATGATATAGAAAGACAATTTCAAAGGCTGGAGAACCATTGGTATATGTTATACCAACGGTTCTACAAACCGTAGGGAGGTAAGCCATTGGGAAAGCTTATCCCAACGGTTTACAGTGAACTGTTGGGATAGGGTGGGTAAAAATTAACCTATCTCAATGGTTCTTCAAAACTGTTGGGAATGTTTTTCCCAAAGGTTTGGATTAAACCGTTTGGAAAGCCGAAGCACTCTCCTCTATCCCAACGGCTTCTAAACCATTGGGAGAGGTTTTTTACCAACAGTTCATAGAACCATTGGTAAAAAAACTCAGTGATGCTATGCCAAGGGTTTAAAATCATTTGCATATCCTATGTTGTGCAAATTGCACAGTAGCCTGCAATTTTCACTACATCTCTACAATATTCCAAGCAGGTCTCATTTTGTGCATTCCTTCTCATTTTCAATCCAATTATTTTACCTAAAATAAACTAACACATACATATACAATTATTGTACCTGCAATAACCAACTAATACATATATATAGAGAATAAATTCAAACACAATTAACATATAATGCATCTTGGAACTATACACATCCATAATTAAATTAGAATTCATAATGCAATTATAAACATACATAATTCATTTAGAAATAAATTTAAAATTTAGATGACAATTATATTTGGAATCTGGAATTCAATTCATAATTTGATCGGTTTTTCGTATACCACATATTTTTACCTGAAATGATGTCCATTTTAAACAAAATACATACACCTGGAGTGATACCGGCCTCACCGTGCCTCAGATTGAGGCGAGGCTAACTTTTACACATCACAAATGACCCATCGATTGTTGTCCTAAAGTATCAACATATTCCAAAAGCATTTGATTGGTTTTCTGTATGCCAGTTGATGTTTTTCACTTAAAATGACGTCCTTTTGAAAAAAAAGATAGACAGTTTGAGTGGTGCTATCCACACTGCATCTCATATTGAGGCGAGGTTTAGTTTTACACGTCACATATGACCCATGGATCGTTCTCATAATGTTTCAATGGAAACTGAATGCATTTGGTCAGTTTTTCGTATGTACTTAAAATGTTTTTCATTCTAAACAAAAGAGAGCCACTTAGAGTGATCCCGGCCACACCGTGCCACAGATTAAGGTGGGGTTGACTCGTACACGTCACATATGACCCATGGATCGTTGTCCTAAAACATCAACACATTTAGAATGCATTTGGTCAGTTTTCCTTATGTTAGTTGTTCTTTTCACTTATAATCCTGTCCATTTTAAACAAAAGAGAGACACTATGAATGATGTCAGCCACACCGCGCCTCAGATTGAGGTGGGGTTAACTCATACACGTCACATATGACCCATGGATCATTATTTTAAATTATTGACACAATCCGAATGCATTTGTTCTGTTTTCTGTATACCAGTTGATATTTTTCACTTAAAATGGCATCCTTTTGAAACAAAAGATAGACACTTTGAGTGGTGATAGCCACAACGCATCTTATATTGACGCGGGGTTTATTCTTATACGTCACATATGAACCATGGATTGTTCTCCTAAAGTTTCAATTGAAACTGAATGTGTTTGGTCGGTTTTCAGTATGTACTTAAAATGATGTCCATTTTAAACAAAAGGGAGCCACTTAGAGTGATTCTGCTCACACCGTGCCTCGGATTGAGCCTGGTTTGACTCGTACACGTCACATATGACCCATGGATTGTTTTCCTAAATCATCAACACATTTCGAATACGTTTGGTCAGTTTTTCGTATGTCAATTTTCTTTTCACTTATAATCCGGTCTATTTTAAACAAAAGAGAGACACTGTGAATGGTGTCGGCCACACCACACCTTGGATTGAGGGGGGGGGGGTTGACTCGTACACGTCACATGTGACCCATGTATCATTTTGTTAAAGTATCGACACAATCCGAATGAATTTGGTCAGTTTTCCGTATTACAGTTGATGTTTTTCACTTAAAATGACGTCCTTTTGAAACAAAAGACAGAAACTTTGAGTGGTGTCGGCCGCACCGTGTCTCAGATTGAGGGGAGGTTGATTAGTACATGTCACATATGACCCATGGATCATTATCCTAAAGTTTCAATGGAAACCGAATGTGTTTGGTCAGTTTTCCATATGTACTTAAAATGTTGTCCATTTTAAACAATAGGGAGCCACTTAGAGTGATCCCGACCACACCATGCCTCGAATTGAGCCCAGGTTGACTCTTACACATCACATATGAACCATGGATTGTGGACCTAAATCATCAACACATTTCGAAAGCGATTGGTCAGTTTTTCGTATGTCAATTGTTCTTTTCACTTATAATCCTGTCCATTTTAAACAAAAGAGAGACATTGTGAATGGTGTCGGCCACACCGCGCCTCGGATTGAGGTAGGGTTGACTCATACATGTCACATATGACCCATGGATCGTTTTCCTAAAGCATCAACACATCTAGAATGCATTTGGTTTGTTTTTCGTACGTCAGATGTTCTATTCACTTATAATCCTATTTATTTTAAACAAAAGAGAGACACTATGAAAGGTGTCGGTGTCACCGCACCTAGGATTGAGGCGGGGTTTACTCTTACACGTCACATATGACCCATGGATGGTTGTTCTAATGTATCAACACAATCAGGATCCGTTTGGTCAGTTTTCTGTATGTACTTAAAATGTTGCCCATTTTGAACAAAAGAGAGACACTTAGAGTGTTTCCGGCCACACCATGCCTCAGATTAAGGCAGGTTTGACTCATACACATCAAATATGACCCATGGATCGTTGTCCTAAAGTATCAAAACATTTCAAATGTGTTTGGTCGGATTTCCGTTTGTCAGTTGTTCTTTTCACTTATAATCCTGTCCATTTTAAACAAAAGAGAGACACTGTGAATGGTGTCGGCCACACTACACCTCGTATTGTGGTGGGGTTGACTCGTACACATCACATATGACCCATGTATCGTTGTGGTAAATTATCGACACAATAATAATGCGTTTGATCAGTTTTCTGTATGCCAGTTGATGTGTTTCACTTAAAATGACGTCCTTTTGAAACAGAAGATAGACACTTTGAGTGGTGCTGTCCCCACCATGTCTCATATTGAGCCGGGGTTGAGTAGTACAAATCAAATATGACCCATGGATCGTTCTCC
The DNA here is from genome assembly GCA_963277665.1 of Viscum album. Lineage (NCBI taxonomy): Eukaryota > Viridiplantae > Streptophyta > Magnoliopsida > Santalales > Viscaceae > Viscum > Viscum album. The sequence continues at coordinate 65,140,379 of OY728133.1, forward strand.
TAAAGTTTCAACGGAAACCGAATGCATTTGGTCGGTTTTTCGTATGTACTTAAAATGTTGTCCATTTTAAAAACATGATAGACACTTAGAGTGATCCCAGCCACACCGTGCCTCAGATTAAGGCGGGTTTGACTCGTACACGTCACATATGACCCATGTATCATTTTCCTAAAGCATCAACACAATTCGAATTCATTTTGTCAGTTTTTCATATGTTAGTTGTTCTTTTCACTTATAATCCTATCCATTTTAAACAATAGAGATACACTGTGAATGGTGTCGGCCACACTGTGCCTCATATTGAGGCCGGGTTGACTCGTACACATCACATATAACCCATGGATCGTTGACCTAAAGCATCAACACATTTCAAATGCATTTGGTCGGTTTTTCATATGTTAGTTTTTCTTTTCACTTATAATCTAGTCCATTTTAAACAAAAGAGAGACACTATGAATGGTGTCAGCCACACCACACCTTGGGTTGAGGCAGGTTTGACTCTTAAATGTTGCATAAGACCCATGGATCATTGTGATAATGTATCGACACAATCCGAATGCACTTGGTCGGTTTTCTGTATGCCAGTTGATTTTTTTAAGATAAAATGATGTCCTTTTGAAAGAAAAGATAGACACTTTTAGTGGTGCCAACCACACCACGTCTTAGATTGAGGAGGGGATGATTCATACACGTCACATATGACCTATGGATTATTCTCCTAATGTTTCAATGGAAACCAAATGCATTTGGTTGGTTTTCCGTATGTACTTAAAATGTTGTCCATTTTAAACAAAAGGGAGCCACTTAGAGTGATCCCAGCCACACTGTACATCAGGTTGAGCCCGTATTGACTCTTACACATCACATATGACCCATGGATCATTTTCCTAAAGCATCAACACATTTTGAATGTGTTTGGGCAATTTTTCTTATGTCAGTTGTTCTTTTCACTTATAATCCTATCCATTTTAAAAAAAAGAGAGACACTGTGAATGGTTTTGGCCACACCGTGCCTCGGATTGAGGCGGGGTTGACTCGTACACATCACATATGACCCATGGATCGTTGTGATAAAGTATTGACACTATCTGAAGGCGTTTGGTTGGTTTTTCGTATGTCATTTGATGTTTTTCACTTAAAATGGCGTCCTTTGGAAACAAAAGACATACACTTTGAGTGGTGCCAGCCACACCGCATCTTAGATTGAGGTAGTGTTAATTCGTACATGTCACATATGACCCATGGATCATTCTCTTAAATTTTCAACAGAAACCAAATGCGTTTGGTCAGTTTTCCGTATGTACTTAAAATGTTGTCCATTTTAAACAAAAGAGAGCCATATAGAGTGATCCCGGCCACACCGTGCCCCGGATTAAGGCAGGGTTGACTCATACACGTCACATATGAACCATGGATCGTTTTCCTAAAGCATCCACACATTTCGAATGCATTTGGTCAGTTTTCAGTATGTCCGTTGTTCTTTTCACTTATAATCCTGTCCATTTTAAACAAAAGAGAGACACTATGAATGGTGTCGACCACACCGTGCCTCAGATTGAGGCAGGGTAAACTTGTACACATCACATATGACCCATGAATCATTGTGCTAAAGTATCGACACAATCCGAATGCGTTTGGATGGTTTTATGTATGTTAGTTGATGTTTTTCACTTAAAATGATGTCCTTTTGAAACAAAAGACAGACAATTTGATTTGTGAATGCCACACTGCATCTCATATTGAAGAGGGGATGATTCATACACGTCACATATGACCCATGGATCGTTCTCCTAAAGTTGCAACGGAAACAGAATGCGTTTGGTCGTTTTTCCATATGTACTAAAAATGTTGTCCATTTTAAACAAAAGAGAGCCACTTAGAGTGATTTCGGCCACACCCTGTCTCAGATTAAGACGTGGTTGGCTCGTACACGTCACATATGACCCATGGATAACTTCCCTAAATACTCAACACATTTGGAATGCGTTTGGTCAGTTTTGCGTATATTAGTTGTTCTTTTTACTTATAATCCTGTCCATTTTAAACAAAAGAGAGACACTGTAATTGGTGTTGGCCACAACGCACCTCAGATTGAGGCGGGTTTGACTCGTACACATAACATATGACCCATGGATCGTTTTCCTAAAGCATCAATACATTTTGAATATGTTTGGTCATTTTTTCGTATGTCAGTTGTTCTTTTCACTTATAATCCCGTCCATTTTAATCAAAAGAGAGACACTGTGAATGGTGTCGGCCACACCGCCCCTCAGATTGAGGAGGGGTGGACTCGTACACATCACATATGACCCATTAATCATTGTTCTAAAGTATCAACACAATCCGAATGCATTTGGTTGGTTTTCCGTATGCCTGTTGATGTTTTTCACTTAAAATGACATCATTTTGAAACAAAAGACAGACACTTTGGGTGGTGCCGGCCACAGTGCATCTTAGATTGAGGTGGGGTTGATTTGTACATGTCACATATGACCCATGAATCATTATACTAAGGTTTCAATGGAAGCTGAATGCGTTTGGTTAGTTTTTCGTATGTACTTAAAATGTTGTCCATTTTAAACAAAAGAGAGACACTTAGAGTGATTCCGGCCACACCGTGCCTCAGATTAAGGTGGGTTTGACTCCTACATTTCACATATGACCCATGTATCGTTTTCCTAAATAATCAAAACATTTAGAATGCATTTGGTCAGTTTTACATATGTCAGTTGTTCTTTCCACTTATAATCTTGTCCATTTTAAATAAAAGAGAGACATTGTGAATGGTGTCGGCCACACCGCGCCTCGTATTGAGGCGGGGTTGACTTGTACACGTCACATATGACCCATGGATCATTTTACTAATGTATCGACACAATTTGAATGCATTTGGTCAGTTTTCCATATGCCAGTTGATGTTTTTCAATTAAAATGACGTTCTTTCGAAACAAAATACAGACACTTTGAGTGGTGCCGGCCACACCGCGTATCTGATTGAGACGAGGTTGATTCGTACACGTCAAATATGACCCATGGATCGTTCTACTAAAGGTTCAATGGAAACTAGATGTGTTTGGTCAGGTTTCCATATGTACTTAAAATTTTGTCCATTTTAAATAAAAGGGATCCACTTAGAGTGATCCCAGACACACCGTGCTTGGGATTGATCCAGGGTTGACTCATACACGTCACATATGACCCATTGATCGTTGTGATAAATTATCAATAGAATCCAAATGTGTTTGGTCAGTTTTTCATATGTCAGTTGTTCTTTTCACTTATAATCCTCTCCATTTTAATCAAAAGAGACACATTTAGAGTGGTATGTTAGTTGTTTATTCACATTATTCAAATAAACTATTTGAATATGGGTCTTTAAATTAATTTATTTATGAAAAATTTACATTTGAAATGAGAATATTAGAAAATTAATAGAATATAAAACTTTTACTAAAAATCCTTGTGGAAATATTAATGTAAACATGATTTATGAGAATCCTCATGTGTCTATTAGTGGAATGTTATTTACTTAAAATCTTGTGGACATTCTTATAAAATATTTTTATATCATTATTAGTATGGATTAGATTTTAGTTTATCATGCTATGAAACATTTCAGAACTAACAATGTCATGCCCAATGAATACATCCCTTTTATAACATACCAAGAATCTATGATACTGATTAGATGTGTAAATGTGATTTACATTGATTATCATGATGAAAATAAATAAAATATATATTATAGATTTTCTAGTAGCAAATGAAATCAAGGAGTGTGGGGGCTGTCCGGGGGGGGGGGGGCTGTCCGAGGGGTGTCCGGGGGCTGTCCGGGGACCTAGGAGGATGGTGGGGGGGGGGGGGGATGTGCGGGGGGATATTCGGGGGGTGTTTGGGGGGTTGTTTGAGGTCCAAGGAGGAGGGTGGGGGGGTGTTCGGGGGGTTGTCTGGGGGCTGTCCAGGGGGCTGTCCGAGGACTAGGGAGGATGGTGGGGGGCTGTCTGGGGGCTGTTCGGGGGGCTGTCTGGAGGCTGTCCTGGGGGTGTCCGAGGTCCAAGGAGGATGGTGGGTGGTTGTCCAGTGTCCAGGAAGGAGGGGGGGGGGGGGTTCCCAAACACACAACCAGTAAAAGACAACAACATCTATAAAAATATATAATATATAAAAATAAATCAACTGCAATACTATACTACGAGTTTAGATAAAACCAACAACTAGAATAAATTAAATATCAAATCTCAGTAATATTAGTCAAAAATGTAATGGATCAATTTGTCCCACATCACCATCACCATCATCACCATCATCATAACCCTCTTCCCCATCCCCATCATCGTCCTCGCCCTCTTCAGCGCCCTCCTCCTCGCCCTCACCCTCCTCCTCGCCCTCGCCACCTGCCTCGCCCTCCTCCTCTCCCTCCTCTTCCGCATCAGACTCCTCGCCATCATCGTCGTCAAGCTAGACATCATCCTGACCACCACTAGAACTACCACCTGGTGCAACATATATAGAATGTATCGACGTCATATATTCATCAAAAGCCGAGCTGGCCTCTATTGGAAGTGTTGGACGTAGAACTTCAATAAATTTCATAAACTCACTTTTTGCCCTAGCAGACTGTTCTTCCATATCTGTGGCCCTTTTTTCAGCCTATTCTACCTGTGACCTAACATGCTATAGCTCGGTGGTACTACAGATCATACATGAAGTGGGCCAATACCTCGCCGGGGCTATCCTATGTCAGCAGCGTACTCTGCCAGGATGCTCCTCTCCCAACACCTGATGTAAGTGATCTGTTGGCCCAAAATTGTCTGGTTCTTGGGAATCGAGGGCTTCTAAAGAAACATGTTACAAATATAAATATATTTTTAAGTTAAAAAATAGATATTTAAATATAAAATAAATAGATTAAAACTTACAATCTGCTGCTGAGTCGCTTCGTTGATGGAACTTCCATCATTTTTCCGTCTACTCAAGCAAAACAGTTTTTCCCGAGGCACACGTCCTTCAATATTCTTTATTTTCTTTTACAAAGACATTGAAAACTAATGTTATATGAAAACATTAGCAAACTATTAAATAATTGAGAAAGAAAAACAAAATGTAAGTCGTAATGAAAACTTATAAAACATTTTCATACCTGCTTCCTCTCATAATCAGGCATCATTGTACGTCCTAGTGTGTGGAGGTATTTTTTTCATCAATGTTTTTTTATTTGTTCCAGATGATTCCCAAATTAAATTATATAATTAAAAGGAGACTATTAATGGAAAACATGAAATTTATTATTTAAATACCTCAAATGTAATTCATACCTTAAACTGGTTACTCATCCAATGAGTAATCATCTGACGATACTGCTCTATAGGACAATCATCCACGATTGGTACCACCTCTAACATAGTTCCAACTCTAGAACTCCAGCCAATATACATCTCATGCTTGTAGGCTCTACAAAGCTCACCTAAATCCTTTAGACGTTTCGATCGAGCACCCTTACCATAAGGAAAATTAAATCGAAGCTGACATCAAAATATTAATTCATATAAATACAAAAATAATTCATGGCATTAAATAAAACATCTTTTTTGACCCATATCTCTGCCCAAGCTCTATCCTTGACCTCAGGTGGCAAATGTCTCCATGACAGCGGGTTGACGGGAATGATGTCGGAGTATTTGGAAACCGTCACAAAAAAACTCCGATATTGCTGCCCTGATTTCTCAACCATTTTGTTGTCTTCATTGTAATCCACCATAAGCTGTGTGCAGTGGTTCCACACCGAATGCATGTTTGTACACCCCACCCCTGCCTCATGTCAGTAGATGTATCTGTCATGAAATAAAATCAAATATTTTATCAAAACATGTTATAATGAAAATAAATATTGCTATAAAAATATGTTAGGGTTTTATAAATATACCTGCGCCAGTCTGATCGCTGAGCGCCGCCAGATCCACAGAAACTGATGGAACACCCTGTGGTGGAACAGGATTTGAAGACGGTGGAATATAGAAGCTCAGAGAGATAGAAGTAGAAGTAATAGAAGATGGGACAAAAGTATGACCGAATTCTGACTGGGGAGTGGGACTCATCCTGGGATGTGAAAATGATGGGGCAGAAGATGCAGAAGGTAGTGAAAACATGGGAGGCCTATATATCCCATGTATCCCTAACGACACATCGGGATCAGAATGTGGGAAGGATGAAATGTTAGTCAGAGGGGAAGGGTCTAGTCGGGCACGCGCAGCTGATCATCCACCTCTGGTACGAACCCTCCTCATACCACCGGCCTGAGAACTACGACCAGTACTAGGCTCCTCTTCGAATAACTGTCGACATATAGGTGGATCCTACAAAAAATATTAAAAAACATTAATCACGTGACATTATATATTCTTTAAATATATATATATTTGAAATAAAGTACTTTCTATAGGCACTAATGGTGGAACGCCCATCTCCGCCATCCGATGATTATTCTCCATCATTTTTTCCTTCGTCTCTCTTCAATTGGCTGCATTTCCTACTTTTGAAAAAAAATGTAATTAATTAGAAAAAGGAAACTAATGTGTATACCACAAAACTAAATATATGAGGGAATAGGGGGATTCATTGGTAATTTAGAAATTAATTGTTTTAGAAGATCTTGAATGAATTTAATAAATCATACAAGTTGTAATGTTCACCATGTTAGAAATATTGTTTGACCAGGTTTGAATATAGTTCAATTCCAAATTAGAAAATGCAATTCAAATAAAACAGAAACCAATAAACATTAAAAATTCACATAATGGTCAAGTCATCTAAAATATATTTGTGATCAATACTAAATCAATTTGAATATTACCAACCTTAACAACCCAACACGAGGTAAACCAACGGAATTTAGAACATGGATGAATGATTCTATATATTTTCAACCACAACATCAGGTTCACAATCAACTTGGAAAATTCAGCTATTGGAGTAATCAAAAGAAATAAATGGATTGGTTCCAATGGTAATAGGGATAGAGTTAATTCAATCATCACCATCATCAAAAATATGTATTGGAATTACATCAACTAGGACACCAAATTCAGGTCGAAGTTGGTCTTTGACATAAAAAACTTGTTTAGTCATTGAATCCAACACATATGGTTCTTCGGTAGCAAGAGTGTGAGTCATATTAATTACTCGAAATTCACAATCATCAATAAATGTGCCATGTCTCGTCAACGAATCAAACCAATGGCATTTCATCATTGTGACTCGTCCATGAGAGTAATAATCCAATATTATTAGTTTCTCAACGACTCCATAATAACCCACATTTTCAAATCACGATCTACTATTTGATACACATGCATAAAAATCTATTTTGGCAGTAACCATAAGACCATTATGTTGTGTTCTCATATTCTTTGATCGTTCAGCGACATTAAATTTGTACCCATTGATAACAATTGACTTACAGTCACGAACCACGATATTAGGACCAAAAGCCAAAGCTCTTATTTTCTCAGAGATAGAGTCAGTATACAGACTCAATACCTACAATATAAATGACTATTAAACATTATTAAATTTTGAAATAATTAATTTAAACAGTAATATTTTTACCTTCAATTTTAACCAAGTAGAAAACTCTTTTCTATGCAAAGTCTCTCTCCTTCTCAAAGATAAAGAATGATGCTTCCTATTTATCATTGTTTTATGTTCCCTGTAGATAAAAAATAGGAATAGTTTAACATATAAATATATATTTAAGGAATACATAATCAATTTAGTTACCTAATATAGTCATCAAACAAATCACAGTTGAACAATACTATGCGATGTTCCATCTCCCGCTCTTTATTGCTTAATATCTTCAATTTATATGATCAAGGAATTCCTCCTGTTTGAGGAAGTGATGGAAAACTGGGTTCAATTTGCTCATAATTTTCTTCTTCATTTCTCATTAGACTGTTCAATCTTGTAGTAAGATCAGAAAAATACATCGAGCAGAAATCCATACATTCTTGAGCTAGGTAACCGTTCATGATAGAACCTTCGGGTTGATTTCTGTTTCGAACATAAGACTTTAATGTGAACATATTTCTTTCAGTTGGATACATCCAACGAAAAGTAACAGGTCCTCCGAGAAGTATTTTAGTGGGAATATAGACAGTCAGATGCAGCATGCATGTGAAAAATGATGGAGGAAATATTTTCTCCAACTCACACAAAATTAATGGGGCATCTGTCAACCTTTTTTGCAAGAAAGACTTGGACAACTTCTTATCACAAAGATCTCTAAACAAATGGCACAACCGAATAACATCTACCCTTACATTATTGGACAAAAGATGACGGATTTCTATTGGAAGCAACTCATGCAGTAGAATGTGACAATCATGAGTCTTCAATGATTTTAGCTTCAACTCTCTTCTATTGACCCATTTAGATATGTTTCTTGAATATCCATCAAGAACTCTAATAGTCTCTAATACTTCCAAAAATTGTTTTTTCGTAGGTCTCATCACATAAGAAGAACATGGAAGTTTCCATTTATTTTCACTGATACGCACAGGATGCAATTCTGGTCTGATGCCCCAATCCACCAAGTCATGCTAAGATCGTAAATCATCTTTTATCTTACCCTTGACATTTAGAAGAACCAAAAGAAACATTTCGCATATTTTTTTTCAATATGAAATACTTCTAAGCAATGAAGTAACAAATTGGTCGACCAATAAGGAATATTTAAAAAGATAATCCTCTTCCTCCAATTGTAACAGGTTTCAATGGAAACATTCTTTCTCTTTCTAGATTTCATTTGACCCTTCCCGAATGAAAAACTGAAATCTTTCAATTCATTGAGCACATCAGTTCCAGAAATACGCTGATGTGGATCATCGGTCTCTAAAGTGTTATCAAATCTTCGATGATTCATTCTATATGGATGATCCTTTGGAAAGAATCATCGATGTCCCATAAAACTGAAACTACAGCGATGTTTCAGTCTTCTGGATCGTGTATTCTTCATACAAACTGGACATGACAATTTTCCCTTGGTGATCCATCCAGACATCATTTCATAAGCCATAAAATCATTGAACGTCCACATAAGCGCAACACACATCTGAAATATGTTTTTCGAACATGAATTGTATGTGCTCACACCCACATCCCAAAGAAGTTTCAACTCTTTCATTAAAAGATGCATGAATACATCAATATCAATGCTAGGATCAGAAGGACCAGATATGAGTATACTCATGAAAGTGAAAGGTTTTTTCATACACTACCAGCGGGGAAGATTATAAATGTGTATAAAAACTGGCCATGTGTTGTGCGAAGTAAGAATCTGCCCAAACAAATTAAAACAATCAGATGAAAGACCCAACCTCACATTACGCACGTCAGATGCAACATCAAGTTTTTGAGCATCAAATCTCTGCCATGCAAATCCATCTTCAGGATGAACCAACTCATCATTAGTCTTCTTTCTCTAGGTATCATGCCATCTCATTTTTATTGATCTGTCATCAGACATAAAAAGATTCTGGAGTCTGGGGATCAATGAAAAGTGCCAGATTACATTTTGTGGAACGCGGGATGGTGTTCCATCATATTTTGACCTCTAGCAGGATGTTCCACATTTTATACAATCATTTTATTCAGTAGTTTCCTCCCAGAATAAACTGCAATACTTCGGGCAAGCATGAATCTTGTTTCTTGAAAATCCAAGTTACTCAACTAACTTCCACGCCATACAGTTGTTTGAGGGAATATCTGCATAATCTGGAAGTAAATCCTTCAAGAGGGTAAGAATGTAATCGATTTCTGTATTAGAAATCCCATACATAGTTTTCCCATGACACAATCGGATTAAAAATTCCAGCTTTATCATTTTATCACATTGTCAATATACTAGAGTCATGGCAGCATCATTCATTTTTTTCACCCTATCAATATCATCATTTTCACTAGATGCATTAGCTGTCCTCATATTGAAGTCTTCTTGAGTTGAAATCCTTTCTTTTTCATGATGAAGAATAAACGGAAACCAGTCATCTAACAAATTCTTCATTCTAGTCCTTTCATTTCGATCATCACCAATTTTAGATTTAATTTTCTCCCCATTGTGACACCACACAAATTAGTTTTCTTGAAAACCATTTTTGGTTAAGTGGTAGATGAATTCTTCATGGATCAACCAAGTTCTACCAACAAAATTGGAACATGGGAAGTGTATGTGACCACTATCTGAAGCATTGTGAAATGCAAAATCTATAAAGCTCTCCAAATTGTTTTGAAAATCGCTTGAGATCTGATCGGTTTCATACATCCAACTTCTGTCCATTCTATAAAAAGATTTTATATAAGTCATTTTGTCATAAAAAATTCAACATGATTGAACATTAATAGAAAACAAATTTAAGTAAACGATAAAGGAATAAGTTTCTAGTCGATGTAGTGAACTATTAAAATAATGTAAAGAACGAGTACTAATAAATTAAATTAAAATTTATTTATATTCATTTTCATTAGGTCTATAAGAGTCACATGCCTCAGGTCCCATCATGTGATATAGGCATCCCAAATCATTCACTCATGTTCAATAACTCATTATTGACACCTCTATGGACATACCTTTAATTAACCAATTACTTCCCCCAGTCAAGCGCACCCCATGGGTGAATAAATTTTAGGCTTCTACAATAATAGGTTGTTCATGGCTTCTAAAAAGATTTAATTTCATTAAGTATATACAAAAACATTTATTTATAAATTTGATATTAATAATAAAGTATGTCAATGATAACAACATTACTGAATTAAACTTGCGACTTATCTTAAATTTTTATGGTTGTCTACACATGCCATAATGGGTAGTGAAAAACATACCACCCTCATAAAATTGTGTATTGGCCAAGAAGGACACATAATATACATCGTACAATGAGAACCATATTTAGTTGACCCTAAAGTTTTATTAGTACAGTCATCTTGGGGGAAATGGAATATATGATCCTGGTTAACTGATGAATTCAAAAGCTTGTATTTCATATGTTGGACACTATCTAAGGTAAGAAATCATGTGAGGATGGGTTTACATCATTCAATTTCTTACATGCTTGTGAGAATAAAGGCTTAAATTAATGACTTGAGTTCACTGATACCATGCCAACTGTTATACACACCATGTGAACCCTTATACACACCATATGAACCCTTTTACCATATCGTCATTATTACAACCATTAATAACAACTTATTAAATAACATCACTTGTTAAATATAATCAAATTGAACATAAATCAATAATATTATTGGATATATCAAGTAAAATGAAGTCATACTATCATAAATCCTAAATGACCACCCACAACCATGATTAATGACCACAAATCTCCCCTTTAGGCCAAATCAAAAGTGAAAACGAAAACACATAGTTGCAAAAAACAACTTCATCTGTGTGAAGAATAATAATCTCTTGGTCCTCATGATATTTTAACCACATAGTCATGATTTTCGAGATGAACATGTATCCATGAAACCATATGAGAAACACGATTCAATACATGGATTTTTCTGATTTTCCCAAGCATTTTGAGGAACCCCAAATCAGTGAAAATGGACATTGTGTTTTAAAAAGGCGATTGAATAACACATGTATGATGTTGAAGGCAGAATGAATAATGGTTATATTAGAAAAACTAATATTATCTAATATTGCAAATTTGACATTCCGTGAATTAGTTTCATGAAGATGGAAGAAGTACTAATTAGGGACCACATACTATTTTGCAAAGTTCAAGAAGATACTCCATATGTTCTATTGTGCAAAGGATAAGTGAACAATGTGTCATTTTATATATATATATATTTTTTGATAGAACATAATACATACTTGTTATGTAATACACATAGTGTACAAAAATTAAGATGAACAAGTTCTTCATGTTTGACATGATCTTAATGAAAGGAGTGATTTTCATGAAAAAATATCAATAAATATAACAAACAATTTCTTATTAGTTCATATACATGAAACTATAATATTTGAAGCATTGAGATTAAAAAAAACTATGAATCATTAAAATTAGAACCCAATAAAGTGACACCATGCCCTTATAAATGTAAATGTGTAATGAAACCATTAATTGGACATACACCGATATAGGGATTTGAGTACATGATTTGTGGAACAATCATAAAATTTTACAAAACCCGTAAAAATTGGGAATAACAAAATCGTTGAGAATAGAAGGATATGATTGATAAGAGGTGCAAATATGTCCTTGATAAAATATGGAAGGAGCTTAACTTGGTAGCTGCTGATCCGATGGAAGAGGTGGGCTTCTGAAGTGCTTCTGTGAATGAATTGCTTCTGGAGACCAGCGGAAGGGTTCTAGAATCGTGGGGAGGCGGCTGCCTAGGTTTGGAGAATTTGGTGATTTTTTCCAAAGGTTTTTAAAAACCATTGGGAAAAATCAATCTTTCCTAACGGTTTTTTGAAACTATTGGGAAACCAAATTTTTTCCCCATCTTTCCCAGTGGTTTCATCAAACTGTTGGGAAAATGTATTTTTCCCCATCATTCCCAACGGTTTTGTCAAACCGTTGGGAAAAGTCACTTTTTCCAGATCACAACCAATGATTTATACAAATGGTTGGTAAAGATAACATATACCAATAGTTCAAATACCCTTTGGTATAAAAGTGTTTGGAAAAGTCCTCTTTCCAGTAGTGATTTCTCTAATAAATATTTGAAATTTAGAATTTGTATTTAAAAATCCATGGTTTTCACCATTTCAAAATACACTACTTAAGTATACCTATTTTTTATATGACCAAAAAAATTATATAAAACAACTATATTAGAAATGACCATATATTCAATAAACATATTTTCAGTGACTAGATTTTATTTTTATATACAGTGCTGCTAAACCTATTCCTTTCACACTTACCTTTTCCATACTTTTAATTTTAGATTTGAAAACATGATTCCCCAGTTCTTGGTATTCTTTCTAATATTTGTTTTTGTTATACAAATTTTGACTGTTAAAGGTGATGGGGTATAAGTGAGTAGGTATTTCTAAAGATATTACTCTTTAATTTATTATCCAATTTCAATTTTTCTTGTATTAATGGATCAAATCATCCATGATGTGTAATAATATATTGTATATGATATATGAGTTCATATATCTTCATTATAATGTTTCATTATAATTGAATAAAGTTTCAATATATTAGTTCATATATAGTGTGTCCTAATCTCTTGATATGTATTAAATATTTTGAAAGAATAGAGAAACATTATTTACAATTATAGGGAAAAAAATTAATGGATCCTAAAACCCAGGGAATTACAAATACCAACTCCACCACTACAAATACTGGGCCTACATCACTTACTAAGACCGTAACATTTATTTAAAATAAAACCCTAGTACCCATCACCAAAAAAAATTTCCACCTTCAAGGTTCTTAATGAATCTACACAAATAATGCATTGGACAATTTCATTATAAACTAGTTCCAACCAAATTTAGAAATTCACATTCAAACATCAGTGTATTGTCTGAGATCCCTAGTCCAGACCCATATACAATGAACACTAGGTAAATTATCAAAGACGACAATTTTTTAGGTCATAAATAACAAAATTTAAATCCAATCCAAGTACAACACTTAAAACTTTATTGCAAATGATCACATTGTGCAACACTTCATTTCCCCTAAATCCCGACACATTGATGTGTATAAACTCATATTATTCTTCAATAAATATGAATCTTGGCCATGGAAGGGAAATATATTTTAGATAAGCCCTCACAGTAAGAATTATATCCTCTAGTTATATTGGTGGTGACAATAAAAGGAGAAAATGCAGGGTGATGAATTTGAGGAATGTTTCAAACATACTAGAATCATTAGAGAAGAAGAAGAAGTCCATGAAACTAATGTGGAATTAATTATTTATAATTATTACAATATCTAATAATTCATATAGAAATAAAGAACTGTTCATTGAGAGAGGGGAGGATCGCAGTTTCATTGAGTAGAACTTGCACTTTTCCTTATTTCCATTTCTTATTAGTGTAATTATCTAGTGGTGACACTCTTTTCTATTAGTGGCTGAGCTGAAGGGTTTCCCCTTACTTAAATTTTAATGAATTATAATCATGAATTATTTATAACTTCTGTTAATATCTTTAGATTCTATGAAATATTTAGAAATTAGGATTTTTTCAATTCCTGTCAAATTATTCATTCCTTCATTATTGGTATAAAAAAATAGGACACTTTGGTTCTCTATACAACTTTTGATTGTGAGAAATAGGCTAATTTGAAGGTGATAAGAGATATATAGTAACTAGGATAATTTATATTAGATATTTTAGATATTATTTATTTCTAATGATTAAGATGAAAAAATAATGTGGGGTTGATTAGTGCAATTTTATCTGACAGGAGAGAGAAAACAGGTGCCCAAATATCAAAATGATTTAATTGGAAAGGTAAGGGGATATATAAGGTTAGAAAACTTCATTTATATCTTAATTTTAAACCAATCCAATCCAATAATTGTCTTCACCCACATAACCCATTAAATAAGAGAAGAACACACCCAAAACACTCTTCTCTCAAGAGACAACTAGAGACCCACTTCTACTATAATTAGGTTCATTAATTCATTTAATAAGGACCCCAAGGCATGTCTGTAATCAGAACGATGTTATAGTAAGATTCAAAACAAAGAAAAAAAGTGAGTAAAAATTAATCTTGTAACAGGTAACAACCATCAGAGATCAAACTAAAAAAAATTCAAAAAATCATAGATTTTGGCTGACAACTAAGAAACATCAAGAGGATAAAGAATAGTGTGTGTTAGAAGTAGTTGAGAAATATACACCAAGTGTGGGTTAGTACTAAAAGGAGGAGAATTCACCATTTGTTGTGGAATATTGACTCACCTGATGGGTTTTTCCTTAGGGTTTTAACTAGGTGGATGATGGAGTGGCCAGTGTAATATAAAAGATCCCAACCTCACAAAAGTTTAATGTGGGACACACGAATTGGATTTCCCACTACAACATGTTATGTTACACTAAATGGATGCATGAATGGATGAATTTCATACCTTATAGGAATTAGATATCTAAGATTACATTCCAAAATAATTATACCTTTTCATGAATAGGAATGATTGGGAAAAGACACCATATATATAGTACCTATGCTTTGCGCCGTGTGAACCCCTTTATGCCGAAAATACCTCATGGTTAGAATTTTTTTCTAGATATTACAAATAAAATTCTAAGGGAAAAGGACTATGATCATTGTGAGCTATAAATTTAAAATAATATATTCCTATTATATTTCAAAATTTGGGGAGTTGTGCAGTGTTCATGTTATCACTCTATATGAATTAATAATTTTAAGTGTTCCACTTTATAACACTTGGGGATATGCTATAATAGGCACCAAACTATTTAAACCAAGATATATAAATTTAGAATGTGATCTAGATTCTAAAAAACATAATAAGACAAGGGTTAATGGAGAATAAGGGAACTTAGAGTTGCGATTTTCATGGGTGATTGAGGAAGTTTTTGTAGATAATTTTATGTTTTATTCTTGCTCAATAGATTGAGATTGATTCTTAAATAGTTGGGATGTTTTACTATTTCATTTATAATATTATTTTATAACTATTCTATGATCATGAGTCATCCATATCATGATTCCAATATTTCACTCATGATGAACAATCAATTCCCTAGTTTTGAGTAGTTAGTTAAGGGATTGTGGATTATTAGTAGGAGGACTACTACTTTAATTGGAATTATTATTTTAAATTATTAGTTTCTCAAAAAAAGGTTATTATTACATTGAGATTGTTTATATATTATCCTATAAACACTAATTTAGAGTGATGATTATTAGTAGAAGAACCCCAATGCGGCAGAGGGTATTGGAGGAGTGTGAGCCTACTTTACTCTTCCTTTTTTTCCATGGGGTTTAATTCAATGTACCTAGTATTATAATATTACTTGGACACATGGGATAAAAACAAATTTGGTTGTTCTAGTAATCACTGACCAAGTGATATAGTTATACTAAGAAGTTATATAATTGGTTTTCATTGTGATTTACAAGATGAATTTTTTATAACACTTATAAATACATCCTCTAAAACTGATCCTCCAACTTCAATCTCTATTACAGGTTTTGTTAACCTATAGTCATTCTTAATTGGTAACCTTTGTCACTACAATCCATTTTTCACATTGGTAATTCCTTTGTGTTTTAATTATATTCATCCATTGAAATATCAATTTATAATGGTTATCTAGGATAGTTTCCATCATATTTCAAGTTTTTCGACCTTATGAATCTATATTCATTTACTATGCCTTCATAGTTTTAGTGATTAGAGGATTGTTTTCTTCTATTTGAATATTTTACTAAAACCACTAGGAATCGATGACCCCCATTAGAACATAATGTTTTTAGTATAATTGCTAAGGATGATGATAGAAATGTTCTCAAGACCTACTAATAATTTATTATTTCTCTATATTCTTATCGATTTCAATACTTACTTTTTTTTCATTACCATGTGCATGAGTATTCTTGTATATATTCCAAAAAATTTATTTTTTATGAGACACACATCTCACACAAGATCAAGAGTGTGGATTTTTAAGAGCCCCTTCAATTCCATATAGAGATTGAACGCTTTAATTCTTATATTTGGAGAGTACTGATGGAGAAATACGAAGGAAACTGATAGGACTATAATGAAATGGAATGCCATATTAGAGAAGGATAACCAACATAATGTAAAAGTATATTGATGGGCTATGGAATTATATTTGTTGATAGAGTAGAACCTTAAATTATGAGATAGCCAATTAAAACCAATAATTTTGGGCTGAAGACACGTGTCCTATTGATGGGTCAGAATTTTGAACAGTTTAGAGGCTTACAACAAGATGATACTCATAGAAATATTTAAAATTTTATATATATATATGATACATTTACAAAAAATGATTCTTGGATGATTCCTTATTCCTTTGAGCATTCTTATTATTAGATTAAGGGTGTGGTAAAGAGTTGTTTTTTTTTCATATATCTGACATCCCAATATTTCATGGTATGTTATATTCCATATATTGTGTTTCACGAAACACTGAATTTTCTTGCGTAACACACAAGATTGAGTTTCTGTGAAACAACACTTTACTGTTAAAATTATTTAAATGATATATTTATAACTTATCCTTTAAATATAGAGATATAAATTGAAATAGATAAATTTTAAATTTTATTTATAATGTCTTCAAATAAATAAATCATATTTATAATGAAATTTATAAGTATTGGTAAAATATTTATATGTTTAGAAATACTATTTTCTTAAGGGAGCTACTTTTTATGTCTTTTTGTGAAAAATAATAAAATTAATTTTAGAGAATAATATAAATTTAATTTGGTAAAATATACTTAATTTTTTATTTCATAATATAAAAATTATCTTACGGTGAATTTTTGGTATTTTTCTGAAAACGTTCAATTGATGATGAATAGTGAAAAACACTACATTATTATTAAAAAACAACTTTTCCTTTTAAACTATTTTTTTACATAAAATTAATTTTAATGTAAAAATAGATAAATAATATATATTTTAAAAAAAATTTGGTCATTATAATCATTTTAATAATATAGTTAGATATATAAATTCATTAAACCTTTTTAACGTGTTTTTACCCACCTTCTAGCCACATTTGCAGATTAACATTAAATACAATTTTACAAATTATGGGAATTGAATATAGAAAAATGGACTTAAATGGTTGTAAAAATTATAAAAATGTGGTCTAATATGATCCAAATAATTTTGGGTGAATAGTAACTTTTGATTTTTATTTACCACAGTTAAAGCTAAATAGGCTAATTAAAGATAAAAATAATATTATACTAAAATAAAATTTCCCTAAATCGTGCCCTAATTTCATTGGATAATTAATTTTCGACCAAAATAAAACTTAGTTCATAAATAATATCCCTTTTAAACAACTTGTGTCAGATTAGGACATTTATTATATTTTTTTTAAAGAAGAGTTAAAATGTCATATTCAAATTTTAATAACTAATTTATTTTCAATATGAGTTTATATATGAGATTTGGTTGACTATAAATTTTATTTTAAAAGATAATAAATTTATCTATGTCATGATAATTGTTTTATAATTTTTAGTTATTAAATACATAAATTAAATGGTGACACAATAATGATGCAATAATTGTTTAATTAATTGATATACCAAATAAATGACATAATTTTTTTTTAAAATAGATATAACGTGACCTAATTAATATCATAAAATATTTTTATAGACAACTTAGACATGTTATTAACATATTTGAATTATTGATTCGAAGTTATCATATTTCTTTGATATTTTTAAAAATGAAATTATTGAATAGTATTAAAATGGACATAAATGATATTTTAAAATAAATATTATCCTATTAAATGATATAAAAGTAATAAAAATTTAATGTTCAAAAAAATAGATTTTATAATGTGATATATGTCATAAATTATGCAATTGGAGTTCCGTTTACATTTTATACTAACTATATTAACCCTATAGTGTAAAACTAAAAGAAGACACTTTAAGAGTGAAACTGTTTAACTAAGGATTAAATCCAATGGATAATGTTAAAATTATAACCTAAACATGTATAAAATTCTTTTTTTCATTATATTTATACCCATAAACATATTATACTCAAAATAAATCACTTTGGAGCTATTTGAATCGAACAAAATTTATAATAAATTGATATTTTAAGAGTTTCCTAATGTGGACCTCCCCTCTCCTATAAAAGATAAATTCTCTTTCCCATTAATTAACAACTCCAAATCCCTTTGGATTGGAAAAAACCTACTCTTTTCCTATCCCAAATTCCCTCACTACATCCTAGAAGCCCTACTTTGGGAATAAAGATAACCTATGATGTCATTTTGTGCAAATCAAAAAGAGACACTCAAAGAAGTGGTAATCGTTTTATTAACTCTCTCAATGTTATTTTATTATTCTACTTCCACTTCATATATTGTTTCCATAATAATATAATAACTCCAGTACCATATACATTCTTATATGTTATAATGATTATGGTACAACAATATTTCTATTTTTACCCATTCTATGAAAAATAATATCACCATATGTGCGTACGTATGACTTACCGTCTCCACACCGTAGTTTAAACCATTTTTCATCTATAAATTATTTCAAGAGGTATAAAAATGAATATAAAGGAATTAAATAATAATTATAACATGATATTGTTTCTGTAAAATTTATATTTCATCCAATTACATACCATTTAACCATTAATGAATAGATACCACCGCTCTTGCATATGTACGGCTTACCGTCTCCACGACGCTAGGAGATTCATCTTCTACATTCACCATTCAAGAATGATTATAAAAATCTATATTATGAATAAGAATTAAATACATGTCATAATAGTTATACTCTCTCTATATATATATATACTTAGGTAAATATATTTCATTCACTTACTTCCATTCAATATGATAAGAAAACAGAAACATCGTTCACGCGTACATACAACCTACCGTCTCCATGAACGGTGTATTTTATTTCATATATATTTCTATTATGTATATTTATATTCTGAATATATATGATATATAAATCATGTTATCCATTCTATAATAAATTTAATCGTGATCTAAGTAATATGATCACGAATAAAAAGTCAAAACACATAGGATAAAGAAATTGATTATTGCCCGAAATGTTTCTTTAACATAGAAATTATTAAACAATGGGTAATATAAAGTCATAAATGAATCATATATTGTATCATAAATTTTATTATGATTATGGATGAAGATAATAATATTTTTAAAACCATTATATATGAGTTTCCATCACATACAGAGAGTATGAAACCTATGGTAAGGGAATTCCATCTCACTTTTAATTTTCGTGACTTATAAGCCATGTTCACCATCTATTTCTTACGTGTTGTGTATATACATTCCACATAATGTTTGATACCATGAATTAATATATTTTTATGGTACTTGAATATTCATTTAACGATATTTGGTTTATTATTTAAATGTTCAATGTGGTATGTGATGCTTTGAATGTTTAAAGAATTAATAATTTCTCCATATATATATTTTTGATATTATCAGACATATTTATTTATATGTATAAAAAGAAATATAAAGAAAAATTTACATATATTTTTATGTTTATTCAAATGTTTTCAAAAATAAATATTATTTGGTTTTTATGAAAGGGATAATTTCACGACATCATTATTATTTGAGGTTGTTTATATGTAAGTATATACCGGGGCATCTTTATCATCCATGCCCTTATTTCTTAATTTTTTTTAAAATATTATCAGCATTTATTTCAAATAATTTCTACCCATGTTTGACTCTTTATAAATATTTCTAATGGAATGTTTATATAATTTTTCCAAATTTTTTTCTTTATGACATTTTCAAAAAAATATGGGAAAAATGTTTTTTAACTTATAAATAGTGTACGACTATTTATGTCGTCATGATGCCTTAACATTTTGAATCTTCCCCTAAAATATTACAAGGATAGTTTAAAAAATAAATATTTTATTTTATAATTTCATGTAATTTAAAAGATTTTTGAGAAAAAATTATATATCTCTCAATGTGGTTTAATAATTTTTATAGATTATTTTCATCTATGTCAACATAATTGTTGGATTTTAAGATTAATTGAGACTGATTTATTGTGATACAATCTTCTATATTGTGTTATAGGGTTTTTGATATGTTTGACTATGGATGTGCTATTTTAATATTATTCATGGTGTATAGTTAATGTATTATCATTTCATATGCCAGCATTAATAAAAATGTTTATGTTATGTTTCAACTTTTTTATATGAGGAATGTACTGAATTAGTAAGGATGGTTGCAGCCTTCTATAACCACCCAATGCATTGGTAGATCTCATGATAAGAACTAAACATGGTGTTAGTCCGTGCCTTGACCATTTATTTTCAAATATTGATTTGGTTGAGGCCTTAATCATTAATTCTCAGATGTCTTGGTCGAGACATCGATGATATGTTTCAGATGTCTGAAATTATGCATTCCATCATTATGAGATTAGTTTTTGATGTTATATGTGATTATTAGACTAGTATAATTCCAATTTTTTTGGTCAAATGGTGTTATTTGATTTATTCCTTCTATATTATAGAGAAGGTAATGTTTAACGAGCTTTTTTTCAGTTTTACATCTTTTCTTAAATGTTTATTCTTATTTATGAAAGCATTTACTGTATTGTTTAACCTTACCGAGAATAAATTATCACCTCTTTCTTATGTTTTATTTTTACTAGATTAAAATATTTGTATTATGATTAATATGTTGGTTTAATCTAAGATAATAATGTAATTTTCAATGGATTATCTATGTTGTATTTTATGCTTTTAATTGTAATGTAAATTTCACATATGTAATCTATTTTCCAAGACTACTATACAGATTTTTCCTTCATGAATTGATTCATTCTAATCCTGTAAATAAATTAAAATAATGCACTAACTCTGGGTAACTGGGGTTGGAGTGTTACAGTTGGTATCAATGGATGTTTAGCAGCAACCTTAGAAAATAAATTTAGAAGGCTTTGTTTAATGATCATAACCTTGTGATAGACAGTCAAAATAATTATGGAAGAAAATACTAGAATTTTGGTTAAATATAAATTATGGGGATTTTACAAGAAATAAATCCCTCTATAGATACTACAAGTGGATGTGGTTCTGAAATAGATTCACTTAAGGGTAACAATTCCAACAAGGTATTCTGGGCCAGACTCAGGGTAACCTAGTATAGAACAATGGGTCTTACTGCACACCTCATTGGAAAATATCATGGGATATTCTTAGGATAACTCACATTTTCATTAAAACCCATTATGAATGATTTATGAGTAAATATGTCCCTGAATAATCCATTTTTATGATTAAAGATTAGATATACATAAATAATTCAATTTATGTTAAGTATTTTAGTAGTTTAGAATTATGAAATATGATTTATAACCTAATATAGTGTATACCAATGTTTAGAAATGGAACTTAGTGAAAGTAATGAAAACCATATCAATGCATGTAATCCGTGAAAGGATTCCCCTCCTATTCAAGATAATTATAGTGGAGAATGAGATACAACTTGTGCATGAAAACTTATAACTATACTGGGACAACTGAATTAAGTTATGAATAATAACTTTACCTATATGGAGCACCATGATCCATAATGCAATTGATCAATGTTAGAACACTTCATGAGAGAAAAACCACTGGCATTCAATGGGACTAGAAATAAATTTATAGGTGAAAATGGGTAAGTTCCTTAGAGAAAATAATTCTTGGTTTGGGATGTAATGAAAGGGAAAAAGTTTTCATGTTAGTTTACCATCTTTCAGGAGATTCAAATCAATGGTGGTCATTAATTCAAAATACAAATGAAGATGAAGAAGTAGAAAATATAAAATAGACACAGTTTAAAGAACTTTTCTTTGAAAAATACTTTCATAAAGAACAACAAGTTGATGTGGAAAATCAATTTCTGAGTTTGAGGGAAAAGGGGGATGAGAATTTCGGAATGTATGTGGAAGGATTTAAAAGCTTTTCAAGGCATGATATAGACTAAATAAGTATCCCATGAAGTAATATTCATTGATTATTTGATGGGTTAAAAAAATTATTACTATGGGCACTAGTCTCACAATATTTATCACCACAAGATGATATAGTTTCATGTGATGTCAAGATGAAAAATAAATTTTCTATGTCTTATGATTTTATTTTAAAGTAGGAGAAGAAGAGAACATTTGATCAAGAGATAGATAATGGGGAGAAGGGAAAGAATAATTTTCCCACATGAGAAAATTGTGGATGGAAACACCATTTTTCTTGATTTAAAGGATAAATATTTTGTTTGAAGTGTTGTGACAAATTCCATTATGCTTAGGATTTTAAGGTTGAGAAAGAATCTACAAATGTGTAATTCTATAATTGTAAAGAGATGGGAAATTATAAAAATTATATTCCAAAGTTTCACAGAAAAATACCTCAGAAGAAGAAAATGGATCAAGGTCAAGATTATGATATTAGTATAGTTGAAGTGGAATAGTAATTGTATTTATGTTTTGGGATTCAAGAATTATGTAATTATATTTGGGTTATAAAAATAATGTGATATATAATGATTATAATGCAGTACCTTTTCATTAAATACTTTGATGCATGAAAATATTGATTAATGTTTTCAAAGGTGATAAAATATTTATCAAGTGACAATAAGAGATACATTAAATTTTTTGGGGAATATAATGTTAAGATTGATTTAAGACATTTAGAGACTTTTTGTATAGTGAATTTGGATGGATGTATTTTGGTCGAGTCTTATGGTCTGAATAGAGTAAGTTGAAAACTTGATATTATTGTTTGTGGATAAAGTATGATTTATTGGATACTTTGGAATTCCCTTTTTGTTTTTAATAAATTTTTATATGATAAAAGAAATAATTGAAGGCCTTATGATTTATCAAAATTTCTTCAAGCATGGAAAATACATTTTGAGCATTCATTTCCAGGTGTACGGAATGAATTGAAAATACATCAAAGAACAGAAAAAAGAATGAGATTAAGATTATGACATGGAAATAAATCAATTAGGTGATTTTATAAATAGTAAAATAATACTTAAACTCTAGGGAAAGGATCTTCAAAACAAAAATTCTATCATATTCATTTTTCTGTTGAATCAAATTGTCCCTTATATCCTAAAATATTTTTAGTTTTGTGATTGTAAACTATCTCATCATCATGTTCTCTATCACTCTCCACCAGAACTTGATTGTCACATTTTCATTCATATCCATGTTTTCCTAAATGAAACCTCATTATGTGATATCTCTGGTAACATTTGTACTTACATTTATTTAGTTTATAAATGAGGTCTCATTAATCCCTTTACGATGTGGGATTTCAGTAAAGATATTTTGAAAGGTCCAACCCATATAATCTGATTTTGACTTTAAATTGGGAAGATGCAATTTATTGACATAGAGGAGAATGTAACACCCCAATATTTGATGGTATGTTATCTTAAATATCTTTTTTTTGACACAACACTGACTTGTATTGCGTAACACACAAGATTGAGTTTCTACAAAACAACACTTTTGTGTTAAAATTACTTAAATGATATATTTCGAACTTTTCTTTCAAATAATGTCATGTACCTAGTAAAAAATAATTTTTAAATGTTATTTATAATGTTTTCACACAAATCAAAAATATTTATAATTAAATGTGTATGTTTTGGTAAAATAGTTATATGTTTAGAAATACTATTTTCTTAATGGAACTACTTTTTATGTCTTTTTTTGAATAATAATAAAATAAATTCTAGAAACTTATATAAATATAATCTGGTAAAATAGACTTAATTTTTAATTTTATAATATCAAAATAATATAAGGGTGAGTTTTTTTATTTTTATGAAAACATAAATTTTTTGATGAATAGTGAAAATCAGGAAATTATTTTAAAAACAGAATTTTTCATTTAAATAATTATTTTACTTTTAGTTGATTTTAATGTAAATATACATAAATAATAAATATGTTAACCCAATGTGTTCATTGGAATTATTTTTATAGTGTAATTAGATAAAAATTTGATTGAACTTTATTACCATCTTTTTTACTTGCCTTTAGCCTCATTTGCAGATTAGAATTAAACATAATTTTACCTATTTTGTAAATTGAATTTCAAAAAATGGATATACATTGTGGTAATAAGTATGAAAGAATGTGGTCTAACAAGATCAAAATAATTTTTGATGAATAATAACTTTTGAATTTTATTTACCACTATTAAAGTTAAATAGGGTAATTAAAGCTAAAAATAAAATTATAAAAATACAAATTAACGTATCTATTGTCCTCATTTTATTGGATAAGAATTTTTTTACCCAAATAAACATTAGTTCAGAAACATGTTCCTTTTTATGCCACTTTTTTCAGATTAGAACATTTATTATATTTTATTTAAAGAAGAGTTAAAAATGTCATATTCAAATTTTAATAACTATTATATTTTTAATAATATGTTATATAAGTGATATGGTTGACTATTAATAGTTTTTAAAAATATAATAAATTTATTTAAATCATTATAATTTATTTATAATATTTATAGATTAAATAATTAAATTAAATGGTGACACAATGATGATGTCGAAATAGTTTAATTAATTGAAATATCAAATAAATGGAATGAAAAATATTAAAATAAATATAATGTAGCCTAATTAAATACATACAATAATTTTATTGATAAATTTGACATGTTATTGAAATATTAAAACTATTGGTTCATAATTATCATGTGGTTTCATATTTTTAAAAATGAAAATATGGAAGAGTATTTAAATTTACATGAATGATATTTAAAAAAAATAAAATTTTAATAAATGATATAAAATGCATAAAAATATAAGGTTAATTTTAAGGACCTAAAAACTTATCTAAGGGAAGAAAATACTCCCACAATCACTTTGGTGAAGGAATCAAGCATTCTTGCAAGTCTAGTAAAGAGAATGGACTCAAATTGAGTTGCAAATTTTGGAAGAAACTTGAAAGAATAGGATTTCTCAAATAGTTTTAAGTGACTAGAATACCATCATAGGGAAGGGTTAACTGACAACATGAACTGAAAATCACCAGTATGCAGAATGATCCATGAGGCGTTGGCCCAAGGAGTGATGGCCAACGAACCCTGGTGCCCGTGAACCACATCACTGGCTGAATCAAGCACGCGAAGGAAATCCCCATACTGTCTCGCGAACTCAGTAGTTCACATATGAATAAAATTTCAAAGTTTATATGAACCATGACTTATGAACCGTGGCCTTCGCAAACCCTGGTAGACCAAGTCTTCCACAGATCGATATATCTCTTCATGGGATTCTGTAAATGGTGCCGCAAGCCCATAGATACAATTTCCCCAATTCCATATAAAAGGAGAAAAGAATGAATTCAGAAAGGGTGGATGAAGAAACATGGAGAAGACCCTAGAGGTTGAAAGTAAGAATTCATAGAGGATTTTGGCTTCACATTCGAATCATTAGGGAAGCTCGAATTGAAAACCAGGTTTCCACAGGTATAACGAGACACAAATCATAAAACAAAGGAACATAATAATAATGGGAGAACCATGAACCAATTGGTGAAATCGTGAACCAAATATTTCTCTTGTATCAACACCCCAGAAATGATAATTTCTAGGACCCTCCATCGATATGGTGTTCCGTATTGTGTATCGCTATATTGATTTAACCTAACCATGCGTACTGTATCAGTACGTGGATAGAACCTGAAGCAGCGTGGCAGACAACATCCAGGAATGTGTACCTTTGTGGTGTAGGATGGTCTATGCCCAAGCCCACATACTACATTGGTACACAGACGAACCTCTACTAACATACCACTATGCTATACAGAGCTCCCCCATCCCATATAAGAAAACAATTCTCAAAATGGGGCATCATCAGGTGTTCTTACATCCGACTTCAATATCTCCCATCTATTACTGTCTAGTCCTTCATAACCCTTTCGCAAACTAGTCCCTCAGCATTAGGCCGATGCCTCCTCCAAAACCACAGGATGCATATGATTAGATCATCACGTGCATCAGCCTGCCCCGTTGAGTCTACAATCCCACGGTAAGTGGAGTCACAAAGGCTCAACATTCAACGGTTTGGACTCGAGGGATGTTTATAAGTCTACATTCCCATGGTAACCTTGAGTCCAACCTTGGGATGATGACATAAACCTACCCACTCTAGTGATTAAGGTTGATCACATGTTTTTTCCATTCAATGTGGAATAGTGATAAGTTGAAGGAATCGTGTTTTCTCCTCCTTTCGATGAGAGGCAACATTCCTCCATTTTCCCAAGACACTTTATTAGGGCACACCCACCAAGGTAAGTCCCTAATGTTCCAAGGTTCGATCTTCATGACCTCCAATGTCATCCCACATTAAAGGGTTCATTTCTCTGCACCCTATTCCATGGTAACCCTGACCACTTCCGCTGTAGTCCCACCCTCTCCCATCAACTGGAGAGGAGGTTTATTGTTGTTCGGATCTCTCACATACTCTTGTATATCACATTGAGTTTGAGTCATGTGGGCTTAAATAACTGTGATTATCCCATTTTCCATGAATAATACCCTGATTGAACTAAGATAACTCTGTTTCTGAGTCAAACCAGGATACATAGGATGCCTGCTTGAAGGCCTGATCTCAAAAGGGGTGCCCTTCCAAAATGGGCCACCCAACTAAGTCCCCTTAAATGGGAATATACCATGAATAAGCCATATGTTTTCCAAAAAAACATGGGTTCTAATTCCTATCCTGAGGATATATACTAAGCCCATATTATGGGTATAATCCCAACATCAATTCACCTTCTATCCCATTGGAGGATAATAAAATCCAGAGCGCCTTACTGCATGGCAAATGTTAGTATTGCCTCCATAGCATAAAATCCATGTATTCCTATGATTATCCTGAAAACTAGGGGTATCCCATGGACACACTCTTCGGGATAGAATAGAAGATTCCCGAACATATGAACATGACATATATCTATAAGAGATTCCAGGAATAGGCATTAATCCTACCCCAAAGGGGCGTGGTGAGCCCGAATTACCATCCCGTTGACTAATGGAGTCCACAAGTGTCGTTTTCCAAATCATTATTGTAACACCCCAAGCTTCCACAGTATGTTTCTCTTTGAATAATACAATAGCGTGTGTTGTAAACAAATTTGGGTTCTAACACACCACAACCAATCAAAATAGCAGTTATGAATAGTAATACCCACTTTTTAAAAATTTATATGTTTTATCATTCAAATTGGACAATATTTTTGGCTTCAGAATATCAAAATTAGCTTAGGGTTAATTTATGATATTTTTTTGCAAACATTCAATTTTTGATGAATAGTGAAAAACACTGAGTTATAGTTTAAAACTGAATTTTTATTTAAATAATTATATATTTTATTTAAATTTATTTTTGGTCAAAGTAGATACATAATACCTATATAAGTTTAATGTAATTCATTGGAGTTAGTTTATAATAATTATATATATATATAATGTTTATTGAACATTTTACATTCTTTTACCCTCCTCCTAGGAGCATTTGAAAATTTATATAAAACATAATTTTACTGCTTCTGTGAGTTGAATTTTGAAAATCAAAGAGACACAGTTGATATCAATAAGTAAAATGTGGTTCAATGAGATGAAAATAATTTTTGGTGAATAGTAACATTTGACTTTTATTTACCATTGTTAAAAGTAAATTGGGTAATGAAAGGTAAAAATGATATTAATATTACCCTAACACATATCCTAATTCAATTGGATAAGTGTAATTCTACCAAAATAAAACTTATTAATAAAATATGATCCTTTATGTCGACTAGGATTAGATTAGGATATTAATTATTATTTTATTTAAAAAGGAGTTAAAATTAATGTTTAATAACTAAAATATTATTAATATAGGGTTATACATAATATTAATTCGACTATAAATATTAATTAGAAAGATAAAATGATTTAATGCATAATGGTATTTTATTTATAATTTTTAGACATTATATAATTAAATTTATTTATGAAACAATGATGATGTAGTAAATATTGTATTAATGGAAGATTAAAATAATTGATATTATAAATATCCAAATAAATGTAATTTGAGACTTTTTATAAATTCCACTAATTTTGTAGGTTAATATGACATGTAATGGTTTGTTAGATGAATTTTTTTCTAAGTAATAATGCTGTTATGAGTTTAGAAAAAACAAAATACCAAATAGTGTCAAAATTGACAAAAAAGTGTTTTTAAAACAATTATTATATTATTAATTGATATTATATTCCTAAAAATCTAATGTTTTGCCAAAGGCCATAAATAATAGTATATATTTCATTAATGAACCACTTTAGGTTCTCATTGAAGTTTATAGTATGTTTATTAACCATATAATATAAAAATTCGAAGAGACATGGTAAATGTCAAAATATTTAACTAAGAATTAAACCTAAAAGATAATGTTAATATAGTGACCCAAACTTTTCTAAAACCTATTGGTTGAGTGGTTTTTGACCCATCCCCACCTTATATTTTATACAATTCATTTTTGAGCCATTATAAATAGAAAATGATTTTATTATAAAATTATATTTCTAGCTTTTCCTAAGGTTCCCCTCACCCCTCTTATAAAAGTGAACTCCCCTTCCCTAAAATTCACATCTTCAATGCCTTTTGGATCAGCCAAACCCTTCCTGGATACCCTCTCAACTATCCAGCCTTCATCCTAGAGGCCTTACATTAGTTATAAAGCCAATACATGAAGCCCATTTGATCAAATAAAAAGGAATAACTTGAAGAAGAGGTAAATATTTCATCACCACTTTCAGTTTCATTTCTTCTTCAACTATGTGCGTACGTACAACTTACCGTCTCCACATCCTGGTGTAATTTTTATTTAAAACATTATAATTTGGATGGGTATAATAATGATGTGTAATTGATGAAAATAATAAATATAACATGATAATTATTCTGTATATATGATATACCATACAATTATATAGTATTTTAACATCAAAAGAATGATATTGTCCCTCGTACGTACGTACGGATTACCGTCTCCACGAACGCAATGAGATTCATTCCCCATCGTATCCATTCAAGACTAATTTTCATTTGATGAAAACAATAATGTTTAAAGGCTTAATATCATTCTGAATATGAATAAGATACATCATATCCATAACAAACATTACTACGTAACAAAGCATACAAAAGAAAAACGAACCAGTTAACACCCAAAACGATGATAATACTAAGATATTATTAACAAATAAATATTAAAAGATCATATATAATATCATATTAATGTTTAAAATTATTTCATAATTTAATAACAATTATTTCACTATTGTATAGGAGGATAACCGACCCTCGAACAAGGAAAAGTACATAGTAAGGGTTAATTTCACAGTCTCTTTGTTATCTGAGGTTGTTTTTATGTAAGTATGTACTGGGTCCTCTTTAACATCCACATCCATGTTTTGTAAAAATTTATTCCAAAAACATTTTTACAATTTACTAGAATATGGGTGAAATCCATTTATACCCTTGTTTTCCTTTTTATAAAATTGTTTGAAAGGAATCTTTATGTCATTTTCCAAACAATGTACCTTATGACCTTTTAGAAAAAATTAAGGTAAGAATGTTTTCTTAACTTATATGGTGGGTGTGGCTATTTTACGCCGTTATAACATCGCCGAATCTTCCCTTACAATCTTATAAGAATATTTTAAAAATAAATGTTTTCTTAAATTATTTCAAAATATAAAGAGTTATTTCTCTAAAAAAAGTTTTTATTTCATCTATGTCAACATCCTTTGATGGATTTTAAGCTTATTTGAAGTTGATTTATTATGATACCAAACATCCATATTGTAATGAAGGTTTTGTGATATATTTGACTGTGGATGTGTTATTTTTACACCATTTATGGTTTATGGATAATGTATTGACATTTTGTATTCTTGTTTTAATATGAATGTTTATGTTATGTTTAAAACTTTTCATATGAGTAATGAATTAGACTTAGTATGTGACGAGTGGTGCCCACTATAGCTCCTCGATGAATCGGTAGGTCTCATGAAACAAACTAATGTCTTGGCATAAGGAATTGAAAAAATCTTATTTGTAGTCTTGGCACAAGGACTTGACTATGTGGTTATGAAGTCTGGTATTATGCATTCCATCATTATGAAAGTGGCTATTGATATTTCATGTGATTATTCGACTAGTAGAATAATCATTTGAGTAAGTAAATGGAATTATTTTGATTTATATTTTACATACTATGATGATGTTTATGTTGAAAATTCTTTTTTAGTTTTATACATTTCTTTAAATGTTTATTCTTATTTATGAAAGTTTCAGCTATTTTGTTGTCCTTGCTGAGCATCTGAGATCACCTATTTCTATGTTTTATTTTTTCCCAGGATGTGAACAAATATATTATGACTGACCATTAGGGATATTCAATGGGATCTCAGTGTTGTATATTGACACAATATTGTTGTACTTTTCCATTTTATGATGCAACTTCAACCTTTTGAATGTATCTAGTATTTCGAAGGCTACTAAACTAACCGGTCTTTCGAGATATGATCTTCTGTGATCATGAAAATGATACGTCATAATGCCCCGACATTGGGTAACTGGGGTCAGGGTGTTACAGTTGGTTTTAGAGGAAGTTTAGTACAAACCTTGGAAACTAGATTTAGATAAACTCTTATTAGATAACATATCCCTAAGATAGTCTTTGAGGATTAGTATAGAAGAAATTCCTAGAATTTTGGTATTGTAGAGATTTTGTTAGTTTTCTAAGAAATACATCCCTGTATGGATACGAGCAGGTATAGGTGGCTTTGGAACATGTGTACTTAGGGGTAAAACCTGAAAACACCGCTTTGAGCTAGACTCGAACAAGAACTGGTGCACAACCACATGCTTTGCTTTACTCTTGGTTACGATACTCCTAGGGGATATGCTTAGGATATTTCTAATTTTCCTTACAAACCACTATGAAGGGTTTATGAGTATATATACTTCCTCAATGAAAACATTTTTATGATTATGGATTATGTCCATAAATAGTTCGATTTATGTTAATTGTTTTACATGTTTGGATTTATGTATTGTGATTTATAAACTAATCTAGTTTATACCTTTGTTTTGAAATGGCACCTAGTGGAAGGAATGGATACTATATCAATGCATGCACTCCATGTAGGGATTTCCCTCATGCTCAAGATAATTATAATGGAGCTAGTGATTCAACTGGTCCTAATCAGATAATCACTATATTAGGACAACTCACTCCGGTTATGAATAATAACCTTACCCGTCTAGAGCACCATGATCCACAATGTGGAGGATCAATGTTAGACTTCTTCATAATGAAACAACCACAAACATTCAATAGGGGTACAAATCTAGTAGTATCTGAGCAATGGATAAATTCTTTAGAGAAAATATTCCATGCCTTGGGGAGTAGCGAAATGGAAAAAGTTGTCATGGTAGTTTACCACCTCACTGGAGATTCCGATCAATGGTAGTCATTAATTCAAAACACAAAGGAAGATGATGAAGTATCAAATATGGAATGGAGGGAGTTTAAATAAATTTTCATATAAAAATACTTTCCTCATGACCATCGAGCAGATATAGAAAGACAATTTCAAAGTCTGAGGCAAAAGGAGGCTGATAATGTCGCAAAGAATGAATCTAACTTTACAAGGTTTGAGAGTCATGATGATGATTATATAGGTAAACCAAGAAGTAATATTGATCGTTTCTTTTATGGGTTAAAACCATTTATCCTTGAAGCATTAGTATCACAATTCTTCTCATCTTATGAAGATATTTTCTCATGTGCTATCAAGATAGAAAAAGAATTCTCTACATATTACGACTGTAAAGCAAAGAAAGAGAAGAAGAGATCTGCTGAACACTCTAGAAATAGAAATAAGTGGAAGAAGGGAAAAGTTAAATATCCATCCTACAGTAAATGTGGGAAGAAACACCCTGGTACTTTCTTGAAGGTAATGGGATTATGTTACAAGTGTCGTGAAAAATGCCACCAAGCTCGTGATTACAAGGAAAAGAAAGTGGCTGTCGATGTAGAATGATACAATTGTAGATAAAGGAGGCATTGTGCAAATGAATTTCTTAAGCATCAGGGGAAATTACCTTAGAAAAGTCCAATGGATCAAGGTCAAGCTTATTCTATCACTACTACTAAGGTTGATGTTCCGAAATACATGGTGGTAGGTAATTTAATGGTTTCCTCATGTTTACCAAATGATTTATTTGATTCTGGAACATTACATTGTTTCATATCTTCCCAGTTTTCTAAGAAAGTTAGATATTTCCAGTTTGATTTAACAAGGGAGTTGTCAGTCAAAAATCTTATGGGAATTATCATTTCAATAATGTTTTTTGAATCATTCTCCATTAGAGAATATAAATATTCTTTATCTACTGATCTCATCATCATACTCGTGATTGAATTTGATAAAATCCATGGTATGTATTGGATTTCAGACCACGATGCGAAAATTTATTATAAGAAGAAGGAGGTTACATTTTTTATAATGATAAGGAGTACCTTATCTTTAGAGCAGAAATGTCACCACCTAATTCTTATCTAGATCCACACCCAGTAGATCAACTAAATTCAATTATTAGGGAGGAAGAGAATGAAATAACTGTGGGTGAGGAAAGGAATGATCAAATAAAGTATTTACATATTGTGAAAGAATATGTTGATGTGTTTCTATAGGATTTACATGGACATCCTCCAGAATGAGAAATATAGTTTTCCATTAATTTAATTCATGGTTCAATGCCCATATCAAAGACCCCTTATATAATGGCCAGTGTGGAATTAGTGGAACTAAAGACACAACTAGAGGAACTATGTAATACATGATTTATTCTCCTTAGTGTTTCTCCATGGGGAGCCCCTATTTTTTTGTTATGAAGAAAGATGGATCTATGAGGTTTTGCATCAACTACAAGGAGATAAATTTTATTACAATAAAAAACAAGTATCCCCTAGATCGCATTAATGATTTATTTGACCAACATCGTGTAGCTCAATACTTTTCAAAGATTGACATTCAATCTAGATATCATCAGTTGTGTGTGAAGAAGGAAGACATTCCGAAAACAGTATTTCGAACCAGGTATGGGAATTATGAGTTTACAGTAATGCCTTTTGGATTGAATAATGCACCAGTTGTCTTCATGGATCTAATGAATAGAGTTTTCAAGGAATATCTTGATGACTTTGTAGTGGTATTTAATTATTATGCCTTGGAATACTCGAAAATCTACAAAGATCATGAAAATCACTTGGGCATTATCATGAAGACTCTTAGAAGAAATGAATTATATGGGAAGTTTAGTAAATGAAAATTCTGTATTCAAGAGATTTCTTTTCTTGACCATATTTTCTCTAAGGATGGAATATATATTGATTCTACAAAGGCCAAGGAAATCCAAGAATGTCCAGCACCAATGAGTATAACTGAGGTACTCAGTTTTATTGGTTTAGGTGGTTATTATCAGCGTTTCATCTAGAATTTTTCCTTGTTGGCTAACCCAATAACATAGCTCACACGAAAGGGGTGAAATTTGTTTAGACAAAAGATTGTGATGAATGTTTTGAATAATTGAAGAGAATATTAGTCAATGATCCTATCTTGATCTTGAGTTAGTAGCTATAATATTTTCTTGGAGGATTTGGAAACACTATCTCTATGGTGAAAAATGTGAGATTTATACTGATCACAAGAGTTTGAAGTATATTTTCTCTCAAAAGGAACTCAACATGAGGAAAAGGAAATGGCTTGAACTACTCAAGGATTATGATTTCATGATACACTTCCACCAGGGGAAGGAAAATAAGGTGTAAGATGCTTTGAGAAGAAAGGATAATGGAGTTTTGAATAATATGATAGTTGAAAGATATCATATTTTGATGGATCTAATAAAGATGGATATGAGAATAACCATGGAAAGTGAAAAATCAATACATTTTCAAATGGTTGCCAAACCAACTTTACTAGAAAGGATAATGAGTTCTCAAACCGATGATGAAGAGTTTCAAAAGAAGATTAATGCTATGAATCATTGGAGATTGAGTGACTTTGTGTATGAAGATGAAATTTTGAAATTTGAGAAGTGAATTTGTGTTCTTGATATACCAGATCTAAAAAGTGAATTTTTGGATGATTCTTATAGTTCCAATTTCACTATACAACTTGGGAGCACCAAAATGTATAGAGATTTTAAGGAACATTTTTGGTGGGATGTCATGAACATGGAGATTGCTGATTTTGTGTCATGATGTATGGTTTTTCAACAAGTGGAAGAGAGAAGGCAACAACCCAGAGGAGTCATGCAACCACTTCCCATACCTAAGTGGAAATGGGATAATATTACATTGAAATTTTTCATGGGACTACCAAAGACTCCAAGAAAGAATGATGCAATATGGTTCATTGTTGATCATCTTACCAAGTCAGTACATTTTCTTTCTATAAGAGAATATTTACCTTTCGAACGTCTAGAAAGACTATATATTAATGAAGTTGTGAGACTTCATGGAGTTCCCCAATCGATTATTTCTAATTGTGATCCCTGTTTTACATCAAGATTCTAGATAAGTCTTCATGAATCCCTGGATACTAAACATTGTTTGAGCATTTCCTAACACCCTCATAATGATGGAAAATCAGAAAAGACTATTAAAATATTAGAAGACATAATGAGATCTATCTCACTTGAATTTCAAGGTATGTGGGATAAATATTTACCTTTGGTATAATTTTCCTATAACAATAGCTTCCATTCAAGTATTCAGATGGCACCATATGAAGCATTGTACGGAAAGAGATGTTGCACACCAACATGATGGGATGGTATTGGTGAAAGAAAACTTATAGGCCCAGATATTCTTGAGGAAATGATGGAAAATGTGAAGGTAATCCAAACCTACATCAAATCAGCTCAAAGTAGGCAGAAGAGCTAAGCCGATAACCCAAGGAAGGATTTGGAATTTCAGGTAGGAGATCATGTTTTCTTGAAGGTATCTCCATGGAAGGGAATTATACGATTCGATAAGAAGTGTAAATTGAGTCCCAAGTACATCCGACCTTTTGAAATTCTAGAACAAATTTGGGTTGTAGCTTACCATTTGGAAATGCTGCCAAGTCTCTCTAAAGTTTACTATGTGTTCCACGAATCGTTGTTGAGAAGATACATGCCCGACCCAAAGCATGTACTCTCTTATGATGAATTAGAATTGGAACCCAATCTGTCTTATTGCGAAGTCCCTGTCAAGATTCTTGATACAAGAGTACAAGTGCTAAGAAACTGGACAATTCGTCTGGTAGAAGTTCTATGGAGAAACCATAAGATGCAAGAGGCAACGTGAGAACCCGAGGAACTTATGACGAAGAACCACCTGAGTCTTTTTTCACTACTCTTTTAGAAAATTTGAGGACGAAATTATTTGAAGTAGGGGAGAATGTAACACCCCAAGCTTCCACAGAACGATTCTATTTGAATAATACAATAGCATGTCTTGTATGCAACTTCATGTTCTAACACACTACAACCAATCAAAGAAGCCTTTATGAATAGTAATACCCACTTTTTGAAATTTAATAAATTTTATCATTCAAACTGGAGTTCATTTTTGGATTCGGAATATCTAAATAAGCTTAGCGTGAATTTTTGATATTTTTCATAAAATTTTCAATTTTTGATGAAAAGTGAAAAACAAAGAGTTATAGTTTAAAACCAAATTTTTTTAGATAATTATTTATTTTATTTATATTTAATTTTGGTCAAAATAGATATATAATACCTATATATGTTCAATATAATTCATTGGAGTTAGTTTATAATAATTTTAGATATATAGAAATTTTATTGAACTTTTTACAGTCTTTTACCCACCTCCTAGGAGCATTTGAAAATTTACATAAAACATAATTTTACCACCTCTTTGAGTTGAATTTCGAAAATCAAAAATACATGGTTGATATCAGTATGTAAAATTTGTTTCAATGAGATAAAAATAATTTTTGGTGAATAGTAACATTTGACTTTTATTTACCACGATTAAAAGTTAATAGGGTAGTTGAAGGTAAAAATGATATTATTATTACCCTAACACATAAAATAATTCTATTGGATAAGAGTAATTCAACCCAAAACAACCTTAGGAATAAAATATGATCCTTTAGGTCCACTTGGATTGGATTAGGACGTTTTTATTATTTTATTTAAAGAAGAGTTAAAAGAGTTAAAATCAATGTTTAATAACTAATTTTTTTAATATTGGGCTTCACATAAGATAAATTCGACTATAAATATTAATTAGAAAGATAAAACTATTTATTACATAATGGTATTTAATTTTTATTTTTTAGACCTTAAATAATTAAATTTATTTATAACACAATGATGATGCAGTAATTACTGTATTAATAAAATATTTAAATAATTGATATTATAAATATCCAAATAAATTGTAATTTGAGACTTTTTATGAATTCAACTAAATTTATAGGTCAATCTGATATGTTAGGGTTTGTTAGATGAAATTTTTTCGAAGTAATATCGCTGTTATGAATTTAGCAAAAAAAACACCAAATAGTGTCAAAATTGACATAAAAGAGTTTTTAAAACAAATATTATATTATTAATTGAAATTATATACTAAAAAATCTAATGTTCATCCAAAGTTCTTAAATAATATTATATATGTCATTAATTAACCACTTGTTGTTTTCTTGGATGTTTATAGTAAGTTTATAAACCATGTAATATAAAAATACAATGAGACATGGTAAATGTCAAACTATTTAATAAGAGTTAAATATAAAAGATAAATTTAATATTGGGACCCAATCCAATCTAAAACCTATTAGTTGAGTGGATTTCTACCCATACCCACCTTATCTTTTAAATAATTAATTTTGGATCCAATTGAAACTGAAAATGATTTTATTATAAAATAATATTTCTAGCTTTTCCTAAGGGGCCCCTCTCCCCTCTTATAAAAGGGAACTCTCCCATCCCTAAAATTCACATCTTCGAAGCCTTTTGGCTTAGCAAAAACCTGGAAAAATACCCTCTCAATTTTCCTTCCTTCATCCTAGAGGCATTCCTTTAGTCATAAAGCCAACCGAAGGAGCCCTTTTGATCAAATCAAAAGGAAGAACCCGAAGAAGAGGTAAATATTTCATCGACTCTTTCAAATTCCTTTCTTCTTCCACTTCCTCTTTATTTGTTGTTTCCATTATAAAATAATAACTCCAGTATTTTCAACATAATTTGATGTTATTATAAATATGGTATAACTGTATTCATTATTCTATCAATCCTTTGAATGACATGTCACCATACGTGCGTAAATATGGCTTACCGTCTCCACGTCGTGGTGTAATTGTTATTCAATGAATTATTATTTGGATGGGTATAATAATGATGCGTAATTGATGTAAAATAATAAATATAACATGATAATGAATATTTATATATGATATACCATCGAATTATATATTATTTTAATATCGAAAGAATGATATTTTTGCTCGTCCATACATACGGACTACCGTCTTCACGAATGTGATGAGATTCATTCCCCATCGTATCCATTCAAGACTAATTTTCATTAGATGATTAAAAATAATGTTTAAGGACTTAATATAATTATAAATATGAATAATATACATCCTATCCATAAATAACAATACTTAAGTAACAAATCAAATAAAGTAAAACGAATATGTTAACACCCGAAACGACGATAATACTAAGATATTATTAACCATGAAATTTTAAAAGAAAATATATGATATCATATTATTGTATACAATTATTTTATAATTTAATAGCAATTATTTCACCATTATACTAGAGGTTAACCTACCCTCGACCAAGGACAAGTAAAAGGTAAGGTTTAATTTCACAATCTCTTTATTATCTTAGGTAGTTTTTACGTAAGTATCTATTGCGAACTCTTTATCATCCATATCAATGTTTCTTAAAAATGTATTCCAAAAAATTTAAACTATTTACTAGACTATGGGTTAAATCCATTTATACCCTTGTTTGACTTGTTATAAAATGGGTTTAGAAGAATATTCTTGTCATTTTCCAAACATGGTACCTTCTGACCTTTTTGACAAAATTAAGGTAATCATGTTTTTTTATCTTATACGGTGGGTGTGGCTATTTTCCGCCATTATAACACAATAAAAGCTTCCCTTATAAGACTATAAGAATATTTTGACGATAAATTTGTTCTTAAATGATTTCAAAATAGAAATAGATATTTCTCTAAAAATGGTTTTAATTTCATCTATGTCAACATCATTTGATGGATTTGAAGCTTATTTTAAGTTGATTTGTTATGATACAAAAATTCCATATTGTATTGAATGGTTTGTGATATGTTTGACTTTGGATGTGTTATTTTTACACCATTCATATTTTATGGATAATGTATGGACATTTCGTATGATAGTTTTAATACGAATTTTTATGTTATATTTATACATTTTCATACGAGGAATGCATTGGACTTAGTAAGTGATGGGTGGAGCCTACTATAGCTCATCTATGCATCGATAGGTCTCATGAGAAAAACTAGTGTCTTGGCACATGTCCTTGAAAAAATCTTATTTTTAGTCTTGGAACAAAGCCTTGACTATGTGGTTATGAAGTCTGGCATTATGCATTCCATCATTTGGAAAGTGGATATTGATATTGCATGTGATTATTAGACTAGTAGAATATCCATGTGAGTAAGGAAATGGAATTATTTTGATTTATATTTTCCCTATTATGATGATTTTTATGTTGAAAAGGCTTTTGTTTTAGTTTTATACACTTCCTTAAATGTTTATGCTTATTAATGAAAGTTTCCGCTATATTGTTATTCTTAATGAGCATCTGAGCTCACCCCTTTCTATATATTTTATTTTTTCCCAGGATGTGAAGAAGTATATTATTACTGAGCTACAGTGATAGTTTATGGGACCTCAGTGTTGTCTATAGAAACATTGTTGTTGTAGTTTTCCATTTTATGATGTAATGTAATCCTTATGAATGTATCTAGTATTTCCAGGGCTACTAAACTGATCAGTATTTCAGGGCCTAATCTTCTATGATCATTCCAATGATACATAATAATGCACTGACTCTAGGTAACTGGGTTTGGGGCATTACAATCATCCATCGAGTGCCTGCAATTGGAAAGCAGGTCCATGAATCATGGATACTAGGGTCATTGGGTGTTTATGGCTCCATGGATAAACCCATTGCAAACCTTTTGAGGAAGTTATATCATAAGAGGACCGATTGGACAAGTACTTGACCACAAGAAATCACCCGTTGGGACCATTTGACTGTGGAACCTCCTTCATAATACAGAAGTTATAAAATAACCAGTCCATGAAAGGTCAATCCAATCCACTTTTAACAGATGATGGCGTGAATCGCATTGAAACAAAGATGGATGCATGAAAGATTCTATAATAACTTACAAATGGTTGTCACCCATTGGACCATTCTTTTCAATTTTCCCCACAATTGAACCCATGTTGCACTTTAAGGTGAAAAAATGGTGGACCCGACATGAATCCTTAACCATGGTGGAAGGTTTACCCCACTCAAGCCCCCTCACCTCGCAAAAAAAGCGAGGGGGGGGGGGGGGGCAGGAGGCCAAGATGAATTGTCAAATATGCATATGTTCAAGAGAATTCTACTTTGATGGAGTTTTGTGAACCGTATATGCCATAAATATATTACAGGTTCCCACATAGAAACTTTCAATCCAAACGACATCCCGATGACCGGTGTAGACACAGGCCTCAACGATCCCGCAGGATGTCGGTGCCCCAATGAAGAGTAGGACCCATCACCTACCCAACACATTAAACACTGTGTATCCAATACGCTGATAATATACTACCACCGAAATGGTCCTCTACCCGTGATGAAGGATTAAAGAAAAGCCCACCAGTCTACCGAAACTCACTATTCGCCTCCTAAGCCGCGACCTTTTCCTCAACACAAGGCGGCCCCAGTGGTCATCACAATATGTTTTGGGAGCCTGTCCCCATAACATGATAAAAAGTACCTCCCTTAACTTAGGGGGGGCAGATGAATTCAATGCTGAAAACATTATCTCAACTATACATGGGTACTTCTCATGGGCCTCTTCCAGAGAGCATTACCGCCGACACTGGAAAACACATCTTCTCATGATGAAGAGGACCTTATGCCTGGGGCACCTACTGAAGTCAGGAAGACTTAGGACCCTCGGGCTATCTAGCAAGGGAAACAAATATATAATCAAGAACATGCAATCCCTATGGTTCCTTAGGATAAAATCTTCCATAAAAAGCGGCCACATTCAAAACGTATACATACAACTCTACCATTTCCTCTCAAGCCCAAGATAGAATTAAGGTGGAAAAATACGAGCATGTTCACATTACTAATAGTGCTCTCAAGTACTACTATGTAGATAGAGTGGAAAACTACAAGAAAATGCAGATATCAGCTGATGGACAAGAATCCATCATCCAAATAGGGTGGCATCCTGCTACAGATAGGCATAAATACTTAATGATGCATATCAATCCCACCAACGAAATAGGGAACACGAAAATATGAGTAGATTCAAATTCCTATGGATTCATACAAAGCCTTTGAGACAAATACAATGGAAAGAGAGAATATGAAAATCCCCTCTCATGAATATGAAGCCTACCGGTCAAATACAGTGGAAACAAGTGATGTCAACCAGCGGAAAACTCATTCCTTTATCCCGGCACAGGAGAACTACCAGTATCTACTGGAAACCCATGGGGGATCAGAGAAAGCACAAACTTCTACTCCAATATTGGAATGGGCCTTCATACACATTCCAGCCCAAGATATATCTCTGCACATCTGGGAAATGATGGAAGATCAGATGAATATTATAGAACAAATTCTCCAAACATGCCAAGATTTCATTACATTGTTGGAAAAGGCGAGGAACCAAGACCTCGACCCGATTTCTTCAAATAGAATGGCTTACTTGAAAAATGGGTCAGTCACTCTGGAATAGTTATTCATCCCTTCTCTAGTCTGAGAGGGTCGATGACAATATCCTGCAATACACAGGTAACCATTTCGAGAAAAAAATACTTATTCCAACTGGGGGATGCTGGTTCAATGTGGTGGCCACTCTTGGGTAGGAATACATCCCTAAAAAAACTCAAGATGCCTTTCATCATATCTTGGTGGCATCACAAGACCCAACAAGAAAGATAATTGTATATGAAGGTCGTTACCTATAGCAGGAAACCCTAGTTACCCACAATAGATCTCCTAAAAATAAAATGTGCCAAAGTTATCCAAACAATGAAGAGTACATACATGATCCCTCTCTTCTGGAATATGGGGTTCTTAACACCCTCGAACATATATCAATAACATCTCAATACCCTATCAATGCATTACTAAATTATGGAAGTGGATGTAGTAGTTGTGAAGTCCCACACTACAAAGCCACTACCAGCAGCTCTGAAGGACCTCCCTAGAGCACCCACATGAGATTAGTTATGGGCCATGAATGATCTACCATGAGATCCTATCTCCTGATTCATGTCGTGGTAGCCTTCCCCTTGACCTGAAGATCAAACAGCAAGAAGGTCCTCCTCTTGCTATCATCCACCCTGATGCTCCTCCCTAGGTTATATGTTGTAGATATGCTTCTCCATGTAGTCAGACATCGAGTCATGATGGTAGTCCTCCCCATGATTCCAGTCATTGCAAAGGCCCTCCCCACAATGGTGGTTAATATGAAGGCCCTCCTAATAGTAAAATCATGCAACGAGAAGGTTCTTCCTTCATTACAGTACATCATGAAGGCCCTCTATAAGATGTACACTGTAGAAATTCTCCATGAAGCTAGGTATCAAGTTGGGATATTAGTCCTCTCCTTCAAATTAGTCATCGAGAAGGTCCTCCCCTTAGTGAAATCAAGCAGCAAGAAGGTACTCCCCTCACTGTAGCCCACCCTGAAGGTCCTCCCCAGGGTATACGTCGTAATGAAAATTCCCATGAAAGGGAATCAAGTTGTAATGGTATCCCTCGCCATTGTGACACTGATTTTATAGGTCCTCCCCATAATCAAAATTCATTCTAGAAAGAAGGCCCTCCCCTTTCTAGAAAAAATGTGAGAAACCATACTTCACTAAGAAAATGAGAAAGGTGTAGTCGGATATAGCTGGCACTCCATATATGAAAAGTGATATCCTTTATCAAGAAGAGAATGGTCTGGGGCCACACTCATCTTATAATCCACCCCCATGCCATTCACATATCAATGAGGACCACACCAGCAGGACAGATTGGGAAAAATTATTAAGAAGTAGTCAAGATTGGTATATCACTTATGGGAGTCCGTAGAAGAACAAAAACAAGATATGTTTCTTGTGAGAAGACAACTAGCTAAGGATACCATACCCGTGATGTATTAGCCTATGAACACTTCTCACATCGACATATAATGGGATTTTTTTGAGGAATGAATGCATTTAATTCACCTCAATTTTTGGACGAATCAGCACCATCTAAAAGAAAGGTTCATTCCTAACGAAGGGTATGAATACCATGTCAACATATTAGGGGAGCTTCGCCATATGATCGACTTGGAAGTCCTCCTATCTGCATGACAACCATGATCAGAAAAGAGAAATAAAAACCTTGAATTGACTTGCCTATATGTACTTCACAAGTTGTGTTGCCTCATTGGCAACACCCACACTAGAGTTCATATTCAATGATGGGGAGAACATGGAGCTCTACACTTCACCCCGTGTCCTATTCAGAAAACCTCATTGAAAATGATATCTCGCATCGTCATTACCCAAAGAAATCCATCAAATGAAATCCATGCTAAAAAAAGATGGAATACCCAACAAAAATACCCTATGTAAGTCTTAAAAGTGTCAGGACTGAAGAGATCAAGACATAAAAAAGCTTCTCATCTAGGCAACGAAGAACATACAGTAGTTTTCCCACATTAGGGAAGCCAACAAGTAAGCAGTGCTCATGTCTTGAAAATTGCATAAATCCCTTGAAGGTCCAATTCCATACTTGGCTCACACCTACACAGGAGTGAATGAAATCAAAAAGGTGGAAATAGCAGAAGTTACCACCACAATAAGAGAACAACCTGATCCTGTAAATCCAGGGACATTTTTAACTCAAAATTCACCCATATGATCAATAAATTTAGGCCGTAGCGCATTAATGGAGGAATGGGAGAAATTCCAGCCGGTAGGGATAAGGCGTTTTATCCAAAAATTCCCCCATAAGACCAAAAAATCCAGGTCGTAGAGCATGAATTGAATATTGGGTGAGACCCTATCCCACAAGGATGGGGTTATTTTTACCTCAAGTTCCCACACAACGGACATCTTTCTTCTCCCGTTTGGGAAGAATGATGAAAAAAAAGTCACTAGTTTCTCCCCATCTCCTGGTTTGTACCCTCCCAGATGGAGGCACATTACGAGATTAGATTAGGGATCCCTTATAGTAAATATTCGCTATGAAACTCTAAGAATACTGCCGAATGGAAGGAGATAGTCTGAAAAAGGATGCAGAAAGCCTTTCTGCCATTTGGCACTGGGTACACAACCCCTAATGTGGTATGAATCAGTGAAAATTGTAAACATCAACCCCACAGAGCTCACATGAAATGATACAAAGGGAGATAATGCAATAGAAGATGGTTCTCCCTAGAGGCATCCCACACCGAGCCTAGTGGTCTACATACCTGGAACCAGAGAGAAGTCTTAAATTTAGGAATCCCCTTAGTTAATCCATCATTACCTCCCTGGAAAAACCCCAACAAGGAGAATAATAAATCCAAGCTCACCTATGACCAACCACCTCCCCCTGAGAATTTTTCCC
Organism: Viscum album; assembly: GCA_963277665.1. Lineage (NCBI taxonomy): Eukaryota > Viridiplantae > Streptophyta > Magnoliopsida > Santalales > Viscaceae > Viscum > Viscum album. The sequence goes on from OY728133.1 coordinate 65,185,173, forward strand.
TCACTCTTGCGGAATTATTCACCAAGAAATAGTATGAAATGAAGAAGCTCAAGAGAATTAATGTTGGGCTCTATCGAGGGGGCTATCTTTCCAGATGTGTTCCACCTATAGAACATCAACATGTATTCCTTGAAGAGGTGTCCTTGAAACATACACTCATCTTGATGAATGATGTTATGCTGAGAGGCCCATCCAACCCAGCACCAGGACTATCAACCTACTTAAACATAGCCCCAAAAATACATCAAGACTTCCCCCTGCTGGGAAGGTAGCTAGATTATATTCAGGTGAACCCCAAAAGGATACCCTCAATTGGGTATCCACCCCAAATTCCTTCAGCACCAACATATCCAGCTTTGGCCACTACTACACCAGCCCAAGCTCATGCCCGACAGGATATGCATCAAGGGCTATTGAATACCATCGAGAAATTAATAGCTCAACTAGAAGTCATGGAGGGGAAGCACACTCTAATACAACAAGATCGCAAACCCTACCCGAACTGTGTGAGAAATGTTCCACCATCACTATAATTTGGAAACCCTATATTCCAAGTGTTTAATTGCTCGAGAGACCCCGAATAGCATCTAAGGAACTATGCCTTTTACTATGACCCCATGACCGGAACTCCGAAGCAGAAATAAGTAGTAAATCATAGATGTTTCATGCGAACCCTATGGAGTTCGGACTTCATATGGAATACTAGCTTTCTAACTAATTATATCACAGTCTGGGAGGACCTCTGGTGATAGTTTCTCTCTTATATTAGTTTGAAATTTCATAAGAAAATGGTCAGGGATCTCATGAACTGCAAGAAACAAGAGAATGAAAGAGTCTCAAACTTCATTTCCATATGAAAGGCCTGACTTATTCCCTGAACCAACCACTCCCCCATGATGAAATGCTCGCTATGTGTATCAATAACCTTTATGATTAATTGTGAACATCAATAATCCCGGTTAAGTATGCAAGTGGGTTATGATATTTCTCTTCCATTTCTCAAAGGATAAGAGAATCCTTGTAGTGGACCAATCTCAAGTCCTGAGTGGCCCCATCAGCCCCCGTAAAAAGAGTGGGAAAATTTGAATCTTCTTCTGCATGCTTAAGCCACCCTCGACACCATCTATAGTTGAGAGGCCTCCACCGAATCATGTTGGACCCCCCATACACTAACATCCACCCCTACCTCGAAAATATGAGAGAATGGATGCTAAATGAAATCAATTAGAGGAACGAAGAAATAAATTCTACAAATTCTGAGATGACCAGGTTCACAACTACTTCATAACTGCCCTGAATTATAAATTGCTCCATCTACTAAAGATAAAGCGATCTGATGAAGTGGGTCTCAACGACCATCAAAATTATTTTTCCTATCACCAGATACTGGGAAACACCATCAATGAATGCTTTATCTTCTAGGAACTCTTGAAAAAGATGGTGGATTCTAGTAAAGTCAAGTTGGGTCCACCTCCAGCACATGTGGAATATGTTTCCACCTCAATCCCAGGAGAGGAAGAGGAATGGAAAACAGTCACCAGTAAAAAGGACAAAATATTTGAAAAATGGATTACTCAAAAAATAGTCAATTGAGTTGATGTAATCTTCCAAGCGCAGTTGAAACAACCATCTGTGCTTCCAAAATCTCTTGATGTAACACATCCATTATCCTTATCCCCACAGTCTTATAAGGATCAGAAGAGCATAAAGTAGGAGAAAGAATATGGGATGATACCAAAGGTGAATCCAGTCATGAAACTTTCCGACATCATGCCATTAGACTTGGTACAACAGGAACCACCTTGCCAAATGGAAGAATGGGCACCTCTCCACCAAATGGAACAAACATATGGAGACAGCCAGATAGAAACATTATGAGATCATGAACTGATCTTTGGATCCATTAATGTCATCCACTTGATGGAACCATTCTCTTATAGAGACAACGAACCCAAATTCCCCACGCCCAAATAGAGAGTCGGAGGAAGAGGACGTATAGGCCGAGGGTGTCTAGGAAGGCATAATCATGACAGGAGTAAAATTCCCAGCCATAACTTAACTCAAACCATTAACATTGTGAAAACTCATGGATGGAGCCTCTAATAGACACAATGAGAACATGAATCTTCCTTCTCCCCCAGTAGAAAAAATCTGAGTCCAGTTATGTAGGAGCCTCTATCATAGGAAGAAAAACTATCAAATCACCTAAGGAATATGGGAAGACTAGTTCGACCAAACCCAGAAAGGACCACATCACCACTAGATTATGTCATAGAGGTCTGGTCATCTACGTCCAAATATCAATCACCTAAATTTTCTATGAAAACCCATCAATGATTGGGGAAGATCCAAAAATTAGACAAAAAATATGATATTCTAAATTAGATGGCTTTAGTACTGGGAAAGATTTCAATCATGGATTATTTAAGTCAGTTCGTAGACCTTATTTAGGAACTCACAGAAGCCTTACTAATTCCCAAGGAATTCGAGGCTGATGTAGGAGTGACAAAAATCTATCTGAGTGAGAGTAATCCATAAGAATTTCATGCCGTCATATCCTTCATTATCATGGATGATAACGCCATCATTTAAGGGAAAATAAAACCCTTATATGTGCTTGGCAAGTTAAATGGAATTGGTGTCAAAAATATTTTCATCGACAAATCCTCTGGAGTAAAGCTCCTCCCACTGTGAACACTTTGTCGGTTGGGCTATGATGAGGATAGTTTTACACCCTACACCACAAATCTTCTGGGATATGAAAAAATAGAGTGTAATCCATTGGGATAAATCAAACACAAAACCTTTCTAGGAGACCTCATGTCTAATTCCATGTTTATAGTTGGGAAGAAATGTATGGCCCACAACCTCTTATTAGGCAGGCCCTAGTTGTATCATCATGCCAAAATTCCATCAGCATACCTTCAGTGCATCAAATATCACATTAATATAAAAAATGGGACATTGCACACAGATAAATCCGCATTCGAATACTATGAGTAGTATTACATTGAAGTAGGGTTGCATGAACCGAAGGAGAAGTAGTCTTGGCCAACAACGTTGATTGGACCACTGCTCTGAATGGATTGGAAATGGCTCCCAACAACACCCTCCAGCAACTTGGGGTAGAGTATGTGTTATGTAACACCCCAATCTTTCACGATACGCTTCTCTTTCAAAAAATGCTATAGCTTGCATTGTAAGAAAGTTCGAGATTCTAATACACCGCGACCAATCAAAGTAGCTGTTATAAACAGTAATACCCACTTTTAGAAATTATATAAATTTTATATTATAAAATGGACTTCATTTTTGTATTTCGAATATCGAAATTATCCTAAGTTGATTTTTTTGTAATTTTCTGAGAACATCAAATCTTTTATGAATAGTGAAAAATACTTAAAAACAACTTTTTTAATCAAAATAATTTATATTGATAAATTATCCTATTTAGTGATTTTAAAGTATAATTAGAATATATTTTTACCATTTTATCCAATTGTGGTCATTATAATTAATTTCACTTTGATATTGGACATAAACAATTGTCAATCTTTTGATATATATTGTTTCTTACAAACACACTATTTTTTGTGACAGCGGGAATTAATTATAAAAATAAATAATGCAACTTATATGTTTGGAATTTTCTAAAATAGACATAATTTTTGAATTCGTAATATAAATTATAGCTTAGGGTGAAAGTTTGACATTCTTCTGAAAAACTTCAATTTTTGATGAATAGTGAAACCACTATGTGGTAGTTAAAAAACTGATTTTTCATTTAAATGAAACATTACCACTTCTATGAATTGAATTTCAAAACTCTGACATACATTGTTGTCATTAGGAGGTAAAATTTGGTTCAATGGGATTAAAATAATTTTTTGGTGAATAGTAACTGTTACGTTTTATTAATCGCGATTAAAGGTAATTAGTGAAATTTAAGGTACAAATGATATTATAAAAATAAAAAAATATCGTGAAACTTTTCCTACACATATTGGAATAGTCACGAGAGACCAAGAAAATCCATGGGTCAACTTGGGGACCCCATGGAGCCACTTGGGTAAGAAAATGACATTAATAACTTTTTATTTAAAGTAAAAATAAAATTCTCACAAACATGTGTTGTTTTATTAAAACAATTATTACAAGGGGTAGCATAAGATAACTTTTTGACTATAAATATTCATTGGAAAGATAAAATGATTTCCTAAATCATGGTAATTGTTTTATAATATTTAAACATTAAATAAATTAAATTGTTTATGACACAATGATGATGCAGCGATTATCTCACTAATTAATGATTTAAATAAAATGAAAAGATAATGTAAAATCTAAGACTTACACTTGTCAAAAACCTATTGTATGAGTATATTTCGAACCCTTATCACCTTATTCTAGAAATATATTATCATGGGACCTTTAAAATCTGAAATTTATTTCATAATAATGTATCATTTCATGACTTTCCAAGAGTGCCCCTCCTCTCCTCTTATAAAAGGCCCCCACCTCTACCACATTATTCACACCATCAAAGCCATTTGGCTCGGCCAAACTCTGCCAAAATACTCTTTCAACTTCCCTATCTTACTCCTAGAAGCCTCAGTTTGGGCAGAAGTCTTCCCAATGAAGTCATTGGCTCAAATCAAAAAGAGTTACCCGATTTTAAAGGTAATGTCTTCACATAGGTTCTTTTGTTTTATTTTGCTTCTCCAACCCCCTAAACTATTTTTATTCCTATCACTTGTAACAAAACCAGTATCTTAAATATACTAGGATGTTGTTATGATAAGTATTCTAGCTACACTTACACACACCTCCATCTAATGGTTAAGGAACATACTGTTTCCATGAATGGCAATTTACTGACTCATGAAATAATGATTGTTTACTACCTACCATGGAGGCCATTATGATGGAACTACATTTATTTATGATATATATTATATTTATTTCCTCTCTATGCTTCTGTATTTTATATTTAAAACATATCTTTATGCCTTGCATGTTGTGCAAATGCGAAAATTTCATTTAAGGAAGTGTGGACTACCGCCCCTCAAAGTGATTTGAATCGTTAATGCCATATGTGGGATGTATAAAGGATAGAGTAAATGATATTATATATTATATTATACTGGAATTATAATATAACATTATATCATTATAATTTCATTCCATTAAATATGAAATAGAAATGAAAGTAGCGTTCATGCGTACGTACGGCTTACCGTCTCCATGAACGGTGCATTTCATTTCGTACCTCTAAATGTTATGTAATATTAAAAATACATATATATACTGGATATATATTATATATATGATATCTAAATAATGAATATAATTCTGTATATAATGGATATTTTACCACATGAACAACTTTTAATTATAAGAAGTTTATTTTTGACTCAAGTACCAAAGATAGACAAAATGACCGTCAACATAAATAATTACATAATGTTCATATCATGGTAATAAGTGATATAAAAGGAATAATAAACTTGAAAAAGGTTCTTAAGAAATTATAAATTAACTCTAATTTATTATTCAGGAGGTTAAATAACGGTCGAGTCAAGTCGGACACGAGGTAAGGGAACTTCTAAACCCAATTTCCGTTCTTTGGGTTAATCTCCTACTTTCAAATTATGTCATGATATTATTATGTCCTATCTTGTATATGTACTTTCTTTATGTGTACTTATAGTGAATACACATAATAGGTCTATTTTATTTAAAAAATGATCTTTATAAGGGACTTCATCTCTCTCTCCTTTCATTGAGGTATATTTGGTTTTATACACACCTTTCTTTTATAAAGTGTATAAACCCCTTTGACTCTTACTTTTATTCAAAAGGAATATTTTTATATGAAGAATTTTTACTATATAAAAAAAGGAATGTTTTTTCTTAAGTATGAGGAGACAACGACTTCTCCGTCGCCGTGACTATTATTTGAGTTTCAGCATCCTCTATAAGCCATAACTTTTTTTAAATGAAAAATATATATGATGTTTTAATTTTCATTTATTTTGGTATTGAAAATGGTTTTTAAAGTGTTTCAATTATATCAATGTGTTGTATTGATATCTTGTGATTGAAATGTGGAAATGTTATATTTCCTTTATGCATGTTTTATGTGATATGATTATGTTATGGTTTATGCTATGTTTAAAATTGTTCATATGAGGAATGTATTGGACTTAATAAGTGATGGGTGGATCCCGCTGTAGCTCCTAGAAGCATCAATTGGTCTCATGAGACAAACTAGTGTCTTGGCACGAGGCCTTGACAAAATCTTATTTGTAGTCTTGGCACGAGGCATTGGCTACATGGTTATGATAGTCTGGAATTATGCATTCCATCATTATGAAAGTGGTTGTTGATATTACATATGATTATTCGACCAGTAGAATATCCATGTGAATAAGTAAATGACATTATCTCATTTTACATTTTCCATTTTATGTTGAATTTCAAGTTTAAAAGGCTTTTTTTAATTATATATTGCCTTAAATGTTTATGTATATTTATGAAAGTTTCCGATATATTGTTATCTTAACTGAGCATCTGAGCTCACCCCTTTCAATGTTTTATTTTTCCCAGGATGTGAATAAATATTTTATGACACACCTATAGGGATAGTCTGAAGGTGATAGAAGTGTGGACTATGGAAACTATGTTATTTTGATTTTTACTTTATGATGTAATGTAAAATTTATGAGTGTATCTAGTGTTTCCAAGGCTACTAAACTAATCAGTCTTTTGAGACTTGATCTTTTGTGATTATGCCAATGTTATGAAATAATGCACCAACTCTGGGTAACTGGGGTTGGGGAGTTACAGTTGGTATCAGAGGGAGTTTAGTACTAACCTTGGATGCTAGATTTAGAAAAACTCTGATTAGAGCACATAGCCATAAGATAGACTTTGAGGATTGGTATAGAAGAACTTCCTAAAATTTTGTTGTTGTAGAGATTTTGTGAGTTTTCCGAGCAATACATCCATGTCAAGGTACGAGCAGGTAGAGACGACTCTGGCACAGATGTACCTAGGGGTAAAACCCGAAAACACCGCTTTGAGCTAGAATCGAACGGGAACTGGTGCACGACAATGGGCCTTACTGCACTCTTTGTTATGACACTCCCGAGGGATATGCTTAGGATAATTCTCATTTTATTTACAAACCATTATGAAGGGTTTATGAGTATATACTTCCTCAAAGAAAACATTTTTATGATTATAGTTGAATTTATGTTAATTGTTTTATAAGTATGGGATTATGTATTTTGATTCATAAACTAAACTAGTTTATGCCATTGTTTAGAAATGACACCTAGTGGGAGGAATGGAAACCGTATCAATGCACGTACTCTATGTAGGGATTTCTCTCCTGCTAAAGATAATTATAATGGAGTTGGTGATCCAACTAGTGCTGATAAGCTTATCACCATACTGGGGAAACTCACTCAGGTTATGAATAATAACCGTACTCGTATGGAGCACCCTGATCCGCAACGTGGAGGATCAATGTTAGACCGCTTCATGAGGCAACAACTGCCAAAATTTAATGGGGTTACGAATCCATTAGTAGCTGAGCAATGGATAAGCTCCGTAGAGAAAATATACCATGCCCTGGGAAGTAGCGAAAGGGAGAAGTTTGTCATGGCAGTTTACCGCCTCACTGGAGATGCCGATCAATGGTGGTCGCTAATTCAAAACACAAAGGAAAATGAAGAAGTACCAAGAATGGAATGGAGGGAGTTCAAAGAGATTTTTTTTAGAAAAATAATTCCCTCATGAACATTGAGCAGATATGGAAAGGCAATTTCTGAGTCTGAGGCAGAAGGAGGATGAGAATGTTGCAAAGTATAGGGATAACTTTACAAGGTAGCGATGTATGCAAGAAATTATATACGTAACCCAAGAAGTAAGATTTATCGTTTCATTGATGGGTTAAAACTATTTCTCCATCAAGCATTAGTATCACAATCTTTCTCAATGTTTGAAGATTTAGTCTCGTGTGCTATCAAGACAGAAAAGGAATTCTCTAAATCTTATGACAATAAAGTAAAGTAAGAGAAGAAGAGAACGGTGGTACAAGAGACAGATAAAGGGAAAAAGAGAAAGAAGGATTTTCCATTATGCAATAATTTTGGGAAGAATCACCCCGATACTTGCCTAAAAGGAATGGGAGTTTGTTATAAATGTGGAGAAAAAGGTCACCAGGCTCATGATTGCATGGGAAAGAAAGAGACTATCAATGTTGAATGTTACAATTGTTGGGAAATGGGGCATTATGGAAATGAATGTCCTAAGAGTCAGGGAAACTTTCCTCATAAAAGGCCAAGGGATCAAGGAAAATATTATGCTATTACTACAGTTGATGTGGAATAATTAATGTATTGGTGCTTTTGGACTCAAGGATTATATTCTGGTTATAAGAATAATGTTATATATATAAGGATTGTACTGTAGTACTTGTTGTTTTCATTAAGGTTTTAATATGATGAAAGTAGTAATATTTTTGTATGTGACAATAAGAGGAACTTTACTTTGTTTGAGGAATCTGATGATACAATTGATTTTGGAATTTAGAGACATTTTAGAGAAAGTCTGGACAGAGGTATTTTGGATAACTATAAAGGATGGAATGGATTATGTTGAACTTTGGATAGTATTCTTTAAGGTTAAAACATTTCTGAAGATTATTTTTGGAATATTATAATACTATAGTTTTAGGAAAAGGACAACATGCAGGTCGGGGGATAAACCGTCACGTCAGACAAAGCTGCATGAATCAAACCCACAACCATAGTGCGACAGACCTTTATTACCCATCACTAGCCTATAGGAAGTCCCTAGTTGTTATAAAATAGCTTTCCTAATATAAATGGAATGTGTTAATATTTGGAACCTTGTACAATTAGGATAAATATAATATTTTTGAGTTCTATTATCTTTTTGAGTGAAAGATGGGTTTGTGGTAAAATTTTATTAAATAATGAAAGTCTACATGACAAGTATGTATATTTCCTTACGTTCTTAGTAAATCTCCTAAATAAATTCCTCAACTGTATTAAAGGTAACTTAAAAAAAACATTGTCGGTTAACTTTTCCTACTAGGGATTCAATAACCATCTAACCAATCACAAGTTTGTGATTTTTTTTGTAGTTAACTTTCACTTAATCCAATTTTCTACAACTCTCCATCAAACCTTGAAGGTTTGTTTTTCCTCCATATCCATATATTCAGAGAATCCTAGTATGGGCTATCTTGGGTGACCTTTTTACTTCCCTTTCTTTCTTTTAATGTTATATTTTTATTATCCTTATTTCCGATGTGTGTTTTCCACAAAGGTATTTTCTATTTTGAACCTTTTATTTTCATAGAACATTTTCAAATTGTGAGGACACAATTTATTGAATGAGGGGATAATGTAACACCCCGTGCTTTCACGATAAGCTTTTCTTTCAAAAAATGAAATAGCTTGCATTGTACGCAAGTTCGAGATTCTAACACACCGTGACCAATCAAAGTAGCTGTTATGAATAGTAATACACACTTTTAGAAATTATATAAATTTTATATTTCAAAATGGACTTCATTTTTGTATTCGGAATATCGAAATTATCTTATGTTGAATTTTTTGTAATTTTCTGAGAACTTCCAATTTTTTATGAATAGTGAAAAATACTTAAAAACTACTTATTTAATCAAAATATTTTATATTGATAAATTATACTATTTAGTGGTTTTAAATTATAATTAGAATATATTTTTACCATTTTATCCAATGGTGGTCATTAGAATTAATTTCATTTTGAAATTGGACATAAATAATTGTCAATCTTTTGATATATATTGTTTCTTAAAAACATGATATTTGTTGTGACAGTGGGAATTAATTATAAAATTAATTAATGCAACTTATATTTTTATAATTTTTTAAAATAGAAATCATTTTTTAATTCAGAATATCAAATATATCTTAGGGTGAAATTTTGGCATTGTTCTGAAAAACATCAATTTTTGATGAATAGTGAAACCACTATGTGGTAGTTAAAAAACTGATTTTTTGTTTAAATGAAACATTAACACTTCTATGAATTGGATTTCAAAAATCCAACATACATGGCTGTCATTAGGATGTAAAATGTGGTTAAATGGGATTACAAATTTTTTTTGGTGAATAGTATCTGTTATGTTTTATTAATCGCGATTAAAGGTAATTAGTGAAATTTAAGGTAAAAATGATATTATAAAAATATAAATATATAATGACACTTGTCCTACACTTATTGGATGAGTCATGGCCGACCGAGACAATCCATGGGTCAACTTGGGGACCCCATGGAGCCACTTGGGTAAGAAAATGACATTAGTAACTTTTTATTTAAAGTAAAAATAAAATTGTTACAAACATGTGTTGTTTTACTAAAACAATTATTACATGGGGTTATATAAGTTAAAATTTTGACTATAAATATTCATTGGAAATATAATGATATTTCCTAGATCATGGTAATTTTTATATAATTTTTAAACATTAAATAAATTAAATTTTTTATGACACAATGATGATGCAACGATTACCTCATTAATTAACGATTTAAATAAAACGAAAAGATAATGTAAACTGTAAGACATACACATATCAAAAATCTATTGGATTAGTATATTTTTAACCCTTATCACCTTATACTTGAAATATATCATTTTGGGACCTTAAAAATCCGAAATGTATTTCATAATAATGTAACATTTCATGACATTCCAAGATTGCCCCTCCTCTCCTCTTTTAAACGGCCCCCACCTCTACCACCTTATTCACACCATCAAAGCCATTTGGATCAGCCAAACTCTGCCCAAATACTCACTCAACATACCTATATTACTCATAGAAGCCTCACTTTGTGAATAAGTCTTCCCAAGGAATCCTTTGGCTCAAATCAGAATGAGTTACTCGATTTTAAAGGTAATGTCTTCATTTGGGTTCTTTTGTTTTATTTTGCTTCTCCAACCCCCTAAACTATTTTATTCCTATCTTTTGTAAGAACACCAGTTTATTCAATATAATAGGATGTTGTTATGATAAGTATTCTAGCTAAACTTACACACACCTTCGTCTAATGGTTAAGGAACATACTATTTCAGTGGATGGTGAATTACTGCCTCACGAAACGATGATTATTCTATCTTCTCCTACCACCTCTAATGGTGGCCATTATGATGGAATTATATTTATTTATTATATATATTATATTTATTTCCTCTCTATGCTTCTTTATTTTACATTTAAGACATATCTTTATACTTTTCATGTTAAGCAAATGCGATAATTTTATTTGAGGAAGTGTGGACTACCGCCCCCTCAATGTGATTTGAATCATTAATGCCATATGTGGGATGTATAAAGGATGGAGTAAATGATATAATATATTATATTATACTGGAATTATAATATAAAATTATATCATTATGATTTCATTCCATTAAATATGAAATATAAATGAAAGTAACGTTCATGTGTACGTACGACTTACCGTCTCCATGAACAGTGCGTTTAATTTCGTACCTCTAAATGTTATGTAATATTAAAAATGAATATATATATACTGGATATATATGATATATATGACATATACATCATGAATATAATTCTGGATATAATAGATATTTTACCACATGAACAACTTGTAATTATAAGAAGTTTATTTTTGACTCAAGTACCAAAGATCGACAAAATGACCGTTATTAACATAAATAATTAAATAATGTTCATAACATGGTAATAAGTGATATAAAAGGAACAATAAACTTGAAAAAGGTTTTTAAGCAATTATAAATTAACTCTAGTTTATTATTCAGGAGGATAAAGAATGGTCGAGTCAAGTCGGACACGAGGTAAGGGAACTTCTTAACCCAATTTCCGTTCTTTGGGTTAATCTACTACTTTCAAATTATGTCATGATATTATTATGTCCTATCTTGTATTTGTTATTTCTTTATGTGTACTGATAATGAATGAACATAATAGATCTATTTTATTTAAAAAAATGATCTTTGTAAGGGACTTCGTCTCAATCTCCTTTCATTGAGGAATATTTGGTTTTATACACAACTTTCCTTTATAAGGTGTATAAACCCCTTTTAATTTTACTTTAATTCAAAAGGAATATTTTTATATGAAGCGATTTTACTAAACGACAAAAGGAATGATTTTTCTTACATATGAGGTGACAACGACTTCTCCACCGCCGTGATTATTATTTGAGTTTCGGCTTCCTCTATAAGCCATAACTTTTTTTTAAATCAAAAATTTATATGAAGTTTTAATTTTCTTTTATTTTGGTATTGAAAATGGTTTTTAAAGTGTTTTTATTATCTCAATGTGTTGTATTGATATCTTGTGATTGAAATGTGGAAATTTTATGTTTCCTTTATGCATGTTTTATGTGATACGATTATGTTATGGTTTATGATATGTTTAAACCTGTTCATATGAGGAATGCATTGGACTTAATAAGTGACGGGTGGAGCCTGCTATAGCTCCTCGATGCATCGGTATGTCTCATGGGACAAACTAGTGTCTTGGCACGAGTCCTTGACAAAATATTATTTGTAGCCTTGGCACGAGGCCTTGGCTATGTGGTTATGATAGTCTGGAATTATGCATTCTATTATTATGAAAGTGGTTGTTGATATTGCATGTGATTATTCGACCAGTAGGACATCCATGTGAATAAGTAAATGACATTATCTCATTTTACTTTTTCTATATTATGTTGAAGTTCACGTTTAAAAGACTTTTTTAGATATACATTTCCTTAAATGTTTATGTTTATTTATAAAAGTTTCTGCTATATTGTTATCCTTACTGAGCATCTGAGCTCACCCCTTTCAATGTTTTATTTTTCCCAGGATGTGAAGAAATATTTTATGACTGACCAACACGGATAGTCTGAAGTGGATAGAAGTGCGTACTATGGAGATTGTTATTGTGATTTTTCACTTTATGATGTAATGTAAAATTTATGAATGTATCTAGTGTTTCCAAGGCTACTAAACTAATAGGTCTTTCAAGACTTTATCTTTTGTGATTATGCCAATGTTACACAATAATGCACCGTCTCTGGGAAACTGGGGTCGGGGAGTTACATATTACCCCTCAACCAAGTTGAATGCATTAGTTGAATCCCAGAAACGAACTCAATTGTATGCATGATTTTCATTACCACCGCCAATCCCAAAGATACAGAAGGGCGGGATGACTCCTATGATTTTAGGAAAATCCCTAACAAAGATGCTACTGATGCATCCTTGGGACCCCAAAATGTCCATGCCTTACTCACTAAAGTAAAATATGATTTCACTTCCAAAATTTGAGAGTTTATCTCGAGAATACTCTCTCCATCAGAAGAGGAATAAGATTATGAAGAGGATGATAAAGAAGAAGGTGATGAAGAAGAAGCCCTCAGAAATTCCCCTTCTACATTTGAAGAAGGTGTTTCCACCACAATCGATGAACTTAGAGAGATAAAATTGGGCACCAAAGACAACTCGCAGCCCACTATAATTAGTGTGGCTATTCCTGTCAAGAAGAAAGAGAAAATACATCCTTCTTGAAAAAGAATTGAGATGTGTTTCCCTTGATGTACATATACATTCTAGGCCTTGATCCCAGGGTCCCAACTCATCATCTGGGTCTTCTAGAAGATGACCCGGACTATAAGAGGACAACCAAAATGACCCACCCAACACATGACACTAAAATAGAGGCAGAAATGACAAGTTGATCAAATACAACATCACATGAGAAGTCTCATATCCGATATAGATGGAAAACATAGACCCTGTCAAAAATAAGAACAGAAAGATTAGAATCTGCATCTACTTCAGGGACCATAATCGGCCCTACCTGATGGATGAATTTCAAGTCCCAATCACAGAATTTTTAATCAATACGACTACTAGATATGAGTCCCTCTTTTTCAAGGATGACCATTCTGAATATAACCATATCTAAATGGCCTAAGGAGATGAAGAAGCCACTACTTTCATGACCCATCAGGGAGTGTTCTATTAAAAGGTGATTCCCTTTGGGCTAAAAAATCATAGCTCTATATATTAGTGCACCATTAACCACATCCTCAATCACTTCTTGAGACAATTAATCGAGTTATATGTTGACGATTTGGTTTTTAAATCACGAAAATGATCAAACCACTTGATTGATATACAAATTGTCCTTAACAAATAGTGACAATACAGTTTAAAGATGAATCCCCTAAAGTGATACTTTAGAGATACCTATGGGAAATTATTCGTCTCTGTCATACACCATCGCAACATCGATGTAAACCCTAAGAAGACAAATATATCCTTGGAATGTCCCCACCTCACAACCTCACCATGTTGAGAGGCCTCTAGGGGAACCTGGCCTACATACAACACTTCATAGCCAACCTTGTGGGTAAATGTTTACCTATCACCAGGTTATTGAAGAAAGGGTTTCATATGAATGAGATAATGATTTTCATGAATCATTTTAATATATCAAAAGATATCTCATAATACCACTAATTATGATAACTCTAGTTGATGGGAGACCACTGATTTTGTACATAACTATCTGGGAACAGTCATTAGGAACTTTCCTTACATAGAAGAATGATTTGGGAAGTGAGAAAAACCTATATTTTCTCAGCCAATTAATTATTGATTCTGAGACTTGATATTCATGAATCAAAAACAACTTCTTAGCCGTAATCTTCGCAGTTCAGAAATCTAGGCATTACTTGTAGCACCATGAGGTCCACCTTGCCTCCCGCTACAACCCAATCCAATATATCCTCAACCGTACCATGCTAACTGGATGCCTATCATGATGGGTAGTCACCCTACAAGAGTTTGACATATGGTATGTACCCCAGAGGGCCATTAAAGGCCAGACATTATTAGACTTCCTCGAAGAGGACACCATATAAGAAATGACCTCATTGGATTCCGAACTTCCAGATGAAGAAGTGTTCTACATCCAAAAGGACCCCCAGGAATGGAAAATGTACTTTTATGGTGTTTCTAGAAGCCCAATAGGGAAAAGGATGGAGGATACCAAACTTAGAAACATGGGGCTTGGAGTTATAATCTTATCCCCCCTAAAGGACATCTTGCCTTACTCCTTCCTACTTTTGGTGGGATGTACAAATCATGATGCAGAATACAAGTCCCTCATTGTGGGCCTAGAGATGGTATATCATGCATGTGCCAAAGACTTGAAGATAATAAATGATTCAGAGCTAATAATAAAGTATGTCAATGATGACTATGTCATTAAGAAAGAAGTATTATCCCCATTGATGAACAATTTTCGAGAATTGATGGTAGAATTCCCATCATAACCAAAACTGACCTATGCCCCCAGTCATAAAATGCTCAAGTCAATGCATTGGCTAATACAACTATAACCCTGGATGATCAAGACCAGGATGAAACAATTATTAGCATTTCCCACATTTGGATGTTCTTTCGATTTATTCAAAAAAATACCAAGGAGATCGATGATATTAGCCTTGTTCCTAAGCCTTATGGCCACACTACTGACTAGACGACTCCCCATGAAAATTCCCTCTTAAGGGGGGAAATCCCACCAGATATGGATGTAAAGGAATAGATCCGTAGACAGGCTGTCAACATTGTCTTATAAATTGGTTTAAACAAAGAAAATATTTTCTAAAAACGAGGCCTTGATGGAGTCCTTCTCAGGTGCATTGAGGGAGAAGAGACTTTTTCCATCATGAAAGAAGTGCACGCCAGAGCTTTTGGAAACACTAATAAGTAACCAATATCACTCATAAAATTTGAAGTCATAGATACTATTATCCAACTATGATACAATATTGTGCCATATTTTCCTTGAAGTTCTATTCCTTCCAAGTTCATGCCAATTTTATTCACCGACCCCTGGAGTTACTTCATAAATCTATGTACTCCTCGATAATTTCTTCCTAGGGGATGGATGTTGTGGGACCATATCCCCCTACTACATCTAGACAATTCAAGTTCATTCTCATAGTAACTGACATCTTTTAAAAATGGGACAAAGCCGTACCTCTTAATGATTTTGGGGAGAAAATAATTGTTAGATTTTTGAAGGCCAACAACATTACCAGATTTGGTGTCCCTCATACAATACTGAGAGACAATGAAACCAACTTCTGCTCTGCTGAGTTGGACAAATTTTACTAGGAGTATGGAATCAGAGCCAACCTTTCATCCCACTACCATGCACCGACCAATGGGCAGATAGAGGCTTCCAATAAGACTATTTTTAACATACTCCAAAAGATTGTAGATATAAGAAATCGTAGCCAAACAATCTCCTTCATGGTTTGTGGGCTTACCGGACCATGACCCACAATGGCACCCAGAAAACCCCGTTCTCACTAGTATATGGGGAAGATGCAGTTTTGCCTTCCAAAATTCAAGTTCCATCACTCCGCCTGGCCAACTGTGATCAACTTTCCATGGATAAGAAATCTAATATATGGTTTGATGATTTTGATCAGATAGATGAGAAATTGTTTCACACATTTCACCATTTGAAATTCTACCAAAATTAGATTGCATGAGCCTTCAACAAAAATGTTCACCTTCAATCATTCCTTGAAAGATAGATGGTGTTGGTCCTCAGAACCCCGATGATTCTTGGGAAGAATCCCCCGAATCTTGATCCAAAGTGGGAGGGACCATATTTCATACATAGGGTCTATTCTAATGGAGCATACACCTTGATATCAATCCACAAACAAATCATCATGGCTCCCACAAA
This sequence comes from Viscum album, assembly GCA_963277665.1. Lineage (NCBI taxonomy): Eukaryota > Viridiplantae > Streptophyta > Magnoliopsida > Santalales > Viscaceae > Viscum > Viscum album. The sequence continues at coordinate 65,202,011 of OY728133.1, forward strand.
TGAAAGTTTTCTGAAGAAGTACTTCACGTAACATCGATGCCCATTTACGGTCCAAACTCTATGACCCTATAATATGAGAAATTTTCACTATCACATGATGTTAAACTAAATGGTATTACTCCCTGTAACATGACATTAAATTTGGATGCTAGTGTCCCTGAAATACGACTCTAAACTGCACAACACAACGTCCAAGATGAAAGATGTTAAACCACATATCATAAATCATCCTAATCACATGATGATAAACATCATGATCCCTTATATAACTATGTATGACTTGATTAATATTCATTAGAGGGATACATAATTATAGCTTGATCCTCGATCGCCCCCCCCAAGGCCTCTATCATATCCTCTATCTCCCCATATTTACGAGGGAATCCATTGTCACTCCTTGTTTCTCACATAGAGTATAACTCACATGAGAATAGGATTAGTGGTAAGGATTACCTTATGTAAGAAAACAATAGAGACATATGGTAGACCCCAAATTCATAGCCGATCAAACCAAAAATCACCTACTCCTACGTCCAATCCAGATCGGCACATGGAACATTTAAAACTATATATGACTTTATTCATACCCTTGAAAGAAATGTAGTGACACACAGATCTATTATCCCGACCTAGCATCCAAAAAAATAATACCCTCTCATGTACCTACACATGAATCCAACCTTTTTAGTGAAAGTTTAGAACTATGTATGGCTTTATTCTTTCCATTGTTGGATACGTAGTGACACCTGGATCTGGCATCCTGGCCCAACCACTATTTTAAAAAAATTTCAATTCCTCCGTGAAAAGGTCAGACTTGTATGGGGAGTCCATGAAAGGTCCTAACTACATGGAATCAAATTACATGACTCTTCAAGAGTCACGTGCATCCCGATTCTCAATGTTACGAGATCCCTCTAATGACCATACTCATAAGAAGTAAAATGATCATGCTCCCCCCATACATATGAGTCAGATCTTGGTGGAAGCTTCTATATTTCATGACTAATCAGGATCTTGTTATTTCATACATTCCCAGAAACATCTTTCCCATTTTTGAAACTCCATACTCCGAAAAAGTTTGGGTCCCTATAAACACTGATGGCCATCAGAGATGGAAGGCCAGTGTCCTGCATACACATTTGTTTTACTATACACATCATGACTTGGTGGATCTACATATGTCGCCTACAAAACGGTTTTCAATCAAATAAAAATTATTACTTATGATAGTCCTCTCTTACCTAGGTACACCCAGTGGATTTGATACCCCATTGAATTCCATTTGATTCATGTTGCCCCATGTCATTCCTCTAGATCCATGTTTCCCCTGGGAATTATGGTTTACACCTCGGTATTCCAAATGGATTTAAAGCCCCATGTCATTCCTCCTGATCTATGTTTCCCCTCTGGACTATGGTTTACACCTTCTATCATCACTCATGTCTATGGAATGACAGAATATCTCAAACATGATTATCTCAATTCTATTAATGGTCTTTGTGACAACAAAATGTCCTCGTAACATGACTCTAAACTACCCATCATATTTTCCCGGCTTCATGACTCCTTAAATCACATAATAATGTCCTCACTGCATCACTCTAAACTACAAAACATAATGTCCTTGCTTCAGGAATATAAACTCCACATCATAATTTCCTCGTTGCATGAATCTAAACTTCACTGCATAATTTCCTCATTTCATGACTATAAACATACAAAATAATGTCCTCAATGCAGGACTCTAAATTTCACAACATAATATCCTCACAACATGACTCTAAATTGCACAACCTATTGTATTTTTTGCATGGCTCTAAATTTAATATCATAATGTCATCATTGCATGACTCTAAACTACAAAACATAATGTCTTCACTGCATCACTCTAAACTGCACAACATAATGTCTTTTCTACATGAATAAAAAATACACATCATAATGTCCCCATAGGATGACTCTAAATTGCACAACATAATGTTCTTCCTATAAGAAATTAAACTAAACATCATAATGTCCTCACTATGTGACTCTAAAATTCAAGTCCAAAATTATCCTTACTGCAAGACATTAAATAGAATAACATTGGTTTATGCATAACGTGTTTCCTATGTCAGGTTGTTCTATTCTTAAGTGGTGATCCAGAATCCTTGTAATCCATTATTTTTTAAATCGATCATTTCTCATGAGAGCTTAGGGATATCAGTAAGAAATCCACCATGACATCATTTAAAATCAGTTAATGAATTTGGTCCTAGCAGTACGACCCTAAAAGGCTTGTCACTATTCCATTCCCTATAAACAAACACCACATCCTGGTCATATGACGTTAAACTACATGGTACCCCAAAGATGAGATGAAATCCTTGCCCTATGTATGATTCATTTCAACATAGGGGATACATGAGTCCATGAGTAAATCACATCCAGAATGTCTCTAATGTATCTGGATATGCTCCTCCCATACCTCAAACTCTATGATTTGAGTAATATTGAATCTCCATAATCTTCCAAGGACATAGAAGATGGAAGACCGGTGCCCTGTGGACACCTTTTTTTGACTATGCACATCATGTCCTGGTGGCTATGCATTTGTCTCCTTCAAAATGACCATCAATTAGAGGAAAAATCTTCACCAAGAGAGTCCTATCTATTCACAGTATTCCTAATGGATTCTAAGCCTCATGAAATACCTCATGATTCAAGGGCCCTCATTATCATGATTTATATTTTCTTTCCTAACCACATCCTAGATATATCAGAACATGCTTGCTCGATTAACCTCTACTCTCTCTTGAGGATTCTGTAAAATAAATATACCCCATCCATATGTGTGATGTTTATCCGTATATAAGAGAAAGAAAAAAATGCCCCCACTTATTTCCCGGTTTCCCGAAGAAGTTCATCTAAAAGAAATGCCCTTTTTTATATTCAAGCTCACCCTTTATCAAAGGTCATATACCGTATTTAGAAAGGTCCCAATATCTATAATCCTTCATATCCATCAGAGATGGAAGTCCAGTGTCATGTGGAAACCTTTGTTTGACTATGAAAATCTTGTCCTAATGGCTCTACATACACGAACTATAGAACAAACATTAATCAATGGTAAATTCGTCCCTAGTAGAGTCCTATCCTACCTCAGTATGCCTAAAATGTCTCTCGAGCCTCATAAATGTCAAAAATACCAAATATAGGTTCATGAAAAATACCACATTCATATCTTAATGATATTAAGACATTCCCAACTGATGAATCCCAAATTGGGGCCCCTTCCTTGTCATATATGGTCAATGATGTTCGAATTAAAACATCAGTAATAAGTTTGATTGGTAGGACTATGGACTGCAATTGAGAAATACTCCATACTCCCCAGAGTGAAACTCCAAAAAGGGAACCTCTAGATAAAAGTCGAGTATCAATTTTTTAAACATTTACTGTGTTTGGTTTTGAGAAATGAATGTTGAGCTATCAAAATATACGTAAATCTGGTTAGGTCAAAAAAATGCAGAGGGTGGCATTAGAAAAAGTCATGTTATACCCGCTAAGCCTGTTTCAAATAGGATTTGGAAAAAATTCAGGTGATAATGAAAAAAGACACAAATGATTGTGAGATTTTCCATGAAATCTCTAAAATAGTCGAACTATGCTTGCTGTGTCCCATGGCATAGGAAACAATTAGAGTTCGATTTGATTATTTCATTTCACAGGATTGAAAACACAATTCAAATTTAATATATGACCAAAATTATGTTTATATGATTGATTGTGATAAATTGAAATGACTTTAAAAGGAAATGAAGAAGAATTTGAAAGAAAAGTATTTCCATCCTATTTCATAAAAAGAAATACGTCGGGCATCTGTAGCCTAGAGCCTCCCCTCATGAGTGGGACATGATCGTTACAAGAGATGTTCAGTACAGTTTCTATGTTACATCAATAACTGATGCATCTCATAAATTACGTAGAGAAGCATTAATAAATTCACAGTCTCAGCCTCCTTGCCTTCCCTCAAGGCCTCTAAATCTGACATATCTTTGAGATGGTCCTTTATCCTTCTTTGTTTTCCATTTCCCCTCCTCCATGGTGACCACGGCCCGGGGCCACTCCTATTTATGTCACTCAAGTTTCTAGATCTATTTCGACAATACCTGGTCATGTTATTCCACCATGGACTCTTTATTTAAAAGTTTTTTTCAACCTCATAACCGCTCTATCTTGATTGACATCATCTTCAATGAGAATTTTCCGCATAGCAGCAATATGATCCGTCAACTCTTCCACTGGAAGTTGAGACTCAAGAATACCGGTTTCTTCATGAGAAGGTACCACATACATCACTATATCATGAATACCATGATAGATAAATCCATCAAAACCTAGGTCCAAAAACATGATGAGTAATTTTTGAAACTTTTCTGGCATCTCAACAAATGGGGTATGAGAAATTAATCTCTAAATATTCCTCCATGCCATTTGGCAGATGGGACAAAGATCGACCATCCCTTATCGACCAGTCTTAGAGTCACTCCCTGATGATTAAATATAGTCAAGAATGAACGTCAAAAGAGAGGGACTCAATTGAGTGGATATAGTGCTACTAAACCCCACTAACGCCTCACCTCTAGTAGTTCCAACACAGTACAGAGTGTGGGTGTTTACCGATATTTCTAATGAATGTGGTTGAAATTTTGAGAATATGGAGGAGATAACTTCACTACCACCGACCTCCTCAGCAATATTCTATCCTGGAAATGGTGGAGGGATATCATCATCATCATCAGTCTATGGTCACAGCATGGTGAGTACTCGATGTGAGTATTTATGGCAACCACTTTGGGAACGGATGAGGGTCTCATGGTCTGAAAGGTAATGACCCACCTTCTCAGGATCCCCACAAAATGAAAGGCCAGTGGGTGCTCACACATACCCAATTCTAGTGAGAGAAACTTCACAAGATCAGAGGAGCTTCCATAAACATGAGGGGACCAGTCACTAGTAGATAGATGGCCTTTCAAAAGATCTCATTTCCTCCAGGACATTGGGCAATCAATTTTGGGGGGAACATATGGTGGACTCCCATCAACAGCTTCAACATCTCGTTCACCACCCATGAGGTCATGAACCTATTTTTAACAATTTTCCTCAGGGGAGAGGGGGGAGCAGAGAAGCTTGTGGAAGACTTTTCATGGAAGAGAGTATCCAACAACTTCCTCTTTCTTCTCATCCCACATTACCCTGAATTCCTTGCAAGTTGTCCTGATAGGAGCCAGATCAACTAATTTTCCATCGGGATATGATTTAAGCTAGGCCTCCGCATAACTTTTGGAAGGAAAGGGTATGAAATTCCCTAAATCTAAAAGCGTATCCTAGAATTGGATGTCCTCTTGGGTGAACATCAGCCAATGTTGATGGGCTATCATCAGATTCTTATCATGAGGGGAACTATTAAGAGCGGTAGGACACAACTTCTTGACAAATTTAAACTGGTGACTGAATCTATATGGTGCGTATCCCTCACAAATAATCTCCTCTACAATATGGGTAACCATGACGCCTTCTCTCAAAGAGAATACGTATCGTCAGTTTATAGAGTCTTCAGATTCATTATTCGTAATAGTAATGGTATGGGAATAGTATGAATGATAATAGAAACATTCATAGACGTTTATATAAACTATTATGTTTTTCACATTCTTTTCAGTTTTATCTTATCACTTATCATCTCAAGCCCATGCCGCTTGCATAACCCCACTGGTACTATGAAGATACAGTCAGATGATGGAATGCAAAATTGGTAAGTATTTCATAGAGGTATTACTTTCTATGTCAGCAAATATCTTGCCCCAAAGAATTTGTAAGGTCCCAGTCATTCGGTAAGGTGCCCCCCTCACTGATCCGATCCAATAGGAAATAAATCTTGGCCAACACTGGGATAGATAAATTGATCCATATTCTTGTGGCTAACAGAGAAGTCATGATGGAAGTTGAGGCTCTCACACCACCGGATTCCCATACTGGTAAAATCCACCTTATCAAAAACATGTCAATGAAGGATGCTAGTCGAAATAATTGATCAACATTAGGGATATTCCCCCATTCCCAATCATGAAACTTCCCCTCTTATAGGGTAGGCCAATAGGTACCCTCTCACCTCGGGGTTGTTTTTCTTGGACATGACCTGGGTCTCTGTGGATCAGGCTTTAGACCAGTATGCTTAACAATGGAACCAAGACACTCACTAAAAAGAACATTCAACTCTAGAAAATGATCGAATTCTTTCAAAAGTTTTTTCACTTGAATGATGAGTTTCATGGCCAAAGGAGGGTTTCTTTCCACATCATCCCAAATAGAGGATGGAGGTAGGAATTCATCGTACATATCCCCAACAATAGGGACTCACAAGATTAACCAGATGTCCCAAAGAGTAATGAAGACCTCCTTATGGGTTAAATGGAAGGTATTTGTGTCTGGGATCCACCTGATCAGGAGCTATGAAATAAGGGAAGTTGGACGGTGAGTGTATGTATGAGATACCCAAGTAGCCTCGTATAGTATCACGGTCTACAACTCAGTTTTAAATTATTTGAAACTCTGGAGAACACAAAAAGGACATCCCAAATATGAGCCAAACGAGATTATATAGCAATGATCCCACCTGGATGAGCAGCCATACTACTCGTTCGCTGCAGCTTTCCACACAATGCTCTGGTAGTAGGGGGCCTTCTTATCTAGCTTCTGTCGCACCTCCTCTAATGGTTGATGTGTGTAGATCAGCAAGGACCCAGAAGTAATATCTCTATGAAGGTACCACACCTTGGAAGAAATCAAGGCCTTCAGGATAGAGGTGTTCATTATCTAGGAAGCAGGATGATCAGTCTGATTTGGCACTGGGATTTTTGTATCATACAATAGAACAAACCCATAAGAAGGAAGTATGTCTAAAGTTGGGAATTGTATTTGAATCGCTATAATCAGATTTTCCTGATATTGGTTTCACATAATGATTAGAATTTTTTCATTATCCAAAGCTGACTTGCTCATTGATCTTTTATCAGCAACCGAAAGAGGGGAAATAGAAGTAGCCTCAAAAGGAGTAGCGGTGTCTGAAGCAACCTGTGAGAGAGGAATTTCAACCTGCATAGAAATATCCAAAACCCCACAAAACATTAATCCAATGAAAAATTATTGGATAAAGGCCACAAAAGATGATAACGGACTTAAAAGGTGTCTGTATGGGGTTCCTCGTACTATTCCCGAAAATGGTACGCAGTATCCATTTCCCATGTGGTTCATGATATGTGGAATAAATCCCCACATGCTAGATGATAAGTGGAGATAATATTTTCATACTGATGCAGTACACAGAAATATTATACCACAGACATCCATGATATGTGAAATTCCCGCAAGGCGCTGGCCTATGGAGTGTTGGCCAGTGAATAGAAGGGTTCACAGAAGCCAGATTTCATGAACAAGTCCTTGACAAGTCCATATTCAAAGTTTCTATTAAAATGTTTATTTTCGGATTATTAAGGCACAATGTTCAGTTCGCTGGTTTAAGCTCACCATGTGGGGCATGAAAATTACATAGAGTTCTCCTATGAGTAGGTCTGAATTTTAGTTTTAAATTCCACTATATAGTTTGCAAAACCCAAAATTTGGTTCACGGGAGGAAGAAATTGTGAAGAGTTTGGTTCATAGCATGTACAATGCTAATTGTGAATATAGATTTTGAAAAAGAGGTAGCACGTGAATTCCGAGAAAGGGAAGGGAGAGTCAAGGGATATTTTTTCCCAAGAAAAGGTAAATGTCAAATGACCTGGGTCACTATATATAGGTGTAGTCCCCTCATACTAGCCTATCTATTCTATCAAAAACCACTTCAGTTCATGACTGCTTCTACATAGGAATAGTCTCTTTTTTGTGTTGAACCAATCTCATTATGATGGAGGCATTTATAAGGTCTTGAAATCTTTTCCAATGGAAGAAAAAACTCTCACAATAACTTTTCTGAAATAAGAAAGAATTCCTCCAAGTCAATTAATGTGAATGGAATCAAATTGAGTTGTAAACATTGGAAGAAACTTGAAGGAATTGTATTTCTCAAATAGTTTTATGTGAACCGCGTACCATCATCTAGATGGATTCACAGACCGCATGAATGATAAACCACCAGTATGCGGAACAAACTGTGGGGAGCTAGCCCGAAGAGTGATGGCCAGCAAACCTCGGCACCAACAAACCACATCGCTAGCAGAATCAAGCATGCAAAGGATATCCGTATACCGTCTCGTGAACCTAGCAGTTCATAGACAAAGAAAACTGTAAAGGTTCCGTGAACCATGATTTGTAAACCATAGCCTCCACAAACCCCACTTGACCGAGTCTTTCACGGATTGAGATATCTCTTCATGGGATTCCAAAAATAGAGTCGTATACTTCTAGATATGTTTTTCTCAATGCTCTATAAAAGGATCAAAGGAGGAATTGAGAAAGGAAGGAAACAAAAAGCACCGAGGACACCCTAGAAGTTGGAACTAAGAATTAAGAGAGGATTCCACCTTCAGTATTGAATCCTCAACAAAGACCAAATTGCAAAACAGGTTTCAGCATGTATAAGCAGCCACAAACCATAAACGAAGGATCTTAATAATAATGGTAGAACTGTGAACCTAATTGGTGAAATCAAGAACCCCATATTCCTCACAAATAAACTCCCTTGGAATAGTAATCCCCATAAACCTCTTCAATATAGTGTTCCACATAGTTTATTCCTATACAGATTTAACTCGACATTGTGTAATACATCAGTAAACATATCTAACCTGAAGCGGCGTGGCAGACCGCATCCATGACCATGTACCTTTGTAGTGCATAGTGGTCTGTTCTGAAGCCTGTGTACTACTTTGGTAAATAGAAAACTCTTCTACCCACATACCTCTATGGTATGTGATTCTCCCCCATCCTACATAATAAAATAGTACGTAGAATGGGGTTTCTTCGGGTGTTCTTACATTCGGCTCCAATCTCTTCCATCTATTACCGTCAGTCCTCCATTGCCCCTCCGCGAACCAGTCCCCGACATCAGGTTGAAGCCACCTCCAAATCCACTAGACCCGTATGATCAGATCATCAGGCACATCAGCATGCGCCTTTGAGTCTTCATACCCATGGGAAGTAGAGTATCAAAGGTTCTCCCCATAACTCTTTAGTGTCCAGGGATGTCTGTAATTCTACATTCCCATTGTAACCCAGAGTCCAACCTTGGGACGCTAAAATGAACCTCACCATTCTAGGGATTAACAGTTATAATATGGTTTTCTAATCAATGAGGAATGATGAGAAGACAAAGTAATCATATTTAATCCTCTATTTTATGAGAGGTGACATTCCTCCTCTTCCCCCGGATGAATTATTGGGGCACTCCCACTATGGTATGTCCCTAATATTCTAAGGGCCAAGCTGCATGAATTCAAATGTCATCCCACATTGAAGGGTTCATTTCTCCACACCCTCTTTATTGGTCGTCCTAACCTCTTCCTCCATATGACCACCTCTCCCTCCAATGGGAGAGGAGGTGTGTGGTTGGTTAGATCACCCATGTACTCTTGTTTCTTACACCGAGTATGACTCACATTTGTCTAGAGAGTTATGATGATCTGAATATCCACACAACTGAACCTTATTAAACTTCATGAACTCGGATTCTTGGTCAAACTAGGATACGTAGGATTCTTGCTTGAAGGGCCAAGCATTAAAGTGGTGCACTTCCAAAAGGGGTCACCCAACCATGTCCCCTAAAATTGGAATCTTCATTGTGTAAGCCCCATGTTTCCCAAAATACATGGGATCTATTTTCTCTGAGAAGGATACGTAGGAAGACCATATTATTTGTCTGATCCCAACATCAAGTGACCATATATCCTCCCCAGGAGGACGATACACAGCAGAGTTCGTTATTGGATGGCTTAAGTGAGAATTGCCTTCGAAGCATCAAATCCGTGTATGGCAATGAGGATCATGCAATCCAGGGGTAGACTGTAGACACACTCTCTAGGAATAAATCGAGGATAAACAAACATGTGAACATGACATAAATCTATAAGAAATTCATTGAATAGAAAATAATCCCCCCCAAAGGGGTGCAGTGAGTCGGACTTCCCATCCTCTTCACCGATGGAGTCCTTAACTGTCGTTGGTCAAATCAGTATCCAACGAGAACCTGAAATTGGAAACAAGGTCCATGAATCATGGATTCTAGGGATTTTAGGTGTTTCTGCCTCCACGAGTGAACCTATTGGAGACCATCTGAAGAAGTTATATCCTAAGATGATTGATTTCACAATTACTTGAAGCCATGCAATCGCCTGATGGGACCATTTGACTGTGGGACCCCCTTCAAAAATATAAGGGATAAACTACCCAGTCCCTGTGGGGTAAATTAAATCCTCTTTTGAAGTATGACTATGAAAACTGGGTTGAAACAATGAGAATGATGTGAATTTTTCTATAATAACGCACAAATGCTTGTCACCTGTCAGCCCATTATTTTAATTTTTTCCCACACGTGCACCCACATCACCATTAGAGGAAAAAAATCATCAAAATAGATTTTATATTTTAAAATATGTCATAAAAGAACATATTGGGGTTCTTTTGTCATTTAATATTAACTATATTAACCCTATAGTGTAAAACTATAAGAAGACATAGTTGGAGTTAAACTGTTTAACTAAGTTCTAAATCCAAAAGAAAAGGTTAATTTTAAGACCTAAACATATCTAAAACTCATTTTTTGATGCTATTTCAATATTTATAATCTTATACTCTAAATAAATCATTTTTGATATATTTGAACCCGAAAAAAATTATAATAAAGTGATATTTTAAGAGTTTCCTAATGTGACCATCCCCTCACTTATAAATGGGAACTTCTCCTTCTCTTTAATTAAAAACTACAAAGCCATTTTCCTCAGAAAAACCTAATCATTTACTCTAAAAAATTCCCCCACTAAATCTTAAAGGATATACATTGGGAAGAAAGCCATCCTAATAAGTCCTTTTGTGAAAATCAAAAGAAGACACTTGAAGAAGATGTAATCATTTTATTAAATCTTTAAAAGTCAATTTCTTCTTCAACATCCAATTACTATATTTTTCTATAATAATGAAATAAATCTAGTATAATATAAATTTTGAGATGTTATTTTTATTATGGGACAAAAATATTCCTCCTTTAAACCATTCCATGAAAAATAATATCACCACGTGTGCGTACGTATGGCTTACTGTATCCATGCCATTGTGTAATTTTTTACATCTATAAATTATTTCAATGGGTATAAAGATTAATATAAAGAATATAAATAATAAATATAACATGATATTGTTTCTGAAAAATTAATATTACATCCAATTCTATACCATTCAACCATTAAGGAAAAGATACCATTGCTCGTGCCTAGATAAGACTTACCGTCTCCACGACGCGATGAGATTCTTCTTATACATCCACCATTCTAGAATGACTAAAAAATAAATATTGTGAAGAAGTATAAAATACATGACAATATAATGATACTGAAACAATATATTTATATATGTAAATATATTTCATTCACTTACTTCCAATCAATACGATAAGAAAATGGAAACAACATTCATATATACGTACGACCTACCGTCTCCATGAACGGTGTATCCATTTTATATATCTATATATTAGGAATATTTATATTCTAAATATTTATTTTATATAAATAAGGTTATAAATTATGGAATTAAGTAAATTATTATCAATGTAATATGATCTAGAATAACAAGTCAAAACATGTAAGATAAAAAAATTGATTATTACGAGAAATGTTTCTTTAACAAGGAAATTATTAATAAACGTGTAATATAAAGTCATAAATGAAACATATTTGATATCATAAATATTATTATGATTATTCTATAAGTTAATAATATATTTATAACAATTATACATGAGTTTCAGAGACGTACAAAGAGTATTGGACCTATGTGATGTGAATTCCGTATCACTTTTAATTTTCTTGAGATATAAGCCATGTTCACCACCTATTTCTTATATATAGTGTATGTACGACACATATTAGGTTTTATATAATTAATAAATTTATCTTCATGGTATTTAGATATTTATTTTAATATATTGGCATTATTATTTAAATATACAATGCTGTATGAGACACTTTGAATGTTTAAATAATTAATCATTTCTCCATTTAAATGATTTTGATGTTATCATAAATATTTATTTATTTTTATATAAAGAATTATAAAAATAAATTATGTCCATTTCTATGTTTATTCAATTTTTTTTGAAAATTATTCTTCTATGGTTTTTATTTAAGGGTTAATTGCACAACCTCAATATTATCAGAGTTTTTTAGATGTAATTATCTATTACGATATACTTATCATTCATGCCCATGTTTCGTAAAATGTTTTTAAAAATATTTTTGACAATTATTTGAATTAATGTTTACCCTTGTTTGAATTTTTACAAATGGATTTAATATAATATTTCTATCATTTTCCACATGAGGAAATTTATAACCTTTTCAAAAAATTAAGGAATTGATGTTTTTTAAATTATATGGTGCGAGTGACAACTTCCACCTTCATAACCCCTTAACATTTTGAATCTTCCCCTAAAATCATACAAGGTTATTTTAAAAAAAAATTCTTTTAGAATTGCACTTATTTTAAATGATTTCAAATAAATAAAATATATATCTCTCAAAGTGTTTTAATAATTTTAATAGATTATTTTCATCTATGTCAACATCCTTATTGGGTTTTATGCTTAATTAATATTGAAACATTATGAAACAATATTCTATATAGTATTAAGTGGTTTGTGATATGTTTGAAAATAGATGTGATATTTTAATACCATTCATGGTTTATGGTTAAATTATTATCATTTTTATGCTAGTTTTAATACAAATGTTTAAGTTATGTTCCCCCCTTTTCATATGAAGAATGTATTTGACTTAATAAGTGATGGGTGTGTCCCTCTATAGCCCCTCGATGCATCGGTAGGAGTCATGATAAAAACTATATATGTAATTATCCAAGGCCTTTCCCATTTATTTTTTGCTATAGATTTGACCAAGGCCTTAACCATTTATTTTCATATGTCTTGGTTGAGGCCTAGATGGTATGTTTCAGATGTTTGTCATTATGCATTCCCTAATTATGAGATTAATTAATGATGTTACATGTGATTATTCAACAAGTATAATATCCATGTGATTGTTTAAAGGAAGTTATTTGATTTATTCATTCTATATTGAACAGAATGTAATGTTTAAAAGGATTATGTTTTAATTTTTTACCTTTCCTTCAAAGTTAATGCTTATTTATAAAGGATTCTGATATATTGTATCACCTTAATAAGAAATTGAGATCACCCCTTATATTTTGTTTTCCCAGGATGCTAAGAAGTGTATTATGATTGTTATAGAAGGTTAATATAAGAGAATAATCACATTATAAAATAATTATCTATTATTTATTTTATGCTTTTAATTGTAATTTAAAGTTCACATATGTAATCTATTTTCAAATACTACTAAACTGATTGGTACTTTAGGATTTTAGTCCTTGTAATCATTCCAATGTAATAAAAAATGAATCAAATATGGGTAACGGAGGTTAGGGTGTTATAATTGGTAATAGAGGAAGTTTAAGATCAACCATGGAAATTATATTTTTAAGGCATAGATTAGAGATCATACCCCTATGATATAATTTCATAATAAACATAGATTAACATCATAGAAGATTTGTTAAATATAAATTATGTGGATTATTGAAAAAATATATCCTTTTCTGGATAGTACAAGTGGATGTGGTTCTGGAACATATATACCTAGGTGTGACAACTACGACAAGGTGTTGCAGGCCTAACTCGAGGTAACCTGGTACACACCAACGAGCCTTACTGTGCACCTGGATTGACACTCTTGGGGGATATGCTGAAGATAATCCAATTTTTTCTTTACAACCCATTATGGATTATTTACAAGTAAATATTTCCCTAACGAAACTATTTTTATGATTATGGATTAGAAATGAATAAATCATTAAATTTATGTGAAATATTTTACTAGTTTGGAAATATGAATTAGGTTTCATAAAATAATATAGTATATGACTTTTTTTTAGAAATGGATCCTAGTGGAAGGAATGGAAACCATATAAATGCACATAATCATTATATAAATTTACCTTTAATGATATAAAATTATAGTTGAGTTAGAGATATAACTAGTGCTGAAAAGCTTGTAATCGTACTAGGATCGCTAACTCAGGTTATGAATAATAACCTTACCCATATGGAGAACCCTGATTGGAAACATAAAGGATCAATGTTAGACCTCTTTATGAGACAAAAACATCTAATATTCAATGGGAATACAAATCCATTTGTAATTGATAAATGGATAAGTTCCTTAGAGATAATATTTCTTGTATATAGAAGTAATGAAAGGTTAAAAATTTTCATGGATGTTTTCCATCTTTCAGTAGATACATATCAATGATGGTCATTAATTCAAAATTCAAAATAATATGAATAAGTAGAAAACATTTAATAGTGGGAGTTTAAATAAATTTTCATAAAAAGAATACCTTCGCCAAGAACACCGAGCTGATATGGAAAGTAAATTTTGAGTATGAGGAAAAAAGGATGAGGAGAATGTTTCAAATTATGAGGCAGGATTCATAAGGATAGCAATGCATTCTGCATAATACATACATTACCTAAGATTTATGATTGGTTAAATTTTTTTATGGGTTAAAACCATACGTATAATGGGAACTATTTTCACAATCTTTCTCATTATAGGAATATATAGTCTAGTGTGATATCAAGAAGAAATAATAATTCTATAAATATTATGACTATAAGGTAATGAAAGAGAAGAAGAGAATGGTGGACCAAGAGATAGATAATGGGAAGAAGGAAAATAAGGATTTTCCCATGTGTAACAATTGTGGAAGGAAACACCCCGGTGCATACTAAAAAAAGGTGTCTGTTTCAAGTGTGGTGAGAGAGGCCAAAATGCTCATTATTATATAGGATAATAAGAATATGAAAATGTTAAATGATATAATTTTATAGATACGGGACATCATGTAAATTATTTTCCAAATTGTTAAAAAAATACACCTCAAAATAAGCAAACAGATCAAGGTCAAGCTTCTGTTGTTAATGTAGCCGAAGTAGAATAATTAATATATTTATGTTTTGGGATTCAAGAATTATGTTATTAAATTTTGGTTCTAAAAATAGTGTGATATATAAGGATTGTACTTCATTAAAGTTTCATTAAATTTTTGGATGTATGAACATTTCTTTTAATGTGTTTAAAGGTGATCAAATATTTGGTGAGTGATAATAAGTGATAAATTAAATTTTTTTGAGGAATATAATCTTATGATTGATTTTTAAAATTTAGAGACATTTATGGACAAATAATTTAGAAGAAATAATTTTTTCGAGTATTACGAATTGAATGGAGTAAGTTAAACACTAGATATTATTGTTTGTGTCCAAATTATGATTTATTGAATACATTGGGATAAACTTTTTGGTTTTAGTAAATATTTAGAGGATTAAGGGAATAATCTAGGGCCTTATTAATTATCAAATTACTTATGTGTGAAAAATACATTTTGAATATTCATTTCTAGGTGTAAGTGATTAAGTGAAAATAAATTAAAGCACAACCAAAAAATGAGATTAATCTTATGAAATGGAAAGAAATAAATAAGCTACCTTTATGAAAAATAAAATAATTCTTCAAATCATAGTAAACGACATTGAAACCAAAAATAATATCCTATTCATTTTTATCATGAATAAAACGGCCCATTAGATCATCACAAATTTATAGATGAGCGACTGTTAACTTTCTCCTCATCACGTTCTCTATCACTCTCCATCAGAACTTTATGGTCACATTTTCATTCATTTCCATTTTTTCCAAATTGGAACCTTAATATTGGTTATTTATAGTGACCATAGTACTTCCTTTTCTTTATTTTAAAATGTAGGTGTCATTAATCTATCTCCGATGTGGGTTTTATGTGAAGATATTTTGAAATGTCCAATGCAGAGATTTCAATTATGAGTGAAAATTTTGAGGATGAAATTAATTAAAGGAGGGGAGAATTTAACGCCCAAATATTTAATGGTACGTTATATTCAATAGCTTGTGTAGCACACAACATGGACGTGGATTGCGTGACTTGAAAAATTGAGTTTCTTTGAAACAACACTTTAGTGTTAAAATTATTTAAATGATATACTTATAACTTATCCATTATATATGGTAATATAAATACTAATAAATAATTTTTAAATTTTATTTATAATTTTTTCACATAAATAAAACATATTTATATTGAAATGTTTATGTTTCGGTAAAATAGTTATATGTTTAGAAATACTATTTTCTTAAAGGAACTACTTTTTATTTCCTTTTGTGGAAAATAATAAAATCAATTTTAGATCCTCATAGAAATATTATTTGGTAAAATAGAATTCATTTTTGAATTCCTAATATCAAAATCATCTTAGGGTAATTTAATGGTATTTTTATGAAAACATTAATTTTTTGATGAAAAGTGAAAAACATTACATTATTGTGAAAAAACATACTTTTTCATTTAAATAATTATTTTAAATTAAACTGGTTTTAAAGTTACAATAGATAAATATTAAATATATTAACCCAATGTGGTTCGTTTGAATCATTTTTATTATAGAATTAGATATAAAAATTCATTAATCTTTATTAATGTCTTTTTACCGGACTTCCATCCACATTTACAGATTATCAGTAAACATAATTTTACCATTTATGTGAATTGAATTTTGAATAATGTATATACATGGTTATAATTTTTATTATAAATTTTGGCTAATAGGATCAATGTATTTTTTGGTGAATAGTATCTTTTGAAATTTATTTAGCACAATTAAAGGAAAATAGGGTAGTTAATGGTTAAAATAATATTATTATAATATAACATTACCTTAAAAGATGAAATAATCTAATTGGATAAGTATTTTTCAACCCAAATCATCCTTAGGTCAGAAATATTATCCTTCTTATTCCACTTGTTTTAGATTAATACATTTAATATGTTTTATTTAATGAAGTGTTAAAAATTACATAATCAAATTTTAATAAATATTTTATAATTAATATGAGGATATATAAGTGATACGATAGAATTTAAATATTATTTAAAAATATTATAATTTTATCTACATCATGGTAATTTATTTATATTTTTTAGACATTAAATAATTAAATTAAATGGTGACACAATGATGATGCGGTAATTGTTTATTTAATTGAGATATCAAATAAAATACATGAAAAATATTAAAATAAACATAATGTTACTTAATTAATGACATAAACTAATTATATATATAAATTAGATATTTTAGAGACATATTGGAATTATTAGTTTTATTTTATCATGTTTTTTTGATGTTTTAAAAAAAGAAAATATTGAATTGTATTAAAATTGACACAAATTATATTTTAGAATAAATACAATTTTATTAAATGATATAAAAGACATAAAAATCTAGGATTTTTTCAAGTATCTTGTATAATGTCAAAAATGTCATAAATTATGAAATTGGGGTTCATTTGGTACTTTATTGTAAATATATTAACCCTATATTATAAAACTATAAGAAGCCGCTATTAGAGTTAAATTGTTTATCTATAGTTTATATCCAAAATATATGGTTACTTTTTTGACCTAAACATGTATAAAATTAATTGGATGATGATATTTAATCCCTTAATCATCGTATCCTATAAATAAATCTGTTTTCTCAATTTGAAACTGAAAATAAAATTATAATAAATTGATATTTTAAGAGTTTCCTAAAGTACTCGTCCCCTCTCTTATAAAAGGGAACAAATCCTTCTCTTTAATTAACACCTACAAATCACTTTTTCTCGGACATAAAATAATAATTTCCACCTCCAACTTCCTTCAATAAATTTTAGAGGCCATACATTGGATAGAAATCCATCGCAGTAAGTCAATTTATGAAAATCGAAAGGAGACACTCGAAAAAGAGGTAATCGTTTAATGGACACATTCAATGTTTTTTTCATCCTCTACCTCTAAATCATATGTTGTTTAGACAATAATGTAATAAATACTATATCATATTCATTCAGATATGTTATTATGATTATGGGATAACAATATTAGTCCTTTTACACATTCTATGTAAAATTATATCACCATGCGTGCGTACGTACAACTTACCATCTCCACGATGTGGTGTAAATTGTTTTTCATCTATACTTTATATCTATGGGTATAATTATGAATATAAATTCTATAAATACCAAATATCATGGTAAATTTTTTCTGTAAAATTCATATTCCATCCAATTCCATACCATTTGACCATTAAGGATAATATACCATCGCTCGTGCATATGTACGGCTTACCGTCTTCACGACACGATTAGATTCTTCTTCTACGTTCACCATTCAAGAATGAATTTAAAAATATATATTATGTATATTTATGAAATATATGAAAGATTACCGATATTTTAGTAATATATATGTATGTAAATATAATTCATTCCCTTACTTTCATTCAATGTGATAAGAAAACATAATCAATATTTATGCGTACGTACAAGCTACCGTATCCATTAACGGTGTATTCTATTTCATATATCTATCTATTATGTATATTTATATTCTAAATATATATGATTTATAAATAATTTAATAGATTCTTGATGTTTTTTAATAATGATCTATGTAATATGATCATGAATAACAAGTCAAAACACGTAAGATAAACAAATAGATTATTACACGAAATGTTGTTTTAACATGGAAATTATTAATAAACAGTTAATATAAAGTCATAAATTAATCATATATTATATCATTAATATTATTATGAATCTTTTATATGTTATTAATATGTTTAAAAACATTATAAATTAGTTTCAGACATGTACAATGAGTATCAGACATACAGTAAGGGAAATCTATCTCACTTTTAATTTTCATGACATATAATCCATGTTCACCACCTATTTCTTATGTATTGCATATGTAATTCCCCTATTATGTTTGATATGATGAACAAATCTACCTTCATGGTATTTCAATATCCATTTTCTGATGTTGGGAATATTAACAAAATGTTCAATGTGGTATGGAACACTTTGAATGTTTAAAGAATTATTCCTTTCTCCATTTCAATATTTTTAATATTATCGTACATATTTATTTATATATATATAAAGGATTATAAAAAAAAATTTAAGTCTAAATTCATATTTATTCAAATGTTATCAAAATGAAATATTCTATCTTTTTTAGGGAAGGGTTAATTTCACAGTCTTAATATTATCTGAGGTTGTTTATATATAAGTATTTATTGGTAAATCACAATCATCCACATCCATGTATCCTAAAATGTTTTTTAAAATATTATCTACAATTATTTAAATTCATTTTATTCCAGTTTTAATCTTTATAAATTGTTTGAAATAAATATTTCCATCATTTCCCAATTGAGGTACTTCATGACCTTTTCAAAAAATTAAAGAATGAATGTTTTTATAACATATATGATGCGTTCAGTTATTTCTGCCAAGATGATGTCTTAACATTTTAGAGATTTCCCTATAACCATACAAGGGTAATTTAAAAATAAATATTTTATTTTATAATTTGATATCTTTTAAATGATTAAAAATAAAAACATTATATCTCTCTCAAAGTGTTATAATAGTTTTATTATATTATTTTCATTTATGTAAACATCCTTGTTGGATTTTATGCTTAATTGAGATTGATTTATTATGATAAAATATTATATATTGTATTAGAGGTTTTATGATATGTTTGAATATGAATTTGATATTTTAAAACATTCATGATTTATGGTTAAATTATTTACATTTCATATGTTAGTTTTAATAGTAATATTTATGTTATTGTTCACCCTTTTCATATGAGGAATGTATTGAACTTAGTAGGTGAATAGTGGGGCCTGTTATAGCCCATCAATGCATCAATAGATCTCATGAGACTAACTAGATATGTAATTGGATGAATCCTTTCCCATTTATTTTCATATATGGATTTAGATGAGGCCTTAAACATTTATTTGTTAATGTCTCGGTCGAGGCCTCGACAGTATGTTTTTGATGTCCGACATTATGCATTCCATCATTATGAGATTAGTTATTGATTTTACAAGTGATTATTCGACTAGAAGAATATCCATGTGAATGTTTAAATTTAGTTATTTGATTTATTCATTCCATATTATGTAGAAGGTAGTGTTTAAAAGGCTTGTGTTTTAATTTTATACCTTACCGTACACGTTTATGCTTATTTATGAAAGCTTCTGTTGTAGTGTTTAAACGTATTGAGAATCTTATCTCACCCTATTATTATGTTTAATTTACCAAGATTCCAAGAAGTGTATTATGATTTATATTTTGTGTTAATGTAAGTGAATTATGGAATTCTATAAAGACTGTCTAGGTTTTATTTTATACTTTGAATTGTAATGTAACATTCACCTATGTAATATTTTTTTCCAGGACTACTAAACTGATTGGTCCTTCCGGATTATATTAATTGTAATCATGAAAATGAATTAAAATAGTTTACCAAATACATGAAATTAGGGTCAGGGTGTTACAATATAATCTAGTATCCAATGATAAATTAGAAGATGTCATGGGGAATTATTAGGGAAATATTTTCCCCTAGTAAAGATAATGAAGCTTCAGAGTGACATCTAAAACATCACATAATAAGAATAAGAGTAAACATATTAATATTATAATTGTTTTAGGGAGATTATATGATTATTCCCTCACCAGAGAGTGATATTATGGTTGAAACTATAGAATTCCTTTTTTAAACTTTTGGTTTTAAAAATAATGGAAGGTTTTGATTGATTTAGTGGAGGATGGAGGTTTAATGAGGAAAAACATTTGAATTATAGGTAATAATATATAAATTAAATTATAATGTCTCCAAGTTTAAATGTGATAGTCCTAACTTATATAGAAGTACATTAAGTGGACGATACTAGGAAATTGACCACCCATCATGGGGAAATGTCTAAGAAGATGGAGATAATTTTATCCATACATAACCAAGGGACACCCTCATATTCTTCTCAAGTCATATATTATGAAATATATATAGGGACTCATTTTTTCATTAAATGTAGGATAGTGTCAAATACCACCCAACATGAGAGGTAAAATTCTTGAATTACACTTGATCTCAACCATACTACCAAAATTAGTATAGGGAAGAAGTCAGGCCAGTTCAATGAAACCGAGAATGGATATCTATTTAATGGTAGAACACCATTTGATTTTCAGTACCTCCTAAATTCCCTCAATGATAATTACATTGAGACCCACTGGTCAATAGTTTTATACCACTATACCACTTTTTTAGATAAAGGAACAATAGTTTTTGGAGAAACATTAATAAGAACAGTCCTCTTTCAAGGAGTTTGTTATAAATTATATCAAGAAACATTATAATTATATTTGGTAAAGTTGGGAGGAACATGAAAAATAATAAAAACTACTCATAAAAATCATAAAATCTTTATTTGAACCATTAAAATGCATCTAAGAAAAATTTCTATTAAATTGACCAAGCATCCCTATAATGTTTTCCTAGGAAATACATAAGTACAATGAGAAGAATCCATAGAATTTATGTTGTGAAGTAATTTATTATCAATTTAGAAATTGGATTATAGAGAAAAAGATAAAGTATAAAAGAAATATCAAGATACATAAGTACAATGAGAAGAATCCATAGAAGAAGCTGCATGTTTATCTTTATACGTCACACCTATATTTCATAGAAATAATGTTACATTGAATGATATAGTAATAATATAATAAGTTCATAGGTATGTTTAAATAGATACACATGAACATAATATTTATTGAATCCATTTATTAGATAACTAGATACACAAAGTTCCTTAAGGAACTAATTTCGAACAAAATGAAACTATAATATTTGGATGTTATCTCATTAAGTGAATAATGATTAGGGGTTTTTAAAATAAGCCATCCTATAATATTGTGAAACCTATGAAGATTATTAATTCCCTACACTATTTGGTCGTGCAAATTTATAAGAGATTTGTGTTATTAGGGAGAATGTGTAAATCCAATGGCCTAGAATGTCTTCAATTAGTTTGGATTTTTTAATTTGAAAACCAATCATGTTTTACAATAGTTGGAAGATATATTTTTAAAATATCCCAATGTAATTCTTAAAATAATTTTTTTAAAAGTGAGATAACTCAGTTTTCTTGCTAAATTTCTTATCATGGAGAATGAAAACATGTGAATGGTCTCAATCATATTTGGATACCCTTTAATTTCCACAAATAAAGAGCTGATTTATGTTTATAATGGATATTTTATGTCTCATATGGGTTATAATAATGTCCAATTGGAACTCACCAAAGTAGATAAGCATGGAGATGATCAAAAAGGGTCCCATAACATCACTACCATAGAAAATAGCTATATTTTTTGAAGTATTAATTGAGGATAAAATAGTTATTTAGGAATAAGTATTAGACAAAGTAGTAAATGACTTGGGAGAGTTAGGAGTGGCATCTTATTTCAAGGTTATGTACAAAATTTCTTGGGATTGTTATCTTAAGTTAATTACATCTATTTTAATGTCAGTAAAGTGGGAACTAAAACAACATTCATTGAATCATCATTATATTTTTCTAGTGGATGGAGGGGAGTTTCCAAAAAATTGTCAATGCGACCTTGTATAATGATCTAGAGAAGCATATCATAGTTATTTAAAAGAATTTAAAGAAGGATATCACATGAGTAATTATTGATGTAAATGGTATGATTTCTTTTTTACACACTCAGAAAATGTGGTTGGAGGAATGAAAGAATCATACATGAAATAATCAATGACATTTAACCCCTCCAAGGATTACTATTTTTTCAAAAGGTGTTATTAATATGTTGGATACTGATATCATCTACCCCATTTTATTCAGAATACAGATAAGACTAATTATAGTGATTTTGAAGACAAGAGGGATAATAATAGTAAACGAGGTAATGAGTTAACATACTCCTATTTGGTGATGGGGTGGAGAGTTTTTGATGAATTAATTATATTGAATGATGAAACATGAAAAAATAACTTTCCCCATGGATCTATTACTTAGATATTAAAGATACTAGTTGATCATGAGTACAATTCGTTTTTTGATGGATACAATGACAATAATTAGATCCTGATGGCACAATATGACAAAAAAACCACGTTTAAACACTTGTATGAAACCTTTCCCTTTTGACACAAGGAACTTGGTATATGAAACATGTACAACAACATTTATTAGTGCATAAAAGACATTTTCTTGAGACGGTTGAGGAGTTACTTGAGATTTTTATTAATGAATTTTTTTTATGGATGGTTGTTTTTTGTTTTTAAAAAGGATATCAAATTAGTTCATAAAATATGTAAGGATATCATCCTTATGATCAAATATATGAAATTCCATTTTAGGGTAACATATGACATTTTTTTTCCATCATATCTCAAAAAATTAAATTAAATTTAACCCTTCTAAAATCAATATGGTTAAATAATTTTAAGGGATGAAAATATTATAGGATATCAGGATTTTCATGGGCCATGCTTGGTTCTATCATTGAGATGTCAATGATTTCCCACACATTTCACATCCAATCATTCAATTAATAAAAATAATTTAAATTAAAATTTTGTTGAAAAATTCAAATATTTTTTAGGGTGTAAAGTATTTGGTTGATTATTACTCTCATTATGATCACCTCAATCCAAGATGATCCTTTTAAACTAATTTGGGATACTAGTTACTATGCAGTGGGATCATCCCTCAAGAAAAAATAAATTTTTTTTCTATAAATATCATTATGCTAGTAAAACATTGACGAAATCCACATTAAATTGAACTTCCACATAAAATGAGTTGTTTATCATGGTATTACTATTAAATAATATAGGTTCATTAATTTTTCTCTCTACAGTGGTTATCCACACTAAACACGATACATCAAAATACTTACTGACCAAAAAAATTATATTACATGTTTAATGAAATGGATTTATTTTATTATCAGAGTTTGATATGAAAACTCAAAATAATAAAGGTTCAGAAAATGTGTTGTCCAACCACCACTCTAGAATTAAATTCCTTCATATTTTATGAAAATAAGTAGTGGACATTGTAGATGAGTTCTAAGATGAACAAATCTTTATAGTGATCCTCAAAGATTATCCTTGGTTTGTTGACATTTCCAATATTGATCCAAAATATTTCATTTGTTTTTAGTGGTAAATATGTGAAGTGATGATTCTTAGAGAATTATCGTGGATTCATTTCATTAAATTAAATTTTATTCTTGATCAATTATCCTTGAATAATTGTGATGATGTTTGAAATGTTCTTAAAACTCAAAGACTTGTGTAAATGGTAATTGAGGATCTAAAAAATGTTTATCAATTCTTAAAGAAGACCGTGAAATATAAAAAATATTGTATGAGGTTTTTTAATTGAGAAATCGATTAAAAATATATTTATATTTTTCATAAAGAATATTTGAAGTAGCACTTTGATTTTTGACTATGTGATTTTTTCTATGTGTTGGGAAAAAACATAATAACCACCTGGATAGCTGAAGTGAACCTTTGAAGCCTATTTTTAGATTGGAATAAGGGTATACCTATAACCATCTGTTGTATGGGATGAGTAGAGAGGAATAGTGTATTCATAACGAACCTAAGGGGTGAATGGGAAATATAGTGGGTTGCACACAGGAGAGCACTTGCAGTTGGGATGGTGGGCCCACATAGGGAGGTAAGGACTATGAATCCCATAGGTATAATGTGGTTCTTATAGTGGTCCCCAAGATACACAGATATATTAATAGAATGTGACATATAATAATAAATTTATGTTATAAACTAAGATAAACATACAATCATATCATAAATGTATGTTCTAAAGTGTTCTGATAACTATCATCCCTCCACGTCATCATCTTCATCCCTTATTTGATGGTTTAGTTCCATGTGGTTATCCTGAAATATATGAGCTATGGTGATCATAAAAAACATTGGGAATTGATGAATCCATGATCAAAGACACATTCTTCATGAATTATTTAGATATGAGATCACTACTATGTTGAGAATCATTCACTGAGTGATGTATAAGATACATGCACACACAAACTAGCATGATTAATTATAGTTTGATAGAAAAAGAGCTTCACTGACGATAAAGGCTGATTTAATAATCAATTGTGATCAAAATGATAAATTCATTCAATTAGACTTTCATGTATGAAAATAAAATAAATTATAGAATTAAATAAAGGTTCTTGAAATAATTTTGTAATAAGAATCCATGAGTCTATGTTGAAGAATAAGATGATGATGTCGCATGATGAAATTTGAAGCTTATTTATTCATGAATGAGGTAGTATGGGGAAAAAAGTTATTCAAGATATTTCAAGGCATATTAATGAGATGTATTTAAATGGAGAATCCCAAGATATATGTGAATTTTAAAAATATATACATATAGATTTTAGTTGAAACACATATTCATCCATGTGAAGAATGAGGTTATACTTGAATATTGATTTCTATTTTAAAAAATAAACTCCAAGATGCTCCAGGTAGTTAAAATAATGATACAACATAAATGATTTGTTTCATGAAAAATTTGAATAGCCATCGAATTATAGGTATTTTAAATGACGAAATATAATACCCAATTTTTTTGGTTGTTTATATTTAAATTGGATAAAATAAATGATTTAATTATAACACACTATAATCTTGTAATAATTGAGATATCAAATACACAATATTGTTTCTTATGAATAAATGCATGCATGAAGGTGATGAAAAAGTTTATAAAATTAGATAGTGTCCATTCATCCATTATGAAAGAGTATTTTGAGATGATGATATATCTTTATATACAAGAGGGAAATATTCAAATCTAGATAATTCTTAATGTAGTTGATTAAATATACTTATGAATTTGAATAAGTATATTTAGGTCAAAAAAAAATTTGAAATGAGTTTCAAGTACAACTGACTATTCAAGATAACTGTTGATTAACATTAAGGATCATACATAAATAAGGGTTATCCAACAATCATATAGAGAAATAATATCAAAAGAAGATGTTATTTATAGATATTGATCATCATTAGAGAAGATGACTGTATGTTGGGAATGTAACTAGTTATATGAGGCTTGTGATTAGGGTGTCTATCCATTTAGAGAAGAAGAGTAGTTGGGGTGCCTAACCAATGGTAAAGAAATTGTAATTGGGGGTGTCTAACCGATTGTATTCACTTGGGAGCAAAGTAAAGAATCCTTAATGGGGTGTATAAGCACTAGATAAAGGAGTTGGATGTTAGGTAGAACCCTGGAAACTCTATGTGATCATCTCTCTTACATTAAAACTTCACAAAATGTGATATTGGGAGATAATATTGAGTGGATCTATAATATTAAATAGTTTATGAGGTTGAATTCAAAAGAATTATAATTTATAAAAATAATAAATAGACACTAATTCATACCATCTCTCTCTTAGTGAATAAACCAGTCCTTGTATTTCATAACAACAAACATGGAAATTGGGGTGATTTATCCATAAATCAACCATAATGAGAAAAAAATCTCATGTGACTTTCTACAATATTTTTGGGGAGGACTTCATGTTTTTGAGTTGTGCGGGGATGTGGTTATTTGATGATGTGTATTGAAGAGTGATATGAAAAGTGTGTTGGATTTTTTTCACTCATCACAAATAGGGGACATCATGAAAAAAATGGATAGTTGATAAGCATTTTCAATATGAGGGTTTTTCATCCCACCCTATGTAGATTTGGGAGAGATTTTATGGTGTCTAATGATCAATGTTTATATAATAAAAATATTGGGATGTGAGATGAAATTACTCAACACCCCATATTGGAAGGAAAATTATCTGTTTCATGGAGAATTTAATTCTTGGGCCCTTTTTATAACTTATTTTTTATACTTATGCTTTATTATGTATTCACTATGATTCCAAATGGGTCCAAAATTAATCCTCCATAACCAATATCTCACTAGTTGTGGTCATATTTTAGAAGTAAATCATTATCTATCATTTTTGGCACCAATGATTCTATTCAGTGACATGGGAAATAATTTTGAAAAATATATCTTGAGGTAAATATTGAAGAATTATGGAGTTGAATATAACACAATCACTCTATATCATCCTTAAACAAGAGGAAATGTGGATCTCTCCAATAGGGAGTGAAAAAAAATTCTTAAAATTATTGTGAATTATAGTAGAAGTGGTAGGGGAATTATACATGATGATTCTATTTGGGATTACCATACATCCTATAAAACACTACATAAGATATCTCCATTGAAATTGTTGTATGGGAAACCATTCCACCTTCTGATAAAACTTTCCTAGTAATCCTTTTTTCTGGTAAAAGATATTAATTAGTGTGAATAAGCTATTATAAGGATGAGGATACTTGAGGTAGATGAATTGGAAAATATACAACTTTTGGACAATACCAATGATAAAATTTAGAATGCAAAGAAAAAATAAGATATGATTAAAACAACCGTAGAGGTTAGTTCTATCTAGGTGACAAGTGGATATATAGAATTATTAAAACCCCAATTTCAAGATCAAGGGAAATTGTATCAGGTTTTTCATTAGAATATCTCTAGTCTTGTGTGCCCATTCACAAAAATTTTATTAGAGATCAATGTACCTCAAATTATTTACATTAAATGAAGAGGAGATTGATTGGAAAACCATACATGTTCTCTTTTTTATTTAGTTATGTTTTTATTGTGTAGCTTTTTTGAGTAGTATTATCATTCTATAGATTCCAAAATACTTCTCTAAGACAATATTTTGGGTTCCTCTACCTTTCCATAATTCTTAATAATTAGAGGACATGATTTGGCATGGTAATAATAGTTTACACCGTAGTTGTGAGGGATACACTATAAAATAAAACACAATTTTTTTAGCATGGAAAAAATAAATAAACCATTACATAAATCCCTACAATGTATTAGAATATAATTATAGTTATTATGATGAATATTTCAACACAAATCCATAGTGAATTAGCTATACAATAGAGTTTAGGAATATGATAAAATAGAAGAAACTTGTGTTCTATAATTATTGGAACATATACACTGTACCCATGGTATGTGAAACAAGATTTTTTTGATGTTTCAAATTACAAAATTCTAGATTTTTGATAAACTATTATGGGGAAGGCTATTCCAAAAGGGTTTAAAATCCTTTTTAAACACATCAGAATCCTTAATTTTTAAGTGTTTATACCTACCTCCATGTTCCCATGATCATAGCTCTCAACCACTCTAAGGTATTAATTAGCATTCATAACATAGATCTAATATGGGTAAGAAATCATTCAGGATTCCATTTTGACCCCTTATCCCATTAATTTTTCTATTTCACCCCTATCGCTCTCTCTTAATGCCCTAAACAATCATACCCCTATTTCAAAACTCTTTCTTCATTTTCCATAGCCATAGTCAAACCTTTGAAAAATCCCCTCCCTCTACCATGTTCATTGAATTACAAATATATGTCTATTAGTGTGATTTGTTCCATGTTCATGTTCTTTACCTATCTCACCTCCAATAAGCTATATGCATACAATTATGAAACCTACCCATCATCCAATAATTCCAAAACCTCTCCTTCTCTTAGACACACCAATTCAACCACCCCACCACCCTTACCCAACCTTATAAAACCAATATACAACCTTAAAGATCCCAAGATCATCATTCTACACCCAAATCTAAACCAAAAACCACTCAATACTAAACCATATCTAGTGAAAAAGAAGAATAACATGTGTCTTACCACTTTTAAAACCAAACAACAAACTTATTCCAATCCCACACATAGTGAACTAATTCATATTATCAGAATAAACCTTTCCCCAATACTACCCCTACCCACCCCAACCTTTTCTCCATTAACATATGGACCCCCAAGCTACAACACAAACTTTATTAACCAACCTCCCTTTCCCTAAACCTCTCTACCCAAGTCTATTTAACCACACCCACTAATATACTTTCCTTTAAATCAATTTGAAAACATATTACATAATTCTATATAATATCCCTAAAATATACTTCTCACTAATAAAACAATGGATTTGGTGTTTTTGAGTGATATAATGATATATTCCAATTCTAAGGAGGTATTGAAATATAAGTATCTAGATATCATTATCGTGGTCTAGAAGGTTGGTTTCCACGAAGTAATACTTTAATTATTATTACATTATTCTTGGTTGTTGAATTCCTCACAGTTATTCTATGTTGAAAATAATGGAAGGAGAATCTATCAAAATTTAGGGCAAGACTTGTGATTTATAGTTTCATCTTTGTGAACACCCTAGAGTATAACTCTTTAGAGTTGGAGACTAACATGGATCATATTGAAGATATATAAAATTTGTTGACTGTTGATCAATTGGTCGTCCAGTACATAACCAAAAATAAATGTAACACACTTAAGATGCCACTCCTCGAAATCATTCATTGCGTAATCAATAATGTTTAGAAGGTGATGGGGTAATCTCAGATCATTGTAATCTAGCTTGATGTTTTGATTGTTTTCTTGATTTATGTGATGAATATGTCAAACTTTGCCCAAATATTTTACCTTTACATTGATGGGTACTAGACGAAGTATAAATATACACTGATGAGTGTAAATCGAATTTCCCATTTGGATAAGATTTTTTATGATTTGAAACATTTCTTTTCTGTTGACTTCTCTAGGTATATTAGAGTTTACTGACCAACCATTGTTAGTAATAATGGAGATACTTTACAAAGATATGGACCATAATTTTTGTGTTTATGATTATGAAATTGACTCTACCACTATCCAGATTGGGGAAAACAAATCATTTAACATATTTATACTGAGGCATCCTCCTTCTAGATAAGCCTTAGACCTGGACCCAAAAATAGCCTTGATCAGCTTCTGGGGGAAGTGGACTCATTTATATGATATATTCTTCTTATTTATCTCCACTAAAATAAAGAATATTTTTTAAGTCATAGAGATCAATTTTTTCCAACCACCATTGATACCTGGATAATTTAGTGTCTTAACTCAGCATCCCCCCTCAAAGTTCTCCACTAGTTTTGGATATTATGATATTGGATACAACATTCATTCCTACACCATTGATATTATACTTCCCATCCCTTGTCCCAAGACACAAAAAATATTCTCCCACCTACATATCTTGATCATACCTACTAGATGACACCTCATTGAGGAATTTTTCTATAACAACCAGAGCAATTCATTGATCTAGATTCTAAAAAATATTTTGAGGATGATGCATAGAGGATGGGTAATGAGAAGTTTCATGAGGAAATCCTTGAGGATCTATTCACTTATCATTATTCATATAATAAAAGTTCCATTAATATTAGGGAGGCACCATAACTTGTGGATATTGATCATCAAATGGAGACCCTAGTTGTTTTGGATAGGGTTGAGAAAGATCCAGGCACCGCTTTTGTGGTGGTATCTATTTTTTTACTTCTTTCAGCCCAATTTGGAATGACTTTAAAATATTATGACTAGCCTCATAGCGATCCTATATATTTCATGAGGTGAATTTTGATTCCCCTCCCATTCGCTATTTTTTTGTTACCTGATGTGTCAGGAAATTTTATTTCATATTTCTGATGAATATTTTGATACACTTGTATATATTCTTGGATTATCATTGTAACACTACTTGAATGTTTTTTGTAACTACAAACTTTTTATACTAATTTCATAACTTATTATATTTTCACTCAAAATGATTTTATTTTTTCTTTGGGTAGTCATAGTGGTAAGGAAGGGATGTATCCTTAACAATCTCTAGGGATGATTCATTTAATTGGTTATATTTAGTCACTTCACTATTATTTTATTATTTAATATATTTATCTTATATCCTCTTGTATTAAAAATTGATTATAATATTTTATTCAAATTTCGGAGAGAAAATAATGGAACAATTTATATTTTCCCCCTTCAGTGACCTAGGAGTCATAGTTAACTAAAATAAACATTTTGGTTTGTGGGATATCTTGATTCACCATAATCATAAATATTGGGATCATGGATGTCAATTATGATATATTCTTGAAAATTTCAATTTTTAATTTATCTTGAACATGATAACCGATTGGATTTATATTTTTGATCATAATTCCCCAAAACATTCATTTATGATATAAATTATTTCAGTCCATATAATGAGGGATTTTTCAATTCTTATGTTCCCATTCCCAAGAGTAATATTGAAAAAAAAATTCTTATAGTTTCTAACCAACAGTTCTTGAGAGACACCCAAGCATGTTACGTAATTGAACATGGATCGAATCATGTAAAATAATTTATTGAATAAATACATATTTAACTTCGTTGAGGTGCTTTTATTTTCTATACCTTATATTTTTTAGACCCACATATACATTTATGTCCTTCCTTAAGATTGTAAAAGTTGTGAATGGACTTTTTTGGGAATAACCATATTATATTCTTATCTTACCCTTTCTACCCTCACTCCTTGTGCTTTCCATAATATTCAATTTTTTAAGTGTGAGAAAAATAATGACCATGGTGGAAGGGGAATTATTTCATCAAGGAGAAAATATGGGGTGTTTTCATGGGATTTTGGGGGAAAGGTTCCTAATTTTCTATTTTTTAATTAACTGGTTAGTCCACATGAAGAATAAAATAAAATTGGGTTTTATCTTATGATAGTCATAAATCATCATTATAAAACCCATGATATCGTTATAATGATTAAAATTAGTGTTGTGAGGTGATCAAATTGGGTTTGGTAATGTATGAAATACTCTTCCGAATTGAAAAATTAAAAATATAAATAAAAAATAGGGTGTATATTTGGTTATTTTCATTTTTTGGAACTTTTTCTTTGAGTTTGTGGAGATAGTATGTTGTTATAATGGGAAGAGTATTTCATTGATCATAAATTTACTATATCATGAAATGTTTTTAGAGGTTTAAATATTTTATGATATTTATTTATCCATTCCATAATTTACCTAACAAACCTATGCCCCAATTTTATTTTAACATTAACTTGAATTAATTATGATTAATAATCATATTATTATTTATAGAGTGAATATTTGAGATACAGTGTATGAATATGGTTATGAGCACATATTTGATGTATGCGGATAAATATTGAAACAATTATACGATAAGATATGAGGTTAATTCATTCTAGTGAGATATATAATTAATTTTTTGGGTATTAATGACATATTTAATGATGTGAGGGGAAAAGATGAGATTTCATAAATTATAATTCGATACAAATCATGATTTGATAGATTTTAGTTGAATTAGTTGTGTATTATTTATTATATTTATTTATAAATTGATGTTTTTGAGTATGATGATTTCAATGTTTCATTTAATATAGTGTGAACTATTTTTAACATGATTATGAGGCTTTATTATAGATAAGAAAATATTCTTGTGTAGAAGAGTTTGATAAGCCTCACTTGTGTAAACCATTTTGCCATAATTTTAATAACAATTCATAATTATATTTGGTAATTTACATGAGATTTATATTAATATGTGGATAAACTATTGGGGTAAATTGATTTCAAAGATGATTTTGGAGAAATGTTCCTCAAACCATGCCACAAATAGTACCCCATATTATGGTCCCATGAATCCTGGATGTTGAAGACTAAAGGTTTAAGGAAACCACATTGTGTCCATCCTACCATGCTAAAAATATCTATGTTATAGTGTTTTTCTTAAAATCAATTTTAATGTTTCAACATGGATCTAAGAGTAATTCAATAAGAAGATTCAAGACTTATGTAAAATAGAGGAAAATTTAATCAATTAAGAAATCCAATTAGCTATCCAATCATCAACTAAAGGTGAGAACCATGTGTCGTCAAGAGGGTGATAGCTAGTGTAGGTTAGAAATATCCAAGGATCAAGAACTCAACATTGGTCAGTGCTGAGTGAAAAAAAGAACACTGTGTTGGTTGGAATATTTACCTGCTATATGGGTTGGTAGTCATGGTTTATATCAAGTGGATTATGTATTGAATATATTAATATATAAGATTACAACTATGAACAAGTTAAATGTGAAATTAATGAATTAGAATCCACACTGTAGTCAGATTTAACTCACCATAAGAATGTTTGAATGGAAAATTTTTCTGAATTCATAATAATTAGATCAAAATATCTATTCCTATACAATTATACTACATTAGGGATGGTTGAGATTGGGAAAATAAACCATATCTAGAGTACCGAATATTTTTTCCCCAGGAACCCCTTTACACCCCAACCCCCTTTAGGGTTAGAGTTTTATGTGTAGTGGTTATAAATGTAAACTTAAGATTAATGGTATATGGTCACTATGTTATTGAAATTAGAAAGAAGACATTTTTGTTATATGCCACGTAACATGTAGTTGTGTTCTGGTCATGGTTATCATTTTAAGGTAATTTTCAGTTTTCATTTCTCTATTCCATAACCCTATGGGTTTTTTCATAATTGACCCTAACATAATTCAACTAAGACATAACAATTTAATACAAGATCCATATTTCAAAACATAGAAGATGCGGAGGGAGATCTGAGAACAAAGGCACTCAAAGAGGGGAATTAATTTAGACACCAGAGAACTCTTTATAGAGACTTTTATGTTTTGATTCATTCTCTAAAAAATGAGATTGAGGATTTCATGATAGTGGAATTTTACCTTTTTCCTTTCTATGACTGTGTTCTTTTTTTCATTCAATATTATGTCTTCAATCCCTTTAGTTCACTATATCAATAATTAAGAACGATCAATTCATCATGTATGAGTTGTATATTAGAGGATGATAGATTATGAGTGTTTGGAATAATATATTAATGGGAATAATTATTTTATCATGTGAATTTATTCTGAATTTCCAATCCCACATTGATATAGTTTATACTATAACCTCTAAAATCCATGGAAATGTGATGGTGATTAGAGGAAGAACCCCAACGAGGTTGTGGAAAGTTGGAGAGTGAGAGATGAATTTACTCTAACATTTTCCTAGATATAGAATGGAATGAACCAAGGTTAATTATATTACCTCTATTGATGGAATAAATAATATTAGGTAGTTACATTTGTTACCATCACAGTGTGATTTTTATATCAAAAAGTCTTTTAATTTGTTTTACTTGATAATTTACACATTAAAATGGTTATAAGATTTATAAATACATACTCTGTATGTAATTCACCACATTCCTTCTCCATTATAATCTTTATCAACCTATAATAATCCTTTCTTAGAAATATTTTTTACTACAGTCCTTCTTTCACCATGGGTTCTCTTTCCAGTTCTGATTCACCTATTCTATAGAAATAACAATTGAGAATTGTTCTTTTAGATAGGTTTATACCTATTTAGTATGAGTTTTACTTGATTGTAACTCTAACAAAACTTATCTATAATATCACCTACAACTTATTTATTATTAACCACATTCTATGCGAATTTAATGCACATATTTCAATTTAGTATTTATTCAACAAAATACAACACCCCCACTCATTTGTGTTTTCATATTCCTTTATAAGTAATAATAAGTTATACGAACCAACTAGTGGATATTGCCTCATTATAGGATGAAGCTGAGCATGGAAGCACTAAAACTAAGGTGGTGTTAAGAAGCACTATCCTAAGGAAGGATTTAACCTAGGAGAGTTCCAATGCCGTCCCAAACTCTATAATTAGTATCAATATATTTACTTTTCATGAAATTTAAAACAGATCTAATAGCATGTATTTATTCATTGATGTATTTGGCACCATTAATAGACATTTTTGAGTTGAATCATAATAAATATACATTGATAATACCAAATAAAGGACCATTTCTAATTATATGTATAATTCCTCAAATCGAGATGACTCTATTTTGAAAAATGATTTCACAAGAGGCATTGATCCCCATGATGAGAAAGATGAATCATAGAGAATGGATGATCAAGATGACATTGGAAGGTTCCCAAATAGTGTAATGGAGGAAGGAACCCAAGAAGTCATGGTTGATCCTATGTAAGGGAAAAAGGACATAAAAGAGGGTGAATGTTTATTGATCCTTTTTAGTGGAGTTTTAGGTTCTAGTTTTTATCATTTACACCCTCACTTTTTAGTTGTGTACATAATTTTTTAATAATATTTTTTTGGGACCATGGGTTTTAATCAATGGTTTGCATTGCATAAAGTAATGATAATTGATAACTATTTAAATAAAAAAAATTCGTCCTCTAAAAGTGAGATTACCCAAGTTAGATCTTTTTTGTATATTTAAATCTATAAATTATAATCTAAAACTAAACTATAGGAAAAGGTTTGGGTGAATCACTTTATGACATCTTTTCTTGGGAGGTACCATATTTATGTATTGTTCATCATTTATAATTAAAAAATAATGAAAAATTAAATATTAGAATATATATATATATATAATTTGTGTTGATATCACCGCATCACTAAAGTGAAATAACATCACTTATTTCCTAACAAATAAAGGGACTTCACTAAACTGTTTGTCAGGAGGAGTTATTTACGGAGTTCATTATAGGAATCAAATATGATTTTCAAAAATAGTAACTTGATGCATTATCGAATGCGATGAATGAGACATCTAAGTACTTTTAAAAATTACAACATATGGTAGAAGAACCAACAGAGCTACTATATTTCTCTCACGTAGCTGAAAATAGATTATGGAGGTTGAGGCTTCACTTGATGAATACCCACTTCCAAAACAATTATAGGCTGTGAACACATAGAAAAATAAGAGATAAAAGATAAAACATTGAAGGTGGAAAATATATTAGATTCTATTTATTTTAATTTTTTTGAAATACTTTTGAAAACACATATTCCCTACATTAAATATTATGATTATAAAGTATTATATTTTACATTGTATGTTAAAGAATATGGGTCCATAATATATGTGACAAGTTTTGAGAAATTAATGGATAAGATTGGATAATAGTGAACTTACATATTTGAGAATGATGGTGTCAACCTACACATTCCAATATATTCAATTGATAATCCTGAGCCAACAGAGAATCCATATTCTAGGATATGGTATTCATCATTAGTGACCACCACTAATCTAGATTAAGAATAATGGGAGCACAAATACATCATATGTTTATGTCCAGAAGTCTAATAAAGCTATAATTCAATTGAGGGGGGAAAGAAACACATCATCTATGAGGTAATACAAATGAAATTCAAGGTGAATAGGATTTTGAAAAATGAAATTTGGTGGTTCAATCCAAATAATCCTCACCAAATTTAGAATAAGGAATCAATTCTATAATTTCCTGACTCTAGGAAGTCAAAAAATATCCCCTTTAAGGATGGTTAATACCATCCTCTTTTACTTTCCATTTTTTTTTATTTTTTAAATTTTCATAAATTTGATATGGTTTAATTCCATTTTATATTGGGTTTCATGAAGATAAGAAGATATGTAAACAAATATGATAAGTTGTGTAAATAGTGGAAGTTATGTTTGGTGGTGGATATCATTTTCAATGAATATATGGAAGTATTATAATGATGGTAAGGTTATCATGGTGAAAATACTACCATGGATAGTGGGATCACCCAAAATACCAAAATAATTTTTTCCCTCCATGCCACTCAAAATTCATTGAAAAATAATACTAAAAGGAATAAAAATAGACTCCTGAAATATTGATTATATTATAAATAGGCTAGTGTGTGACATACTAAATATTATAATAGGTAATGAGTTATAGATAATTAAAGGGAGTTATAAGAGAATATTATATAATATTAACTATTATAACATGAATTTATCTTCTAGATATTAAGAATACTATTTTAAACCTCTGTTTTTAAATATTAAAAATCCAACATCTAGAATAACTAATGAAAATTCCTTTTGACTTTCACCCTTATATTCTAAAGTGAGTGGAGGACTGAGAGGTGCGTTATGCGTTTGTAATGTTTACATGTTTTCAATAATTTGAATAACCATTAAAAACATAATTTCCTTTGATAAAGGGAGATGAATTTCTAAAAAATAGATGTGAAATAATCATGTGTGTAACAAGATATTAAAATTAAATAAATAAGTAAAATGATAAATATAAATGAATTATGTATATGGAATGATAAATTATCCTAAAATAATTCAATGAACTTTCAATTTGGATTTTAGAAATTATAAATATTATTTATGTAATTTTTATAAGGAGTGAAAAATGATTATTGTGTGTGAGGAATTAAACCCAAATTCTTTATAATTTTGTATTATAATTCAATGAATATATCTCTATAACAGTAATAATATATAGGTAAATATCACAAATTTAGTAGTTTTAGATATTTCTATCATAAATTTTAAAATGATCTAAATATTTGATATTAAATATTAACTTGAAAAAATGGGTTTTAATTCAATGCATAAACATTACATTGTGTATTTTTATGATTAAATAGGGGAACAAGATAGAAAAATAGTAATGACTTTTAGAGATCTTGTGGTCTTCAGTGGATAAATATAGAATTACTGGATCTATTCCATTGACAATTGATAGTGAATTAAATATTAAGAAGGCATTCCTCACCAAAACATTTTATAAGATCCTTATACGGTGTTAGAATGCCGAAATTTAATAACAGTAAAAGTTTAGGATATGTTAGTTTCCAATGGATGAAGTGTCAAATAGTTAAGACATAATTTCATACCAACATATTCTAGTGGAAGACCATGATGAAATATATAATTACATGCATAACCCTATAGAAGAACCTTGAATTACAACTCCATCCAAAATATAATCGATAGAAAAAAATGTTTATGAACTCACATCTATATTATGACCCCGTAAAGTCGATCATATTCAATATGTTTCGAAAACTATTTGACCATCCAACATAGTCTCAATAATCTAATGATTCTTCTGTTATAACTAATGTTTCCTCATGTTTCAAAACACATCAACATTTTCCCTTCCTCACATAGTACACCAGATATTATGGAACCATCTGATTGATTGATGAATGAGATAATTTTCATTTTAGTCAATCTAGTTGGGTATTATCTTTGTTGAGTGGTTTCTTTTGAAATAGGTGGATTATTATAACTCCATACAGTTTATGAGTGAATATTTAATTCATATCCTCAAAGTATAACTATAGTGGATCATGGTTATTGAGTTTTTATGGGATTTAATTGACTGTGATAGTGAAGGGTCTTAGTAGTAATATCCCTAGGGGTAAAATCATTCTTCCAAACCACAGTCCATGTTTATTCATTTTTATTTTTAAATTATATTTGAATTCTACAAAAAATCACCTAAAATCATTTGAGTTTTCATATTAATTTTTTATGAAATAATATGTGACAATAGGTTTAGTTGGAAATTATAGTTATTTTCAATTAAGATGACCATAGTCATCTCCATATCTATTTTTTAGTGTTATAAATTCTAAAGTGTCACCAAAACCATGGACATGGTTTATGAAAATCGTATAGGTTTTCGTCACAATTTTAAAATTGTTGAAATTATTATATGGAATTGTGAATGTGACATAGATTCATAACACACATGGTACCATGATATTTAAAATACGTATAAAAAATATGGTTCCCCATAATTGTCTATTTTAATTATCATTTAATCCTCGACCTCTTGAATTTTTAATATTCCTTTATGGGTTTTATTTGAAGCATTTCAATGGAAATTCTAGTACCATGGGATTACTAAGAGTAATGAATGGATTGGTATGTGGGAGGAGTTTATCTTATTATTTATAAACGGTTTATTGTTCTTCCCTAAGGGAGTTATATACTTATAAAAGTAGTATTATTATTTTTATACATGAATGAGTGTGGTGGGGAAGAAAATGAACCAATCTCAATATTTCAGTATATATTAAGTTAGTTTTCACCAGAGAGAATTATTATGCTATTTACTCATCCGATATTGGAGGATTTATCATTGTTGTATTTCATTCATTTTTTAATATTATTTAATGGGATATGCATATGACGATCCTACAATCATTTTACATGATGTTAATTTCATTAACTACATGTCTATTAGAATATTTTTAATGATTAATTCCCATTCCATGATGACTTGGTTAGAGGGTATTGCTTTATTTTTCTCTCAATGATCATTTATTACATGTCTGAAACACATTTTATCTTTTATTAGAGACTTAATTATATTGGTGGACTCAATACATAAACATTCACAATTATAATAATGATTTTATTTCCTATTAAAATATTTCATACCAGTATTATATTATTTATCCTGGTCATTGAAAACCATTATATATAGATATAAAATTTTGATTCAGTAAAGAGAGACCCAATGTTAGAGTTTAATGAGTAAAGTATGTCAGGAAAACTTGGGCATTGATGCATGGGCCATATGAATTATTTTTTATGGAATGATATCTTTGGTTTTTAATTAAAAATTTAGAAAATGATTTTTATAATTATATCAATTGTGATTTTATTATTATTTAATGGATTTTCTTCTTGAAAGAAAATTTAATCGTCATCAGTATTTTATAAATTTAATTATAATTGTTATACCTAATGTCTAATGAGGATTATTGTGGTTTAATAGTATTATGATTTTTTATTATGATTTATTTTAATATTGTTTAAATTTTTATTTCCCATGTTAAATTTTTTGGATAAATTTAAGTGGTTAGGTTTAATGTATATATTTAATAATGAGTAGGAATTTGGTTAAAATATTTCTTTTTACTAGAAAGAAGTATTATTTTTTTAATTTTTTCATATATTAATTGTTTTTTATTATTATGTTAATATTGTATTATTGTATGAGTTAGTATTTATTCAGTACATAAATTTCACATGCATCCAAATTTATCACAATTACTTAGGGGAGTTGGGGACAAGAAGAAAATTACAGTATATTAGTGGACTCACACCAACCCATGAATATGGTTTGGTTTGTTATCTATATGAACAAATGTTATTTATTTTTATGTATATTGGTAAAGGTATAGGGATGAGTATGGGTTAGAGGATTTGAAAATTAATTAGTACTATCATGGAGGTTGAGGTGTACATTGAATATATATAATAAATTATATACCACAACTTTGTGATTTCATTATGTTATTTTTTATTCCATGTCTTGGTTTTTATTGTGAATGATATAACATATAATTAATTTAGTTCTCTTGAGAGGATTATCATCCTAGATGAAATCCTTAATTAATTATATGATGATACTTTATTGATTAAGTGAATGTTAAATTAGTTCAACAATCTATTAATAAATGTTAAGTATGTTGTAAATTTTACAATGAATAAAACAAAATAGTGTTCATTTTATAAATGTATAAAATTATTAAAATCCATGGTAAATTAATTATTTAATAAACATGTTCTATTTAAAGGGAGTTTCTAAACCTTATTTCAAAATAGTGTTTTATTCTCAAACAATCCATATGTCTCCCTCATCCTCTTCTCAAAATTAACCTTTACGGTGGTGTTAATAAACTATTTGAATGACAATAGATCTCAAAAAAACATTCAGTGATTCTATTTGGCTAGTGGATAACTATATAGGATATTATAATAATTTACTCATTGAGAGGTCTCAATAAAATTCCGCAATAAAGAAAATATGAGGATTAATAGAGAGATACACATAGTTTTTCATTCCTATTTTATTTTATTATTTCCTCTTCCATTTGATGTTTTCATCATGTTTTATGATTTCTTACACATTATATTGGGAATAGATTTTTCTCAAAAAAACATTGGGGTTATCAATGTGAGTGTAAATTAATAATTGGTAAGGTAAAAATTGAAAATTGAAGGACTATAAAAAAAATAAAAAATTTTTTTAGATTCCTTTGAAATCAAGAACATCTTAAGACATATACTATTTATCTTGGGTAACCATTAAAGTTAGGGTCCCATGGAATATCTTTTATAGAGAATGGAAGATATAAATAAGACCAAATTTTATGTAATTATGTTCCGTTATATTCTTTGGGATACACATATCTGGTTAACCTGAAAATTTATGTAAAAAGGGAGTAATGTTAGGGAAAAATTATACGATGAATTTAGATAATTATTTTTAAACATATATATTCAATATTTATATAAGACATGACCAAAATGATAGTTTACCTGAATATTTAAGTATTTATAAGAACACTATAGTATACAAAGATATTAGTGTAATATGGATATTATTCCACTAATATTATAATTTTTGTTCAATAAAACTCCATATATAAATGATATAAAATGTGATACATAGTCAGAAAATACGTATTGTTCTAGATTATAAAATAAATTATGAAAATTACTTTTAGAACTATTAACTGGTTGGAATAATATTTTAATTTATTGGTATCCATGTAGGATATGTTTTCTCAATACGAAATATTTTGAGCTTAAAGATGTGAATATTGTATTAATGAACTACTCTAATTCTAAATCCAGGGAACTGACTATTGAGTGTGCATAAAATGATTATTTTGATACACATAGACTCCAAAAATATGATAGAATTGATGAAATTACAATTATATATGTCTGTGGAAGCTATGTAAGAGTTTAAGTATTGTATGTGGGATCATATAATATTTATATTCCCAATGTATTGATTATAGAATTATAAAATTGTTACTATATTCCATCCATAAATAGAAACATGATTTATATATCTTATTTAAATAAGTTGACCATTTTTATAATCATGAACATGAGTTATTTTATATACATGAATGACATGTTCTATTAATTTGGAGATATAGTGCTTTTTTTACATTATGAATATGGAAAATCAAAAATATAAAAATAAAGATAAGAAGTTTATTGAATTTTATTCTTATACCACTTATGTTTTACATTTTCACATTGATTAAATAAATAGGATGCAAATTTAGAGACTCTATAGATATATACTTTTGGATTCATTCAACTACAATTTATTTGATTAATAAAAATCTATTTTATTATGAAAAATAACTAATGAACCTTTTAGTAGGAAAGGTGAGAGATTTAATGGAATGTGGGTCTTAATACATAGTTATACATGTTAGAATAATGAGTGGAATGAAAATGGTATATATAATTAATTTAACACTTGCTGATTACTTCATAATATATGGTCATGCAATTTTTATAAGATTTTTTTTGAAAACATTGGAAAAGTCAATGACATTAAGAAGGATGTTTATAAGAAACATGGAAAAAGTATTAAATTGAATTTATAATATCATGTTAGGGAATACTTCAAAAAGGAAATTATTAATCATTTGAGATATTGTAGGACAGTTTCACAACTTACTCCTCATAAAATCCCATAGTATAATTGTGTTTCTAATAGGAATGGTCATACCGTATAAAACATTATTAGATTAACATAGACTTAGTGTGACCTTATTATATTATTATTGAGATATTATATTGAATAACCTACTTTTAAAGTAAAAATAATTCAATCAAAGGTAGTCATAAAGTCAAAAAATGTGATATGGATTAGGAGACATCTCTATTTACCTTTTATGTAAATATTTCACAGTAAAACATATATATATTAAAAAGTTTCAAATAATCATAGGCTCCAATTTTATAAAAAAATTATTAATTATTATAAATATATTAGGAGTTAATATTTTTATAATCTATTCTATTTTTTTCTCCCAATATTTAATTTATTTGAGAATAATTACATGAACGAAGGAAGCATAGGGGGAAATAATTTACTTATAGAAGTTTGAGACCAAAAATATAAATATTTCCTAATATATAAAATGTGTTGATTATAAAAAATATTTTTAAAATATAATATACATATGATAGACATGAACCTCAATGGTCTAGTTGAATTCATTTAAATCCAA
Source organism: Viscum album (assembly GCA_963277665.1). Lineage (NCBI taxonomy): Eukaryota > Viridiplantae > Streptophyta > Magnoliopsida > Santalales > Viscaceae > Viscum > Viscum album. The sequence goes on from OY728133.1 coordinate 65,245,245, forward strand.
ATAGATATAGTTATTTTACGAGGATCGAGTTTCATATAAAATGGGTAAGATCAAGCTGTGGCTATGAGAAGCCATTATATGATATGTTTTTTGTATTTAAATGTGTTTAGATATGTCGCAGAGTATTAATGAGTATCTGGTGAGGCTTATAGTGAAATTAGGGTTGAATGGGGAAAAATTTATAAGTTCTTGGTTGGATGAAAGGTTTGAGAGACCATGCAAGATCAACATATTCCATGTGATTTAATAGATTGGAGGAAATACATAGTCCATTGAATGGTTTGTAAGACCATTTATATAGGTAATTAATTCATTTAAAGGAACCCATAAAATTTATGTTCTTATCTAAATGATCCTCTATCTACTTTATTTCACACATTAAATAGTAAACCCCTTTTTAGGTTATTTTTTGAGGGGTAAGGGTGATATTTTTACTCTAATACATGTGGATCTATGTTAAGCTCCTTTCATTCTGATTTTATTATTATTTTATTATTCTAATATTGATTGATAGATCGAGGTATCTGGGCATAGGGTTTTATCTAAATCATTAGAAAACCCCTTGATGGATAAATATTTTTCTCCTAGAGAAAAATGGAGTTTATAGTTGATTGATTTTAGGGAACTCTATCATCAATTGACACTATATTCCTTAACAATACACATATCTATGAATTACATTGATTTTAGTATTTTATTTTTTTGATTATGGGTCAATGTTTTTGAATTTTTTTATAGAATTTAATTAATGGGTGAAGAGGGATAGATCTAGGTTGGAATGATTGATTTCAATTTTATATCTTGAATATGGATGGTGATTTCTCATTTTCAGTTTCATATGATAAATTATTATTTTACATTTATTTTTGAAAAAAATCCTATTAAATGAAATTAGAAATATTTATTAATGTATTTGATTTTTGATGTTAAATAGTTTTTGTGTTTGTAGATTTCTAGGAAAAGAAATGTGGGTCTCCCAGGTGTATAAGCATTATTTAGAAAATATGAATTTGGAATATCAATGATTAGGTATTGGTTGTGTTTTTTAATTTATTATATATGTAATTTAATTAATTTTTTTGATGAAATAGCTTGAATAAGGAGACATGGATTCTTGGTTGTGTAATAATAATGGTTTTGGGATCCTACATAAGTATGGGGGTAAGGGAAATCTCTTTAGGTAGAAATAATTTGATTTTGAATATTTATTTTGTCACAAGGATTACATATATGATAATTAATGACATGGTAGGAGGTTATATAATTGTTGGGTAAAGGGATTAGAGTTAATTTAGGTTATAGGTATAAATGTATGCATGAGCTACATGGCATAAAATTGATGGTGTTATAGAATTTTTGGTTTCTACTTTCTAAAATTCTTATTATCATGATTTTGATTAACAAATGTTGATATGATTTTATCAAATGTCATTTATTGGGAACTAAATTCATAAAAAATAATAGATTTATTTGGTTTTCCCATGTTTGTGGTGTGTAGAAAGTCATGGGGAAATTCCTATTGAGTTACTAAAATCCATTATATAAATTTCTTAGGGTAATGTAGATATGTTTTGTATTGAGTTTCATGTTATGGGGATCCTTTATTAATTGGATTGGATAATTATAGTATCTTATATAGTGGATATTAGTACAGGTTATGTTGTTGAATTTATTTTGGGTTTTTTATATAATTCTTTTTTGTTACCACTATGTAAATTTATTATGAATTTGTATTTATTTTTAAATATCTATTTACATTTATTAATTTTTTTATCATTAAACAAGGATACAATGTTAATGTGTTGTGTTTTTCAAACATTCCCCATGATATATTTGGAGGTTATATACTTATTATCATGCATTTGGAAATCGGTGAATGACAACAAGGAATGAGTAAAATTTTGATCCATCTCTTGGTTGAGTTTGAGCGGTCGACCTAAGTCAAGATGTTATATTACATGTGAATAATAATGATGATATAACAATCATATAGTATTAAATTATTACCTAATGTGAGTTCATTAAGGGTTTTTATTCAATGAAATGGTTAAAAGTCATGAAATCAATATGGAATCCATGTTCACCAACCATGTTCAAAATTTAGTTGATGTACTATAAGGGGTGAGACCTATAGGGTGAAATTTGGTTTCTTATAACCAAAATAATGGGGAAAATCTAATATATACCTATAAATAATTTTTATTAGAAAAAGGATATAAAAGATTCATTGTATTGAATCTAAAGAGACCTTTTAACTAGAAGATATGATAATCTCCACTTAGATATTTTCTTCATGGAAGCTCATTTTGATTATGAGATATATAAAATGGATATCAAGATAACTTTACATAATAATAATATAGTCATGTAACCATATATAATATAACCCAACTATTTGGAGGATCTAAATAGTGCTTAATAGGCATTCATGTTATAATTATTCATTTATCGATTAGATAAAGACTCTTAGATTTGGAACATATAGTTTAAAAATATAATAAAATTCTTGGTTTCATAAGTAACATTTATCGGTATTTTTTAAATAAGTGTTATAGTATTTCTAGTGTTGAATGTGGATGAAATAATATTTATTGGAAATGGTATCCCAGCTTTAGATTATGAAAATACATGATTCAGAAAATTGTTATCAATGAAAGGAATTGATAAAGTTCATATATATTAGATGTGAAGATATATATAGATATATCGAAGAGGTTTATAAGTTTTAATAAGAACTCTAAAATTGGAAATACACCAATGAGGATTAACATAGATAATTAAAATAAAGAATATAAACCAGTGTTATATGGATTTATTATTATGAAGGCCCAATGTTTCTCTAGTGAGTTAGAGTGGAACCACACAAATGAGATTCTATATTATTTGACGATTAGATCTTTTATTTATGGCATGTTGTCTATCAAACTTAATATATATTATGATTTGGGTATAAAAAATTTGATACTATTTGAATCATTATGAAAGTGGGTGGATGTAAGGACCCCGACCGTAGTATCCTAGAGCCTAAAATTTCTTCATTACATTAGCACTAGATACAAGGAATCATATCCGAAAGGAAAAAATAATATATTTGTCCCGGAATACTAGATACTTGCATGAATTTAAAATTACATTTGAAAAAATAATATACAAGATAATTTTTTTTTGGAAAACCAATATTCACTTTAGTATACCGTTGTATATCATACATAATACACTTCTTGGTATCCGAGGGAATGAAAACATAAGAAAGCGGTGAGCTCATATGCTTAGTAAGGGTATGCATACTACCGAAGATATCATGAATACATATGGAATAATCAATATAGAAAGGTAAATAAGTAAAAACTCATGCCATTTAATAAATAGCATGAGCATGAAGAATAATATTATTTGAAAAAATGATGATCAAATAATTCCATATAAATAATCACATGATTTTAAAACATATACATAGATTTTGATAACTAATTAAATAATTACATAGATGTAAATAAATAACATCATAATGATAAAATTCAAATTTCCAGAAATCATAAACATAACATCTATTCATTATTACTAGACATCTTTCATTAATGAGTAAGGTCTCAGCCAAATACCAAAGCTAGTTTGTCTCATTAGACCTACCAATGCATCAAGGGTACATATCAAGATTTTCCTATCACTTAATAAGTATAATGAGTTCCTAAAATTAAAGGGGAGAAATATAATAATCTTAAACATTTATATTAAGAAACTATCATATTAAAATTTAAAAATTTCCCTAATCAATAAATATAATAATAAAATGTTCAGAGTAATATGGAGAATGATATCAAAATAGTTCATACCTTGTCAAAATGATCTGAAACCATATGAAGAAATAATTTAGATGGTATAATTACAACATAAACCTAGTGAATCATAAATAAAATAATTCTCGTTATTTTTTATGAATAAAAATAACCGAAAATGGCACTGAAAACATTGAAAATAAATGTACCATTTTTAACTTTTAAAATGACATTAAAAGACAAAAAAATTATTATAATATTAATAAAAAGTTTTTTATTGAAAATAAGTATTAATATTTTTAATGAAATATTCAAATAAATGAGAGGAAATGATGGTATAAAATCTCTTTCAAGCCAAGAACATTAAAAATAAATTCATTCCACATTTTTGATAAACATTCATAAGTACATCATTCAGAAAATGATAGGAAGACTCATTTTAAAATGTTTTTGATGAGTAAAACACGGGTAAAATGTAATTTTAAAAAACATATGAATATATTAAATAAATTTTTGAAAACATATTTAGAGAACATAGATATGTAAGATACAAGATTTTTGACTGAAGGGAGAAATGAAGTTGATTTTATTTAAAACCATTTTTTTGTATCATTAGTTCTTAAAGAGATTAAATTAAAATAAAAATTGTAATTAATAGGAATAACTATAAGAGAATAAATTATATTTGGATTAATATATAAAAATATAATTATTTCCATAGTGGTGACATACATAGAACCAATCAAGAATAATTAGGATATTGTGATATAAACCCTTACCTCAAGTCTGATTTCCTTTGTAAATTCATCAAACTCTAATAAAATATATATCAATTTATTATAGATATGTTAAAGAAAAATTTGTATATATATAATAGCATATATTATAATATTATAAATTTTTATCAACCTTTTATTAATTTTTTTAAAAACACTATTGTAGGTGATAAATGCTTGGTTTATTCATGTATGTTTTGGTTCACTGGTTTCAATCCTTATAATATGATTCTGGTTACATCATCTCAAAATTTTTAATAATTATATAAATAATATGACAATATATATATTTATATTCATTGTACATGTATTTATAGTAATCTATAAAATTTAGATAGGAAATTTAATTACACCATTTATTGAGATGGTAGGCCGTATGTACGCATGAATGTTGTTTCAATTTTTTAATTGATTGAATGAAATAAGGGTAAATAATATTTAAAATTTAAAAATTCATTATTATATATTATATTTTGTATATATTAATCAAATATAACTTCATTACCATCCATTTCAAAAAATAAATAAAAAATGTATCACACCGCTTTGTGGAGGTGGCAGTCTACCTGTACTCATGAGAGATGTTATCACTTTCCAATATAACAGAAGGTAAGAAGGTCTCTGTTATATTATTATTTAAGAAGAATAATTGTTTTTAATATATATATATATATATACATTAGATCTATAATTATATCCATCCCTGATAGGATGTGATGGAAAATGAATAACATCTGTTCGCGAGACAGTAGTCTTTCAAACACATGATCGATGGTTTCATTTCCATTTGATGGAAAAGGGGATGGATTTAAGTTATTACACTAACATAAAAACATATATTTTTATTTAATATAATGTAGTTAATATTTTATTTCATTTTGATAATATTTTAAAGAGGTATAGGAAGAAATAAAACCAAGATACATGACTAAGAACTATAACTCTTCTTCGGAGAACCCCTTTACTTAAATCATTACTAGAAGAGTTTTATGAAAAATAAAGGATATGAGTCATGTATAGGTATTTAATTAAGATATTTTGGAAGTTATAATCTGAATAAAAGGGATATTTAAGTGTGTAGAGGAGAAGAGAGGTGGCGTCCTTTTGTAAGTGGGGGAGAGGAAAAACATGGGAATTTTAGAAAGAATAAAATATACTGTAATTATACACACAAAAAATGGATCAAAAATGGATCATTACCAAAAAATAAATAAATAATTTTCTAAATATGTCCATGAAATATAAATTATACAGGTTTTGAGTTTATTTTAGGTATTATCTAATTATTTTAACCCTAGTAAGCCCATTTTAACCTTAACGGTGATAATTAATTTTTAATGTTTGAACAATTAATTATGGCCAAAAATTAAGTTGGAAATATTAATTAATATTAATTATTATGGTTAAAAATAATTAATCTATTTATTTATATTAAAATCATATAATTTGTGGAATTTAAATTAAAATTATACCCACAAATGTGTCAAAAAATTATTTTCTAAAGAAAATATTTTCTTAAATAAGACAAGTTTATATATAAAAATTCAATATAAAATTTATTAAAATGAAATAAATATAATTAATAATAATTTAATTTAACAAATATTAATTTTAAAAAAAAAAATTAAACAAAATGGAGATTTTTAAATTATTTAATCGAAAATACAGTTTTCAATAAAAATAAAAATTTCTCATTATTCCTCGAAAAATTAATATTTTTAGAAAATTATGAAAAAAAATAATATAATATTGGAATATTTATTTTAGAAAATAGTTTAATTTATGCAAATAAATTTTCTAAAAGATGAAGAAATTTATATTAATACAACTGTGCAGAATACGATAGAACAATTTTACAGAAAAATACTTTTTTGCATAAAACATGATTTATTCTAATCCTATGACAAAAAAGTATTATATGAATGATAAAAACATTTTATTTAAAATATAATATATAGATTTACTTAAAATCAATAACCAGTTTTTGTTATTTTAATTTATGATAAAAACATATTGCGTGCATAAAAATAGCTTTTTGGAAAAAAAATTAATTTAAATTAAAATGATTTTCATTTCCATTACTAATGAGTTAATAACAAATGAATTTATTTTATACACATTTAAAAAATATGATTTTCATAATTTATTTATTATTATTCATAATAACCAATTTAATAGCTACGTTATAATAATATATTTTGTATTGGTTCATTCAGAATCGGGGTTGCGTGTATTACAAGTTTTAGAAGAGGTTATATATATATATAATAAATATATTGTAAAGCATCAGGGTGTTATGTTCATCCCAATTTCAAAAAACTTCATCATAATTTTTTTTATAAATTTCTTTTCTTGAAAATATTTTTCTATTTATTTATCATAACTTCTTCTGGTTCCCACATCGGATATTCTATCTTTTGATTTCTACAAAGTAACTTTTCCATTCATGTTGTTTGATTCCTTATCATTTTTATAGTATTCTTAATTAGGATAAGCTCTTTATAGTACGATAGATCATATTCCAATTATATTTCTTTAGCTGTGAGCAAATTCGTTGTTTCTAGAATGTACATCCTCAACTATGATATATGTAACACATCATATAGTTTTGAGAGACTTGGTGGAATTTCTAAAAGGGAATCCACAACTCCAATTCATTCCATGATTTAAAAATTCCTAATGTACCTGGTTCTTTTTTCCCTTTCTTATTCATACTTATAACACCATTTTATGGAGTCAATTTCAAGAAAATTTGATCTCCCAATTGAAATTCCAAATAATTCATCTGTTTATCAGCATAACTCTTTTTCAAAATTTTAGATAATTTTATATGGATTTGAATAGTTTTTACCATTAATATTGTATCCTTCAAATGTTATGGGCCTATAAACTTCTTTTCACCAACTTCATCCAAAAATTATGGTGCATGATATCTCTTTCTATTTAATACATTATATGGCTCCATTGGAATACTTGAATGGATGTTATTTTCATAGGATAATTCAACCAAAGGTAAATACTAATCACACATAACATTAAAGTCGATTTATTATGACCAAAACATGTCTTCTAATGTTTGAATATTACTTATTATTATCCATCATTTTGAGGGTGAAAAGTGGTGCTCAAACTAAACGTGGTATCAAGAGCCTTCAAGATATTATATTATAGATTCCATTTATATTGTGGATTATGATCAGAAAAAATTGAAATAGGTGCACCATGTATTATTACAACATAATTAATATAGAGCTGTGTAAGGTGGTTAAGAGGTAAATATTCTCTTATAAAAATGAAATGTGAAGATTTAGAGAGGTGGTCAATAATAAATAATATTACATCATTATTTATTGGAGTATTTAGTAATCTAGTGTTAATGTCCATAATAATATCATCCCAAGAATAGATAGAGGATTCATGACTCCTCTTGGATACCATCTTTTATCCTTCACCTATTTGAGAACCAAAAATCATGACACATAATCAGCAATTTCCTACTTCATATTATCCCACAAAATTGTTCCTTCAAATCTCTATACATCTTGTTGCTACTATGGTGTATAAATAAACACGGGCAAGGAGAATCATACCAAAATTTTCTATACATATGCTGTATATATAGAAAGCATAGTCTATTTCCAAATTTAGGAACTCCATTATTAAAAATGAATAATTCCAATTTCTCATCATCTAGGACTTTAATTTTCTTATGAATATTCTCATCATGAGGTTGAGAACTTTTTATATTTTACAATAAATATGGATTTTATATAATTTAAAAATGTAGTGATGTCACCCATTACTTAATAATTATCATATAATTATTTACTATATCTATGAACATAGAATATTTATTTATCATCGTTTTGGTCAAAACTCCATTATCATTCTTAATCAATGCATCCATGACTATATTTTACCTCCTCGGGTGGCAGTGTACTAATTAATCGTAATCATTTGTTAGATAAAGCCATCACTATTGCCTTATATTGACCTATTTCTATAAAAATATGTATTTTAAACTCTTTTGATTCATGAATATCCAACATCTTTTTTGCATAGAGATAATGTATCCTTATCTTCAAAGGAATTATTATGAATTTCAAATCATTATCATGGGTTGTACTGTTTCTATTATGAATATTAAATTTCCATGATTCATATGAAATAACATTATCAGTATTCCTATGTATACAACCAAGTCCCTTCTTTGATGCATCACTATACATCACAAGTCCATTATTTCTTGACGGTAGAGTAAAAATATGAACATTCACTAATATATTATTCAATTATTAAAAATAACATTCAAATTGTTTTATCTTAACAAACATACCCCTTTATGAGAAATGTTGGTTAATGAGTTATCCAATCAGGTAAATTTTTTAACAAATATCTAATATTAACATAGAAAACTAAGGAATATACATACAACAGTTATGTTCGTTGGTGTAGACCATTATTGGACTATCTTTTTATTTACATGATCAAATGAAATTTAATATTTTGAAACATAATGTATAGGAAGAGAACTTTTTGATTCCAAAATTCACACTCTCTAAATTTTACTTATAAAAAAATTATACATAGAGTCTCAAGATCGAACTCAAAGTGATTTTCATGGTCCTCATAGCTCTTATATTACACTAAGATATCATAAATAAATAAAATAAAACAATTATCAAGACAATAATTGAATAATATATTCATTAGATCCATTAATATTTAGCATTCATCAGTCAATCCAATTGGAATTACTATGAACTCATATTTTCCATACCCAATTTAAAATGATTCCTTAGGAATATCTTGCTTCTTTAATCATAATAGATGATATCTAGAACAAATGCCAATCTTAAAAAAACTGTCATATGTGAATTTCATCAAATAACATATCAATATAAGGCAGAGGATACATTTTATTTATTGTAATATCATTCATTTCTTTATCATCAATGTGCATCCTCATAGATCTATATTTATTCATAATGAAAATAATACGGGTTCCTCAAGGTGAAACACTAGGGCATATAAATATAGTATCAAACAACTCATATAATTGTTTATTTAACTCCAATAATTATATAGTGATTATTCAATAGGGTGTCTTTGATATTGTCTTGAATAAGGGATTAAATCAACTGAAATGTCATATTCATGATCTAGTGGATGCCAAGTTAATTCCTTGGGAAATACATCAATTTATTCCTATAAAATAAGAACACCCTCATTTTGAATATTACATTTTCTTTTCATAGATTTTATCCACTATTATTCTCCAAGAATCTCATTCAGAAGAGATAATGTGTGCAGTTATCGACATGAATCATATAATAGCGTCTCTCCTCTAAAGATTAGGAATTCCATATCTTCATAATGAATCTAAACTTTCTTTCCTTTGAAATAAATTTTTTCACCATATTTTAAAATCCACTCAATTCCAACATTTATATCAAAATTAACCATAGGTATAATAATGAAGTTAGTTAGAAAGGAATAATATCTATCATAATTGGAAATGGCGAACACATCCTTACTACAGTGATACTTCCACTAAGAGTCTTGACTAATAAATCCCTTATTATGGTGTTAGGGTAAAATTTAATTTTACTGAAAAACATACAAGACAAAAAGGAGTGTTAAGATCTATAATCAAATAAATAATTTTCTAAATATGATGATATGATTAATTCTCCTACCGCTATAATATTAGGGTCAACACCCTTAGATATTTCTATTTCATATGCTTTGCCTTGATGTCTTGACCTTTTTTCAGGAAAATTACCTTGACTCATGGGAAAATCATTTTCACTGTGTCCCATATATTTATAGTTTATGAACTGCACATTGGAAACATGTTTCATTCCCTTATAATAATAGTAACAGTGGACTTTATTTCTAAACATTTAAAAAATACCCATTACCAACATAATTATTCCATAATATTTATTTCCATATTTATTATTTTTTTCGAAATTTGAACCATCACTTCTTCCCTTTTTTCATATTTACTTTTCCAAAGTTCTCCTCCACCCATTTCTTATAATTATTTTCATATAATACATAATACATGGAGAATGTTTTCTCTATCATATTAGATGATACATTTTACTCATATGATGGAATTTATTGGGAGAGTAGTTCACTTCAATTTATTGGATTAACACCATAAAAAAATGGACAATCTTTCTATTTGGATTAGGTATGAATTCCATAACATGAATTTGAAAAGGACAAACTTTCATAAATGTATCACTGAGAGGGGGACGAGCGAATCAGTGATATAATTTTATTTGTTGTTATCTTTCTTGAATATTAACCTCCACCAAATATTAATGATTTATCACATTTCTCTAAATAGCATTCACACATCCATAGAAATACCAGTATTTACAAGGCCAACTAGCCAACAAGAGTATCTATTCCTTAGAATGGTTTTATAAATAATTCAATACCACAAAATCAACTATAAAAAAAAAATCCTTTTTTGTGGATACAATAATTTGAAAATACCCTTACACTTGTGTACCACTATGATCAATACAATAGTTCATTTGAATTTTATATCACCGATATTGTAAATTATGTTCTATAACAAGTTAATAAACCATCACCAATTGGTTCCAAGTATTTCATTTTGCTTATTTAACAACTTACACCTGTATAATTCTTAAAAACAAAATTCTCCCCTTTTACGCTCATCTGTAGATTGAAAAACCTGTTATGGTCTTCATATGAAATCTCTCTTTGATGTCTTTATCTGATTCTTTAGTCTGGAATAAAAATAAGAATGAATTCTCTAGAAAAAACTATGGACTGATTCATCATTTATTGGAATGATTTTTATAGCTTATTATTCAAATCCATAAACATTGATGACTTCCACTTCCTTACACTTCTTCTGACCAAAGATTTTTCTCATGAAAACTCTATCTAGAAAAACATTATTCTTAAAGGTCTGTCACAAAACTTTCACCACTCTCTTTTTGTATCTTTCCAATGAAAAGTTTCTATGTACTTTTTACTTTGAACTCTATTTATATGTTCTCTAGAAATAGTATGGGAAGGAAACCAACTTTATTTTCTTATTCAACCAAATTTTCTAAAACTCGAATTTGACTTTAAATTTAATCACATCATCGCTTCTCAAATATTGTTGATTCTTCTCAAAAGTTATAAAATCTTATCAAAACATCATCCTTTTTTGAACTAACAAACAACTCTTTCGTAAGATGCCATTTTCATCCCAATAATGTTTTCAATCTGATTTTCATGAACCTATTGAGAATATGCCAAACTACGGAATTCCCTTACAAATTCTCTAGTTCAACATGTTCTTCCATAAATATAGTTTCAACTTATACATATATTGAAACCCTCTTATACAAAACTTTTGTATAAACATCATAAAAATTCACATTTTCATCATTTAATCAACTAAAACTCAGGCTAATGGGAAAACTACATAAGATAACGTAAGACGTCTAATAAATTATTGGTGTTAAAAAGCTTCAGATGAGACTTGACCCACTTGAAAACAAACTTTGCAGTTTTTAATGAAAAGGATTTAATAAATTACTGATCTTAGTCACATTTATCAGTATTTTATCCCATACATTGTGTCAATTTTGATATCTATATAATGAGTTTTGACACACTTAAACAAATTTAGTGCTTTTTGAAAAACATTAACAACATAGTTTTGCATCATCTAATTGATCAGTCGTGTAAAAATTTCTCATTTATCAGTACCAAAAACTCTAGCTTCATTACCATTTCCAATAAAATTCTCTTCTTATCTTATGGAAACAAATATTATTTTCATCTGAAAGAACTCTTCATATGTTTCCTTATTGATACCAACAATTGTTTTTATGGATTGGTGTCACAGTTACTATAATGGATCAGTGGCACATATCCTTTGATGGACTGGTGACCACATTAACTTATTTGTTCTAGATTCTATGAAAATTTTTATTGATTATATAAAATGTATCATTCAGTGAATTTTATAGTTTGATGAATTTTCATGTCTGATTGACCAATCGATCGACACTACAACATAACTTCTAACATCTGCCAATTTGAACATCCTAGTTTCTTGACAAGTTCTTCATCTATTGATACTCACAAAGGTGAATTATGATATGAATACTTTAAATTCATGCTCATTTTTATTTTAAAAACTATTTATTGATTCATTACTTTTTCATGATGTTGAAACCATTAGGACCAACATAGTTTCATTTGACTTACAAAACCTTTTCAAGTACTTTTTTTCACAAAGCATGGATCCCCTATTTTCTAGACAACTTATGACACTGAGAACATATAAAACAATAAATAATCAATATATTTAGTTTTATTATGTAAAAATACATTTAGTCTCTTATAAAACTTCTCACTCTGATCAAAACCTTTTTTTGGAAAAAATATGAGCATCAAAACAACTCCACCCCGAAAACATCTTCCGAATTAAAAATAGAAATGGATCAATTTTTCTATCAAGAATGCATCTGATATTTCAAATAAGATATTAATTTAATATATCTCCTAAACATAAAAAGTGGGTTGATTATTCTTCTTGATAAATAAAAAAAACAACCAACATAGACTTCTTTTAGCATCTAAAAACCAACATCCATCTTACTTGGTCCTAACAATATCCAACTTTGTATTTTGTTTTCAACCAACATTAATAGATAATTTAACATTCTAACCCAAGCTATGGAAAACTAATAAAAAATTATAAAACAATATGATTGGAATCATCTTAGAAACAAGAATTATTGGCAACAAAGTAATGATGTCCAAAAGTAGTGACATACAAGATTTTTTTATGAAACATAAAACCTTTCAAAACATCTACCTACTTGCAACATATTTTTTCTTCAAAATATTGTTTCTTATAACCACTTAAAAAAATGTTACAACAGTTCACACACTTATATTATGAATTCAAACCTTACCCATAACCCCCTAAATATGTCCTTCTTTAAAATGTTTGAACAAATACCAATGGATAGATTTATGAAACATTAATTCCCCCCATGAAAACACAATCAAAAGACTAGATGATAGAAGGAAAAAACATACCTATACCTTAGAGAGAATGTGGTGTGATGCCTATATTCCACCTTAGTTTTTAAAAATATTCCTCCAATAAACATTTAATTAAAATTATAACATCTTGTTCCACTATATGAACATATTCCATCTTGAGTTCATTATTCTCTCAATGATATTAAATGAAGTAATATTTCATAATAATATGTTTTGAATTATAATTTTTCACCAGATTTATTTTAAGGCTAATAAAACATTGATTAGCACAACCTATGTATAGAGGTAAATTCACTTCAATAAGTAATTCATACAACTGAGTCTTCCTACATATAAGATGTGTTCTATCTTGAGTGGTATCAACAAACTTAGATTCTGCCATTCTAATAATAACTGTTTTTTGTGTCTTTTTTTTTGTAGATTTACACAACTATCCCAAAAAAATAAATCGTCACCAAATGTGTATCTTCTATTATATACACCTTCATCCCAATCAGCATCTGTATAGATTAAAAAAATAATTCTTCCTTAGTTATCATACATAATTCCAAAATCTATAGTTCCTTTGACATATCTGAAAATTAGTTTTCTAGCCCTGAAATGTGATTAATTTAGAGCACTGCATAACTTTTCATATAAGGTAACAAGATACACAATATTTGGTCTTGAGGTATTTAGATACAATGAAATTCTAATATACTTATGAAAGTCTTTAGGGTAAACTTATTTACCTTCTCTATATTTAGTAAAATTGATTCCCAATGACATAAATGTGGAATAAAGACTTGACTTTTACTTGAAAAACTTCTTAAGAAGTTCCTCAACATACTTTTATTGAGAAATAAAACTCTTTTATTATTTTGTAGGAGTTTTTACCCAATAAAATATATCATTTCACCAAGCATGTAAATTTCAAAAGCCTTGTTCATTTTTTTAGAAAAAATTTCAAAAGTTCTATCATAATATTTAGAATGGATAACATGAACAACATATACAATAACAGTGAGGGAAATATCATAAATTTCTTTGATTTAGAGATTAATACAAACCAACCTATTCTTAAAGTTAAGCTTTCTTAAGAAGGGATAAAATTTTGAATACCTTACCCTTGGAGCTTGCATTATCCCATATAAGTATTCCTTCAAATATCACACATAACATTAATCATTACCAATTAAAAAAACACATGGTTCTTTAATATAATGTTCTTTATCATGTTCTCCATTCACAAATATTGACATCACATCCATCTGAAAGATTTTATAACTTCATTGTGTAGAAATTTAAGAATGATTCTAATTTTATAAACATCGTAACTATAGAATTTGTTTAATAAAAATCAAGGCCATCAATATTTGAGTACCCTTTTCAAAACAATAATTTTTTTGTTTCTTCTCACTTCACTATCATCATTTAACATATTCTGAAACACTCACTTAGTACAAAAAACATTTTATTAATTTGGATCAGGTATGAGATCCCATGTATCATTCTTAACAATTTGATACAACTCTTTATTCATAGTATGAATCCATTTGGATACCCAAAAGATTTATTAACATATATTAGATCAAAATTTTAATACAAATAATAATGTGTAACAACATTTTATATTCTTCTTATGGGATCCTTTTGATGCTGATCACTAATAATGCTTCGAGCATCCGCCCATTTCCTTAGCCTCGGATGAGTGGTATGAAATTATTCCTCATCATTGGAAATAAATGAGTCTGATTCACAAAAATTCATTCCATAACCACCATTATAATTTTTTTCATGTCTCTTAACATTTATTTCATGTTCTTTATCATTTTCATCTTTATATGTTTGTGAAACATATTCCACCGATTTCTTAATAAATTTTATATCAATATAATCAAAAATTATTTATAAATCTTTTGGTAGACTTCTATATTCTCATCCATCTAAAGAATAGATAAGAAATATTCCATATACTCCACTTTGATCAAACTTTCTAAGATTTAAACCATTATTATTTATAATACGGGGACTCCTAAAAACAGTAAGGTGTTCAAACATGGAGTTTTATCATAAAACATTTCATAGGGAATCATATGCCAACCCATCCTATAGAAACAATGATTCTAAATAAAAAAGTTTTTCTCATTAATTTCCTCTATAGGTAGTGAGAAAGACCATGTCCATGTATCATTGTACACCCCATGTCAACCAAAATTTTATTCCTTATTTCAAAAAATATATTTTTTGAAGAGTATATGGTGTACTATACTCATTTCAAATTCTGTGTTTTTTGACGTAACTTATGAATTATTCATCCTTGTATTCACAACCATTATGATTCTCAATTTCTTTACAGAATACGCACATTCCTTATTAGCTCTCCAGCTGAAACTTTTAAGCATTTTAATAAAATATGACTTATGTTTCAAATACATAACATAAGTAATATGTGAAAAATAATCAATGAAAGAAACAAATTACTTGTCTATAAAAATTTATTGTTTACTTATTGGGCGAAAAATGCTGGAATGAATCAATTCCATGGGTCGTTATGAACAAATTTCAACATTCTTAAAAATTAAATCTGTAGTCTTTCCTTTACGATAAATTGATTAAAAAAATATCTTCTTCTTGACATATTATTAATATAAAGGACAAAATATCTCTTTTATAACTTGCTAATATTTCTCTAAAAAATATTTCTTAACCTTTTATTCTACAACTAATTTTTTTAACATCTTACTGAGATAACATGAAATCTTAATTTCAAAAATTTAAAATAAATTCCCTCCTTTATGTTTGAATATAGTAAAAACATATCCATAATCAATTATATTTATAAAAAAATATATTTTCTATAAAAAAATTTATTTCATTTATCAAAAAATATGAAATAACTCAATAATTATGTTTCAACCCATCATCAAAAAAATATTTCTTAGATTTTAACTTTTCTCCTCCAATAATAGATGTTCCAATGCCTTTGATTCTAAAATATTAATCATTTCTAAATGTCCATGTACCTTTTTAGAAATATTTAAAATTATTAAATAATTTTAAATCTCAAATCATATTAGAATAACACCCACAATCCAAAATATAGGGTTGTTCTCCATTTATAGCTATGCGACCAGTTTCTACCACAAGAGATTTTTCTTTACCATTATATTTCATTACATCCAACCACTAGTATTTTTTATAAATATTTTTTGTACCATTATCAATAAAGGAAAAAAATTTATAATATATTTTGGTATTAACTTATTTTACACATAATTTATAAATTTTGGAATCTATTTTCAACTTTCAAGAATACTTTCTCAGATTTATTCCTTTGAGAGGATTGACTGTCACTAACACATTTCTTTCTTAAAATTATGGGATAATATTAATGTTGTTCTTTAAACCAAAAAATATTTCTCATATTCCCAAATAGACTATAATAGTATAATTAACCGTATAAATAACATTTAACTCCATCGATTTTATACTGACCGAAGTTGTGAATATGTTTCTCACCAACTTGCTTAACATTCAAATCAGATTAATATTGTTACCTAAACACCCAGTTGTCGCCCATAATCATATTCTTATGTTTAGATTAAATCCTGACTTTATTATAATTAAATGTGTTTGAAACATGTGTTTTGGACTCATAATTTTTAGAAATATCTGAATTTCCAACTTTGTTGGTTTTGACAGACACACGATTTTCTCATCCTTTTCTTCATAGGAAAATTTTATATTTTTCTTCGAAACATTAAAGGTATTATTTATAAAACCCTATTAGTTTCAACAAATCAATAAATATCAATAACTTTAGTGATATAGTTATGGAAACTTGTATCTCCCTAATCAACTTTAGAAAACATTTTTTGAACAATTTATGCATCTTTTTCCTTTTGTTCTTTACATCAAGATGTTCATTCTGATTCATCTCATTTTCAATATTTTTATTCCTAAATTAAATTTCATATAGAAAAATTGATTTATCTTTAAGAATAAATTTTTGATTGTTTTGATTAAAAAATTACATTCTAAACTTCTTAATTTCTCTTTCATGTCTTATAATTTGTTGTGATATTATTTCAACTCACTTTTTAGATGAGATTCTTGCTCAATATATTATTTTATAGAACTAATACATCCAAAATATTCATTATACCCAAGAGACATACTATTTGGAAAAATTATATCAATACATCAAATACCAAAATCCACATACTCTTCTTACAATTCAAATTCTCCATAACAACTTCTATTAAAAAATCTACCCAAGAGTAAATGAAGGGAAACTTCCCTCTAATACTAATTAGAAAGTACCATCCATGTTCAATGTATAAATAAGAGGGGGAGGGGTGAATAAATGATATCTATATATTTTATGTTATCTTTATTTAATAATAAACTTTTTCTATTGTTAAATGATTATTAATTTTCTAAAAACTAAATCACCATGCATCCACAACAAGACATGTTTTTACAAGGATCACTAGTCAATAATAATTTCTAGTCCCTCTCATAGTTTATAAATAATTCAATACCACACAATACAGTAGAAAAAAATACTTTTTTGTGTGGATAAAAAAGTAGGAAATTATCTTACATTTGTGTATAAGTATGATAAAAAATAGTATATATTTTTATTTCATAAAAAATAATGTAAAAAAAGTTTTCTAAGATGTTAAGACACCTTCACTAGTTGGTTCCAAAAATTTCATTATTCCACTTCAATAATTTCAAAATTTATAATTATTTAAAACACAATTCATCAAATTAATACCTTATATTATATAGAGACTAATATTATAGAATTCATCAAAAATCATAGTCCGAGGGCTCTATAAAAATATTCAATCCATTTATTTAGTCTAGAAAAAAATAAGAATGGATACTCATAAAATGATTCTGGTTTACATATTATTTTCCTAGAAATGTTAATCCAATTTATCGGTTCTATCCTAAAAAACAATGATCAGTTTTAATTCTTTACACTTATTCTATCTAGAGATGTTTCTCTAGAAAATTATGTTCGGAAATCCAATATTCTTCCACAGATATCACAAAAATTTCACTTCACTCTTTATATCCCACACATGAATAGTTTTAGAGTTATTTTATACTTTTACCTCTATTTATAGGGTTTTCAGAAATGAAAGGTGAAAGAAACAACTTTTATTTACCACTAAACCAAATTTTAAGAAACTAGATTTTTACATTTATTTCTACTTTATTTTTTTCATTTTAGTGCTTATTAATTCTTCTTGACTATCCTCAAAACTTCTGTGTTCTTCTCAAAACTTAATACTACTTCTAAAATTTAAATAACATATTCTATTAAATAAAAATTTTCATTATGATTTATTTATTACTCATATTTTCTTGAAATTATTGATAATTTATAAAACTAATTACTTCCTTAAAAAAATTTCTGGATAAACCTATTATTTCATAAACATCACTAACACTGAAAAAGTTGTCAAAAACCCAATTGAGAACACTTAAGTAGAAAATTCAGAACCATTAACCTTTAATTAATTTTTTTAATAAATCTTAAAACCAATAGGAAAACCACATTCGATGAAGTATGGCATCTGATGACTTATCGATGTTAGAATGCCTCGGACTTGACCCAGATGAAATCAAGACATCATTTTTTATGAAATGGTGGACGAAAGTGTCGATATTAATCACATTAATTGGTATATTATCAATTATGATGTATTAGTTTCAACAAATATCTGAATATTATTGACCTAAATGATACAATTTAGTGATTTCTGAAAATTTTTAACTACATTGTTGTGATTCATCTGATTTTGGGTCTCTGGAGAATTTCTCATTCATCAGTCCCAACTAATATATAGTGATTATCAATGCCAAAAACTTCTCTACATGAATTATCAAAACAAATATAATTTTACTTTGATGGAAATATATTTCTAATTTCATTTTGATACCAACTATTTTCCTATTGAATTAGTGTCATAACTCCTCTAATGGATTGGTGGAACATATCATCTGATGGACCAATTTCAACATTAACTTATTTATTCTATATTCTCTTCAACTATTAATTGATCCTATAAAATGGTTCATTTTGTAAATTAAATATTTTGATGAATTTTTCTATCATTTGTATTAGTTGATCCACACTTTATAAAAACTTCTAACTTTATCAACTTCAAACTTTATAGTCTTTAGAAAAATTCTATTTCTAGGGATTATAACACTGATGAAATTCAAATAGATGTATTTGAATTAGTAATCTATTGTTCTTCTACAAAATCATGCTTTTATCATATCTTATTCATAATGTTGGAACCATTAGGATCAAAATAGAATCATATAACTTACAAAATATTTATCATAATTTCTATCAAAAATCATGGATCCCAAAATTTATAGAAAAATTATGATAGTGTGAACATAAAAAACATCAATGTATCCTCACATTTAGTGTTGAATATCTAAAAATACATTTAGAATATGATAAAACATATCACTCCAATCAAAAAATTATTTTTGGAAACAATGTGGGACAAAAAAAAACATCACCTAGAAATATATACAGAATATGTGACACCACAAACTTCCACAATACGTTTCCCTTTGAATAACATAGTAGCTTCTGTTGTACGTAACTTTGAGTTCAAACACAACACAACCAATCAAACTATCCATTATGAATAGTAATACCCCCTATTTGATATCTTAAAAATTTTATCTTTCAAAATGAACGTAATTTTTGGATTCAGAATATTGAAATTAGCTTAGGGAAAATTTTTGGTATTTTTCTGAAAACATCCAATTTTTGATGAATAGTGAAAACACTAAGTTATTGTTTGAAACCGACCTTTTATTTAAATAATTATTTATTTTATTTAAATTTATTTTAGGAAAAAATAGATACATAATACCTATATATGTTCAATGTAATTCATTGGAGTCATTTTATAATAAGTTTAGATATATAAAAATTTTATTGAACTTTTTACCGTCTTTTACCCACCTCCTAGGAGCATATAAAAATTGGGATAAAACATAATTTTAACACATATGTGAATTGAATTTGAAAACTCCATGATACATAGTTGATATCATTAAGTAAAATGTGGTTCAATAATATAAAAATATATTTTGGTGAATAGTAACTTCTGACTTTTATTTACCACGATTAAAAGTAAACGAGGAAATCAAAGGTAAAAATGATATTATAATTAACCTAACACATGTCCTAATTCTATTTTATAAGTTTAATTAGACGAAAAAAATCCTCAGGAATAAAATATGATCCTTTAGGTCCACATGGATTAGATTAGGACATTTATTATTATTTAATTTAAAGAGGAGTTAAAAGTGTAAGATCCAATGTTTAACAACTAAAATTTTTTTAATATAGGGTTACACATAAGAAAAATTGAACTATAAATATTACAAAGAAATATAAATAGATTTAATACATAATGGTTTTCTATATATAATTTTTAGACAGTAAATAATTTAATTTAGTTATGACACAATGATGATGCAGTAATTACCTTAATAATGAAATATTAATATAATTGATATTACAAATACCCAAATAATTGTAATTTTACACTTTTAATGAATTAAATTAATTTTATAGGTTAATATTATATTCTAGGGTTGATTTAATGAATTTATTTTGAAGTAATAATTCATTTATGAACTTATAAAAAAATACCAAATAGTGTCAAAATTGACATAAAAGTGTTTTTAAAAGAAAAATAATATTATTAATTGATATAATATTTTTAAAAATCAATGGTTCATAAAAATTACATAGAAAAGCTAATATATATTAATAATGAACCACTTGAGGTCATATTGGATTGTTATAGTAAGTTTATTAACCATATAATATAAAAATACAATGAGGCATGGTAAATGTCAAACTAATTATCTTAGAGTTAAATCTAAAAGATAAGGATAATATAGTGACCCAAACTAGTCTAAAACATATTGGTTGTGTGGATTTATAACCCTACACACCTTATCCTAGAAATAAATCATTTTTGATCCATTTTAAATGGAAAATTATTTTTTATAAAATAATATTTCAATCTTTTCATAAGGTGCCCCTTACTTCTCTTATAAAATAGAAATTCCCATTCTCTTAAATTCAGACGATCAAAGACATTTGGCTTGGCCAAAACCTACCCAATTATACTATCAACTATCCTCAATTCATCTTATAGGCCCTACTTTAGTTAGAAAGACAACCTAAGGAGTCCTTTTGGTTCAAATCAAAAGGAAGAACCCGAAGAAGAGGTAAATATTGCATCACCTCTTTTAGGTTCTTTTCTTTTTATAATTCCTCTTTATTTGTTGTTTTGATTATAAAATATTAAATCCAGTATATTATATATACTGATATTTTATTATTAAAATGTTCCAACCCTATTAATCATTCTATCCATCATATAAATGACAAAGTCACCATGCGTGCGTACTTACGTATTACCGTCTCCAAGTCGTGGTATAGTTTGTTATTCAAACGATTCATCATTTAGATGGGTAAAATAATGAGTATTAATGACTTAAATAATAAATATAAAATTATAATTATTCTATATATATGATATACCATCCAATTATATACTATTTTAATATTAAATTAATTATATTGTTGCTCATGCGTACATATGGATTACCGTCTCCACGAACGCGATGAGAATCATTACCCATCATATTCATTCAAGAATAATTTTCATTTTAAGATTTAAAATGATTTTTATGAACAAAATTTAATTCTTTATATGAATCAAATAAATCCTATATATAACAAATATTACTTATGTTACAAAGCATATAAAGGAAAGGGAACCAGTTAACACCCGAAACGATGATACTACTAAAATTTCATTAACAATGAATTATTAGAAGATCATATATGAAATAATATTAATGTATATCGTTATTTTATAATTTAATAATAATGATTTCTCCATTATACAATAGGTTAACCTACCCTTGACCAAGGAAAATTAAAAGGTAAGGGTTAATTTCATAATCTGTTTATCATCCAAGGTTGTTTTTAAGTATCCACTGGGACCTCTCTATCATCCACATCCTTGTTTTCATAAAAATGAATTTTTGAAAACATATTTACTATTTACTAGAAAATGGTTTAAAGTCATTTATACCCTTATTTGACCTTATATGTTTTGAAAGGAATCTTTCTATCGCTTTCTAAACAAGGTACTTTACAACCTTTTTGACAAAATTAAGGTAAGAAGGTTTTTTAACTTATATGGCGGGTGTGGTTATTCTCTTCCATTATAACATCGTCGAAGCTTCCCTTACAATCTTATGAAACTATTTTAAAAATAAATGATTTCTTTTATAATTAAAAAACTTTTAAATGATTCAAAATAGAGAGATATGTTCCTATTAAATAATTTTCATTTCATCTATGTCAACATCATTTGATGGATTTTAAACTAGTTTGAAGTTGATATATTATGATACAAATCCTCCATATTGTATTGAATGTTTTGTGATATGTTGACTTTAGATGTGTAATTTTTATACCAATAATGGTTTATGGTTAATTTATTGAAATTTATTATGCTAGTTTTAATACGAATGTCTATGTTATATTTCAAACCTTTCAAATGAGGAATGTGTTGGACTTAGTAAGTGACGGGTGGAGCCCGCTATAGCTCCTAGGTGCATCTGTAGGTCTCATGAGACAATAAGACATGGAATTGGATGAGGCCTTTTTGAATTTGAAATATATCGTTTTTCCTGAGGCCTAAATCATTTTTAGACGTCTTGGACAAGGCCTTGGCAAAATGTTTCAGAATGTTCGACATTATACATTCCCTAATTTTGAAAGTAATATTGATGGTCCATGTTGTCATTCTACTGGTAGAATACCCATGATTATGTTTTATTATGGAATTATTTACTAAGATCATATTCTTTCCATAAAAGTGTTTATGTTTATTATTTGTAAAGGCATGTGTTTTCAATTATTCACCATGATAAATATTTATGTTATATTCCACTGTATTGCTTACCCTTACTAAGCGTTTGAGCTCACCCCTTTCTTATGTTTCATTTTTCCAGGATATGAAGGTGTTAGTTATGAGTGACTTGCAGGAATAATCTAGGAGGCTTGGATGTTTCTAATGGAATAAATTAGTGTTGTGTTTCTATTCAAGTTGTAATTTTGAACTTATGTATGTATCTTGTTTCCAATAATACTAAACTTATTGGTATTTTAGGACATGATTTCCTTGTGATCATGCCACTGTTATTTAATAATGCACCGAATCTAGGTATCTTGGGTTGGGGTGTTACAGTTGGTATCAAAGGAAGATTAGTATAAACCTTGGAAACTAGATTTAGATAAACTCTGATTAGAGTGCATTATCCTAAGATAGACATTAAAGATTAATATAGAATAACTTCCTATAATTTTGGTAATGTAGATATTTTTCAAGATTTACAGCCAATAAATCCATGTCTGGATATGAGCAGGTAGAGGAGGCTCATACACAAATGTACCTAGGGTTAAAACCCGAAAACATCACTTAGAGCTAGACTCAAATGAGAACTGGTGCACCACAACGGGTCTTACTGCACTCTTTGTTACAAGAATTATGAGGGATATGCTTAGGATAATTCTCATTTTCCTTACAAACCATTATCAATGGTTTATGAGTATATAAATCGTCGAAGAAAACATTTTTATGATTATGGATTATACCCATAAACGGTTCAATTTATGTTAAGTGTTTTACAAGTAAGAAATTATGTATTTCGATTCATAAGATAATCTAGTTTAATCCGTTGTTTTGAAATGGAGCCTCGTAGATGGATTGAAATCCATATCAATTCACTTAATCCATGTAGGGACTGCTCTCCTACTCAAGATAATTATTGTGGAGCTTGTGATTAGAGTGGTGCTGATCATCTGACCACCATACTGGGATAACTCACACATGTTATAAATAATAACCTTACCCATATGAATCACCATAATCTAAAATGCGAAAGATCAATGTTAGGACTCTTCTTGATGTAACACCCACCAACATTCAATGGGTCAACAAATCCACTTGTAGCTGAGAAATGGATATGTTTATTAGAGAAAATATTTCATACTTTGGGGAGTAGTGAAAGGGATAATGTTGTCATGGAAGTTTATTGCCTCACAGGAGGTGTAGATCAATGGTGGTCATTAATTCAAAACACAATGGAAGACGAAGAAGAACCAAACATGTAATGGAGGGAGTTTATGTATATTTTCTTAGTAAAATACATTCCTCGTGACCATCAAGAAGATATGGAAGGGAAATTTTTGAGTCAGAGGCAAAAAGTGGATGAGAATGTCGTAATGTATGAATCTAACTTTACAAGGCTAGCAAGGAATGCTACATATTATATACATAACCAAAGAAGTAATATTGACCATTTATTTGATAGGATAAAACCATTTCTCTATGGAGAATTAGTATCACAATCATTCTCATAATATGAAGATATTGTCTCATGTGGTATCAAGATAGAAAATGAATTATCTATGTTTTACGACTTCAATGAAAATCAAGAGAAGAATATATCTACTGAATACTCTGAGAAAGGAAATAAGGACACATGGAAGAAGGGAAGAGTTAAATTTTCACCCTGTGATAATTGTGGAAGGAAGTACCCTAATGCATGTCTTAAAGGAAAAGATGTATGCTACAAATGTGGACAAAAAGGCCATCTTACTGGTGATTTTAACGGAATGAAAGAAGTTACCAATGTTCAATGCTACAATTTCCGGGAGATGGGACTTTATGAAAATGAATCTTCTAAGCATCAGGGAAACTTACCTCTGAAAATGCCAAGGGATCAAGGCCAAGCTTATGCAATCACTACTGCTGAGGTTGAAGCCCCAAAATATGTGGTGGTAGGTAATTTAATAGTTTCCTCAAGTTAACCAATGATTTGTTAGATTCTAGAACATCACATTATTTCAAATCCTCCCAATTTTCAATGAAAATTTGATATTTAAAATTTGATTTAACATGGGATTTGTTAGTCCAAACTCTTAATAGAAGTATCTTTCCAAAAAGGTTTTGTGAATCAGTCCCCATAAGGGTATATAAATGTTCTTTATCTGTTGATCTCATTATTATACACATGATTGAATTTAATATAATCATCGGTATGGATTGGATTTTAGACCATGATGCAAAAAATTATTGTAAGAAGAAGGAGGTTACAATTCTCGATGATGATAAAGAGTACCCTATATTTAGAGAAGAAACTTAACCACCTAATTCCTATCCCGATCCACCCCCAGTAGCTCAACTAAATTCAATTATTGTGGAGGAATAGAATGAAATAACTATGTGTGAGGAAAATAATGTTCAAATAGATTATGTACCTATTGTGAATGAATATGTTGATGTGTTTCTAGATAATTTATCTGGACATCCTCTAGAATGAAAAATTTAGTTTTCTATTGATTTAATTCCTGGTTCAAGGCCCATATCGAAGACCCCTTATAGAATGTCCATTGTGGAATTAGTGGAGATAAATAAACAACTAGAGAAATTGAGTAATAATTTATTTATTGTCCATAAAATTTCTCCATGGGGAGCCCCTAAACATTTTGTTGAGAAGAAAGATGGATCTATGAGGTTGTGCATTGACTATAAGGAGATCAATGGTATAATGATAATGAATAAGTGGCCCCTACATCACATTGATGATTTATTCGACCAACTTCATGAAGCTCAATGTTTTTCAAAGACTGACATTCGATATGCATACCATCAGTTGTGTGTGAAGATGGAAGACATTTTGAAAATAGAATTTCGAATCTGGTATAGGATTTATGAGTTTATAGTAATGAATTTTGGGCTAACTAATGCACCATCTGTTTTCATGGATTTAATGAACAGAGTTTTCAAGGAATATCTTTATGACTTTTTAGTGGTATTTATTAATGATATTTTAGTATACTCCAAAACCTAGGAAGATCATGAAAATCACTTGCGCACCATTCTAAATACCCTCATATGAAATGAATTATATGGTAAGTTTAGAAAGTGTGAATTATGGATTCAGGAGATTTATTCTCATGGACACATTGTCTCTAAGGATGGAATCTTTGTTGATCCCTCTAAGACAGGAGCAATCCAAGAATGGCCAGCACTGACGAGGACAACTGAGGTATGCAGTTTTATTGGTTTAGCAGGTTATTATCGGCATTTCGTCCATAATATATCCAGATTGGCTAACCCATTATCAAATCTCACATGTGAAAAAATTAATTTTGTTTGAAAAAAAGAGTGTGAAGAATGTTTTGAAGAATTGAAGAGAAGATTAGTAAATTCTCATATCTTGACTCTACCATAGGGGAATGATGGGTTTGTTATTTATAATGATTCATGAAAGAGAAGACATGGTTCTGTCCTTATGAAAAATGACAGGTTTATTGCTTATACATCACGACAACTAAAAATTCATGAGAAAAACTATCCTACTAATGATCTTGAGTTTGCAGCTGTAATATTTTCCTTGATGATTTGGTGACATTATCTCTATGGTGAAAATTTTTAGATATATCCGATCAAAAGAGTTTGACGTATATTTTATCACAATAAAGAACTCAACATGGGGAAAAGGAGATGGCTTAAACTACTCAAGGATTATTATTGTACAATACAATACCACCCGAAGAAGGAAAATAATGTGGATGATGCTTTGAGTATAAAGGATCATGGAGTTTTGAACAAGATGATAGTTAAAAGGGATCCTATTTTCATGGATCTAGTGAAAATGGATATGATAATAATCATGGAAGGTGAAACATCAATACTTTTTCAAATAGTTACCAAATAATCTTTACTAGAAAGGAAAAAATGTTTCCAGGCTAATGAAGAGGAGTTAAAAAAAATTAAATCTATGAATGATGGGAGATTTATTTACTTCATATATGAAAATGGGATTCTAAAATTTGGCAAAAGACTTTCAATCCCCATATACATAATCTGAAAAGGGAATTGTTAGATGATGCTCATAGCTCCAATTTCTCTATACACCCTGGTTTCACTAAGATGTATAGAGATTAGAAGGAACATTTTTGGTGGGACAACATGAAGAGGGAGATTGTTGATTTTTTGTCAAGATGTATAGTTTGTCATCAAGTGAAAGCTGGAAGGAAACAATATTGAAGATTCATGCAACCTTTTACCATACCTGAGTGGAAATGGGAAAATATTATGATGGGATTTTTCATGGGAATACCAAAGACTCCTAGAAGGAATGATGCAATATCGGTCATTGTTGATCGTCTTACCAAGTCAGCACATTTTCTTGCTATAAGAGAAGATTTACCACTTGAACATTCAACAATACTATATATTAATAAAGTTCTAAGACTTTAGGGAGTACCCCTATTGATTGTTTCGGATCGTGATCCCTATTTTACAATAAGATTCTAGAAAAGTATTCAAGAAGACCTAGATACTGAACATCATTTAAGTGCTGACTACTACCCTCAAACTAATGGACAATCAGAATGGACTATCAAAAAATTATAAGACATGTTGAGATCTTTCTCAATTGACTATCAAGGTATGTGGGATCAATATTTATCTCTCGTAGAATTTTCCTACAACATTAGATTTAATTCAAGTGTTCAGATGACACCATATGAAGCATTAAATAGAGAGAGATGTCGCACCCCAACCTATTGGGATGATATTGGCGAAAGAAAACACGTTGGCCAAGAACTTATTGAAGAAACGATGGAAAAATTGAAGGAAATCCAAACCCACATCAATGAATATCAATATAGACAGAAGAGCTATTCTAATAACTGAGTGAAGGATTTATAATTTCAGGTAGGAGATTATGTTTTCGTGAAGGTATCTCCATGGAAGGGAATTATATTATTTCGTAAAAAGGATAAATTGAGTCCCAGGTATATTGGACCTTTTGAAATTCTAGAATGAATTGGATCTTCAGCTTACCGTTTCACAATACTGCCAAGTATCTCCAAAGTTCATGATGTGTTCCACGTATCACTGTTAAGAAATACATGCCTGACCCAACACATGTACTCACCTATGATGAATTAAAACAGGAACCCGATCAGTCTTATTGTGAATAGCCTATCATGATTCTTGATAAAAGAGAACATGTGTTGAGAAACTGGATGACTCGTCAGGTAAAGGTTCTATGGAGAAATCATAAGATAGAAGATGCAACGTAGGAACCTAAGAAACTTATGATAAATAACCACCCAAATAATTTTATGCATTAATATTCTTGAGATTTCAAGGTTGAAATTATTTTAATAATGGGAGAATGTAACACCCCCAATATTCCATGGTACATTTCCCTTTGAATAATATTGTTGGTTGTGTTGTACCCAACTTCGAGTTCAAACACACCACAACAAATCTAACTAGCATTTATGAATAGTAAAACCCACTTTTTGAAATTTTATAAATTTTATCTTTCAAAATGGACTTCATTTTTGGATTCGTAATATCAAAAATAGCTTAGGGTGAATTTTTTTTCTGAAACCTTTCAATTTTTGAGGAATATTGAAAACACTGAGTTATTGTTTAAAAATGAAGTTTTATTTTTATAATTAATTAATTTATATTATTTTATTTTAGGTAAAAAAATATACATAATACTCATATAAGTTATATTGAATTCTATTGGATTCATTTTATAATATGATTAGATATAGAAAAATTTCTGTGAACTTTTTACCTTCTTTTACCCACCTTCAAGGAGCATTTGAAAATTTGAATAAAACATAATTTTATCGCTTCTATGAATTGAATTTCAAAAATCCAAGAGTCACAATTGATATCAGTAAATAAAATTTTGTTCAATAAGAAAAAATAATTTTTGGTGAATAGTAACTTTTGACTTTTATTTACCATGGTTAAAAGTAAATAGGGTAATTAAAGGTAAAACAGATATTATTATTACCCTAACACATTTCATAATTCTATTGGATGAATTTAATTCACAAAAAAAAACCTTAGGAATAAAATATGATCCTTTAGGTCCACTTGAATTTGATTAGGACATTTATTATTATTTAATTCAAAGAAGAGTTAAAAGTGTTAAATTAAAAGTTTAATAACTAAAAAATATTTAATATAGGGTTAAACATAAGATAAATTCGACTATAAAAATTCATTAAAAAGATAAAAATATTTCCTACATAATGGTATTTTATTTATAATTTGAAATATTTAATAATTTAATTTATTTATGACACAATGATGATGTAGTAATTACCTTGTTAATGAAATATTAAAATAATTGATATTATAAATACCCAAATAAATGTAATTTTATACTTTATATGAATTCCACTAATTTAATAGGTTAATACGACATTTTAGGGTTGACTAAATGAATTTATTTTTAAGTAATAATTCCGTTATGAATTTAGAAAAAATAAAATACCAAACACTGTCAAAATTGACATAAAAAAGTTTTTAAAACAAATATTATATTATTAAATGATGTAATATTCCTAAAAACCTAAGGGTTCACAAAAGGACATAGATAAGGTTATATATATTTATAATTAACCACTTAGGGTTCTCTTGGATTTTTATAGTAAGTTTATTAACCCTATAATATAAAAATACAAAGAGACATGGTAAATCTCAAACTAATTAACCAAGAGTTAAATCGAAAAAGTACAGTAAATATAGTGACCGAAACCTGTCTAAAACCTATTGGTTGAGTGTATTTCGGCCCATAACCACCATATACTCGATATAAATAATTTTGGAGCCATTAGAAATCGAATGTGATTTTATTATAAAATAATATTTCAATCTTTTCCTAAGGTGCCCCTCACCCCTCCTATAAAAGGACACTTCACCTTCTCTCAAATTCAAACCTTCAAAGCCATTTGGATTGAAAAAACCCTAACCAAATATCCTCTAAACTGTCCTCCCATAATCCTAGAGACCCTATTTTAGTCATAAAGACAACATAAAGAGCCTTTTTGATCAAATCAAAAGGAAGAACCCAAAGAAGAGGTAAATATTTCATCACCTCTTTAATGTTCTTTTATTCTTCTACTTGCTATTTCATTGTTGTTTCCATTATATATTAATAAATCCAGTATATTATATATATATTGATGTTATTATAAAAATGTTACAACCCTATTCAATATTCTACTCATCAGATAAACGAAAAAGTCCCCATACATACATACGTACAGATTACCATCTCCACGTCGTGGTGTAGTTTCTTATTCAAGCACATCATCATTTGGATGGGTAAATAATGAGTATAAATGATGTAAATAATAAATTTAACATGATAATGATTCTATATATGATACTCCATCCAAATATATACGATTTTAATATCAAAAGAATTATATTTTCACTCGTGCATACGTACGGATTACCGTCTCCACGAACACAATGAGATTCATTCCCCATCATATTAATTCAAGAATAATTTTCATTTTATGATTTAATATAATGTTTATGAACATATTATAATTATCTATATGAATCAAATAATTCCTACCCCTGACAAACATTACTTATGTAAAAAATCATATAAAGGAAAACAAATCAGTTAACACCCGAAATGATGATACTACTGAAATATAATTACCCAAGAAGTATTAAAAGATAATATATAATATCATATTAATGTGTATGGTTATTTTATAATTTAATAATTATTATTTCACAATTATATAGGAGGTTAACCTACCCTCTACCAATGAAAAGTACAAGGTAATGGTTAATACTACAATCTCTTTATAATTTAAGGTTGTTTGTACGTATGTATCTACTACGACCTCTTTATCATCCACATCCATGTTTTCTTAAAAATTTATTTTTAAATACAATTTTTCTATTTAATAGAGTATGGGTTAAAGTAATTTATACCCTTAATTGACCTTATATGTTTTGGAAGGAATCTTTCTGTCGTTTTCCAAACTAGGTACTTTATGACATTTTTGAAAAAAGTATGGTAAGAATGTTTTTTTAACTTGTACGACAGGTGCGGTTATTCTCTGCTATTATAAAATCATAGAAGCTTCCATTACAAGCTTATAAATATATTTTCAAAATAAATTTTATCTTTTATAATTACATGACTTTTAAATAATTCAAAATAGAATGATATATTCCTATTAAATAATTTTTCTTTCATCTATGTCAACATCCTATGATGGATTTTAAACTAGTTTTAAGTTAATCTATTATGATAAAAATCTTCTATATTGTATTGAACGTTTTGTGATATGTTTGACTGTGGATGTGTTATTTTTCTACCATTCATGGTTTATGGTTAATGTATTGACATTTCATATGCTAGTTTTAATACGAATGTTTAAGTTATATTTCAACCCTTTCATATGAGAAATGTATTGGACTTAGTAAGTGACAGGTGGAGCCCATTGTAGCTCCTCGGTGCATCTGTAGGTCTCATGAAACAATTAGACATAGAATTGGCTGAGGCCTTTCCTAATTTGAAATACATGGTTTGGTTCGAGGCCAAAATCATTTTTAGACGTCTTTGTCGAGGCCTTAGAAAAATGTTTCAGAATGTCCACCATTATACATTCCCTCATTTTGAAAAAAAATATTGATGGCTCATGTGGTCATTCAACTAGTAGAATACCCAAGATTATGTTTTATTATGGAATTATTTACTCCGTTCATATTCCTACCATAATAGTGTTAATGTTTATTATTTATAAATACATGCATTTTCAATTATTCATCATGATTAATATTTATGTTATCTTCTACTATATTGATTAACCTTACTAAGAATTTGAGCTCACCCCTTTCTTATGTTTCATTTTCCCGAGATATGAAGGAGTTATTTATGAATGACTTGGAGGCATAATATTGTAGGCTTGAATGTTTCTAATAGAATTAATTAGTGTCGTGTTTAGTTTCAAGTTGTAAAGTTAAACTTATGTATGAATCTTGTTTCAAATAATACTAAACTAATCGGTCTTTCAGGATGTGATTTCGTTATGATCATTCCAATGTTATGTAATAACGCACCAAATCTAGGTAACTACGGTCGGGGTATTACCAAAAAAAATTAAAACTGATATATTTTCTTATCAATATTGTGTCAAATATTCTTATTGTGATACTAATTCATCCATTCACTAACACATAAATAGTGAATTGGTTTTTAATGAAAAATTTCAAAACAATCAGCGCAATCTTCGTCCAACATCTAAAACCCAACACCCAACCAAGTTAGTCCCAATGACCATGAAAAAAAATATAATTTTGGTTTCATACTTACAAAAATTTTCATTTTAATTTTGTCTTAGACTTTGGAATTTCATCACCATATCCACTCATTTTATGGGATAAAGATATTACTCTAATAATAATCCCTTAAAATTCTTTTCACTCTTTATTTTATATTTGTTATACATCCTTAGTTTTTTAATCAATTCTCACAATTGATTTGAATCCTTTGACAGATCATAAAATACCATGGCAAACATATCCCTTTAATTACATACCTAAGTGATAAATATATTCTCTAGGGAAATTATACATTACATAGGTACAAATGGATTTTAAGTCCCGTTAAATTATAGAGGTTTCGAATACATGAATTGATGTAACATTTTTACACGACGTTTTGGATCAATAGGTTTCTTCATACATGAAATGTTCTTGGCTATAACTTAAGGAATCTTCCCAAATGCAATTTTACTTTATTCATATCTTAAGGAATATCTATCTCGAACTGTATTATATTATCTATGAGGGAAATACCTACATGGATTATATGAATTTATATGTTTTCCATTCCTTCCACAAAGTTACATTTATAAAAAATTGAATACACTAGATTAGATCATAAATATTTGAATCATATTTTAATTAATTTTGAGACTAGTGATAAACATAACATAAATTATAAAATTATGTATAACTAACCACTAAATCATAAAATTTGAATCATTGAAAATATTCTCCAGGCATAAAAATAATTTGAAATCATTCATAATGGTTCATAATAAAAATATGAGTTATCCAAATCATATCCCATATGAGTATCAAACTAGGTTTGATATAAGATCTACTTGCATGCCTTAAATGATGATCAAGTCAAATACAAACACACCCTTTTCAAAGGTATTACACATATATACAATTTTCCCAGAGTCACATCTACTTGTAGTATAAAGAAATTGGTTTATTGCATTGAAATCTATATAATATCTACCTTAATAAAAATTCAAGATGTTTTACTATACAAAGACCTATCCTTAAATTAAGTTGTAGAATAATTTTAAATAATATATATTTTCCTAAATAAAGTTCTTAAGGTTTATACTAAACTTACTTGGATTCCAATTATAAATATTCCACACCTAGTAGCCCATAGATGGTGATTACATTTCTACACTGGAAGGAGATACAAGGAATTGTATCCCAAATGACTAAATAGTTTATTAGTCTTGGAAAACTAGATACATAATTTAATTTCACATTATAGTTGAAAAAATAAAATAAAAAATAGTATTTTCTGTGAGAACCCAATTATTACCTTTATTATATATTATATATCCATCATAATACACTTCTTAGAATCATTGATGAAAAGAACATAATAAAGGGTTGAGCTAAAATTCTCAACAAGGGTATGCGTACAATGAATGATATCAGGAGTTAAAGGGAACAATCAATATAGAATTTTACCTAAGTAAAATCACATTCCATTTTATCAGTAACATGGGTAAAATGAATAATATGGTAGGAATAAATGATGATAAAAAATGCTATATAAATAAACACATGTGCTTGAAACATAACCATTAATATCATAACTAATAAAACAATCACATGGGAATAAATAACTAACATAATGATCTGGGAATTCATAATTTTGGACATCATAAACATATGATAAATTCCTTATTCGAAGATACCTTACATAAATTTTTAAGACCTTAAAAAAATACACAATCAATTTTGTATCATGAGACCTATCAATTCATAAAGGGGGCTATATTAGGCCCCAATAATTACATATAATGTCTAATTCAATCCGCATATGAATGTGGTGAAACTAAATCAATGTAAAAAATAATTTTGAAAAACTATCATACAAAATGATAATAATTTCTCCAATCAATAAAAATAATAAAAACCATCCATAGTAATATGGAAAATAGTATCAAAAAAGAATATCTCCAAAAAATATAATCATAAAATATTTGGAGAAATAGTATGTATAAAATCATTAGAACATATTCCCAGTGGTTCATAAATTTGTTTTATTGTAATTGATGAATATTAATACCATAAAAGTTGAATTAAATACAATCTTGAGGAAAACACCCTTTTTACATTAAAAAACTAAAAAATTATAGAATATTAGGAATATTTTTTTTTGAAATCAATCATTGAAAATTGTAATGAATGCTTAAAATCATGGATTATTCATGATGCTGGGAAATTTTGTTGAAGCTAAATAAGTAAAAACAAATATTCCATTAATTTTTTTGATAAAAAGTCAAAAATATCTCCTTGAGAAAATAACAAAAATATTTCATTTAAACTATTATTTTAAAAGTAAAAAATTGAAAAATTGAATTTTAAAAATAATATGATAATATAAAAAATCAATTTTGAAAACATTTTGAGAGAAAAGGGACATGTAAGACTGTATATTTTTGATCGAAGTGTTAAATGATGTTTATTTTAATTAAAAACATTCTTTCAGTTTCATTAGTCTATAAAAAAGGGAATTGAATAGAAATTTTTTTTGTTTATTGAAAAAACCATTTGATATGAAAGTATATTGGGTTTAAATATAAACATATAATGATTTCACCAATGTATATATAAATGTAAACAATCCCGAATAATGATGGAATTATGTAATAAACCCTTACCTTATGTCTGATTTCATTCATAAATGATTTAAATTCCTGTGTAATAGGTAGATATTTTTATAAATATATAAAAACAATAATATATATCTTGACATATATTTTCTTCATATGACATTATGTCACGACTCGTCCTCAGGGCTCGTGCCGTGACTACCCCACGCTCGCCTTCCATAGGCCAGGGGCTGGCGACTAGCACCAAAGGCATAAATCCTGATAAAAATGGAAGGCATTTCCTTTATATACGTAAAGAAACACAACAGAGTACACAAGCTGAAGTAAACACTAAGTAAACTGAGTACAAAAGTAAGTGCTGGAATGTAAATGAGCCAGAATACAAAACCCACTGAAAGTACAGTACTATAGAAAAGAAAGAACAACTGTAGTAAAGTAAAGTAGCAACCAACATGTCGTCCTCCGGAATTCCCACCTGAAGGGTGGGTATAGATAGTCTTGTCAGCTCCTTGGATCTAGCCGTCCGCTTTGAGTACGTCCTGCCAAGTGGTCCACCTCCAGGTATCGTCCCGCTCCACAAGACTCCACCTCGATCAGTGTTGTCCGTCGCCTGCATCCAACACAATATAGTGCGGGCACAACCCATGTTGGGGTGAGAATATGATACTCAGTAGGGACCCCCAGACCCCTGAAGGTCTCCCAAAATCCACAAAGGATAAACCACAAGTAAAGATACAAACACAATGTATCACCCAACTCTACTTAGGTATATTCCCATACATATACCTAAGACATCAATTCCAGTTTGGATCCAACTCACGAGCCCATGTATAACCCAGTCCACACAGGAAAGCACAACCCAGTCCACACAGGAAAACAAGTCAAACACATCGATGATAATGTTTGAAAGTCAAGACTCATCTCAAATAGGTATACTACTCACGAACAGGGGTGGAGACGATAGATGTAGCCTCTGAATCATCTCCCCCTCATGAACCCACGTTGGATCCAAGTATAGAAGTCGTCGCTGCCGAACCCACGTAGGATCCAAGTACAGTAAACATTGACGCCGAACCCATATAGGATCCAAGTATAGTCATCATCTCTGTCTAACCCATGAAGGATACAAGTACAGTCATCCTCACTGCCGAACCCATGTAGGATCCAAGTACAATCTTCTTCGTCGCCGCAGTCGCATCCAACTCTAGGGTTCCCGCACACAGCACACTCGATTCATGGAGGGACCGCTCCACGAGCCAAGGGGGTCAATACATCAATTTTCATGAAGTCCAGAGTTGATGTATCCCGATGTTCCGTCTCATCAAAAGGAACTATACGCAACTGACGATGCGTCAATCGGACGCCCGGTCTGAGAGATATTGGCCTTTCCGTTCCAGGGGCCCTGTTAGAAATACCCTCATTTCTTACTCGACTAGTATCAAAATTCATTCGAAACTCACACAGAGTAACGCAAAATGACGGTCTCATCGAAAGAGTCCCAATGCCGTAGAAGGAACCTCGATCGGACGTGAGGTCTTTAAGTTATCCCCGTTTAAGTGAAATACGGGCCCGGTCTGTTAGGATCGACGGGCTGACCAATTGGGTCAATTCGGTTTTGGCGGGTCCGACCCAGCAAAGGAGTCAGCCTGGCCCGATGAGTCATGCGTCCTGGACCGAGGGGCACGTCCTGGCCAAAAGTGGAGTGGCCCGGCTTGGCCTGGCCAGGCACGGCCCGACACGGCATGGCTGGCTCGGCCGGCTGGCTGCATAGCCCAACTGAAGCTGAGCGGACTCCGAAGGGGGGTAGCCCCCCCAGTCTTCTGCACTGGCAGTGCCAGGTGGCGCCGCCCTTCCCCAAACCGGCCGGCTAGACCGCCCAATATTCTACGCATGCGGCACGCATGGGTGGACCATCGGTCCTCCAGTGCGGCGCCCTCCGGGCGCCGCGGTCCATCACCACCCATCCAACCGATGGGCCGGCCAGTCCTCTAACACGGTGCCCTCCTGGCGTTGCGGCTCCACTTTGCCCTGCCGGATGACGGGTCGGCCGGTTCTTCCGCCGAAGCGGCACGCGTTGCGGGCCGCGGTTCGTTCTTCACAACCGGCGGGACAACATTGGTTCCCTTCATCACGATCCCAGCATGGCGTGACGACCCTGTGTTTTTACTCCGCCTCTAGTGTCCAATACAAAAGGAATAATTTTCCTGTAGAGGGTTGTCGGGCTATTTTCGTTCGGCCCGTTCCCTCCGCATTAGACAGTATCACATGGCCAAGAATGCACAATGTTCAGGAAACAAAATGAACAATTTTATTCTTAATTAAATTGAATCAAAACACCCTACCTCAATAAAAGATGACAAGCGTTGGCGTCGCGGTTGATGGCGTTGTGAGATGAGGTTTCATAGACATCGAAAGAGAACGTCTGAGGAGGAAGCGGTGTCTCCTCTTTTTATCACAGAGAGAAGAAAACAAAGTGTGACGTCGTTGGCAAGTTCCCGCGTTGGTTTTTCCTTCCTTGCCACGGAGTTGGAAAAGGAAGAAGAAACCAGGGTCGCTGAGTCGATGTTCTTCATCGAAGACTTGGTGTTATTCGTTGAGGATGAAGTTCTTCAAATAAAACTAGAGCTCTCCCACAAAGTCTCAACACAATAGGCCAACCAACAAAATAAAATAAGGCTCCTGTTTATTTTATGAACTCATTCCTTTCATTCAAAATTACATAATTCAAAATTCCAATTCACTTAATTAATTAAACCATGAGTTTTATAAATAATTATGTGATAGTTTGGCAAACTTTAATAAGGGAG
Organism: Viscum album; assembly: GCA_963277665.1. Taxonomy (NCBI): domain Eukaryota; kingdom Viridiplantae; phylum Streptophyta; class Magnoliopsida; order Santalales; family Viscaceae; genus Viscum; species Viscum album. The sequence continues at coordinate 65,283,535 of OY728133.1, forward strand.
AGAGGGGAGAGGGAGAGTTACTCAAATAAAGGGGGGAGTTAACAAGTTTAAAGGGGAGAGTTAGGGAGTTAGGGAATGTGAAGGGTTGGGGCTCGTGTGGGCCCCACATCACATTTATCCTCACATGGGTAGTTAGGAACTAGTGGGTCCCACCCCAACTCCCACACATAGGATATAACCACATAGAATAAAACAATAAAATTGTCCCACAATTTTATTCACTTCTTATTTAATACAAATTTTTTTAACACCTCCTCTCGAGAAAATTCATCTATGGTAAAGGCCCCCTTATGGAATTACCGGCATTGCGAGTTCATTGGTGCCCTAAGATTTCAATTCTGAGCACCGGTTCAAACGATAGATAAACCCGCTCATTCGTTTACTGAATGTACCCGAGCTAAACATCGGAAATTGATTCCGGGAACACCGGGCCTCGGAATCAAGTGCCGTCAGAAGCCACATACTCATAAAATTCAAATTTATTTAGGAAAAAAATTCCTTTAAATTTCAGGTTCTTTACTTTACTCCCACCTCAGGGCTTTACGTCCCCGTAAAGCTACATCATAAATTAGGGAAACAAATGAGGGTACTATGAACGCATCTGAGCCTCCGGCTCCCATGTTCTCTCCTGGAGGATCCCATGATACCAACGAATGTGCACCATAGGAATTTACCGTCCATGTATGAACTTCTCTTGTCGATCTTCAATCTCCACTGGGACCACGGAAATTTTTTTCCCATCATCGATGTCTAGCTCCTCGTGATCAATGATATGCATCGGGTTGTGCACGTATCTCCTCAGTTGTGATAAGTGGAAGAATTCGTGAACCCGGTGCAACTGAGGTGGAAGGGCCAGTCGATAAGCCACCTCACCTACCCTGTTGAGGACCTATAATGGTCTAATGAAGCGCAAAGATAACTTTCCACCCCAGCCAAACCTCCGTAATCGACATCAAGGTGAGACCCATAAGAAAACAAGGTCCCCCTCCTCAAACATCAGTGGCCTCCACCTCTTATCATCATAGGGCTTCTGTCTGCTCTGTGCAGTCCTCATCTGTCCTTGGATGATCTGCATCTTCTCTGTCATAGCCTGAACTATCTCTGGTCCTACGAGTTCTGAATCCCCAGGGTCAGTCCAGCATAGATGTGATCTGCATGGTCGGTCGTACAATGCCTTGTATGGTTCCATCCCGATGGTGGAGTGCTAGCTGTTGTTTTACGCAAACTCCACCAAGGGTAGTTGATCTTCCCAGCTGTGACCAAAGTTGAGGACACATGCACGGAGCATGTCCTCGAGTGTTTGAATGGTCCTTTCCATGTGGCCATCCGTCTTAGGGTGAAAGGTGGTGCTCAGGTGTAGTTGCGTCCCAAACGCCTCCTGCAACCCCTTCCAAAGCCAGGAAGTAAAGCAAGCATCTCGATCGGAGATGATAGAAAATGGCACACCATGAAGCCGTACGATCTTCTAAACGTAGAGGGGTCCCAAGCTCTCCATTAAGCCCTGCTCTCCGATAGGTAGGTAGTGGGCTGACATAGAGAGTCGGTTGACAATGATCGAGATGGAGTTGGGTCCTCTGGAGGTACGTGGAAGCCCTGTCACGAAATCCATGGATATCCCATCCCACTTCCACTCTGGGACCTCTAAGCGCTGCACCAAGCTTGCCGGTACCTGGTTCTCTGGCTTCACCTGCTGGAAGGTGAGGCATCGTGAAACGAACTCTACCACAACCTTCTTCATTCCTAGCCACAAGTTCTATCATCTGAGATCCTGGTACATCTTCACCACTCCCAGATGTACCGCCAAAGGAGAAGTGTGAAACTCCCTCAGCACCTCCTTCTATAATGCAGTTGGTACCATGGTACGTCCCCTGAAAAGGATAAAATGCTCTCCTTCTACAGAAAATCCATCAGGTTCCTATTCTGTGGATATCGGTTCACATCGCGTCTCACAGTCAATGTCCCCATGCTGTGCCTCTATGACCCGCTGAAGTAGTGGAGGAGTGATTGTGAGTGAATATAGAAAGGCTGGTCCATCTCTATCCACAACAGATATCTTCAACACGACTAGTTGCTCTGTCGCCTCTCCAGGTATCTGAATACCCGATCTCCGGGTGAGAGAATCAGATACTGCGTTCCCCTTCCCATGAATATAGACTATCTCAAAGTCATATTCTTGGAGGAACATTAGCCATCGCCACTGTATCAGGTTCAGGTCCCTCTTCAAGAATATATACCTGAGACTCTAGTGGTTAGAATAGACTGTAAAGCGCTCGCCTATCAGGTAGTGTCGCCATATCTTCATGGCGAAGACCACTGCTACAAACTCCAGGTCATGGGAAGCATAGTTCTTCGTGTGCTGCCTCAACTGTCATGAATCATAAGTGATCACTACCTGCTATTGCATTAGGACACACCTGAGTCCAGTCCCTGTTGCATTGCAGTAAACTACGTACCCTACGCCCTCCTCTGGTAGCCTCAAGATGGGTGCACTGGTCAAACTCTTCCTCAGCTCTTGGAAGCACTGCTGACAACTATCTGACCACACGAAGGGTTTCCCCTTCTTCATCAAAGCTTAAAGCGGTGCTGCAACTCTGGAGAATTCAGGCACAAATCTCTGATAGTACCCAGCCAGACCTAGGAAACTCCGCACCTCCGTCACACTCCTAGGTGGCTCGCAAGCAAGTACTACCTCTATCATCGCAGGATCCATAGCAAATCCTTCCTTAGAGTTGACATGCACCAAGAAGTGGACCACTCGAATCCAAAATTGACACTTTGAGAGCTTAACATAAATTTGGTTCTCTCGGAGTGTGTACAGTACAACCCGAAAGTGGTAGGCGTGCTCCTCCTCAGTAGTCGAGTAAATCAGTATGTCATCGATGAAGACTACAAAAAATCGATCGAGGTAAGGCTGGAAGATCCTGTTCATGAGACTCATGAACACTGCTGGAGCATTGGTTATGCCGAAAGGCATAACCAAGAACTCATTGTGGATATACCGACACCTGAAGGCCGTCTTCTGCACATCCTCGTCTCAAACTCTGAGCTGATGATAGCCTGACCTGAGGTCTATCTTCAAGAACCATCGTGCCCCATTGAGCTGATCAAAGAGGTCGTCTATCATCGGGAGTTGATACTTATTATTTACGGTCACCTGATTCTGGTGATGGTAATTGACACATAGTCGTAAGCTCCCATTCACCTTCTTGGCGAATAAAATCAGAGAAGCCCAAGGTGAAACACTAGGTTAAATGAATCCCTTTCCCTGAAAGTCCTCCAGCTATACCCACAGCTCTCAAAGCTCAGTGGGTGATATCCGATATTATATAGTAGATATCAGGGTTGTCCCGGGGTACAGGTCAATATAGATGTCTACCTATCAGTGAGGAGGTAGTCCTGGAACGTCATCGGGGAAAACATCCACAATCTAACCCCCCACAACAAGATAACTCAGACTCTACATATCAACGGCTCCAATAATGAGACTAGCCAAATGATGTGTGATTGGCTTCCCTCTCCTCTGTGTAAGTCAATCCTGTGTTGCAAAGGCTCCCTTCTCACTGGTGAAGGTGGACCTACTCCCATCCGTGCGGACACACTGCACTTTGAGCCTAATACAGTCGATCTGATCATGAAATGTAGATAACCAATCCATACCCAAGATGATGTCGTAAGGCCTTCACACCACTACAATAAGATCCCAGCTGAAGCTCTCACCTCCTAGTGTAAGCTCACACTGCCGGCACTAGTGCGTAATCTTTGAGTCTACTCCTATAGGAGTCTCTATCCGTATAGATCGAGCCAACGACTCTATCAGAATCTCTGAGCTCTAAACAAGGGCAGCGACAATAAAATAAGGACCCGCTCTTGTGTCTATAAGTACTGCAACAAGGGTGGAGTAGACACAGATAGTACCTCGAATCATCACAGGTGTGCCGTGGTCATAAGCCTCTATTGCCTAAAGCTGAGCCTGCCTCTGTCCGCCAGCTCCCTGTGGTCGGGGTGGACCTCCTAGTGGTGGTGGTGGTAGAGCCTCAATGCGTCCCCCACCACCCACTGCTCGGCCAGCTCCTCTACCTCATCCACCTTCTCCCTTTGGACCGCCACAGTCGAACCTCTGCCTCTGCCTGGGTGGTCCCTCAACCGTCTGTTGCTCCTCTGCATGGTGGGTCGGGCAGTCACGAGCCATGTGGCCCTGCCTGCCGCATGCATAACACTACCTGCCTCTCGTATGACTGGATCTGCTGCGTGTTCCCCATACCTCCGAACCAGTATCTTGAAGTCCCCCACCTGATGGCCTGGTCCACTTTGATCTCTACGACATCAGTCTACTGCTAGCTGTAGAAGACTCCGCTACGTGTCGCCCTACGGTCAGCCTCGTTGCTGGTGTAGGCTCAGTAAGGAAGCTCTCCACAAGTAGGGCTCACTCCAGTACTCCTGCCTACACCAGAATGCTGAGGGAGATCATCGAAGACCTAATATCATGTCTCAGTCCCTGATCGAAGGTCCGAGCCTGGAAGAATGGGTCACGTACCATGTCTGTGGCGTAACACGAGAGGTCGGTAAATCTCACCGAGTACTGGGCTACTGTCATGCTGCCCAGCCGCAGCTGTAGTAACTCTTGGATGCGCACCACATGAAGGGTGGCTGGAATGAACTCCAAGCAGAAGAGGCTCTTGATGTAATTCCATAGTAGAGATGCCTCATTGTGAACCTGGAGCATCAGGCTCTACCATCTACCTGATGTTGTGTGTAGGAGACTCGCGAGAAGGATCACCATAAGATCCGCTGGTGTCCCTACCAATCTGAAGACTCTAACAACAGCCTCCAGTCGATCCTCGGCTGCACGAGGGTCCATATCTCTGTGGAACCTGGGTGGCCTCTGTTGCTAAAACTCGTGCAATGCACTCAGGCAGGGTGCACTCTCCGCAGCTGGGGCTGGTGGAATCAGTGGCCCAGCGGGTAGAGGTAACGCTGGTGCCTCCGCTGTAATGGGGCCTTGCACCGAGGCCTCGTCGCTCGGTGGGCTGCCATCTCGCACGTAATTGGGAACCCTATCTGGATTTCATCGTGGGTCCATCCTGAAAAGAAACAGGTGCGCCACGTTTAATACAGTATACCTAGTGAGCTGACACAAAGTAATCACAAAGAAAACTTTCGAAACACTCATGTAATCAATGTTTGTGTGCACTATGTTAGAAATCCGAAGTCAGGGTCCTGGTGTATGGATACGTCGGCTGTTGCACCGACTGCCGCACCGACACAGGAATCATTGGACTGATAACCACACTCAATACACTTAACACTATTGCTTCACAGAAATAAAATATCAGAGTCCTGAGTTTTTCAGTAGAACCAACCCCTCTGATACCAATTTGTCACGACCCGTCCTCTGGGCCCGTGCCGTGACTACCCCAAGCCCGCCTTCCATAGGCCCTGGGCTGGCGACTACCCCAAAAGGCGTAAATCCCAATAAAAAATTGAAGGCATTGCCTTTATATAAGTAAACAAACACAAGAGAGTAAACAAGCTGACTTAAACACTAAGTAAACTTAGTAAAAAAGTAAGTGCTGGAAAGTAAATGGGCGAGAATACAAACCCAACTAAAAGTATAGTAATAAAGAAATGAAAGAACAACAGTAGTAAAGTAAAGCAGCAACCACCATGTCATCCTCCAGAATTCCCACTTGAAGGGTGGGTACAGATAGTCTGGTCGGCTCCTAGTGTCTGACCATCCGCTCTGAGTACGTCCCGCTAAGTGGTGCACCTCCAGGTACCATCCCACTCCACAAGACTCCACCTCGATCAGTGCTGTCTGTCGCCTGCATCAAACACAACGTAGTGCAGGCATAGCCCGTGTAGGGTTGAGTATACAATACTCAGTTGGGACCCTGAGACCCCAGAAGGTCACCCAGAATCCACAAAGGATAAACCGCAAGGAAAGATAAAAACACAAAGTATCAACAAACTCTACTTAGTTATATACCCATACATATACTTAAGTCATCAACTCCAGTTAGGCTCCAACTCAAGAGCCCGCGTATAACCTAGTCCACACAGGAAAGCACAAACCAATCAACACAGTAAAACAAGTCAAACATATTGATGATAATGTTTGAATGTCAGGACTCTACTCACATAGGTATAATACTCACGAAGAGGGGTGGAGATGATAGATGTAGCCTCTGAATCATCTCTCCTACCAAACCCACATAGGATCCAAGTAATGAAGTCGTCGCTGCCGAACCTGCATAGGATCCAAGTACAGTAACCATCACTGCTGAACCCATATAGGATCCAAGTACAGTTTTCATCGCTACCGAACCCATGGAGGATCCATGTACAGTTATCCTCGCCGCCGAACCCACGTAGGATCAAAGTACAATCATCTTCGTCATCGCAGTCGCAGCCAGCTCTAGGGTTCCCGCACACAGCATGCTCGATTCTGGGAGTCTGCTCCACGAGCCAAGAGGGTTGATACATCAACTGGCATGAAGTCCAGAGTTGATGTATCCCAAAGTCATGTCTCATCAAAAGAAACTCTACACAACTGACGACATGTCAATCAGATTCCTGGTCTGAGAGATATTGGCCTTTCCGTTCTAGGGACCCGGTTAGAAATACACTCATTTCTAACCCGGTAGTTATCCAAATTATTTCAAAGCTCACACAGAGTAACACAAAAGGACTATATCATTTAAAGAGTCCCACTGCTCTAGATGGTGTGTCGATTGGATACGCGGTCTTTAAGTTATTACCATTTGAGTGAAATACGGGCCCGATCTATTAAGCTCGACTATCTGACAGATTGGGTCAATTCGGTTTTGGCGGGTCCGACCTGGCAAAGGGGTCAGCCAGCCCGGTGAGTCAAGCGGCCTGGCCTGAGGGGTGCGGCCCGGCCCGAAGTGTCATGGCCCAGCCCGAAGGGGCTCAGTCTGACCTGGTGGGGCGTGGCCCGACCCGACCCGGCGTGGCCCGGCTCGGCCAGGCGTGGCCCGACTCAGCCCGGCCCGGCGCGGCCCTGTGCGGCACAGCGCGACATGGCGCAGCCTGACTTGGCGCGGCCCTACTGGGCACGCGGTACAACTGGCCGAGCGGGATCCAGGGGGGTCCCCTATACCGGCTGTGCCGCCCTTCCCTGAAACGGCCTGCTAGACCGGCCGGTCTTCTGCATACGCAGCCTGCATGGGAGGGCCACCGGTCCTCCAGCGTGGTACCCTCCTAGCATCGTGTTCTAGCACCTCCCGATCGGCTGATGGGATGACCGGTCCTCTAACGCGGCGCCCTCCTGGCACCGCGGCTCCACCTTGCCTGGCTGGCCGATGGGCCCGTCGGTTCTTCAACCGAAGCGGCTCGCGTTGCGGGATGCAGTTCGTTCCACACAACCGGAGTGAGGGCGCCGGTTCCCTTCGTCACGATCCCAGCATGGCGCGACAACACCGTGTTTTTCTTCCGCCTCCAGTTGCCAATACCAAAGGAATAAAGTTACATCGCAGGGTTGTTGGGGTGTGTTTGTTCGGCCCGTGCCCTCCGCGTTAGACGGTATCACATGGCCAAGAATGCACAAGGGTCATAAAACACAATGAACAATTTTATTCTCAATAAAATTGAACCAACAAAACCTACCTCAACAAATGATGATGAGCGTTGGCATCGCGGTTGACGGCATCACGAGATAAGGGTTCGTAGATGTCGATAGAGAGTGTCCGAGGAGGAAGCGACGTCTCCTTTTTTTATCACGGGGAGAAGAAAAAAAAGAGTGGCGTCGTTGGCGATTTCCCCCATTAGTGCTTCCTTCCTTGCCATAGAGGAGGAAAAGGAATAAGAAACCAGGGTCACCGAGTCGATCTTCTTCATCATAGACATGGCATTCTTCATCAAGGATGATGTTCTTAAAATAAAACTAGAGCTCTTTCGGAAAGTCTCAACACAACAAGCCAACCAAAAAAATAAAATAAGGCTCCTCCTTATTTTATTAATTCAGGACATGCATTCAAAATTACAAAATTGAAAATTCCAATTCACTTAATTAATTAAACCATGAGTTGTCTAATTAATTATGTGATATGTTGGCAATATTTAATGAGGGAGAGATTGGAGAGGGATAGTTACTCAAATAAAGGGGGAGTTAACAAGTTTAATGGGGAGAGTTAGGGAGTTAGGGAATGTGAAGGGTTGGGGACCATGTGGGCCCCACCTCACATTTATCCTCACATGGGTAGTTATGAACTATTGGGTCCCACCCCAACTCCCACACTTAGGATATTATCAATTAGAATAAAAGAATAAAATTGTCCCACAATTTTATTCACTTCTTATTTAATCCACATTTTTTTAACACCTCCTCCCGAGAAAAAGTATCTACAGTAAAGGTCCCCTTAAGCAATTACTGGTGTTGCAAGTTCATTGGTGCCCTCAGATTTCAATTCCGAGCACTGGTTCAAAATATAGAAAAACCCGCTCGTTCGTTTACTGAACGTACCCGAGCTAAACTTCGGAAATTGATTTCAGGCACACCGGGTCTCGGAATCAAGTGTTGTAAGAAGCCACAGACTCCTAAAATTCCAAAGTATTTAATGAACAAAATTTCCTCAAAATTTCCAAGTCTTTACACATTATAATAGTAGTTTATTAATAATTATTTATTGAAAAAATTATTCCAGTTGATAATTACTTTGTTTTTCATCTATGTTGTGGTTCGGTAGTTTCGATTCATTAATATTGATTAAAGTTTCATAATATATTATTTTTAATAATTATATAAATATAATATATACTAATTTTATATTAATTTATAATAATCCATAAAATTTAGATAAAAAAGTTTATTACACTGTACATGGAGACGGTAGGCTGTAGAAATGCATGAATGCTGATTCCATTTTTTAATGGAAGCAATGAAAGATGGTCTAAAAAAATTAAAAATTAATTAATTAATTATTAAATAATATATATCCCATATATTAATTAAAAATATAATTATTATCACCAAGATAACAAAAATAAAAAATGTCTCACATCGCTATATAGAGGTGATAGTCCACACGTACTCACAAGCAACATTATCATTTTCAAACAAATTATAAGGAAAAAAGGTAGATATGGTATTATAAATTTTGAAGAAAAATGTTTTCAAATATATCATATTTATACACAATAAAGACTTAATTATATTAATCCCTGTTATACGGTGTCAGAAAGAAAATAACATTGATTTATGGTGTCATAGTCCACAGGACAATGTTGGAATTTTTGAAATGTCTGAAATACACACACATTTTACACACAATACAATAGAAGAAAAAATAGACCATCACCAAAAATAGAATATATAAAGTCCAAATATTTACATCCAATAAAAATTATATAAGCTTTCAGGTCGTTTAACACATATATTTTTAGTTTAAACACCTGTAAACCTGTTTTAACATTAACAATAATAATTATTTTTTTCTTTTTTTACTATCCATAATGACACAACATTAAGTTGTTATTTTTACCTAATAATTATTATAATTATCATTATTACAAATATATAATCCATTATTTAAATTAAATTAATAGAAATGATAGAATTTAATTAAAAATAATACCTGGAAACATGTTGAAAAATGGTTTTCAAAGAAAATGTTCCTAAAAAATAAAATATTTTTATAAGAATATTAAAAACATTATTTATAATTACCTAAATTAGATTAATATTAATATTATTGAACTAATTTTAATTTTAAATAAATTTTAAAACAACATTATATATTCATTAAATGAAAGGAATGTTTTTAATAAAAATTAGTATTTTCACTATTCATCAAAAAATAAACTTTTCAATAAAGTATCACGAATTCACTCTAATAATTTTAAATTTATGATTAAAAAAATAATTTTAATTTATTCAAATAAATAGTTTAAAATTTTGAAAAATTAATTTTATTTTATGTGAAAAAAATGAGACGAATCCATTTTTTTGGGAAAATACAATTTTAATCGTCAAATTAGATTTATTCTTATGTTATGCCTAAAAAATATCAATTGAAGGATTGGAAATTTTATTGAATATATAATATATAAATTTAATTATAATCACTCACCACTAGTGATTAATATAATTTAACATAACAACACATTTGGCACATAGAAATAGTTTTTCAGAAAAAACAATTCTTTTACTTTGAAATGATTTTTATTTTTATTTTTTAATCCGTTGATAAGAAATGAATTTATATTATAGTTTTGTAAAATATATAATTTTCATAATTTAGTTATCAGTATTCATACTAACTAATTTATTATATAGGTTATAATGGTATACCATATTGTATTTCATTTAGACTCACTATTATGTGTATCACACGATATTGAAGAGGATAAATTTATTTAAAAGAAATATACCATAAAGTCTTTGGGTGCAACACTGAATTATAGTATAAGACATCCATACACACTAGATAATAACTATGAGTTTTTTCTTTTATTTATGTAAATGTTGAAATAGTTTCAATGGTTTTCATGAATTATTACTTCAAAATTGATAACAAGGATTCAATATTTCTATATGTTTTCCTATTTTACCTCAAATATAGAGATATTAATTGGAAGAGTTATAATAAAATCAATCACGGAGGACTCTATAATAGAGGCATAATATAGCACTACCTAAAATATTATGAAGGAAACTATTTCGATAAGAAGTTCAAAACTAAATTTGGATCGTTCTTAGAATATTGGGACTAATAACACTTTACTGTGAAATCAATAATAATATTTCTTCCAAAAATGAACCCCAACATCATCAAAATATCAAATTTATCCTTTAAAAATAGTATCCAATTTGAGAAATTTCTGTGATGGGTGATTAAAATATCAATATAGAGGTAATAAAGGATAATTTTGTTGACCTATTGACAAATACATTAATTTAATAGAATATTGAGAGTCATTTAAAGAATTTTGATATTAAAAAAGGTAGACTAGATGTAATGGTGTTTGTTTATTGAAATATAACATCATTTTATAATAAATGGAATCTCTATTTACCATTCATTAATTTGTGTCATGTATTTTATATAAGAGGGGAATATTAAATTCCCTTTAATGATTGAATTTGATTTTTACATAGTTGAAGTTCCTCATGAAGTATTATCTATTGTGATGATATATTATGAATATCTTGAGTTTATTTTATAATGGGATAAATATCATACTTATAAGATAATATGTATGAATTTTTATTTGAACTAAACCACCAATGTATATTTTATAGAAAATCATCCATAGTTTCATTTATATAATTAGGGGTTCATTATTTATATGAATTCCCATTAAATGGGGTTAATATGTTTCCTATCATTTAATCCTCCATTCTTTGATACCTTTATTATAAAACCATTATGACTATACATATCATGTGTGGTTGGGTATGTTTTCGATTATGTGGCAATTTTTTCTTCATCATGATAATATTTATCCTCTTGTATGAAATGTATGTCATCCATCGCCTTCATTGAATTAGATCATGGAAATTCATGGCCAAGATTTGTTGAGTGAAAAGTTTTGTCCCCACTTAAATTGGTGAATGATATGTGTATATTCTTATAATTTGACTAGATTAATTCAAATAATGAAGAATATTTGAATTATCCTAGACATTATTTATGTATTCAATATCATATAGTTATACTTTCAATATTATAAAATGGAATTTTATATGTTTTAAAATGGAAAAAAGAGATATAAATGGAGGAGGAAATTAGTATTCCAATACCTTAGTGGTTATTATTTATTTTTTATAACATAAATGTGGAATTGTATTAAATCGATCCCCCATATATCTACTTTTTATTTTGATGGGGAAAATATTTTTCCTTCTTCTTTATGTATTATTATACCGCTAACCATCATCAGGTCCCATGACTATGTGTTCCTTGGTCCCTTCAACAACTAATTATTCTACCAAATTCTCTTTTCACCCACTTCTGATCCCTATACCAACACACCCATTCCACTCATTTCAATTAAACTTATTCCCCAACAAGGTAGTTTTTACACCTTTTTCTATCATGTCAGGAATGTTTTCCCTTGGTACACATCACACCCATGATCTCCACCATTGATTTTTTTCTATGATTTCATTTTAGACTCATCACATATGATCTATGTTTGAACCTATCTATAAAGCCCACCAATCTCTCATCACCTTTTTCTATGATTTCATGTCATCCCCTCTGACTCCTCTATATGAAATATATAATAAATAAATATCATTTTAAAAAATAGTGGTGGACATAGTTATTTGAATATATAATTATGTTTGAGGAATATTACATCGAACACCTTTGTATCATGAATTGTATTGATTTTTGGATGGATACCACTATTTCCATTTAATTATATAATATGGAATTAATAATTTTATTTCAACACTAAAAAATCCCATAAGGCCACACAATAATGCATGGAATGGGGATTAATTTTGATATAAGGTTTATACTAAAAATTTGATATATTTTTGTGGATATCATACTATAATCATTTTGGATGGATTTATAAATATTCTTATTGTTTTTTCAAAAAATTCTAGTGGATTTAGTTTAAGTAGGAAAATAATTTCATATACACACTAAATCATAATCCATTACATAATAAAAGTCACCCCATCATATTTTTTATTATGGAATGGATGTTTGTTCCATGTATTTATGTTCATTATGAATGATATTAAATATCATACTTTCCATATTCATATTAATATTGTTTTTGAATTTACGGATTTTAATTTATAATGTAATGATTATTTTAGGATTAAGTGAATGATAAATTAATTTTAATATCACTTCATAAATGAGAATTCTATTACAAATGCTATGAAAAAGAAATTAAAATGATGGTCATTTCTAAACTTATGAAACATTTAAACTCCATGTGTACTTATTCAATTAAAATAGAGATCTATTTATTGTAATTTTAGAGACCACATTTCATCATATTTGATCATTCTTAAAAAGTCAAATTTGTAATGACCCAAAAATTTATTAATGAGAATTCCTCTTGATCTGATTAAATGTATTATTTTGTAAAATGGTTATATAAAATATAAACTACGTTGATTATATGTTTTTCGAATTTACAAATACCGTTATAAATTGTTATCGTTTCTAATATAGTCACTGAACAGTGATCACATGATTAGTATAAATATAGGGCTTTAACAAATCCAATTTACTCAGAAAAAGTAAGTGATAACCTCATTCAGTAGACATTCCCCATATGATGCCCATTTTTCAGAGCTTGGAAAGGAGTTGTTGTCATTGGGATTCTCTCTTTACCAAGCCCAAGCCGAGTTTCAACATGTTAATATTGAATGGAACCCCCTACAGGAGAAGTGCAAGTTGATAGAGATTACCACCAGAGTGATGTTATCCAAGCCACACCATAGTCTGTCACCATCACGAACCTTACCCTTCGGTCGTATGAGGGTGTTATAAGGGTATATGTAACAATACCTTAGCACCATTATTATTTCCATTATTTTTCTATATAATAATGAATATACCTTCATTTTATTATTATTACTTTGTAAATAGTTTTTAAAGCACAAATAATATTTTTAGTTGATATTCAAATAAGAAATATATTTTGATAAATTAATGTCTTTTTTAATTAAATAATGTTTTAATAAATTATTATTATTATTATTAAATTATGTTCTATTATGTATAAATAATCGTATAATTTTTATGAGTACAATTGTAATTCTTATTAAGGTTTGAAAGTTGGTTTTGTCAGAAACCATGAATTTTCAATAAAAGTCGGTTTTTATTATAAAAGTGAAAAATCACATATTTAAAAAATTATTTGGATAAAATTAATATTATTTTTGGAATCAGGATTTCAAAATTATTAAACAGTTAATTTTTCATAATTTTCCAAGACTTTCATATTTTTTGGGAAAAAACAAATACCCTTTAAATATATAATGTGTTTTATGACATCATAATGTCCCAATAGTGATTTCATAAAATACTATATTCACTATGTCTGGACAATATATGTTTTACCATTAAAATAAAAAGATTTTAGGGTTTTTTATTTATTTTACAAAGCCGTAGTGGACCTTCCAAGACTTATAAAACATTTTAGCTTTTTAAATTGATTTCCATGAGTGTGTGTCCCACCTCCACATAAGAAAACCATATTTATTTAATAAGTTCTGAAATTGGACTTATATAATATTATTTTATACTCCCATTTGGAAAAAACCATGGCCAAAAACCATGGAATGTTTTGTGGTTTTGATTAGTTTAATGTGTGGTGTCCCAAACCTAAATAATAAGGAATTCCCCCTCCATTCTTATATAAACCCATAGAAGATATCACATCCTCTTTACTAAAATCATTTGGAGTTATTAAAACCTATACCCTCATCTATATAAAATCCTCCCAAGGTTCCCCAATCTCTCAATAAGCATCTCTCAAGCCCCTCTTAAGCCTTTGGGATCACACTTCCAAGTAAGGGATTCATTCCTTTCTCATTTTATCCAAGTTTCTTCATATTTTTATGTACTTATGTTTTCAACTAAAAATGTTAGGGTATTATTTAGAACCTCCCCCATACTTTACACATTATTTTTTAATGATTATATACCCCTTTATCTCTCATTACTACCTACCATGTACACATGTTACCATGTCGAAATTCCATTAGGAATTCCTCCTCCTCATTTACATTCATGAAATAATTTTATATCATGCCTCTAAATTCCATTCCAGATGTTGGTATATTATGTCCCATGACACCCTTAAATTCAATTTAATGTATAAATGATGACATAACCCTTTCACTCTCATAATCTAATTTTACAAATTTCTATTTGACGTCGTTATGCTACCGAAATTACACCAAAATTTTCAGGCCAAAATCATTGTGTAGTGAATACCATGCCAACTCTTCCATCAAGGGTATTCAAATTTATGCACATGTACTTGTAGATTGAGGACCTAAATTTATGTATTACTCATCCTTTATTCATTTAATGGATTATGATGTTAATGAATCCATGTTGTATGATCTATGTGGCACACTTATAAATGAAATGAAATGATTCTGAAGGGTGTTCCCTGACAGTGCTCAAATGCATTGGGTAAAGATTAGTATCATGATACATCAACAAAATTTAGTAATTTATCAATCTAATTCAAGTGAAATGATTATTTACTCGTGCTAATTCATGTGAAATGAGGGATTACTCATGCTCCATGTGCAATGAGCCTTGGCTCAAGCTAATTCCATGTTAAGTGTTGGTTCCACATTTCCATGTTATGATAATCATGCTATATCATGCCATTTTTTCCTGTTCCATTATACTCCATTGATATTCCAATTTCTTAACATGTAATGTATTCTTCATGTTATTCCTGGTTTACTCCATTAATGGTCTTTATATCTCACCCATTTCACAAGTTTGTCTTCAGGTTATCCCATGCAATGCTAAGTACGAGGGAATGTTGTGGATATGTAAAGGAAGTTTTCAATACTGATGTTGTGTGTTTTATGTTCTAAGTTGTTATATAATGTTCCTAAGCCCGAAATACACGAGGAATCTTGATATTCTATGTTTTATCAAGTGAATTTTATGTTATAAACCAGTTTATGTGTGCAATAAAGTACAAGGTTTTCATAGTGGGTATCAAAAGATAGGTTTAGTTATTTTTGGGATTATTATTAGAAAACCATAGTGAAATCAATTGGGATAATACTAAGTATAATAAAAACATCCATATGTTTTGGTGAGCATTATGTAAGTGGATTATCATGAAAATACATCTCTGTCTGGATACGAGTAGGTAGAGGTGGCTCTGGAACATATGTACCTAAGAGTAAAAACTATAACAAAGAGTTTCGAGATTAACCATTGGTATCTTGGTACAAGACAATGGGACTTGATGCACTTTTGGTTACGACACTCCTGGGGGATATGCTTTGGTAAATTCACCAGCTTAGTATGAACAATTATTATGGGAATAAAAAAATTCCACTAAGAATATATGTTAGAAAGTAGATCACGGATAATAAATACTAAAGCATATAGATTCATAAGTTAATGAAATAAAATCTATTTATAAGTAATCTATTTTGTCCTTGTATTACCCTTTATCTGTTACCCTAATTATCTTTTTATTCCATCCAATGGTCAGTAATATGAGGACTCAGGCTATCAACTGATGCAGAGATCAATATGATGACTGCCCTAATGATATGCTCAATCCGATGAATGTAGGAATCAGGAACATTGTTAGGATACTCTCTTAGTGAACTCAAGTTTTGAATCGAAACTATGGTCATGTGGAACGTTCACCCCCCCCCCCCAAACACAATGAAATAACAGGTTTTTATCGAGATCTTCATGAGATAAAGGCCTCATACTTTTAATGGATCATCTGATCCCTCAATCGCCAAACAATGGATCACCTCCAATGAAAAGATCTTATTCATCCTTCAATGTTCCGAAAAAGAGAAAGTTATTAAAGATGATTATCGTATGGAGGGTGAATCCATTCAATGGTGTACATTGATATAAAATATGATGCCTCATGAGGAGATCAAGGCGTTGGAATGGAAGGATTTCCAAAAAATGTTTTTCGATAAATACTTTCCTCGCACCCTCTGACTTAAGATGGTAAGGGACTTACTTTCCCTCATTCAAATAGATGAAGAATACATCAGAGCACATGGGGAAAACATCACAAGGAATGCATGATATGCCTCTGGCTTTGTGTTACCCCCAATTTCAAGGTTGGCCGCTTCATTGGTTTGTTAAAACCTAGTCTACGGAAATCCATGGCGATCCGTGACTTCGATAGCTATGAAGAAATTGTCCAATGTGCCATCAAGTTTGAAATGGAGATCAGTGAATCTCAAGGGTATCATGGGGATTAGAAGCGTAAGGTGGAATTAGATTTTAGAAGTCTGATGGATAAATCCAATGGTGCTATGAAGATCCATTGCCTCACTTGCCAATGGTTTGGGAAGAAGTACCCCAAAAATTGTTTGAAGGGGACGAGGAAATTATTTAGGTGTGGAAGAGAAGGACACCTAGCTATTAACTACTGACATGAAAAACCAACGGCTATGATAGAGGAGAGGAATACTCCATTTGACTCTCAATGAATTTTTCATTTATTAAACTATAAAGAATCATGGAATCATTCTAATCAATGCCCTAATCCATGTGTTTTGCGAGGCAACGAACAACCTCCAAGGTAGCAAGGGAGAGTTTTTTACATCACTAGCATCAAAGTGAATCCCGACAACAGTTTGGTGATAGGTATGATAGATATTCATTCCATGACAGTGAACATACTTTTTTATTCTGGTTCTACATATTCTTTTATATATTGAATGTTTATTAGAACAATCCCAACACCACCACAAATCATGGAAGAGAACATGTCGGTGAGTATAGAAAAGGGAGAAATCAATGAATCCCATTAATATAACTCCTACACTATCACAATTTGTGGATTGAACATTCTAGAGAACCTCGTTATACTCCCTCTAGTGAAATTTGAGGCAATTATTGGCGTGGATTGGCTTTCCCTATATAGAGCCAACATAAATTTCTAGGATAGGGTAATGACTCTACATATGGAGAATTGACCCCTAATTCTATACAACTTCATGGGGAAAGATGAATCTTCTTTAGCACCATCATCTAAATTTTGGATATTATTTCCCTATGAGCATGTGTATTTGGCTCAGATTCTTGATTCTAAAGAAGCAACCATATTTAAAGACATGCCTATTGTGAGGGAATTCCCTGAGCTGTTTCCTAAGGAATTGTCTGGTTTTCCTCATATAAGAGATGTTGAATTCACAATTGAACTTATACCTAGTGTGTTTCCAATATCCAAGACTCCATATAGAATCACTATTGTGGAGTTTGAGGAGCTAAAGAAACAGCTATAGGAGAATCTAGAGAAAGGGTTAATACGCCTGAGTGCTTCACCATGGGGTGCATCAGTCTTCTTCATCAATAAGAAGGATTGGTCATTTCACCTTTGTATTGATTATCTTGAGCTCAAAAAAATGACGATAATGAACAAGTATCCTTGGCCACAAATTGATGAATTCTTCTACCAGCTGCGTGGAGCACAACACTTCTCCAAGGTGGATTTGCAGTCGAGATATTACCATGTAAGGGTAAAGAAGGAAGATATCCCAAATACTACTTTTCTTACAATATACATGCACTATGAATTCATTGTAATGCATTTCAGACTCACTAATTCTCCAGTAATATTTATGGACTTTATTAATAGAGTGTTTATAGGTTACATCAACAAATTTTTGGTAGTCTATATTGATGATATTATAATATACTCCAAAACCAAGGAGGATCATGAGGAGAATCTAAGAACTATAATAGAGACCTTGGTAAAGGAGAAGCTCTAAGAAAAGTATAAAAATTATGAGTTCTGGATGAAGGAGGTCTCATTATTATGAAATATCATCACAAGAAATGGGATATCTTTTGATCCCTCAAATTAAGCTGCAATAGAGGGATGTTCGAGGCCAAAATTGGAAACAGATATCCGTAGTTTCATGGGGTTAGCTGGATATTATCCACGATTTGTGTGAAATTTTTCACAATTGTCCATCCATCTTACTAAGCTAACTCAGAAGGGAGTATAGTTTTCTTAGAGTAATGATTGCGAAGATTGCTTTAAGGAGTTGAAAAAGAGGCTTATCACTGCACCCATGCTCACATTACCCCCAAGTGGAGAACGTTTTGTCTTATTCAGTGATGCTTTAGAGAAGGGTATCATTTTTTTTGTTAATGCAGAATGACAATGTCATTGCCTTTGCTTCAAGGAAATTTAAAGATCATTAGAAGAATTATCCAACACATGATCTAGAGTTGGATGCGGTGATCTTCACATTAAAAATTTGGTGGCATTACATCTTTGGGGACAAGTGTAAAATATACAAAAATAAAAAAATCCTCATGTATATATTCTCATAGAAGGAGTTGAATATGCACCAACGAGGATGGTTAGAGCTGATCAAAGATTATGACTGCTCAATCCATTACCACCCTAGAAAAGTGAACAAGGAGGAAGATGCTCAAAGTAGAATGAATCCAGTGATTCTGTCATTGGTGATAATTGAGAAGGATCATATCTTCTTATATTTTATAAAGATGGACATGAGAATCATAAAGAAGGGAAAATAATTAATCCTTTCACAAATTATAGCTCAACCCTCTGTTTGGGAAAGGTTAAAGGATTCTAAAAGAAAGGATTTTGAAATTATGAAAAGGGTGGAAGCTATCCGAAAAGGGAAATCATTAGAGTTCATGATTGAAAAGGATGTAATTGTGAGATTTGGGTCATGATTATGTGTACCATCTGATCTAGAGATAAAGAAGGAGCTTCTGAATGATTCACATAGCTTAACCTTCTCTATTCAACTGGGGAGCACAATGATGTATCAAGATCTCCGAGAAAACCATTGGTGGGATAATATGAAAAGAGAGATTGATGAATATATATCAAAGTTCCTGGTATGTTAGCCAGTGAAGGGTGAGAGGAAAAAGTATAAGGGTCTGATGCAACCACTACACATACTAACATGGAAGTTGGAGAACATTACCATGGACATTGTCACTAGAATTCCAAGGACATACAGAGGAAACAATGCAATACGGGTCATTGTGGATTTTCTTATGAAGACATCCCACTTTATCACATTTCTAGAGGACTCTTCATTAGATCAACTTTCATGGATTTACATCGAATAAGTGGTATGGCTGGATAGAGTACCACTATCTATTGTATCCTATCGTGATCCGAGATTCACCTCGAAGTTCTTAAAAAGTCTCCAACATGACCTGAGCACTGAACTGACCTTCAGTACGACCAATCATCCTCAAAATAATTTCCAATTTGAGAGAACTATTCAGACACTGGAAGATATGTTTAGATCATGTTTTATGGACATCATAGGAGGATGGGACCAACATCTTCCACTGGTTGAATTATCCTACAATAACAATTTACACTGGAGAACCCGAATGGAACCATTAGAAGTTCTTAATGAGAAAAGGTGTAGAACATTGACGTGTTGGGATTATGTCGGTGAGCGTATGTAGTTAGTATCTGAAATGGTCGACAAAATGGTGGAGATTGTGATCCCATTTGGCAGCATATCAAGGTAGCCCAAAGTTGATAGAAGAATTATGTATACAACCATCAACCAGACCTTGAATTCAAAGATGGAGACATGGTATTTCTATTTATATCTCCATGGAAGAAGGCAATGTGGTTTGGAATAAATGGGATGTTATGTCCTAGGTAAATTTTCCCCTTCAATATTTTTGACAGTGTCGGGGTTGTGTCCTATCGACTATCACTTCCACCTACAATTGTCAAAGTACATTATGACTTTCATGTATCCATCTTAGGAAAGTACATTCCAGATTCTTCACATGCATTCTATTCAGAGGTAGTTCAGTTATAGGATGATCTTTTTTACGAGGAGCAACCAGTGAAGATCTTAGACCATAGATAAAAAGTTCTACGAAATAAGGAAATGCCTCTCGTCAAGGTGTTGTGGTGAAACCAAAAGTTTGAAGAAGTGACATGGGTATTAGAGGAGGTGATGAAGAAAAGTTACCCACATCTGTTTTAGTGTTGGAAAAGGAAACATAGATGGTGATAGGGGGGGGAATATTGTGATGAAGCAAACTTTCTTTAATGAAAATTCCTCTTGATTTGATTAAATGTCTTTCTATGTAAATTAGTTATAAAAAAATATTCTCTTCTTTGGTTTTATGTTTTTGTATTTTTAAAATACTATGATGAAATTTGACCATTGCTATTATAGAAGATTAATAGTGATCACATGATTTGTATATATATAGGGCTTTAACAAATCCAATTTACTCAGACAAAGGAAGCGATGGCCTCATCTAGTAGACTTGAGCCGTAAGAAGCCTATTTGTTGGATCTCAGAAAGGAGGTGGCTTCAATGGGATTCTCTCTTGACCAAGACCAAGCCGAGATTCAACATGTTAATCTTGACTAGAACCACCTACATGAGAAATGGATGTTGATAGATATTACCACCCAATCGATTTTATCCGATCCACCCCAAGAGTCTGTCACCATCACAAACAATACCATTCGGTCGTATGCAGGAGTTAAAAGTGGTTATGTAACAAGACCTTAGCTACCTGATTATGTCTATTATTCATTATATTTTATCAAATATTTTGTGTATTTGGTTTTTGAGGTGTACTAATCATTCAAAATCTCTAGAACTATTCAATTCTAGAACTGCTTCACTAATTTCTTGAACTTATGGAAGTTGATTAAATAACATTAATTTCCTTTTTATATATCTTATAATTCCTATATATTTTAAATTAGTTATTAATATATTCAAACACGATTTTTTATTTAATATTTATGATTTTTGGGTTTAAACATTATTATTTATATATTTATGGTCTTGGGAGACCCCTTTTTGAAAAATTCTAAAATTCTATTGAAAGCATATTTTATTAATGGAGCTATTTAATTTGACATCATGTGAGATTTTATTATGACTTTAGGTTGTACACCATAATGATCATATTTTAATTATGTATTATCATGTAATGAATTGGTTTATTATTAAGGTAAATTTTATTTTTCTATGAGAGGGACATTTGGAGTAGATAGATTGATTTTTTAAATATATTATTTAATTATTTTAATCCATTTTCAAATTAAAATGAAGCTATAGACCATTACTTGGGAACTATGGTTATAGTGTTACAATAGTCAGAGATTTACTCTCACTAGTACCATTAGTTATTATTCCACACTAACTAACATGAATCTCGTATTATGATTTCACTTTAACATGTTCAAGTACCCAAAAAATAGTTGATCATGAAAATATGTTTATAGGTTATCATTACTACTACCACAAGGGACACATTACCATTATACAGGTCCTAGGACACCAATTACAGCCTAGTAGTTCATTTAATGATTTTTTGGACCATGTTTGGATGTTTTAGTGTTTGTGTTTGGATTTCTAAAATCTATTTAATAATTTTATATATTTATAAATTATTTTATTATGAATTATTTTGATCAAATCCTCACATTAAATTTGAAATTACATTTTAATAAAATCACGAGTGTTTGAATATTTATTTTCAATCTAGAATGATTGTATTTTTTTATAAATGTAAATGAATAGAATATTTATATGCATGCCAATGGGTTTATACTCACTCTCTATATACAAAAACGTTTGTGTGTATATTTGGTTAACCCTAGTACATGTAAAGGTAAAGTGTTCTCCCATTTTTGATGGTCAATAATCATATATTCATTGAATAATAATATCAAAGAAATGTGAGAGATGTCCATATGTTATGAAAATATTGAGACTAATAATGTGATGACTGTCAGAAATACGTTTTTGAACTTAAGATGTGGTTTATTTTGACACCAGTATTGATTCAATATGATCCAAGTAGAGGATATAATGTTTTTTTGGAGGATGTTGCCTCACTTACATGGTATTAACTCTAATATCACTTCTCTACATTCTCCTATGTATGTTTTTCTCTATGGTGGTGATTGGTCTTCCTCCCCCTTACTCTCCAGGTTTACTTTCCTCTTTTTTCCCCTTTCTTCTTAGATGCTCTCCTCTACTAGGTTTTCTTATTCCTTGCTTCTGGAGCTGTCTCGCTTTCTCCCCTCCCTCCTCTGCTCTTCCCATATGGTCTGATACAATAGACCCTATATAGTTTGATGTGTTGGTTTTTAGAAGGGTCTAGAACTATGGTTATGGCAGTAGGTCCTTTGCAGGATTCTTCGTTGGGTGGTTTTTAGGTTTTCATCCCCCCTGTTCTGTTTCTTTTTCATTAAAATTTCTTTCCTAGCCCCCCTCGTCAATTTTGTATTCTATTTGGGTTTCACCCCTTTTTCCCTTTGCCCATGGATTCCTATTCATGCTCTAACCACACGTTATATAACTCCTCTCCTGGTTGGATTTGGAGAAATGGACACCTAGAGATTTTGGGTATTGTGGTTTGGAGGTTGTGGGGCTCCCTTATAGGGTTTTATTAGTGGTCTATTTTAGGTTTTCTTCCCAGTTTTTCCCTCATTTCCTATTTCTTTCATTTTCATCCCCGATTATGTTTTACATTCGTTTCGATGTTCGATTTTTGGGTGCTTTTTCTCATCGCCTAGAGGGTGATCTAATCGAGGAAGCTCTCCTCAGTAGTATTGATGACCAGCATATATGGGTGCTGTTGGTGGATAACTATGATTTGGATGATAGCGATGGGATAATTCATCCGACGATGATGATGATGGTTCAAGGATATGATGATTCTGTGTTGATGTCGTGATGGTAATGGTATCGAAAACTAATACTGGATGGTTGTTTCTATGGTCGACGATCGGCACTGTTGGTGATGATGAAGAATTGAGTTGACAACAGTGATGTGGATGATAGTGATTGGACAATGTAGTAGGTGATGTAATTATAGCACTGACGCTTTGGATTACACTATGACCTGACAGCATGACCTCGATTCATGCAGTGATCTCATGGCCATTGAAGAGTTGATTTGATGGGAATCAAGTGTGATTTCATTTTTTGAATTTTTGGAATTTTTTTTGGTTTTATGTTTCAATGTTTGAACAAGTATCATTGAAATTGTGAACCTACAACCTTGAAATTCTAATGTATATTGGATCTTGTTCGGTTACCACTAATCCAAAAAGTGGCTTTTAGAAAATTCAAAAAAAGGTATTTGGGGTGGTTATAATGTCTATTTTGATGCCTCATGTATGAGTTTAGGATGGGTTTTTAAATAGAATGGCCATGTGGTGGACTACAGTTCTCAATTGTTGAATCCACATGTGAGGAGTTATCCCACCCATGACTTTGAAATGGAAATAATTATTATTTCTATTTATATAGAGATTATATATTTAGGGTGGAATTCATTATTTAAATACTTCACATAATGTTAAAGTATATATTTTTTGAAAATTATTTAAACTGTAAAAAAGGGTGATGAGTGGAATACTTGATGAGATTTGATTTAGATTACACCCCTAATAAAGTAAGTATTGGTGACGATGATCATAAAATATATTTACCTATCAAAGATATAAGATAATCTCAGGATTATTTTAAATTAACGAGACCTTTCCAAAAATATAATATAGATATGAAAAAATATGAGAATCGAGTATTCTAATCTAGTTTAAATTTGAAATTTTATTGATTAATCATATTTGATAGTAGTTAGATACTTATTTATATTATCATCATGTAATATGAATTTTATGTATTAAAGATACGACCAATAATATTTATTTTTAATTGATAAATTTATTTAAATAAGTAGAATGTGGTTCCTACTTATTTGAGGTATAAGGTAATTAAATATTTCTATGATTGTAACTGAGTTCTGCTTCAAAGTGAAACCAAGATGTGATATGATATCAAATGGATGTATTTTTAGATAGAGATGAGGTGAGGAATTTCTATGTTTTTATCTCATTTCCTTGAGTTTAAGTAAGTGAATAAAGAACATCAAAAACCAATAGGTTTATTACAACCAATTTCTATTCCTCTATGAAAGTGTGATGTAGTTTCTATGGAACTCAAAACTGGAATACAAAAATATCCCCATAGAAGGAATGACATATGGGTTATTAATGATCAAATAAATAAATTTAATCTTTTTCATCAAAACATGAAGATTCTTAATGTGGTATTCCCTATAAGTATATTTATGTAAGAGATTATGAGATTGAATAGAGTGCATTTTTAAATTGTCTCCGATAAATATCCTAAATTTATATCTCAATTTTAGAATATAATTTGTGAATTTAAAATTAAATAGATGAAATTTATCATGGCATGTCATCATCAGACCGGTGGTAATATAGAGTGATAAATTTATATTATTTGATACCTGATTCATGATTATAATCTATATTTTGGGCAATCATGATAGATCCATTTTCCATTGTTTGAGTTATTTTATAATAAAAATTATCATCCTTGAATAATTATTCCACGCTTAAAAAATTTATATAGACAAACAAGTTAATATATCTTATGTTAGTATGAAGTTGGTGAGTCATCATGTTTGGGATATGTCCTTGTGTAAGAAATAACTATAACGATCTAATTGATTTGGAATAGATTGGTTATGTATCAATGTTTCTAAAAATACTATGTAAATTAATAATGATGGTAACTAGTATTTTGGTCAGTGATTAGCCATTTCATAACGTTTTCCCATACCAGAACCTAGAAAATTGGGAATGATAGGAAACATTATACTAATATTTACAGGTCTATTTTAATTTTTTGACCGGATTGGATAAGTTTCATACCTTATTGATTTATCTCCTTATTGTATATATTTTGGTAATGTTCTCCATGTATACCAATTAATGATTTAATATATTATTACTTGAATATAATTAAAAAGAAAGATATCAATTTAGTGCATTATGCCGTATTTATGGAGAAACCAATTTAAAATTTTTATCACCATGAAAAAGGTTTGATGGGTAATTCAATTAATCATATTCATGAGATATGGAAACTGAAGAATGATCATCAAGAAACATGTGAGATGAAATCCATAGTGAGGTATAAATGAC
This sequence comes from Viscum album, assembly GCA_963277665.1. Classification (NCBI taxonomy): domain Eukaryota; kingdom Viridiplantae; phylum Streptophyta; class Magnoliopsida; order Santalales; family Viscaceae; genus Viscum; species Viscum album. The sequence goes on from OY728133.1 coordinate 65,309,230, forward strand.
CTAAACTCTTTTGTAATATAGAACACATATGAATTTATGGGTACATAAAATGGAACGATGGGGAGAACAATGACACACTCAATGTTTTCAATATGTATTTAATTATTTTATTATTTAATTAATTAAGATTTATGGGTTTCAAGTTGAGGATATTAAAATTAAAGAAATTTTACATAATTCATGTTTAAAATTAATGGACAAGGAGAATGTGCAGTATGACCATTTACTGTGGGAGAATAACTATAGTGGGAAATATCTGGTTCTAGGAAGGGTCTAGTAGCTTATGGATTCAAACCATACATTTTTGAAGTCTTTAATATTTTTCATTTCAGATAATTTATTCTTGTAATTATTATTAATCCTTATTCTATGGGTATTTATTTACACATAAGGGGTGAATAATAGTGGCTCTTTCTCCTCCCACAATTTTATTTGTAGATTCATGATTTATTATTAGTGATTCCATCAAAGAAAATAATATTTTAGGGATACATTTCTCTATTTCATGCATATAATTTCTAAAATCACATTAATGGGATGATTTATTTCTTTGGGTTCATTCAAGATGGGGTGTCTGTTATGGTTCATGTGTTGTGTAGATCAAACTAAAGTCCCTGATATACTCTATTTATATGTTGTTTCACAAATTTCAGAGATATATGGAAGATGATTGTGTACCTTTACTTTTATTTCCCATATGATCCGAGGATTATGGATTTTAAATAGGGTTTGGATGTCGGCAAACACCACTTTAATTATTTAAAATTGTCTTGTGGGAGTGTTTACCATTTATTTTTAAAATACCTATCTTCTTGAAAAATCTCATTATGATTTATCCTAAATTTATGTTTTTGATGTATTTTAATATGATAAATGTTTAATTTGATAACAAGTTTGATTTTCTTATGTCATGTTGCTATAAACTTAATGGTTATATGATTTAGTACAGATCTCATGAAATATACAAGTTTATTATCAATGTAAGAATAAGTGGGTCAATAAGAGGGAGTATATAGATTTACTCGATAGATTTTATAAATATATTATCTATTTCATTGAATATATTATTACAAACATCGTGGATGTTATAAGCCACTACATTGTAAGTATAGTGATTTTATTCTAATAGACATGATTTTTATTAGATTAGAAACCTTATTTATGATTTAAATTTAACTAATAGGAAATCCTATCTATGATTTAACTTTGAAAAATTGAATAACCTGATCAAAATTTTATTGATCAAGTTTGGTTGAATGTTTATATATATGTGAATAAAATAGATCAATTGTTTTTTCCAGGTCCTGGGAAACCCATATGGTCATTGTAGTTTTTTCAATGATGAGTTGGGTTATCTTTTTATGTATTTGGGTGTGAATATATACATAAATATATATGAAACTATTTAAATTAATTGTAAATTTTCTTAATTTATTTTATATTGAAAGTTGTTTGTTGAAAAACTATCATTAAATTCAAGAGTCCATTTTAATAAAAGTTTAATTATTGTAATATATGAATTCAAACAAGCATTTTTTATTAGATTATGAATTGAAATTTATATAATATCTATATATGTTCTATTGGGTTTATACTCCCTCCCTATTCGGATATGCTTGTGGGTATATAGATTTGGAAATCCTAGATATTGGAAAAGGGAAGGTACCCCTCTATTTTGGTGATGGGATATAGATTTACGTCCATAGTGCTATGGTGGTTGAGACATGTGATAGATGTCCTTGTGTTATATTGGTACATTGATTTTATGTCATTATTTTTTGATAAAAATTTATATACATTTAGTTCATGTGATATCATACTCATTGTTTACATATTTATTTTTGGATATGATATATATAATTCATGATTAATAATGTTGTTTATACAATGTTTTGATGATGATGTATTATTTATGTTTACATTGTTTTCATAATTTATTGGTTTGATTTCAATGTTACTCTTTATTAGGTTTTGTTTTTATTAAAAGTGTATTTCCTTTCATTTATCATGGAAGGTCCAACATATGGATACTTTAGGATAGATTATTAGAACTAATTTGAGTATTATTTTTTGATGTTAGTGAGGGTGAAATATTTTACATGGTTAAGTGGTTGATACCATTAGCTTTAGTTCCAAACCATAATTACTAGGAAATAAATTTTAGACTTATAGTGTATTTATTTTAGTAATGAGATAGGATTTCCGGTTTTGCACATTACAAAGTATTTCCATATTTTTTTCATTGGATTATGAAATAAAGATTTTCATTATATATTTTGGCATGATGAGAATAATAAGATCATTTAAATTAGAAATGTCATAATCACTGTTAATGTTCTCTAGAAAGGTAGAAATACTGTTTAATATGATAGTGGGAATAAATACCTATTATATTTGGAGAATATTGAGCTAGAAACCACATAAAGATATGGAATTATTTAATCAAAAAAAAAACATATAAATCATACCTATTAAGATATCAACAAATGTATGTATTTTAGTGGAAATATACTCATATTATTTTCACCACATACTAATAATTAAAAATGTAAAATTAGATAAATTTAAATAGGAAATGAAGATAAATTACTCAAGTAAGTTTAAGATGAAAATGAAGGATTATTTTTCATAATTTTATGAAGACTAAAAATTGGTATTAACTATTGTACCAAATAGAATGCCTAATTTTATGAAAAATTAGTTAATGCCGTTATAGAAGAATGTAAAAGAGGAAAATTTTATAAGGATATGATTATTTTGAAGGGTTTCTAATAGAACATGGAATTAGATTACATTGATTTTTCCCCATAATGCAGTTGGACACTATTAATTTTTTTTAAGAATTATAGTAATGGAAGACATATAATCTTAGAAAAATGGATATATACACTACATTTCAACATAGGGACCTAGAAAAGGTATTTTATTTGGTGGAACTAGAATGATTTATTGAATATAGGATGGGAAAACATGTTGTAAAGTAAAAAAAGAATTTTTATAGACTAAATAAATCTCCAATGCAATATAATAAAAACTATAGTCAGTCCTGGGAATGAAATATTTAAAATACATGATCATGATTAGTATTATTACTTAAAATATTTTATTAATTGAAACATTATTTTGGTTATTTTATGTTGATTCCATGATAATTAATTGTATAATGAATAATGAATCAAAAAATAGTAAATAATATTAGTTCATTTTATATAAAGAATCATAGGAAGGAAATGAAGATTCATATCATGGTTAGAATCTATAGTTACAGTTGTGAAAATGATTCATATGTAAATAGAAAAAATAGATTCCATACATCTTAAAATAAACATTAATTTTTATGTTGATTATCAAATAAATCTATTACATAATTTAATGAATTATTTTAAAATTGTAAATAATATTAATAGTTTTCATCCCTATTTATATCATAGTTAGTATATTTTGTACATAGAGCATCAACTATATATGTACAATCATTTACTATTTTTATTTAAACACTTGGTCTTCATATGAATCAACTTAATATATTTAATAATGGTTATCAGTGGATAAAATAAAATCATGGGAAGTATAATTTATTGGAGTTAAAATGAGTTTTTAAACACTTAATGTGAAGTAAATATTTTTAAAACATTTTCATGAATTTATAAATTTAGAAGGATTTGGAGATTCTTATTTAGTTAGAGATTTTGATATTATAAAAGGTGAGAGGGGGTATTTTTAAAACTATTTTTCTACAACTATGAGTTAGGTATTATAATTTTATATGATTATGATATTTTTCATTATGAAGGATGAATATGCATTTGTAATATAAAATACTATAAAAATTATTTAGTTGAAAAATTTCATAATGGTAATTAGTAAATCTTAATGGGAAAATGAATTATTTTTTTTCAAAATTATAGAGAAATAAATATTATAAAAATACTATATTCCATGGGTATAAAAAGTATATTCAACCAAAATATCACATTAATTTTGGGTTGTTAGAGGATTTCATGTTGGATTTGAGGAATATTTAAAGAATCCATAAATAAGATACAATATTTACTAATATGATTTCAATAAATAAATTGAGTCATTTTCATGAATCAATTTATTTAAATTATGATATTTGTTACAAGAGTTAGGTCACTACAATTACATGCTAATTGAAAAATTAATTTTTATGAGTATTGAATTTTAAATCATCCTCCACGTTGGATATTTTATGGTAGGTGGAATAATAATTTTATATATCTTATAAATATTTCAAAAAAAATTATACGGATTTAATGGGGAGCGGTGCTCTTAGATAACAATTTTTAGGGAGAGGGGATAAGGGATATATCCCTACAATAATTTTATATTATGTATCAAGTAATGTAAAAATCACAAAGAAGTAATCGATACCCATTTTAGAAAATTGAATTTATATCTTATAGGTTTCTCTTTGATAGAGTTTTTAATTATAGTGGGATGGGTATATATGAGTTTAGAGTTTTAGGAAACAATTATACAGAAGTTTAGTAGAAATACATTCTATAAATACTTATTAAATTTTTAATTTCCATTTTTATTTTCTATAGATGCATTCATTGATTTTACCAGTTCCATATTAAATAAATGTGTCCAATATATTTTTATTAATTTTTTTCTAATTTGATGACATTACATATGAATAATGACATAACTAACCACCAATCATATTGGAAATGACTCTAAACCAACTAAATAGGTTACTTGGTGTCTCAAAATCTCCATTATCGGTTGTGAATCTTTTGAATTTTATCAGGGTTAAATGGGTTTTTTACTAGAAACAATTTAAGTGGGGATTTTTTTTAAATGTTAATGCGTTGTAACAAGGCTATATGATATTTATCATTCACTTGTTAATGAATTTTTATATGAATAAAATTATTTTATCCTAAATTAAATTAAGGGAATTACATGTAATGTTGATGACAACCATGATTGGGGGGTATTAATGGATTGTTTGTATTATAATATACTTCAAACGTACATTATTAAAATGTGTAATGAAATAATAAAAATTTGAGTAAACATATTCAATATGGGTTAAACTTCTAGTTGATTATAAATTAGAAAATTTGAAAGAATCAATTAAAAGATATCTTACTGATGGTTAACCTGTTTTTAGTTAAAGACAGGACCACGAACTGTCGATATACATGTGGTATTATATGATAAGATGGTTTGTAACCATAAGTTAATCAATGAATAAGGATGTTTTGAATTTCTTTATGGTATTTTTATATAGATATGAATTTAATTATTTGGAAACAAAATTTCTATTAATGTTTTTAAGTTATATTTTTGTATTAATTTTGTGATATAGTGAAAATGATACGACTTAACCATGTTCTTATTAATATATTAGAACTTTTTTTCTAAAATATAAAATATTTATTTTTTTATTTTAATTGAATTACTTTTTTTTATTTTTTTATAAAACATATATTTTATCTAGTTTCTAAAGTATATAGATGTTACATAGCTATGGATTTTGATATTTTTTTGCATACTATATAAATTTATTGAAATATTAGTGGTTTTATGAATGGTTGCTTATTTATTTTTATTATAAGGTATATATATTATTTATGTTAATTATCATTCTCACTAAATGGATTAAATTTTTGAAAGTGATAATTATCCAGGTTATTGAAAATACTACAGAAAAATATAAGTATTATTTACATTTTTTTAATTTTTTGAGATATTATTATAGAAACATTATTCCATATTTAACGACCTCTTATAGAGAAACATAGGGAATCGAATTTATCTATATCATATTCCTCACCAATGGTGGGATATTCCGCTTCCATGCATGGATCAGGTAAAATTGAGAGTTCAAAGAGGTTGAAATGGTAATGTAAAGGTATAGAGTGATATAAATTAATAAAAAATGGAAAACTACTTGAAAAAATGGTTTCTGAACTATATTAAGGTTCTGTAAGTTATAAAAAATTATTTAAAATAGGTTATAAAGTATATAAAAAAGACAACACGATACTGAATAGGTGAACTATTCAAAATTAAAAAAAAACGAATCCAAAATTCATAATATCTGACAATGATTTCAAAAATGATTGGGAATAGTTGGTGAAATTATAAAATTATAAAAAAATTATTTTCATCCATTTTTAATCACAATTCATTTATATTGTTATAATATTCTATAATTACACAAGAGATATATTTTTTTATTATGAGATAAATTATATGGAATAGTCTTAAAGGAGGGTATCGTTTATAACACTTTAATTTTAACTCCTATAAAATTACTTACGATAGTACTACATAGTTATTTTTAAATATTATTTTAGTATTTTTTTTTATTTAGAGATTGTAAGGGTACACAATAAATAATTTTAACTAAAAGACACAACATAATCAAGGTAAGTGTCCCACTGAACATTTTGAACATTTATAACTATGTATATTTTTATGTATATCAAATTTGAAAAAACCAAATTTTATTTAAATGAAAGGAATAAGGATTTCCCGAAATAAAATTTCCATACCAATATTATATAGTAATTTTTTAAACTATTAAAATTAATATTATCACATTTTATTAATACTATAATGGGAATCATTTATATAGAAGTACACCTTTGACTAAGATATCACCATATAATTACTATTTGTCCTAATGGTTTTTAAAATATAATGCATATGGATGATTGTGACTATTATCCATGGATAATAGTCTATGTTTTAGAGAACTAATGATCCATATGATCTATTTATGGTGGAATAGTGGTCACAATATATTAAAAATCATGAAATTATTTTCCAGACTATATAGGGACCAAGATGCCGTTGAAGGGATTTGAATGGTTATAAAATAAATATATTTTAGAATGTGAACAACATTGGATTTTCTTGAACCATTTTAGGGGACATGCTAATTGTATGGAATTTTTTTTATACAAGGGGGTTAAAAACCTAAGCATTTTTTATTTATAGATATTTATTGGATTTAGTTAACCCTTCAAGGATTTTTTTATAATCACCAATGTTTTGAGTGATATGGTAACTCACGGTAATTGAGTAATTGAAACAGATTAATCATGAAAAATATTGAATAGCTAGATTGTTGAGAACTGATTATGATTTTCACCCACTTAATAGTGGAATGTTTTTTTATAAATGGATGTGATGCTTATATTTTTTGATAGGGGATTTACTTGGTATCATATAAGGTACTCAAATACAAGTTCAAGGGGTTTATCATGACAACATGGGTAGTTTCACTTACAATGGTACTTATGAATTCTTGTATTTCAACCATATTGTATATAGGTTTAACTATATCTTATATGAAGGCATGATCATAAATTATCTAAATTTATTATGGGGTTGATTTTAAATCCTTTAGTATCTTTATTGGGATAACTAGGTGAGTTACAATGGTCAAGTAGTCAGTATCCATCTTATGTTGAGCCTTTTATATACAATAATAGTATAAAGTATCAAAACCATTAATGTTGTTGGGATATGGTCCATGAGATGTGTAATAGTCAATTATTTTCCTTGAATGGGTAACCTAATGTGTGTGATATGATAATTGAATGATAACAGATATATGGTATTTATAATGGTTGGAATTAAATCAAAATGGTTGAAATAATTACCAAATATATTCAATAAAGAGTGTTTTTATAACCTATGTCATTAATCTATTGAAAGTGAAAAAATAATTTCTTTACCCAAAGTTCTATTTGAGAAGACTAGTTTGTGGGGACATTCAATGGGTTATTTCAAAATTGGGATATGTAAACCCCCTTAATTGAGTTACCTTGAATTAGCTAGCCCATCCCCCAAACACTGGTTTATCTCATTCCCTCTCCCCCTATAGTCCTAGATTACTTATAATGCCCCCATCATCCCTTCTATCAAAGAGATTCTTCTTTGGTCGGTGCCTCCTCCATCTGGTGGCTTATCTCCTTTTCCAGAGATCCCACTGGATCCAATTTCCCCGAATATGGTGGACTGTTTCCTGATTCCCTATTTCCATGTGGATTCCATGGGGTAAGCCTCAAAGTTCCACCAATGGTCTTTAATACCCCTTTACTGTCCTTGATCGGCTCCACTATCATTTTTTATGAATGTGGTGGCTTTAGGGGGTCTGGGTGGTCTTGTCAGGGTTTTAGTTCTCAATAGGCGAGCCTCATTCATGGTGATATCTTCTAAGGAGGATTTTATCATGGATTGGGATTATTACTCCATATTATGTTGAAATTGGTGTGTCAACCTGTTATGTTGGATGATTGGGGTTTATTATGGCTATGATTCTATGCCGTCTTCGATGTGCTTCCAACATCCGAGGCTTCCCATAACCTTTAGAATGCTGATTTCCTCTACTCCATAGAAGATTCTATGTGAATATTTTTATCCACAAAAGCACTGAATATTCCCCTACTCGATGCTTTTGCAGATGAGTTCTTCATCGAGAAGGATTTATCTATAACTCTCATGGATTTCATTTTTCTTGAAGGAGGCTCCTTCTCCTAGTGGTAAAAACTTATTCTTTACTCACCAGTCCTTTTTTGTTCATACTATTAATTACAAGGGCACTCATATTATATATGTATAAGTATTGTCTGTATTCATTAGACCCCTCTTCAAACTGGCTCCTCTTCCTCCCCCTTCTCCCTTTTCAACCTTCCATCTCCCAGGCAGAACCTCGGTAGTCCCTTTTTCCTCCCTCCCCTCCTTTACCACCCTCCCCTCCTTTGCTTCGGAAGACTCCACCTATTTTAGATGCTTAAATGGTTATGAAAACATATCCCCAAGCTATTTGTACTACCTCCCCTATCTCTCCTTCATCTATCCATTCTCCTTGTAAGGAAATAGTGATTTACAAGACTTACAGGTATGAGGATTCAACCATTTCTCTTCCATGATGTAAGCTCACATTGTGTAAGTAAATGTAGGTGGTACTTCCCTCCACACCCCACTGTAGTTGATAGATCCTGGGCCTTTAGGTACCACTTCCCTTCTATTATATAACTCTTTCTCAAACCTGTCCATCCACCCTCCTTAATTTGACTCAGGACCCACCCAAGCTGCTCTAATTGATCCTTTTCCCTCCTCTCCTATTAATGGAGTTCAAAATTGATCCCAGACAAAGATCATTCAAGTAGCTGAAAACAAAAATACAGATTCCTCAATTTTAGAGGCCATCCTCCCTTCCCGTAGGAAATAATTTTCATTTCTCAAATGGAATTCTTTAGGATTAGTTTCCCTAGTTAAGATATAATTTTTATCCCATGATATCCACCACCATAACCTCTCTATTTTTGTTGTGCTCTAGTCGAAGCACTCTTCTTCCAAAATGTCAAATATTTTTGTCCAGATCAATGTCCAAATCTTCTTTCATGCAACCCCATTAAACTGACACGTCTGGGTTTTTGGGATTTCACACATTCATTTCCCATTTGTGAATTCTTCTGATTAGTTTTTGATGACTAAAATTTTCATGGGTAGTCAGAGATTATTTCTGAATTTTGTCAACACAATTTTTGAAATGTATCCCAAAGAGGTTATTTGGTATGACCTATAATCCTTTGATCCTGGAAAATTTCCAGTACTTGTAGGCGGTGACATTAACAACATTCTGGATCCTTCCAAGAAGAGGGGAGGATTAGCCTTTCTGGGGATTGCATGTGATAGATTCTCAATATTCCTATCCTAGATTGGATTTCTTGATTTAGTTTTCATAGGTGATCATTATACTTGATAAAACAACTAGAAAGAGAATCCCATACTTGGTGAAGAATAGAACATTTCATATACAACCATAATTCATTTTCTTCCTTCCTAGATACTAAAGTGAGTCACCTTACTCATGCCCTCTCAGACCACCCTACGATCCATTTTGATTTATCTCTATTTTTAATGTAACTTCTCGCTTCCTTTTCTCACAAAGATGTATTTATGAGACTGTATTTCTCCAAAAGGTGGATGAGTTGTGGTCTAAAAAAGTTTAAATCCATCTTTGTATTGGTTTTCATAATAGGTTGTGGTTCCTTCATAGTTATATTCAGATCTAGAGTTGGATCTAAATGTTGTTATTTCTAAATTTGGATTATATTAACTAAAAAATTAATCATATTGATTTGGATCTAGGGAAAAACTGGGATGAATTTTTTTGAACTTTTTGATGAGAAAAAATAATGAATTTTCTAAGATCCTTCTAGAATAGTATTTCCTCACTCGTGGATATTCCCAGATCAAATAAATTTATGTGGGAGACAAGAACATTGACTATTTTCATTCATGGCTCAAAGAGATGAGTCCAATAATAATGAATAATATTATCCAAAATTATGGATCCATTTATATTAATCATAATGATATAGGAGGAATTTCTATTTCTCATTTTAGTTCCATTCTAGCTGATCAAAATTCGTGCATTGCCATGGGATATCCGAGTGGTCACTCAGAACACTTTGAGGTCATTCCCCATGTGGCGTCTATCTAGGATATTATTTTTTCATGCCATTATTGGTGACCATGAAATAAATGAATCTTATATCACTGTCATCAATGATATCACCCCCATCCAGATGGTTTTACAGGATATTTATTTATCACCTCCTAGTATTTGGTTAAGGATTATATTATTGATGTAGTTGAATATTACTTTCATGGAGGAAATATGTCTCATGTGGTGAGTACAACATCTATGGTGCTTATTCTGAAACGGAAGGATCCCTCCACTCTTAATCACTACAAAACCATATTAAACATTAATTTCATTTATAAAATCCTAGACAACGTTATCAACCGGTTCCTTTATTCTTACTTACACTGTTGCATTTCAGAGGAGAAACATGCCTCTATCAAAGGAAAGATCGTCTAAGGTGTATTTTTTTTATCCCAATAAATTTGTTTAGATCATAATTATAAGGTGTGTGGTTCAAACATCACCATAAAACATGAAACAAATAATGTTTTTGATTGGATGGAATTGTCCTTTATTCTCAAGATGATTTCCTGAATTTTATTGTATACTTCCTCCATTGATATACACTTTAAATTTTTTATCTCCTTTAGGTTATTAATTTTTTATATGGGGAAGAAATATGGGTTATTTATGTTTGTTTCAAGGACTTATCCATGATGATCCTATTTCTCCTACTATTTTTATCTTGATATAGAACATGTTTAGTAGGTACATTAATAGGAATCCTGAGGAATGGAGGATCTTTCCATTTTGGAGTTTGAACTCCATCCAAGGTATCTATAATCTCGTGTATGCATAAAATACCTTTATCTTTATTAATGGGGATAAAAAAACATTCAAGTTATCAACAAGATTAGAAAATTTTATTTTCATTGGAGTGGACCACGAGTTAATAGGGAGAAGATAAACCTATTGGTATTGATCCGATGTTCTTATATAAGAATGAGGTTCATAGAGTCTCATATGGGTATCCATATAATAAGCCTCCATATTTAATATCTCTGTTTTTCTACCTCTTCTAGTTTTCTTCAGGTGTTTCACTTCAACAATGATGTTGATAATATTACCAGCCAAATCACCAACTAGAAGAGATGCAACATGACATTTGGTGGTGGGATAACACTGATAAATTTTCTTTTTATACTCCTCCCTCATTCATTTTATATCCATTAGGTGGGTCCCTAAAACTGTTAAATATAATCTAGAAAATATTTTGTTAAAATTTTAATGGGATTCTCACCTTGAGGGGAAGAATTGGTTGGCCTCTTCGTATTGACTAGAAAGGCCAATAAGAGAGGATGGCATTGGTGTACATAGAATCTCTAGGATAATACAAGGGATGAATGCTATGTTGACTTGTCAATATTTGAAGGGGTGAAATTTTTGGGGTTGGTTCCCTACTAAATAATATGTGTACCCCTCTAATTCATCAAAGGGAAATATTTATCCCATGTGGCGCTCAGTTGTTTAATTAATCCCGAATCTCAACAGCAAGGAAAAGTGGATTTTTGGGAATAAAGGCATTATTTTTTGGTTTTATAACTAATGTAGAATAAAAATAGTCTTCCCCAGCTATCCCATTAAGAACATCTCCTTCAGCAAAGATTGCAATCACTCTATATTTATCAATGTTATTCTGGATAATAACAAATGTTAGACCTTTGATATCATTGACACTTTTAGGGATTCTGATCATTGTGAATCCTCTAAATCAGTGTCTAGATTCTTTTCTGCAATGGTGTATCGTAATATGATACACTCGACCATAGACCGGGATGGTTGGAGAGAATATTTATGGTGTAATCAAATCCCTTTAAAGCTCAATTTTCTCATGTGGAGGATTAGTAATAATGCCCTCCAAATAGAAGATATTGTTTAGCACACATGTGTTCATATTTCCTCAATGTGCATCTCCTATAACATGCATTTCAACGAAACCGATCATTAATTATTTTTCACAGGTCAATGGGAAAAATTGTTATGGATGAGTTTTGGAAGATTGTCTAGAGTGGTTTCAAAGGTCTTTACACATGATAATTTCACGGATATCTATTTTCAATGTGTGGGTGATAAGAGTCTGGAGATGACTATGAGAAGCTATATTTTCCCTCCTAGTGGTCAGTGTTCATGGTCTGAAAGGAACAAGGATGGGTTCAAAGGCATTTATATTTCTCAAATGACTATTGAATTATGAACAAAGAACATGCTTTGTGGTATGATCCATCTGATCCAAAACTGGGATGCCTCTTCATCCCTTAAATCTCTCATGATTCCTAAATTTCTTGGTGTCTCTTATTCCATGCCACCTCGCAATCACTGGATATGCTATCTCCATCTCCATTCAGGGTAGCATCTCAACAAAGATGGCTAATCTCTCTCGGGTATGATGTGGGGATGAGGTATGTTGTTGGTCGGTAGTAGATGTATCATTATTTCTGACATGGCCTCCTTTGTTCATGAATATTCTCTTCATGGAGAATAAAATGTGATGCTTGCTGGCCCTGATCTATGCAAGGAAATGAACATTACGATTACAACATTAGAAGCTGATTCCTTAGTAATTTGTAACTAATTTCATGGTCATATATCCCCTCCATGGTTGATCATTTATCAAATCCACAGTTTTAATAATTTAATTAGTGAAGGAATGAGTATCACTCAAACTTGGAAGGAGGGAAATAAAGAATCTTATTTTCTCACATATCATGCTTCATTTCAAAACCTGTTATCTCTTTCTATTGTATGTGATCCTTCCATCATAGTGGTGATATTTTATTAATTAATTATTCTATGAGTCTTCAGAACTATTAGCCCTGATGACTCTGTTTTCTCTAGCCTGAGATTATAGAGCTAGGACTGTCCCTTTAATAAAATATGAATGATGTTGTCATCGAGTTGATACATAATAATACATTACCACTCAAATGGATCTATTATTTAATATTTTTATGTGAATAATTATGTAATTAAATATTATATTAATTTCATAAAAACAAAAATTTAGAAATGATTATAAATACTTTAATATTATATTTTTGAAATAATCCATGTTGGAGAAAAGACATATTATATTAAACATAATAATCAGTATCCCATATGTAAATAGAGAAATATAATGAAAGGAATGGTTTAATATGACTAGTAAGCATTAGTGAATCAATAGAACTATGTATAAATAATATAATAATGAAATAATAATTATTTTTATTCGGTATATAATCAAAATAATTATAAATAAAACATATCACATACATGATGATGGAATAAAAAATATTATACATCATAAACAAAAAAACATGTAATTCTACCTTGGAAAAATTTCTTAAATGATAATAGATCTCAAATTATCCAATCAACAATATATAATGATATTTACAAATGAATAGTCTGTTTTTATAATCTTGGAACCTTATTATCGTCTATATTGAAAAATAGAATCCTCAAAGCAACGAAACAAAATATGAAAACTACTTGTCATTATAAAAATATATCAATGATAAATGACATAAAATTTGAATGCATATATATTCAAAAAAATTAATATTGGGATATTTTTTCACTAATAAATGGAATGGGGTGAATAAAATATAAACATAACTCACTCAATTTTAATGTGGATAACACACATTAAAGGCTATATAATGAAAATATAATACATGAGAAGATATAAATTCAAATGGATCATATAAAGAGTTATCAAAGTAAAGAAAAATAAAATAATCTATTTAAAAGAAAGGATTTCACCCCATATATAAAATATAATTGGGATATATGAAAAATATTTAATAATAAACTCTCATTATATTGATTTAGGGATGATATGTATAACTTATTCTAATTCCAGGAGAACTCTGGAATGTCATAGTAATGGTTGAACTAGGTATAACTATCATTATTTTTCATGAAATATATTCCTATTAAATTTTACAGATGCATATTACTATAGATATAAAATTGTTTATAAAGGTACCACAAAAAATATATCATGGATAAAATACAATTAAAGAGGAACTATTTCAAAAATATATATTGTAAGATAAAATTAAAATATATAAAAAAGAGAAAAGAAATTCTTTATTTAAAGTTAACTCCATTTAAAACTGATCCTTTAGTGATTATAAATGTTTTTAAATTGTATAAAAATATATGAAATTGTGATATGTGGAGAAATATCATAGATAGATAAAAAATTTACATGAGGATATTTGGGAGGATGGGTGTGTATTTATATATAGAGGGGTGATATTTTTAAGTAAAAGCATGAATAGAATAAATTTTTAGTTGATGAATAATAATAGTGATTATTCTTATAACTACATATATTATATTGAAAATTTGAGAAGAAATTTTATCATAGTTACATTTTGGATGGTTTTATTTTAAATTTTTTTCAATTATACTATCACATATAATATTTTAATTTAATTTATAGTCTAACTATGTAATTTAAAACTAATGAAAATTTAAAAAATATAACCCACAAATGTTTTTGAGAATTTTATATAAATATGTACTTATATTTTCCCCAGACTACTAAGATATATGTAACTCTAAAGATAATTTTTTAATTGATAATTCTTTCTATGAATACTATAAGAAGGGTAATTAACCAAATAATAACAAGAAATTTAGGAATAGATCAAGGCTATGGGATGGTACTATCTCAGTTAATGGTGAAGAAGCCTCTATGCATTCCCAAATGGATTCACATAATGAAAAGGACTTCTTCTCATAGATGAAAAATATTATCTCACTATGGTTGTAATTGAAAGAGTGAAAATTAATGTTTATGATTTAGTATCATCTCCCACTATAGAGGTGAGTGAACTTGGTTGGGAATTTGATCAAGAAGCACATATACAACCTATAGTTGGGGCGTCTTCTAATGGTGTGAAGCATCCAGATGCTGTGGAGGTTATATTAAATGCACAGGTTAAGGGAAAAAAATAATGGGATGAAGCAGTACATGAGGCTTCTGATGAAACTAATGTACAAAGTCTAAATAATCCTCTTTATGAGTTTAAAATTATTTCCCAAGTATTTATGTATTTTCAAATTAAATAATATCAATTAATTGAACTTTATTGCAAGGGAAAGAAAAGTCATGACGATGAAGCTCCGATGAGAAGTAAATCCATGAATAAATATACTGCTGGAAGTATTTTCAATGTAATTAATGATACAAAATCTTCCACAAAGGATGGTATAGTTAGTGATTATAATATAAATAGGACTAATATAGAGGATTTTTCTCCACTAGTCTTTGGTAAAAATTGTTTTAGTTTTCTTGATATCTTTAAAAGGACTAATAGTAATGAGGTTTTCCCTATGAAATTTCACAATTCTAAAGATGTAATCCATGTTTAAGAAAATTATATAGGCACAGAGAATTTCATGGCTTGGAGAAACTCCGAAATTATGGTAGTATTAGAGGACGTAGGTTTGGATGGAGAATAGGATCCAAGAATTCATGAGGATCCCATCCCACCAGATGGAAATATTGATCCCCAAGAGGATGATGAGACACGTAAACAACCAAGAACATAGAGGAGGGGTCATCATCCAAGATGTTGGGGTAGTTTCTGATCCCATAGATGAATAATAATTTCTTATTTCATAGGCAACGATCTATTTTTCTATTTGTGAAGTGGTTTTTCATTGCTATAAATTTCTCATATCCCCTTGCAATTTTAGATTATTTTTTTTAAATAAATTTTAGGACCATTGACTTTAACACATATTTCTCACTATTTTAGATGTAACCAATATTATTAGAGAAATATTTATAATTCTATAAAATAAATATAAAATAATATAAAAATGTCTAGATTAAATACCCCATTTTATATATAATTAGTCTATAATTTATAAATATTATTATGTATTTTTAGGAGTTACATATTGGTTACCTTCAAGAGTCACATCTTCATAACCACAATAACTACATTTTATAGTTTTTTATAGGTTTAAAAATATATTATAAAAAGAAATAGGGTTTATTTTTTAAATAATAGGACTTAATGGTATTGAATATTTCAATACCATTGACCCAAATTATGGCCCAAAGTATTTGGAATCTTCAATTTCGTTGTACTCAACTAAAAAAACTATTTGTTCTCCTTAAAATTTATATTATTGTTTTTTATTTGTTTTCATTATATATATATATATATATATCAAAAGTTTTAGAAGAATTTAACTACTATTATATCCAACATTACTTCTATAAAAGTAATATGGAAATATAACAAAAACCATTACCCGCTGATCCATTTAAAAACGGAGGGAGACTTAGTAATCCTTATGGACTCAAAATGTGGGATTCTGATTCCCCCATTCTTGTGCATGAATAATAATATATTAATTATAATAATTTTTAATTATATACTAATAAATATTAGTTACCAATAAATAATTAAAATAACTAAATAATTATTTTCTTTTAATAGTTACGATTAAATTTTAAAAAATTACTAAATAATAATAAAACTTTTAAAAAAAATTAATTAATTACTAAATAATTTTTCATACTTAAATGTTTTTAATTAATTAGTGATTAAATATTATTTTCATGCCCATGATGTGTCTATATAGTATGTTTGTCAATATATCAATATTCTAATTATATTGATGTATGAAAGAATATTGATAAGGTAATTAAAATTCATATTAAAGAAATGTGACTGAAGTTGTATTCTAGATCTAGAATTATAAGGATGAGAATCATATTTAGAATCAGATCTAGGAAACTCACATGAGTCAACAAATTCAAAAAAATCATATTCTAGAAATTTGACTCCAAAATCTTAATCAGGAATTCTCAATCAAATATTATATTCCAAAATATAGATACGGTTGGTATTGATGAAACGAAAAAAAGATTCTAGAGGAATCGAAAGTTATAATACTTTCCATTACAAATGTGATGATGATTTTATGATCTTAGAGTTATCATAAATAATCAGTATTATATAAAACATATGATACTTGCTTGATGAAATAATGAGGATAAGAAGTATTTATAACAGAATTGAAAATCCAATTGGTATAGAAAATTTATTGGAAATCATATTCAGTATGATCATTATTATGTCAATAGTATTCGGGATGAGCCAGGAAGTAGGATGTTACTTGAAGAATGGAAAGTTATAATCCATTCTATATAAAGACAAGTGATGCATAATCTTATCTTCAATATATTCAAAATAATGAAGGATTTCATGATACAAGAAAAATATTGTTACTGAAGTCTATATTTCTAAATAAGGATCCATCATATTCGGTATACCAATGTATTCATTAGAGGAATACTTATTTGTGCAGAAAAGTTATTGGTATCATATTCAAAAGAGAAAGAAGTTGTTGAAGCTGAAGTTTCTAATACTGGTCTGTCATACTCAATATGTCATTGTAATCATCAGAGGAAGAATATTTTGGGACTGATGAATAAAAATAAAAGGAAACGTATGTAGTGGACAATATGAATATGAAACTAAAATCTTAATCAACAATGTATCAAACCATTCTCAAAAGGATGAATTACATTTTTTATCGTTGAAATGGGTCAAGAGTAGAGATGAAGAAGAATCTATTGATTTAAAATTTTCATTATTGTATTGAGATAAATAATAATAAGAATTTGAATTGGTCTTCTATGAGATTGAAGAAGATACAAAATTACTAGAAATGGAAAGATTTAATTTCAATGAATATGATTTATTTCCATCATTTGGTGTTGAGAAAATTAATTTAGAAAACACCTGGGGAAATAGGAATAATGAATCAGAATGGAAAATAATAATCAATATTATGTTTCTAAAAGAAGTAGGATAATATCTGAAGTGTTTATATGATTAATGAAGGGTCTAGATAAAATGATTAATGTTGAGAAATGTTGAAAAAGTCACGATGCACATGAATTTAAAGAAACAATAAAATTATTTTAATTTCATTAAGCTGGATGGTTTTCATGAATCATGTATAATCCATAGTTGTGGTGAGTATAAAAGGAGAAAAGTACAGGATAATTTCCTGACAAGGTATTTTTCCCGAGAAGTGAAGAGATGGTAGAGAAATATAGAAATATTAGAGAGAAGAAGTGGTTTGAAAATTGATTTATTAAAGAATTCATGTCAGAAATAAGTTAATAGAGAAGAAAAAGAATTTCAATGTATTTATATTATCATTATATTTAGCTAATTAATCTATTCAGTCAGTTAATAAGTTAGGAAGGATTATCATATTGGGGTTTGTAGACTAAAGAATAAATTTTTTAGAATTGTTTCAATTGAATTATGATAGAGGTATATTTTTGTATTGCTTTATCGAACACATAAAATCAGATTGGGAAATATGATTGAGTTTTAATACAATTTCATGTATGATTATAATGGATTCTAGGTAAGAAAATTAAAAAAATTTCAGAAATTTTATATTTTCAAAATAGTATAAATTAGGAGAGTAACAAGTTTTGTTACAAAAACATTATATTACATCATTTATACTAGAAGAAGAAAATGAAATATTGGATTGTTTAAAAAGTTTTAAATGATTGAAATAGAATATCCTACTTGTTTTGTTCCAAACAAATGATTATTTTATAGTGTATTATGTGGTATGGGATCATTTTCCTACCATACCAATGATGAAGCTGGTATTTATGAATAGTGAACCTTGCAAATATTTGTTTTCTTGTGGATATGTGATATATTTTTTTGAATAGGGAACGAAATATTTAATAGGTGGTTAAGGTTGTTTCTTAAGAATGAAACTTAAAAGAAAAAGATATCACTGATTCTCCCCTTCCCGACTCAGTGATAAAAATATCCTGACTATGAACTTACAAGTGCTATCAGAGATAAAGGTTCCCTTCGTTTATTATTTGGTGATGTTTTGAAAAATAAATTA
Organism: Viscum album; assembly: GCA_963277665.1. NCBI lineage: Eukaryota > Viridiplantae > Streptophyta > Magnoliopsida > Santalales > Viscaceae > Viscum > Viscum album. The sequence continues at coordinate 65,328,623 of OY728133.1, forward strand.
TGATGGATAATTTGAGTTGTGTGAATAGTAATGGGATTCTGATCTTAAGTGGTAAGAATTATCATATCAGGAATAGAAGAATCCGGCCATATCTTAAGTCTCTTTGGTATGATGATTCAAGAGATGTTACAGACTGTAACACCCTGAGATTTTTTGAGAATTATTCTTTTTTAATTTCATTGATGTCTTTTTTTATGCTACACCAAGATTATCTTGCGCTATACGTAACACCATATTATCTTGTAGTATACACAACACTATTCTTGGCTTTCGTTACACGTAAGAGCAACCTTCCTTGATAGCTTGCGTTGTACGCAATACCGAGTTTCACTAAACAATGATATGTTATTAAAATATTATGTAATCTAGGCATTATGAATAGTAATACCCACTTTCTGAAATTTTAGAAATTTTATCTTCCAAAATGGACTTCATTTTTGGATTCGGAATATTGAAATAACCCTAGGGTGAATTTTTGGTATTTTTTGGAAAACTTTCAATTTTTGATGAATAATGAAAAACACTGAGTTATAGTTTAAAACAGAATTTTTATTTAAATAATTATTTATTTTATTTAAATTTATTTTAGGTCAAAATAGACACATAATACCTATATAAGTTCAATGTAATTCATTTTAGTAAATTTATAATAATTTTAGATATATAAAAATATTATAGAACTTTTCACCGTCTTTTACCCACCTCCTGGGAGAATTTACAAATTCACATAAAACCTAATTTTACTGCTTCTGTGAGTGGAATTTGGAAAATATGAGAGACACGGTTAATATCAAGGAGTAAAATGTGGTTCAATAAGATTAAAATATTTTTTGGTGAATAGCAACTTTTTACTTTTATTACTACGGTTTTAATTAAATAGGGTAATTAATGGTAAAAATGATATTATTATTACCCTAAAACATGTTCTAATTATATTGGATAAGTATAATTCGACCAAAAATATCCTTAGGAATAAAATATAAACCTCTTTGGTTAACTTGGATTAGATTAGGATACTTATTATTATTTTATTTAAAGAAGAGTTAACATATTTTAAATCAATGTTTAATAACTAAAACATTTTTAATATAGGGTTATACATAAGATAAATTCTAATATATATATTAATTATGAAGATAAAAATATTTCCTACATAATGGTATTTTATTTATATTTTTTAGACATTAAATAATTTACTTTATTTATGACACAATGATGATGCAGTAATTACCTTAATAATGAAATATTAACATAATTGATATTATAAATATCCAAATAAATGTAATTTGAGACTTTTTATGAATTAAAAAACTTTTATAAGTTAATATAACATATTAGGGATGGTTAGATGAATTTTTTTCTATGTAATAATGCTGTTATGAGTTTAGAATAAACAAAATACCAAATACTGTCAAAATTGACATAAAAGAGTTTTTAAAACATATATTATATTATTAATTGATATAATGGTCCTAAAAATATACTATTCGGCCACAAGACTTATATAATAATATTTATGATATTAATTAATCAATTGGTGTTCGATTGGTAGTTTATAGTATGTTTAGTAACCATATAGTGCACGAATATAAGAAGACACGGTAAAAGTTAAATTATTTAACTTAGAGTTAAATCTAAATGACAAGGTTAAAATGGAAACCTAAACTTGTATAAGACCTATTGGTTGGGAGGATTTAGACCCATACCTACACTAGACTCGAAATAGGTCACTTTGGATTCATTATTAACTGAATATAAATTTATTATAAAATAATATTTTAAGGTTTCCATAAGGTGCCCCTCACCCCTCTTATAAAAGGACACTCCCCCTTCTCACTAATTCACACTTCCAATTCAATTTGGATCAGCCAAACCCTACTCAAATACCCTATAAACTATCCTCCCTTCATCATAGAGGACTTAATTTAGTCATAAATCCATCCTAAAGATCCCTTTTGATCAAATCAAACGGAAGAACCCGAAGAAGAGGTAAATATCTCACCACCTATTTCAAGTTCCATTCTTCTTCCACTTCCTCCATTGTTTTTGTTTCCATTATAAAATATTAATTCTAGTATCTTCTATATAATATGATGTTATTATAAAAATTTTAAAACCATATTTTTTATTTTATCCATCCTATGAATGAAAAAGTCACCACACGTGCATACGTACGGCTTACCGTCTCGACGTCGTGGTGTAGTTTGTTATTCAAACATTTCATCATTTGGATGGGTATAATATTGAGTATAAATGATATAAATATTAAATATAACATTATTATTATTCTTTATATATGATATACCATCCAATTAAATATTATTTTAATATCAAAAGAATGATATTGTCGCTAGTGCGTACGTACAGACTACCATCTCCACGAACGCGATTCGATTCATTTTCCACGATTAACCATTAAAGTGTGATTATAAAGTATATATAATAAATAATCATGAAATATATTCCATAATAATGAGACTGTAATTATGTACATATATGTTTCATTTACTTAATTCCGTTCAATTCAATAAGGAAATGAAAACAGCGTTCATGCGTACGTACGGCCTACAGTCTCTATGAATGGTGTATTTAATTGCCTTTATAGATATATCATATATATTTATATAATGAATATATGTTATATATAAATAATGTTATACATTCTAGAATAATGTAAATATGGATATAATTAATAATATCAAGAACAAAAAGTCGAAACACATACGATAAATGAAACGATTTTTCCCAAAACATTGCTTTAAACATGAAATTTACAAAAGAACGGGTAATATAAAGTCATAAGTAAACCATATAAGATATAATAACAATTAATATTATTCTATAATAAGTCAATGATGTTATTTAAATCTTTATATAGGAGGATCATATACATACGAAGCATATCAGACCTAAGCTAAGGGATAATTTTTCAACCTCATTTTTATTCGAGATTGCTTATACGTAAGTATTTACTGGGGTTGTATTTTCATCCATGTCCATAAAAATGTTTTCATAAAGTGGTTAATATTCTTCAATGTATGTTTGAGGTCACGTTTACCTCTTTTTGACTTTTACTTTGTGTTATGGAAGGAATCTTTATTTTGTTTACTATACGTCGTACTTTTCGACTTTTCGGTTAAAAGTACGAGGAGAATGATTTTTTTCAACTTATACAGCATTAATGGATTTTTATGGTTTAATAATGCCTTATTTTCATGAAGATTAATCTACAAGATTTCTTGACTATTTTCAAAAAAATAATTTTCTTTTAAAATTGCGTGGCATTTTGTGAAAAGAAAATGATTTTGAAGAAGAAAGTATATTTTCCTCGAGAATTCATTTCAAGTGTTTTATGAAATCCAATTTCCATATAAGATAACATTATTTCATATGTGTATGTTTCAAGTATAATGTCTCTAGGATTTAAATGGTTTCACTTTTCTTATGATGAAATTATATCCATTTGTTTTAGATGGATTATGTTATGATGGGATGATATTTATGAAACCTATTTTATTCTTTGGGTTATGATGAATGATTTATGTTTATATTGCGGCACACGTAAGAATGATTTCATTATTACATAGTTGGGACATATATATCCCTCCAATCCATTGGTAAGATATTTATATCTCGTTTGATAAACATGGCTGTAATAGAAATTATATCTAGTACAGTAATATAGGGCTGGAATGGCAGGAAAACCCGATTCAGTAATGGACTTGTCCACTATGATGGTCTTTGCAGCAATGCCTTGGATACTATGGAAATAATAACATGTGATTAATGGTTTCCAAAATTACATGTTTTATTCCCATGCTATGTTATTGTGACTAATGTTCCTTTATGATCTATGCCTTATGTATATTCAGAATTTATGTCATTACTCGTGATTTTGATGTTTTTTGTTCATGCTATTACATTAAAATGTTTATGGATTGTTTTATGTTCTCCATGTTTACCATTACTGAGCATTTGAGCTCACACTTTTTATATTTTCTTTTCCCTAGGATATAAAAAATGTTTTTAGGTAATAAAAAAAGGGAAGATCTTTATGGGATATGTTGAATAGTTTTCACCATGATTAGAAGATTGTGTTTTGAGTTTTCAAAGAAACTAAACTATTACGGTCCTTGGGTGTCATTTTTTTATGTATTAAGTATTCGGCACATGTAATGTAATGTCCCTGTATGTCAAGCATGGGTATCTACAGTTGGTATCAAAGGGATGTTTTAGTTAACCTTTGAAAACTAGGATCCGAAAACAGTAGTGAGATCCCTAGAGATATTTCTAAGGTATGTCTAAGGATGTTCCCAAGGTTAAGTATAAGTATAGGCTTTTTTAAAGGTTGGGGCCGAATCCTCATTTTTATTATTAAATCAATGAAGTGTCCTCTTTTAACTAGGTAGAGGGAATCCCATTACATAGCCCGAAGGCCCAGTGGGCTTGTATCCCATTACATAGCATGTATGCCTAAATTTTTGGCCCAATTCACATTCGGTGAATAGTAACTGCCTTCTACAGTACCCGCACAGTACCACCACCACTACAGTGTCATGTTGCCACTACAGTACCCGTTGATAAACAGTGCCGCTGCTGCTACAGTACCGCTAAAGTACTGCTACAGTACCTATGCCCAATGGGTTTTGAACCCCCATTTTTCATGTAGGATTATGGGGTGCTTACCACTAAGCCAACCCCCAACTACTAAGTATATATATAGGTTATAGTCCTAGAATTATGATAACGTTCATGAATATACTAGGATTAACCCTATGATGTTAGATATTTAATGTACCCCCCTTTATTATGTCATTTTCCTACCATGATTTTTCCCCCTCACACTATTCTTTTTGGGTTTTATAAAATGGTTGGAAACCGGAAGAATCAAGTTAATGGAGAATATGATGTACAATGGAATGATATTCATCCTGATCAAGAAAATGAAATAGGAATTGGAAGGCAAAAAATCATTATTATTCCTAATCACCAATCTCATAATATGATCAACAATCACAAATTTGGTAAGTTTCCTGACTCAGTTAATAATAAAAAAGGAGTTTAATGATGATCATAAAGGAAATAAAGTTCAATTTTCCTCATTTAAATCATGTAGGAAGAGACATCAAGGAAAATGTTTCAAAGGAACTTGAATATGCTTTGGGTGTGGAAAAGAAGGACACAAAGTAAGTAATTATAAATGAAAGGGTTCAGTTAACACTATGGACAAGGATAATAGTTTTTCTAAGACATCAACAATAGTTAAATGTTTTAAATGTGGAATGTACAGGCATTATGAAAACCAATTCCCTAAGGGAATGTCTAATGAAGAGAATTATCATGGTCTTATGGGTAGTACTTATATTGATGACGATGAGGAGACTACAAATGATATAAGATATGAAAGAAGTGTTGAGGAATAAATTTATGAAGCTCGATTGATGGTTTTAGAAGGTAGTGGAATGATTTTATGTTTATCAAGGGTAATATTGTATAGGTAATTTAATGGTAATATGGAATAATGAACCATCTAAGGATTGTTACAGTATTGTTTTTCCTTGAGTATTTGAAAGAATATGTTGAATGGTACCGATATACATGAAAGATTATTCAGTTATTTTTGGAAAGTAGATGATATATGCATAATGAAGGGACAAGGAGAAAATAATATGTTGGATATTATTAATGAGCTCATGATTGATATCAGGACAAAGTGGTATCATGGTTTGAGTATATAGTATTTTTGGGATTTTGGTATGTAAAAAGTGTTAAATTTTGACAGCATTCATATTTTTACTAAGGCTCTATGGAAATTCATGTTTCAAAAGAATACATGATTAAGGTATTCAGATGTTTTGAATGTGACAAAAAAGATATATATTATAATATATGGGGGAAATGATGGTATTCACTTACTTGTTATGTGACCTTTCTAGTAATAGTTTTCTTTATACTATGAGATTGGATCGAAGTATTTTGGATAAGCTTAAATATTGCAATGAATAAAGTTAGAAATAATATAGTATTATTTAAGGCTACGAAATATTTCAATATTACTGCAGGAATGTTTTAATAATGTAGTTTTAGAAAAACAAACAACATGCAGGATGGGAGATAACCTGTTGCATCGGACAAGGTTGTAGGAATCGAACCCACAACCAAAGTGCGACAGGCCTTTAACACCTACCTCTGGCATACAGGAAGTCCATTCTTAGTAGAAACTAGTTTTGTTTTAGTAAGCGGTATGATATATGAAATATAAGTCCATTTTTGGAATCATATACGATTAACCTCACCATATATGGACTTATGTATATTTGCTAACTTTTACTAACCTTTTTTTGAGACACATGGAATGACCCATCATTCTATTACATGATCTGCTAACACTTCACAAATGACAGATAAAACTTCATTTCATTATGATATGAAGTGGAAATTGTTCATGGAACAACCAACAATGAGATTGTACCAAAATCAAGTAAGTATTTCTTCTAATTCCAATTTATTTCAACTTTTGGGAAATGATATTTAAAACAAGAAATGGTGTCCTAGTTGGTATCTTAGATCATCACAAATTTATGGCTTTGTGATTGTTGGATTTTTCATAGCCAAGTTCTCTACCACTCTCCATCAGAACATGATGGTAATATTTCTCTTCGACATCCAAATTTTCACATATGTTCTCCTATGTGGAAACCCAGTGATGAGTTACTTTGGGTATCTGTTATGTTTCTAATGTTCCTTTTTAAAAATATATTTTAGTATTCCTTTTTACGTTGTGGGTTTCTATGAAAAAAACTTTCAAGTAGAAAACCATTTATAACCCCCAAAGAATTTCGAGGGCAAAATTTATTTTAAGGGGGGTAGAATGTAACACCCCGAGATATTATAAGAATTATTATTTTTTAATTTCTTCATTGCCTTTTGGTGTACGCTACACAAATATTATCTTTTACTATACGCAACACTGTATTAGCTTCTAGAATACACAACACTATTCTTGTATTGTGTTACACGCAAGAGCAACCTTCCTCAATAGCTTGTGTTATACGCAATACCGAGTTTCATAAAACAACGATATGTTTTTAAAATATTATATAAACTAGCCGTTATGAATAGTAATACCCAATTTTTGAAATATTATAAATTTTATCTTTTAAAATGGACATTTTTTTTGGATTCGGAATATTGAAATTAGCCTAGGGTGAATTTTTGGTATTTTTCTGAAAACTTTCAATTTTTGATGAATTGTGAAAAACACTAAGTTATAGTTTAAAACCAAATTTTTATTTAAATAATTATTTATTTTATTTAAATTAATTTTAGTTCAAAATTGACACATAATAACTATATAAGTTCAATTTAATTCATTGGATTCAATTTATAATAATTTTAGATATAGAAAATTTTACAGAACTTTTCAGTGTCTTTTACCCACATCCTAGGAGAATTTGGAAATTCACATAAAACATAATTTTACTGCTTCTCTAAGTGGAGTTTAGAAAATCTTATAGACACGGTTAATATCAAGGAGTAAAATTTGGTTCAGTAAGTTAAAAATATTATTTTTGTTGAATAGTAACTTTTTTACTTTTATTTACCATGGTTAAAAGTAAATAGGGTAATTATGGTTAAAAATGATTTTATTATTTCCCTAACAAATGTCCTAATTCTAGTTGATAAATATAATTTGAAAAAAAACAATCTTATGAATAATATATGAACCTTTTTGGTCCACTTGGATTAGATTAGGACATTTATTTTTATTTTATTTAAAGAAGAGTTAAAATAGTTAGAATCAATGTTTAAAAAATAAAACATTTTTAATATAGAGTTATACATAAGATAAATTCAATTATAAATATTAATTATAAGGATAAAATTATTTTCTACATAATGGTATTTTATTTATATTTTTTAGACATTAAATATTTTAATTTATTTATGACACAATGATGATGCAGTAATTACCTTATTAATGAAATATTAACACAATTGATATTATAAATACCCAAATAAATGTTATTTAAGACTTATTGTGAATTAATTTTTTTTTTCTAGGTTAATATAAAATATTATGGTTGGTTTTATGATTTTGTTTTGAATTAATAATACTTTTATGAATTTAGAAAAAACAAAATATCAAATAGGGTGAAAATTGACATAAAAGATTTTTTAAAACAAATATTATATTATTAATTGATATAATGGTTTTAAAAATCTAAGGATCGGCCAAAAGACTTATATAATAATATTTATGACATTAATGAACCAATTGGGGTTCTTTTGGCATTTTATAGTACATTGATTAACCATATAGTGTAAGCATACTAGAAGACATGGTAAAAGTTAAATTATATAACATAGTGTTAAATCTAAATGATAAGGGTAAAATGGAAACCTAAACCTATATAAAACCTATTGGTTGTGATTATTTAGACCCATACCCATAATAGCCTCGAAATAAGTAACTTTGGATCCATTATAAACTGAATATGAATTTATTATAAAATAATATTTTATGTTTTTTCTAAGGTTCCCCTCACCCCTCTTATAAAAGGGAACTCCCCCTTCTCTCTAATTCACAATAAAGAGACATTTTTCTAGTCCAACCCATTCCTAAATACCCTCTCAACAGACTTAACATCATCTTAGAGACTTTCCTTTTGTCAGAAAGCCATTCTATAGATCCCATTTGATCTAATCAAAAGCAAGAACCTGAAGAAGAGTTAAATATCTCACCACCTATTTCAAGTTCATTTCTTCTTCCAATTCCTCCTTCTTTGTTGTTTACATTCTAAAATAATAAATCCAGAGTATTAGATATACTATTATGTTATTATAAAAATTTTACAACCATATTAGTTATTTTATCTATCCTATGAATGAAAAAGTCACCACACATGCATACCTGCGGCTTACTGTCTCCACGTCGTGGTTTAGTTTGTTAATTAAACATTTCATCATTTGGATGGGTATAATAATGAGTATAAATGATATAAATATAAAATATAAAATTATTATGATTATGTATATATGATATACCATCCAATTATATATGATTTTAATATCAAAAGAATGATATTGTCACTCGTGTGTACGTACAAACTACCATCTCCACGAACACGATGCGATTCATTTTCAATGATATAACATTAAAGTATGATTATAATGTATATATAATAAAAAATAATGAATGATATTAAATAATAATTATACTGGATTTAGGTACATGTATGTTTCATTTACTTAATTCCATTCATTTCAATAATGAAACGAAAACTGCGTTCAAGGGTACATACGACCTACTGTCTCCAAGAACGGTGTATTTCATTCCGTTTAGTGATCTATCATATATATTTATATGCTGAATATATTTTATATATAAATAATGTTTTACATTCTATAATTATGTAAATCTAGATATAATTAATAATATCAAGAATAACAAGTCGAAACATGTATGATAAATGAAACGATTTTACCCAAAACGCTTCTTTAACATGGAATTCACAAAAGAACGGGTAATATATAGTCATAAGTGAACCATATATGATATCATAACAGTGATATGATTCTATAATAAGTCAATGAAATTATTTAAATAACTATACAAGAGTTTCAGATACATATGAAGTATATCGGTCTGAAGGTAAGGAATAATTTTTAAATATCATTTTTATTCGAGATTGCTTATATGTAAGTATTTGTTGGGGTTTTATTTTCATCCATGTCCAAAAAAATGTTTTCATAAAGTGTTTAATATTATTTCATGTATGTTTTAAGTCACGTTTACCTCTCTTTGACTTTTACATTGTGTTAAGGAAGGGATCTTTCTTTTGATTACTATACGTGGTACTTTTTTACTTATCCGTTAAAAGTACAAGGAGAATGTTTTTTTAACTTATAAGACATGAATGGATTATTAATGTTTCATAATGCCTTATTTTCATGAATCTTGATCTAAAATATTTCATGACTATTTTCAACCAAATACTTTTCACTTAAAATTCTGTGGCATTTTGTAAAAAAAAAATTGAATAAGAAAGGATATTTTCCTCCATAATTCATTTCAAGTGTTTTATAAAAACTATTTTCCATCTAAGATGACACTATTTCTTATTTTTATGTTTCAAATATAATGTCTCTATGATTTACATGGTTTCACTTTTCTTATGATGAAATTATTTCCATTTGTTTTATATAGATTATGTAATGATGGGATGATGTTTATGAAACCCATTTTATTCTATGGTTTATGATGAATGATTTATGTCTACATTATGGCACATGTAAGAAAGATTTCATTATTAGATGGGTGAGACCTATATCTCACTCCAATTCATTAGGTAAAGATTTATATCTCATGAGATAGACATGGCTGTAATATCAAGTAAATATAGTACAATAATATAGGGTTGGAATTGTAGGTAAACCTTATCCTGTAATGGACTTTTTCCACAATTATGGTCTTGGAAAAAATTCCTTGGCTTCTATGGAAATCATAACATGTTCTTAATGGTTGCCACAATTACATGTTTTATTCCCATGCTATTTTATCATGACTAATGTTCCTTTATGACTTATGCCTTATGTAATGTCAGGATTAATGTAATTACTCATGATTTTTATGTTTTATGTTCATGTTATTACATTTAAATGTTTATAGATGGTTTTATGTTCTCCATGTTTACCCTTAATTAGCCTTTGAGCTCACCCTTTTTATGATTTATTTTTCCCAGGATATAAAAAATGTTTTTAGTTAAGAAAAAAAGGGAAGATCTTTATGGGAGATATTGAAGATCTTTCCCCATGATTATAAGATTATGTTCCAAGTTTACAAAGACACTATACTATTATGGTCCTTGGGTGTCATTTTTTTAATGTATTATGTATTCCAAAAAAGTAATGTAATGTCCATGTACGTCATGCCTGGGTATCTACATAGAATGTTTCCCTCATTGTATTGAGAATTCTCCACTCACAAATACTGATAAGGTAAACCTTGATAATGATGGATGATCTGTGAATGATTTACTCTCATCACATTTTGAAAGTGTGTTTCTGGGAGTAAAAGAGTTTCCAATGAAAAATGAATCTTTGATTTGTTGAAAAAAAATTATGAAAGAAATTCAAAACATTAAAACAAAAACTTACAAATTTGGAAATTGAGGTATGAATATTTGAAGATGGGTGAGTATGAATCTATTAGTTAAATCTTTACTTGGGTGAATGATATTTCTATAACTATTAGAGCTCATGGTGAAAAGTGAAAATATTGTAATATTATTTAAAAGATCTTGATAATTCTTCCCAATAAGTTTGATTCAAATGTTTCATTATTTTATGATATATATCCTATTATATTATCTGTATATTACTTACATAGTAATCTTATCACATATGAGATGATAAGGGAATATTTATAATCTAAAAAAGAAAAAATGATAGAGAAATTTATTTCAAGGACCCTAAGAGAGAAAATGTTAATAAGTTCCATGAGGAAAATGATGTTCCTAAATCCAACATTGAAAATGAGGTATGTAAAAATATTGACAAAATTTTATCATTGTTTTTTAGAAATGTGAAAATAGGTACATGAAGTTACTAAGTGAAACATCCCATAAAATGTTTTGGATGTGGATCTTTTGTGAGTACTGTATCCAATTTTCCTAAAATAGGCAACGAAGAAGAATGTGATGAACATGAATGTGAAGAAGAAGAATGACATCGAATAAGATATTGGAAGAAAAGGGTGATAAAGGATAATTCTATTCCAAGAGGGAAGATAAGATGTTATTCAAATCCAAATGGAGATGTTTTTTTATAAGGATTATAATAGATAGGATTTTACAAATATTGTTGAATATAACATATTTACTAAAATAATTAATGAGGAAATTTCTCTAGTATGGAATGTAGTTTTTCTGAAGTATAAGAAAGTGATGTTGAATCTGAAAAATATTTTAAACATGTTAGGAGGATACATTAATTGTAACAATTATAAATATATAATTTGGAAGTATCAATTCTGATGAATAAGACACTCAAATAGATTTTCATCTGAAATAGGATCGGATAGAATGTTTGAGGTAGATTGGGAGACCTGAAAAGGAGGTTTGGGAGTTGAAAATTGAAACCTCTCCAACAAAAATTCAAGAATTTATTCCTGATAAGAAATTCTAGATGATTTTAGGGATTTATTAGTTGATGAAATATCTTGAGGAAGTAAATAATTGTAATGAACATTTGGAAGTGAAGCATAAGGAAAAAAAGAAGGGTTGGCACTAATACCAAAAAACAATTCTAAATATAAACAAAAAGGTAAATGTTTAAAAATCTATAATGGTGAAATTTTTCATAAGGGGAAACCTAATAAGGATAAAAAAGTTACCTTCAATGGTTTAGAATAAATATGGAATTGTTTATTTAAAAAAGAAATATGGGTATTTCATGTAATTAGAAAAGAAAAACAAAGGTGTGAAATTAAATGTTACTAAATATTGTGAGTCTGAAAAATTTCTATTAGATATGGTTTTGATAAGGATGAAACAAAAATCAAGCTGAAGAAGGAGGTTCTGATTGAAAAAAAAAAGTTGGGAAAATGTTATATTAAGATGGCACTTGAGAAATGTATTCACAAATCCTATCAGTGTGACAGTAAAATAATAAAATACTCTTTCAATGGATATTTCATGAATTTTGGTGGATTTGGGAATAAAACTAACATGTGTTGGTCCAACCAACAATATTAGAACTATTACACATGCTATAGAAGTAAATTTTTGAGGGGATGTTGATCCCCCCAAGGGAATCAGTCTAGGAAGGGTGATCGAAAGTACCCTAAAATGGTTGTATTGAAAATTGAAAATATGTTCCATCCTCTTGAAAGTGTTTGTGAATGATGTGAGAGAACTTTAAATCTTGTTAACGAATGTCTTTTTTGGTTACCAGTATAATTTTTTCTGAAATACTCTCAATTTCTGTTTGTTTTTTATGTTAAGAAAAAAAAATCTACTGAGTCTAAAAAGAAAGTGTTATTACTTATCTAGATAGAACATGTTGATTTGTATTTAATGTTATAGGAAGTAGAAAAATCATTAAAATAAAAGGGGAATATATAGACTTATAAAGATATAAACAAAATTGAAAAAAAGGTATCAATAGATTGTGGAAATTAGAAAGAATGGAATGATATCAAAAGTTGTTCAAATATATTACTAGAATAAAAGAATAGTAATGAAATATGTTACAAACTGATTGTAACAAAGAGGGTACTAAAGATGAATAAATAATGAAATCAACATTATAAGATTCAACAAATAACAATAAATTTGTTTCAAAACTAGAGAGAGATGAAAATAAGGAAAAAGAAAAGCTAATAAAAATTATAATAAAAAGAATAAAATTCCATGACTAAGAGACGAATTTATGTCCACTTGTTGTTTCTAAGAAACAATCAAGGTTACTCCTTTTCCACCCATAAATTGGAATATTTGTACTAACGTATAGTGAATTGAGGGTGTTAAAATATGGAAGATGTAATTGATGATTATCTTACTATTCTTGGAAAAGAAATCTATGGGCTTATGAAAAAAATGTTTTTTTAAAAAATAAAATTTTTATACAATGGGTTTTTTGAAATGGTTGTTGAGATGGGTGCTTGGTGCTTTTATCTTAAACAAATTCATTCAAGTATTTCCCCTATCAGTAGTAAGTTTAATGAAACATGGGATGGTTATTACATCAATATTGTTCAATGGAAAATATTGAAATCCTTGATGAATCAATCTTTTTTTCTATATCAGGTTCACACACGTAGACTTAGAGTTGTTTAGTTAAAGGTTCATTTGTCCAGAAACTCAAGTGATTCCTATGTTGAGGAAAAGACTCCAGATTCAATAAATAAAAGATTCAACCGTTTTAAATAGAGATCATTTGTCAGTATGGGAGAAAAGTTTCATGATGGTCGCTTTGAATTTGATTACAAATAGGGGGATAAGAGAGAGGGGGAGAAAAAAAGGAAAAAAGGGGAATAATAAAAGAATAGAGAGCAGAAAAAAATAAGAAAGTAAAACAATAAAACATATATTTTGATGTTTTGAAGTGGTTGATATGGGTATTGAAAACAAATATTATGGGAGAGATTGATAAGACTGAGTTGCGTTGTTATTGTATTTTTTGTTAATTGGTCCATCTGTAGATTATGTTGAAGGATGAATGAAATTTGAAAACTAATTTAAATTTGGATTGAAGAAGAGTGACTGAAGTTGTTTATTGGATTAAGAATCATTAGGTGAGGAATCATATTAAGCATTGGATCAGGGACATTAGAACTAGTCAATAGATTCAAAAAAAATCATATTCAAGAATTCAGAATTAGAAATCATACTCATAAATTCAAACATTATTGGTATGTTTGGAACGAAAGAATATTTCTAGAGGAATGATAAGTTCAAATACATTCCATTTTAAATGTGATGATTTATTTCGGATATTGGAGTTCTCAAAAATCATTATTATTCTATAAAACATGTGATACTAGATTGATGAAATAAAGGGGGAGAAGAAGTGTTAACAATTGAATTGACATTCAAATTGGAAGATAAAATGTGATGGAAATCATCTATCATGACATGGAACATAAAATTTTATTCAGTTAAAAAATATTAATAATAATGATGCAAACAGTGACACTATGTTCGAATTTGGGGCTTGATCCATTGCCGAGTGGCACTCACCACTGGCTTCCATATCCAAGAGACTTGGGTATGAATTTTGGAAGACCCCTTTAGGATTGATGATGTATGTTATGACATATAATTTGATGTAGTTCATTAATTACTCAATGAAGTGACGCAGGTGTGAAACAAATAGGGGTGTAGACCCATGTAGTGGTCATTGGGTAACTAGGACTTTGAGAAAATAAATTTAATGGTATTTATATAAAGTTGGTCAACCCATACTTGGGGGCATGGATTTCCCTTTTGTCTCATGAGTGTGTGTTGTTTTGATTTTTTGAAACCTTCCTGAAATTCTACAATTATTAACAATGACTAAATTATTACATAACTAATTATTAATTAATTGATATCAACTAATTAACTAATCATCACTAGTGTGTAATTCTTAATCAAGATTAATTGATTACTAATTATTAACTATTTATTTTTAATTAATTTCTAAAACTTATTCGTTGTTATTAATTAATTAAAATTAATTAACAATTAATAATAGTAATTGATAGATATTTTAATTATGTTTATTAATAATTTTTAGTCAATAATTAATTACTAATATTTATTTTTTTGGGAGTAATTATTTCCAATTCATTAATTATTTTTATATTTATTTTTATTGTGTTTATTAACAATTAATAGTAAAATCTGAAATATTTGTTGGATGCTTTCACTATATGACAATACTCCAGAGTGCATCTCTTATTCCCCCAGAGATTCTATATGTACTATGTTTTGAAGCCTTCTACTTGTTTTAGATTCTTTTTCAGCAATATCATCATTCCCTTCTCCTTTTGTAGTTTCCTATCATTATATCATGTCTGCTTCGCTCTCTATTTCTCACTATATGCAAATCTCCTTAGTGAGGGATGGCATGGCTGTTTCTAGTTGGTCGGTGGAATCATTGTTTATAGCGGTGGTTTTGGCTTTTGTTGATGGGTGATGACACATTTTGTAGTTGAATCGAGTTGGTTATGGTTTTTCTTGATACTTTATAATGAGTTTTTATCTATAGAAGTGTTTATATAGAGGTGGAATTTTCCATTGATGGGTTTAGGCTTGGTTCAGTACGAATCCACACTAATTTGGAAGTTCATGTTGGATTCAGTCACAAAGGTCTCTGTGAGCATTGAACTATATTTCACTGCATTTTTATGATGTGTAGATTCATGAAGGTACTGTTGGGTTGGAGGGATGGGTGTGTTGAAACTCACCATTCAGCCATCTGTTTCCATTCTTGATGGAAATATCTGTACCCTAATTTTATTTTGAAATATTCTTTTGGTCTTGATTAACATTGCATCATGTTGACTTTATAGTGAGTTACTCACATTCTTCAACAAGTGACCTGCTCGAAAGAGAGATAAGTGTGTTGCAACCAATCATAAAGTCCTCCCTCAACATAGAAGTGATAGTGGGAGGGGTTCTTTTCCTCATTGTGTTAGACCAACATGTTGCAACTAATTGGCTGGGAAGGGTGACACATCATCATTAACTATTTTTTAGTCACCTTTTCTCTTAGGGATGGGTGATAAAACCCTTTTAATTTTATTTTTTTAGCATTCTCTTCTCATAGGTTATTTGAGACCATTTTAATCTTTCTGGAAAGGATTCTTTATGGCCTTTTTTCCATTTTGACTGTAATGGATTTCCTCTTACAGGAATTTTTAAAAGTGGTTTTCTTTTTTTCATTTAATAAAGGGGGATTAAAACTTAATATGTTTAAAAAAATTGTATTTCTTAATTAATTAGTAGATATATAAATTTAATTTCTAATAATTTCAATATATATATATATTTTTAATAATAAAAATTAAATTATTTTATAATTAATAGTTATTAATTAGCACATTACCCTATCTTTTAGAGGAGAAGGTTCATGACCTTTGTGCAATGATTATCCAATATAAACATATATTTTAATTACATTTTAATGGTATTAAATGTTCATTTTTGATCTTATGGGCCTGAGTTAGTGCATTTTCATTTTGAACATCCATTCTCATCATTTGTGCACTTCATGCCTAATATACACAAATTTATGCCCAATGAGTCATCTGATTCTAAGGAATGTAATTATCAATATTTTAATTTGATATTCATGGAACTATATCTACACTTAAATTTGAACATTTTTCTTTCAGGGATCAATGGATGATTCCTAAACGATGATGGAGATATTTGGAGATGAATGGAAGCAATTATAGAGAAGGCATATTGGACATCAACCAACTTATGAGATTGTGGGGCCCAACGTACAGGCCCAATGAATCCAAAATTCTGTTTGATGATTGAAGAAATGTTGAGGAACAAATAAATCTTCATGAGATAATGCAAATTCGGCCTCTATGGTGGTCATTAAGGTGGCCCAAGTTAGAGATACAATTCTGGGACAGATTATGCGGCCCAGAAAAACATCCCACTAATCTGATCATATCTCCGAATATACAACTCTAAATGGGCCCAAATATTACAGGAGGTTAGGAGACATCTGGGTATTCATTGTATTTTTCTATGGACCACTCTGATTCGGACATCTAGAAGGACATCAAAGCGCGTCTGTTCGGTGGATGAAAGTTGGCTGCCACCTTGGGTCAAATGTGGAAAAGTCTAAGTTCCACAAGCTTTCCATCACCCTAGGCCTACCATAATCAAGTGGGATGCTTTGTACTGATGGAGGATCTACCCAAGGCTTCCAAAATGACTATTTAAGGCATTGGTGGTGGAGGAGTTGATAATCTTTGAGCTTGTTTTCATCTTAATGTTATGCTGCAAATTTCTCTTTGTAATGTTCTTCCTTCACATGAAAGTTGTTTTAATTCATCCTTGTTTCTTAATAAAAGTTCTTCTTCTATTATTATTTTGTTCTTCTCCTTATCACTTTGATACCGTTGGTTCAAGGTGTGAACATTTTCATAACAAACCTTGTGAGATTATCACACAACGGTGGAGGGATTGTTATTTTATTGCGTTTTTTTACTTCTCCATTTCCTCCCTCATGAGTCTACTTTCCACTTCCATTGAAACCATAGAATCAATGGATGGATAACCCACTTATGCGTTGATCCAAGGGAGTATCAAGGGGATGTATTGGATTTTATTTATCACCTCATTAATTTATAATCACTTCATTAATTGAGATTTTTATTTGATTATTTTTAAACTCCATTGTCCTTGATGAATTTAAGGCCACACACATCAAGTGGTAATACGAACCTTCACCTTGAAGTGCTCAAAACATTGATCCTTCAAGTGTATAAGTGATTAGTATTAAATTTTGTAGGCATTAAACAAGTAAGTGATGATGTTGTTTTATCTCCTTAATTGAACCCATCTCAAATTTAAGAAATTGAAATCATTAAAAAGAAAATACGTCCAATCCACCCCGAGCGATATCCTAGGATCAACTCATTCTTTTAAATTGAATTCACTTAAATCTGTTAGTTATACTTTAAAACCATATAAAATCAACCCAATTATTCCACTTCATAGCCAAAAACAGTCCATAGAATGTACGTGTCTATAGGTTTCTTCTTAGGTCTCTGAGGATTCGATAACCCAAACTAAACTAAAAGGACCATTCAACCTTCATCTCTTGGGTAAATTTGAGAGAGAATCAAATTTTTTCACTGTTGTCGAGGAACCAAGTAATTCATCTAAACACCCATTCTATTCTCCCCCATTTCTTCTTTTCTCATCCAAATTCTCTTATCTTGTCCCTTTCTCATTTTTTTCCTTTTGGCGCATGTCCGCCTACACCCGCGATCAATCAAACCATCTAGTTAGGATGGATAGTCCTAGGGTTGGGGAGTCAAGTACACCAAGGGGACTCATTCCATTAGATCCTAATATTACTAATACTCTAGAGTCCAAAATTGAGCCAATTTAAATGGATTTTCTTCAAAGAAACCAACTCATAAACCCGAGTGGGAACCAAAATGGAAACCCAAATGAGGCAGCCCTAAACATGGGGAATGCAATTGATCAAACCATGAATGACTACCTCACGCCTTCCTGGACCAATGAACCCTCATGCATTAGACACAATTACCTAGGATATTCCAACTACATCTTCAAACCCCATGTCCTAAACTACCTTCCCACATTCCATGGAATACAGTCCGAGATGCCATACCTGCACATTAAGGAGTTCAATGACATTGTACAAACCATGTGTCCCCCACATCAACTAGAATCAGATAAGATGAGGCTATTTCCTTTTTCTTTAAATGATCGAGCTAAAAATTGGCTAAACAATTTGAGACCATCATCCATCAACTCTTGGGACCAACTACAAAGGGAATTCTACAAAAAATACTTTCCCCACCATAAAACAATTGCACATAAAAAGAGTATCAAAAACTTTTTTGAAAAAGAGGGGGAGTCATTCTATGAAACATGGGAGATGTTCAAATACACTCGAATCATGGTTCCACACCATGGTTATTTTATTCATGAACATGTGAGAATTTTCTATGAATGGTTGGGTCCAGGGAATAAACAATTCATTGATATGATGTGTAATGGAACCTTTAAAAACAAAGCCCCAAATGATGCTTACGAGTATCTAGAAAGCCTTTCTGAACAAAACCAATCATGGGTAACTTCACCTTATTCTAAAAAGCCACAATGGACAACTGGAATTCATACACATAGATAAGAGGAAAGCCTTAGGGCTAAACTCACAGCACTCTCTAAGAAGGTTGAAGAGATAGACCTTAGGAAAGTCCATGAAATCCAAACTGTTGACCCTGTTTGCACAATTTGTGACAAAAATGACCATAAGACAGACAACTGCCCAATCATTCCATCCATCAAGGATGTTCTCTTAGTAGTACCCCCTGTGGAAGTAAATTCATTGAACTTTCAAAAGCCTCAATACCAAAAAACCTTCAACCCAAGGTATAACGACCTCCCAGGCTTCCGCTGGAAAGATAACCAATAACCTAGCCAACCACATGGACAAAATCCTTACCCCCATCAGAACTACCAAACCCATAACTAGTTCCAAACCCAACCTATCCAATACCAATAGCCACCAGTCCATTTTCAATAAACCATCCCACCTCCAAAATATCCCCCTGGGATAAACCAACCTACTCAAGCACCCACCCAAACTGTTCCACAAAGCCTACTAGAACAACTGTGCAAACAAATGGAGAGGATGAACTTGAAGGTATCTTCCCTAAAACAAGAACCTCAAACCATTAAAATTGGAAAGGAACGCATGCCAACTCAGGAGGTTCCATCCTCAACTTCAAGGGGAGAGTCATGTTGTGCTCAAACAACTCAGGAACAACTAAAGGCTATGACTGTTTTAAGAAGTGGGAAATCAATTGAGAAACCTGAACAACTAATTTAGAACCCACCTGAAGATTCAAACATGGATAGAAATTCAAATGACCCACAAGATCAAACTGAGGAAACTGATAACATTGTCAAGGAAATAACTCTTCAACAAACAACACCACAACCTGAACCATTTCCTCAACACATGAGGGGGGAAACCAAGCCCGAACTGAGTGAAACATTGAGAGAAATATTTTCACAAGTCAAGTTGAACATACCCATTCTCAATGCAATCCAAACCATACCTACCTACTCAAAGTACCTTAAGGACTAGTGAACTTTTAAAAGAAAATGTTCACATAAAAACCAAGTCCTTTTGGATGCTAATGTGAGTACCACCATTCAAGGGACCATTACTCCTATATTGAAAGACCCAGGTTTCCCTTACATTAATGTTGAACTAGGAGAATGAAAAGGTGTCAAGGCCTTGTGTGACCTAGGTGCTAGTGTCAATCCCATCCCATATGCTGTGTACTGCCAGTTAGGCCTAGATGAACAGCAACCCACATATGTCACACTTCAACTTGTTGATCATAGCATTAGGGTTCCAAAGGGGATTTTAAAGGACATTATGGTAAAGGTTGAAAACTTCATCTACCCTTCTGATTTCATTGTCCTTGACATCCATCCAAACTTAGGAAATTAGGAACAAATCCCAACCATCCTTGGTCGTCATTTCATTGCAAAAATCAACTCTTTTATCCGAGTCCAAAATGGGAACATGACCATCACCTTTGGGAACATGATTCTAGACTTGAACATCTATAATGCAAGCTCAAAATTAGAGGATGACGAGGAAATTCATGAAGTAAACATGATAGGAAACATTAATATTGATTCCATGGAACATCAAGGAATATGTGATGAATGTTTAAGTTAGGATGATATTGATTTCCTTTGTTCATATGAAGGAAGTTTATCTCCTTGGATTGAATCATTTTCAAATTGCTCTTATGATGAAGTCTTATGTCCAACAATCAGTGAATACTTTCAAGAAACCTCATTCATGGAGACAAATCCAATTTCCTTCCCTAAATCTGATCAAGCCAATCTAGTAGCTGAAACTTTTACATGTTGGGAATCAATCCCATCTGAATCTCTAAAAAAAATTGATCTTGATCCAATGTCCCAATCTTCTGCTCAAATTATGAACCAACCTGATCTTGAATTGAAGGAACTTCCGGCTACACTAATGTATGCCTTCCTAGGGGAATATAAAACACATCCTATTGTCATTTCTTCTTCTCTTGAAGCCAATTATGAGAGGATGCTTCTAGATATCCTTAGGAAGCATACAAAAACCGTTGGTTGGACCCTTTCTAATATTCCTGGGATTAGCCCACTTATTGGAAATCATAGGATTGTTCTGGAATCTGATTCAAAGCCATGTCGTCAACCTCAACAGCGACTCAATCCTAATCTCATAGAGGTAGTAAGAAAAGAACTCCTGAAATTGCTAAAAGCTGGTATCATATATCCCATAACTGGGAGTGAATGGGTGAGACCAATCCAAGTGGTTCTAAAAATGGCTAGAATCACAGTGATAACCAATGAAGAAGGAGAGATTCTTCCAACAAGGGTGAGTAGTGGATGGAGGGTCTGTATTTACTATAGGAAGCTAAACTCATTCACTAAGAAGGACAATTTCCCCTTACCATTAATTGACCAAGTCCTTGAGAGAGTGGCAGGTCATCCGTTCTACTATTTCCTAGATGGGTACTCGGGGTACAATCAAATTGAGGTCTCCCTATAGGATCAAGGGAAGACTACATTCACATGTCCATTTGGAACCTTTCCTTTCAAACGCATGCCCTTCGGGTTATGCAATTCCCCTGGAACCTTCCAGTGGTACATGATGGGAATCTTCTTAGACATGGTAGGGGATTTTCTAGAGGTCTTAATGGATGACTTCTCTGTGTTTGGGGATACATTTTAGGGGTGTATGAGGAATGTGGAGAGAGTCTTGTCATGATGTGAAGAAAAGAATATGGTCCTAAACTGGAAAAAATTCCATTTCATGGTTAAAGAGGGACTAGTTTTAGGCCATTTGGTCTCAGGTAGGGGGATTCAAGTTGATAAAGCCATGGTTGACATCATTCATCACCTTCCATCACCCAAAACTATCAAAGAAGTGAGGTCTTTCTTAGGACATGCTGGTTTCTATAGAAGATTCATCAAGGACTTTAGTTCAATATCCCGTCCCCTTTGTGTTCTCCTAGTAAAGGATGCTCTATTTGATTGGACAGAAAGCTGTGAGGGTTCATTCTCAACCATCAATTCCTCTCTCACCTCTCCTCCCATTATGAAATCTCGAAATTGGAACCTTCCTTTTGAAATAATGTGTGATGCCAGTGACTTTGCTGTAGGAGCTGTGTTAGGACAACATTATGATAAAAATCCTTATGTAACTGCTTATGCAATAAAATCCTTAAATGATGCCCAAATCAACTACACCACCACTGAAAAGGAGTTACTTTCTATTGTGATTTCCTTAGAGAAGTTTAGGTCCTACCTCTTAGGATCCCCCATCACTGTGTTCACTGACCATTCTGCACTATAATACCTCTTCCAAAAACAATAAGATAAGGCTAGACTGATTAGGTGGGTCCTTCTCTTACAAGAATTTGACCTCACAATCAAGGATAAAAAGGGAGTTGAAAATGTTGTAGCTGATCACCTCTCTAGGATGGAATTCAAAGACAACTCAATTCACCTTTCTGTGTCTGATTCATTTCCTGATGAACACTTATACTCTATGAGTGACTACCCTTGGTATGCCGACATTGCCAATTTCGTAGTTACAGGAGTCATTCCAAAATTATTAGGAACTCAAGCTCGAAGTAAATTCCTTTCTGATATTAGAAACTATGTGTTTGATGATCCATACCTCTATAATTTCTACCCTGACCATGTCATTAGGAGGTGTGTTCCAGAATCTGAACAAGAGTCCATCCTTAAATTCTGTCATAGTGAGGCATGTGGAGGTCAATTTTCCTCTAAGAAAACATCTTCTAAGATTCTTTAATGTGGTCTTTTCTGGCCCACCCTCTCAAGGGACTCCTACACATTTTTTCAAAGGTGTCCTAGGTGTCAAAAAGTAGGGTCAATCACAAAAAAGGAATCAAATTCCACTCACTCCTGTCTTCGTGGTTGAAATATTTGACTTTTGTGGAATTGACTTCATGGTTCCCTTCCCAAACTCTCGGGGATACCTCTACATACTCTTAGCTGTTGATCATGTCTCAAAATGGGTTGATGCAATTCCCACTAAGTCTAATAATCATCAAGTTGTGATTTGATTTCTGAAAGAGAACATATTTTCAAGATTTGGAATTCCTAGGGCTATAATCAGTGATCGAGGAACCCATTTCTGGAACCGCCCATTCTATTCACTCATGTCTATGTATGGTATTTCTCATAAAGAGTCTACTGCATTCCATCCTCAAACCAATGGTCAAGATGAGTTAGCGAATAGGGAGATTAAGAAAATTCTTCAAAAAACTGTCAACCCCTCTAGGAAAGGTTGGTCTGAGAAAATCTTAGATGCTCTTTGGGATAATAGAACCACATAAAAAACCATTTTAGGAATGTCCCCATATAGGTAGGTTTATGGTAAATCATGCCATTTTCCAGTGGAGATTGAACATAAGGCATATTGGGAAATTAAGAAAATGGATTATGATCTATCATTGGACGGAACAAAAAGGAAATTAGATCTCAATGAACTGGAGGAACTAAGGATGGAGGCTTATGAAAATTCAAGGACCAATAAAGCTAGAGTTAAAGCCTATCAATATAATAATATCAAGGTAAAACATTTGTAACTGGGAAGACATGTGCTCTTGTATAGTTCAAAACTTCATTTACACCCCGGAAACTTAAGGTCTAGATGGGCAGGTCCTTTCATAGTGCATCATGTATACCCCCATGGGGCAGTAGAGATTCAAGATCCCACTAGTGGTCACATTTTCATGGTCAATGGTCAAAGGTTAAAAACATTCATTGAATCATTCATTAAATTGGAAATAGATGTTCAGATAATTGATCCAATCTATGGACCAAGAAAAAAATTGATAAATTTAGGATCTATATCGGGCTAACGACGTTAAACAAAGTGCTACACAAGAGGAAACCCAAAGTTTTTATGTTTTTAATCTTTCGGAATCATCTTTATTTTTCAAATAAGATTAATTAATCATTTTTCTATTTAAAAAAAATAGAATTTTGACCTGTTCTTTAATTATGAGTATAGATGGGTACAAAAGGGGAGCACCATATTCATCAGTGTCACATGGTGTGATTCTTGAGTAATACCTTACCCATAAATTTAAAAAGAAGACAATATATCATCAGTTTATTTTGTTGTATTTTTATTATTTTATAGGTAAAGATAAAAATAATAAAAATAATAAAAATAATATAATAATTAAAAAGGGACATGCCATAGGCCATGGGGAAAAGCCCGTCACAACTGGCGAAGCCACGAGGACTCGAACCTGGGACTGAAGGGAGACAGGGGCACACGCTTACCACTGACCTACGACATAATGTTATTACTTATTATATAGTTTATATATATATATACTTATATTTTACTTATATATATATATATATATATTTGTTGTTTTGTTTGTTTGTTTGTTTTCCTTTTTGCACTAGGGAACTTTACAAGCGACATAGATATCAAAGGACTAAATTCGAGTGACAAGAACTTCAAACTTCAACCACGAGGTGAATTCATTCCATGATCCTCATATTTCAATTTCCTTATTGAACTCCCCTTTTATTCCTCCACCCCATTGTAAATTTTATTTTTACGAAACTGGGGAAAATTTCATTCTAAGTTGGGGGGTGTAAAAACAAAATGGTTGTTTAAAAAAACAAGCGTGGAAACAAAATGTTTGTTTAAAAAAACAATGATAAAAAAAGAAGTAAAATTCATTTATCATTCATATAATAACATATTTACTCAAATTAAAACTACACAGCAAATAATTTTTATTTCCTTGACTCTTAATTTAATTCATGATTAATTTTAAAAGCATTGATTTTGGATGTTTGGTTGTCCAATGAAAATTTACATCATTTTTATTTTCATCCATTAAATCAAAATGCCACAATGCACGTCCTCTAGACTGTGGGGTACTAATTTGAATTTTTGGGGTCCCATAATAAATAGCATAGGCTGGTTTGATTTTTATGAATAATATGAGTATTCAAAAAAATAAAAAAAATAATAAAAGAAATTGCGTGTAGAGCAATGGATTGATAAAATGTGAGGATTTCGGCTCTTGGGGATCATGACTCCAGAGTTTTCTAGCCCTGAGATTTTCAATATATCACTATTTATGGTAATATGACTTTGTTTTTGATTAATTTAACTCGAGGCGATGCCTGAGTATGTGGGCTTCACTTGGTGCCCTAAGGCCTTTGAGTCTGGGAGTCATCGGCAAAGTCTTACTACATGGGTTAATTTAATTAACTGTAATCTCAATTACTATAGAAATATTCAAAAAAATCCAAAAAAAAGAGGAATAAAGAATACTCAAATTAGGATTAAATGTGATTCCACCTAGCGCTTCCATGATTTCCCACTTGAATGAAAATGAACCCCCATATCTATTGTGATTCACAACACATCATTGCACCTAATTGAGTTGGATGAAGTATGATGATGGATTTAATCAAAGGAATGAGCTTGGGATTGGGATCTACTTTTAAATTCATCTTGTTTTAAATTATATTCATAGGTTATAAAAATATATTTGTGTGTAGTTTACATTGTGAGCACTGTTTGTTATAATGTGTTTGAAGAAAGGAATTAAAATAAAATCATTGAAATATTTGCTCAGGACTAGAAAATATCAAGTTGGGGGGGTGTGATTATCCAATAAAAACATATATTTTAATTACATTTTAATGGTATTAAATGTTCATTTTTGATCTTATGGGCCTGAGTTAGTGCATTTTCATTATGAACATCCATTCTCAGCATTTGTGCACTTCATGCCTAATATACACCAATTTAGGCCCAATGAGTCATCTGATTCTAAGGAATGTAATTATCAATATCTTAATTTGATAGTTTGGGAACTACATATACACTTAAATTTTAACATTTTTCATTTAGGAATCAATGGATGATTCATAAACGATGATGGAGATATTTGGAGATGAATGGAAGCAATTCTAGAGAAGGCATATTGGACACCATCCCACTTATGTGACTGTTAGGACCAACAGACAGGCCCAATGAATCCCAAATTTTTTGAGATGATATAATTAATGTTTAATAACAAATCACAATTCATGAGATAATTCTAATTCGGCCTCTATTGTGGTCATTAAGGCGGCCGAAGTTAGAGATAAAATTCTGGGCCAGATTCTGCGGCCCAAAACAACATCCCACTAATCTGATCATATATCCTAATATACAACTCTAAATGGTCCCAAATGTTATAGGCGGTTAGGAAATAGCTGGGGCTCCATTTTATTCTTCTATGTCCCACTCTGATTCGGCCATCTAGAAGGTCATAAAAGCGCATCTGTTCGGTGGATGAAAGCTGGCTACCACCTCTGGTCAAATGTTGAAAAGTCTAAGTTCCACAAGATTTCCACCACCCTAGGCCTACCATAATCAAGTGGGATGCTTTGTACAGTTGGAGTCATGACCCAAGGCTTCCAAAATTCCTATTTAAGGTAGTGGTGGTGTTGGATTTGATAATCATTGAGCTTGTTTTCATCTTAATGTTATGCTTCCAATTTCTCTTTGTAATGTTCTTCCTTCACATATAAGTTGTTTTAATTCATCCTTGTTTCTTAATAAATGTTCTTCTTCTCTTATTATTATGTTCTTCTCTTTATCACTTTGATACCTTTGGTTCAAGGTGTGAACTTTTTCATACCAAACCTTGTGATATTATCACACAATGGTGGGGTGATTGTTATTTTATTGCGTTTTTTACTTCTCCATTTCCTCCCTCATGAGTCTACGTTCCGCTTCCATTGAAACCATAGAATCAATGGAGGGCTAACCCACTTATGGGTTGATACAAGGGAGTATAAAGTGGCTGGATTGGATGTTATTTATCACCTTATTAATGTATAATCACTTCTTTAATTGAGATTTTTATTTGATGATTTTTAAACTCCATCGTCCTTGTTGAATTTAAGCCCACACACATCAAGTGCTAATAAGAACCTTCACCTTGAAGTGCTCAAAAAGTTGATCCTTCAAGTGTATAGGTGATTATTATTAAAGAGTGTAGGCATTAAACCAGTAAGTGATGATGTTGTTTTATCTCCTCAAATGAACCCATCTCAAATTTAAGAAATTGAAATCATTAAAAAGAAAATACGTCCAATCCACCTCGAGCGATAACCTAGGATAAACTCATTCTTTTAAATTGAATTCACATAAATCTATTAGTTATACTTTAAAACCATATAAAATCATCCCAATTTGGCCACTTCATAGCCAAAAACAGTCCATAGAATGTACGTGTCTATAGGTTTCTTCTTAGGTCTGTGAGGATTCGATAACCCATGAAAAACTACAAGGACCAATCTACCTTCATCTCTTGGGTAAATTTGAGCGAGAATCATGCATCATGTCAGAGTATAGACCCATAAAATATATAGAGGCCTTAATTAAATTGGGTGGATATTGGTTTGGTGGTGATGTCATGGGTCTCAGGATTGTGGAATACATGAGATAGTGTAGTGAAAATCATCAATGGTGGTTATTAACTATGGTAGGCATGATCTCAGGCATTTTAGGCGGCAGAGATTTCGTTCAGGTGATGTACCATGTTAGATGGATGAGTCAACAACAAGATCATTTTCAGTGGAGAGAGGTTAGAACCAAGGTGAAATGTTGGGCATGATAGCTCTGAAGGTGAATACCGTTTACAACGGCAGACGGTTAGAGAAGGCAGATCCATCATCAAGTGTGATGGTGGGTTACACGGATTAATGTGGTGATCACATGGATCAGAGAATTCCCTTTGGGTTTTGGCCTTCAAGCCATGTTTTTATCCCTTAGTTAAAGATTTTAGGCCTATTATTTGGCCCTTTGGGCCTCTTTTCCTATAAGTCCATGTAACGAGATACCTATATGAAGGAAAATGAGATAGTTTCTTATGATTTACAAAAAATGGGGTTTCCCCTAAACCTGTTTAAAATAATAATAATAATAATACTAACATAAAATAATAATAATAATTAAAGATTATTTAATGAAATTTATTAATAATTAATTATTATAAAATAATTAGTAATTAAATAATATTTAATAATTAGAAACTAAATAATAATGTTATTGATTTATTAGTAATTATAGAGTAAAAAAGTATTAAAAATAATTAATTTACTAGAAACCAAATAATTAATTAATAATTAGTTATTATATAATAATTACTTTTATTAATTATTAACTAGATAATTATTTTAATTATTTACTATTTACCATGATTAATTAGTAATTAATATTTATTATAAATTAATATTATTAAATAGAAAATAATATTATAATTACTGAATAATTAATAATTAACAATTATAAATAATAAATAATTAATTTTGAATAATTTTTGAGTAATATGTATTTATAATTAAATATTATTAAATTAATAATTGTTTATAACCTATTAATAATTAATTAGTATGAAATATTATTTTATTACTAAATAACTAATTATTAATAATTATTAATAACAAATTTTAATTATTAATTATTAATTATTATTATTATTTAGTTATTATTAATATATTAATTAGATTTTAACTATGAATCCATTATGAATTAAAAAGTTGTTATTAACTATTAATATTTAATTATTAATTAATATTTATTAGTAAATAATATTATTAATTAGTAAGTAATATTATTTAATTACTAGTTAATTGATAATTAATAATCACTAATATTTAATAGTAAAAATTAATTTTTAATTATTACATAGTTATAATTATTTTTACATATTATCAAATAATAATAATTACTAATTATTTATTAATTATTAATAACAATAAATTGTTAATTCTGTACTCGTAGGGGGATGTTGAATCTTACATTTGGAAATCATAAGGATTTCTAGGGCACCCAACCTTATAAAAAGGAGCATTGGGTTATATTTTTATTTACATTTTCAAATTACATTAATAAAATTAATGTTTTATCTAATAGTAGTTTAATTCAACTAAATAATTTAGTATATATATATATAAATTAAAAAAATAAAAAGAAATAGAAAAAGAAAAAAATAATAAAATAAAGTAAATTTTTTTAGTTGAATAAAAATATTGTTGAGAAAAAATCCTTCAAGGAATCATTGAAGCATTTTTGAGGTGATTGTGTTTGTTGAAAAAGTGGGCCTCCATGTTGTGTTTGTTGATGTGGTGATTTGTCGGGTTCAAGGGATGCTTTCAACAATCCATGATTGATTGAAGAAGCTCGACAAAGGAATGAACAATATGGAGGTCGTACGAAAAAGAGAAGATATAAGAAGGGGAACACAAAATTAGAGTGGTGTTCGAAAAAATAATGTGTTGCGCGAAAAATTAGCGAGATGCGCGAAAAATATAATGGCGTGTGAAAAATTAGTGGGTAGCATGAAATATTTTCCCGGTGTGTGAGACAAAAAAATAATGCGTGAAATAGTGGAATGATGTTTTTAATGCAAGAGGTGTTTTGAGGTCTGAAGCTCAAAAATTGGCAATGGCTTGAGGTGTGCGAAATATTGGTGTAGTGCGTGAAAAATGGTGTTGCGTGGAAGATTTGTTTTTCGTGCTCAAAGAGAATTATGTGCTCAGGAATAGTTTTTTGTACAAGTTTTATTTTACCTACAAATATGATGTGACCCTCCTCCATTCAAGGAAGCTTAAGACATAGAGAATACCCAAGCTCTGGCGCGCGATATTGAAGGGTACAAGAGGGTTGCACGAAAACAAAAGTTTGCGTGTAAAATAACTGTTTGCGCACAAAAGGGAGGTTGCGTGTAAAAGTGGTGTTGCATGAAATGTGGATTTCACGAAAAAGAAAAAAATTCCGCACAAGGCAGTGTAGAGGCTGCACATAAAATTTGGTTATTCAGCATAAAAGAGGTGTTGCGCGAAAAGTGTATTTCACACAAGTCCACAGAATTTCGTGCAAGGTGCGGTAAGGGCTACGCGTAAAAATTGGTGTTTCCGAATACACTCGGTGCAAAGAGAGATTCATCTATGGGTGAAAGTTGAATGTCAACAGAGCATCTATCAATAGTTAAGGATGCAAGTTTCATTAGATTTAATGAAGATAGCTATATGTTTATAAACTATGAGTGGATCATCTGAAAAAGCAGTGACCTCACTTCAGTTGAGAGAGTAGTGAGTTCTCAAATTTGTGAGTGGTTGTAAACCAGGAGGGACAGTGAGCCCGCTCCAAACATGTAAAAAAAATTGTTCTTGTAGTGGAATTGGTACATCGGCATACTGACGGTATATGCTCCTTGCACGTAGCCCAGTGAGGGTGAACCAAATAAAAATCGATGTGTATTGTGCATGCTTTGAGGTTTATTCATACTTTGCAACAGGAAGGAGAGAGAAGAGGGTTTTTTCTAACAGAAAAACAAGATCAAAAGGGGTAGTTGATTTTATCTGTCATACCCTGATTCACCCCCCTCTCAGGGTATCTGAGCCTAGTGGATCTAACAAAGGTGTTTCAGCCTCCAACACATTTGTCCATTAAATTGGTCCAAAGGCATTGAAGGCTAACATTCATTAATGCAAAATATTTTTTTTAATTTTTTATATTTATATACCAATTTTATAAAATATTTTTTTTGAAAAACGTAGAAAAAATATCTCTTTTTAGTTTTTTATCTTTCATTATTCATCTTTTAAATTTATTTTCCCTTCGGTTCTATTTTTTTTTATCAAGAAAAATATTTTCTATAGCATAGATAGTATATTCTATTGATGGACCATCTGCCTATCCCCTTTCAGAATAACCCACCATGTTTGACTCAAATATTAGTCCAACGGGATGGCATATCTAGATATTTGGTATATGGAAGTGGATGAATTGGTTCTATGATTTCTTATGTGTTGATGCAATCTTCTATTTCAGAGATTGGTCGTTCTTCTCATGGTGTCCAGTATTCTTTCACCCATCTATGATGTTCCTTTTCAACCCATTATAGAAAAAACAATCTTCCATAGGTTCGTTGGTGTATATAATTTCTTGGGATGGTGTTAGTGGTTGTTGGGGATGTAGAAGTTCCTGGAGATGAATCATACACAAAACAAAATAGAAAAACAATAACACATCAGATTTATATAGTTCGGTAGTGCGCCTAGATCAACAAGTGAACGAGGTGGGGGTGTCTATTCTAATATCCAGATCAAATGTTCCAGGATCACACAATTATAGATTACATGTGATGAATTATGATTTTACAAAAAGGGAACACAACATTAAAATGTTATTTTGGGTGTTCATCGGCCTTTCATGTTCCTTCCATCATTTTTTGTTGCGTTTGTAGGGTGACTACCAAACCTAAGAAGATAATACCCTTATGTGAATTTCACCATGTTGTTTCCAAAAAATAAGATTTCTACTTATAGTGGACTCCTCTAATTATATATATTATTGAATCCCAACTTGGGAGTGTCTGCTAAAAATATCCCCCTCAGGAACAATTGGGGATCAATGATAGACCTATAATATCCTTGTAGTCTTCCACCATTTATATTGTTGCAACCTCTATCATTCTAATTTTCTCCATTTTCATTGGTGTGGATTTCCTCAAATTTCAATAATATGTCTTCCAACATATTTTGTATCCATTGTTATCCCACATAGATATGTTTAGACTTGTAATGAAATATTGGGACTTTAGTAATATGAAGACTGCTATGACTATGACAATAGAGATTGATATTGACTGGAATCTATCCTAGACCCTGTACAATATTCTTCATCTAGAATACATCATTATAGTATTTTATGCTATGATATACTATACCTCTATGGTAGACAAGGGAACACACTTCTAAATTCATGATTTATATAAGACTTATCACCCTATAAGTTATATCAGGTACTCAAATATATATTTATTCATGTTAGTTTCTCCAGTCATATTAGCTTGTGTATATCCTCACACAATTGGTTTACCATTTTGAAAACACAAATAATGACTGGATGTACCTCAGATATACCACAACATCCATTTGACTGATTTCTAATGCTGATTTCCATGATTTGATAAGAATAAACACACAAA
Source organism: Viscum album (assembly GCA_963277665.1). Taxonomy (NCBI): domain Eukaryota; kingdom Viridiplantae; phylum Streptophyta; class Magnoliopsida; order Santalales; family Viscaceae; genus Viscum; species Viscum album. The sequence continues at coordinate 65,360,979 of OY728133.1, forward strand.
ACCCACTACACGAGTAGTGTCTGGTCTGGTGCACACCATATCATACATGTGGATTCCAACTACTGACCAATAAAGAACGTTATCCATTTGTGGTTTCTACTATTTAATTAAAGGACTCTAACATGTTTTGAGACTAAAGTGACTCAAAAGTAGTGTACCAATTGGTTTTTTCCTTACTCTTTTTATAAATAACATGATCCTTATCAATGTACAATTCTTGATATAGAGAAATATTATGATACCTTATGTCATAAGTAATCACCATACCAATAATCTGAGTAGTGTCTCCCAAATATTTCATTTCAAAATATTTTTTAGAGTCTTTATTCAGTCTATAAATTTCTGTGGTATCTCTAACAATAATAAACATATCATCAATATAATGTAAAAATATAATGAAACAACCATCAAAAGATTTTTGATGGAAACACATTGATCAATAGTCATCGTTATATACTCAATTTTCTTCATGAATGAGTCAAATTTTCTATACCTTTTCCTCGATTCCAATTTATAACTATATTAACTCTTCCAAAATTAATATACTATGTTCTATTTACCTTTCACCAGAAATACCTCTGTCTTCATCATGTAAATCTTATCATATATATCACCAAGTCAGAATGTTGTATTTACATCAAGTTGTTGATCCTCTAGGTTTATACTAGAAACCAATCTAAGAACAACTATGATAGATGACATTTTTACCTTTTTGGATAAATTTTCTTCAATTTAAATAAAAATTTTCTTACTGAATCCCTTCAAAAAAATTCTTTATTTTTAATGTGTGTGTCATATAGAATCTTCCCCATTTATTATATACACCAAATTATTCTTGAGTTCATTAATTATATGTGAAAACTCCACCAAATATAATGTACGGTTGTTATGAAGGGATTTAATCTTCTTTTAAATGGAATTTTTACATTCCATATTTTCCTAACTCTAGATTTTATAATCATAACTCTATAAATGCCCCCATTAGTGAGAATCGCATACTCAAGTGGTGAGTATCTATGACTCAATTATCATTCTCTAGTAGATCTCCTCAGCTTCTCTTCAGGGGAATATGTTATGGAATATCATATGATGGACACATATCATTATATGGAAACATATTACTTGGTTTTTAAGTATCATCAGTTTCATGTATCCCTCTCACAATGGATGAAACTAATTGTGGTTATACTGGTTCCATATTGACTATGATTTCCTCACAATGTAGCTTTTATTCAATTTTTAGCATCTAAAAAATACCAAACTAGCTGATTCTTAGCAAACACCAACTATATTCTTCTAACGATAATATTATTCACAGGACACCAAAGTTGGTATCAAAACTTTTCACGGGCATATATTGAAACAACACTATTATTTCCTTTTCCATCCAATTTCTCCCACTCATATTATGGAATGTAAACAAATTCTCCACATCCTAATACTCTAAAATTATTTTATGAAACCAATTTACCTATCAAAAACCTGTATAGAATGTTTTATTTTATAATAAATGATAGAGAAAGGTTGATAAGACTATTTTCTGTCCTCATTTAACCCTCTCAAAAGGTGTTTGGAAGCTTTTATTTTTAGTGCATACACCTAGCTCTCTAATAAATAGTTATGTTTATTCTTTCAGCAACACCATTATGTTTATATATATTTGGTAATCATTTTTCTAGAATAATTCTAGTAAATTTATAGTTCTCTTGAAATAGACCATGGTACACTTATCCTTTGTCTGATTACACAAACTCCAACCCTCCATCCAGTTCTCTTTCCACCTTCGCATGAAACTTCTTGAAAACATCTTCAACTTGATATTTAATTTTCAATGACGAGACACAATTTTTTATAATGGTCATTTATGATGGTGAAAAAAATAAATTTCACCCCACATACACTTATTTCTCATCTTACAAACATTAGTGTGAATCAAATCTAAGTCATTCAGTTTTGAGGTTGTTAAATAACCTCGAAATGATACTATATGTAATTTCACCATGATAAAATCAATGAAGGTATCCAAATGTTTACATTTTATTCCTAGATATATATCCATCCTAGAGAAATTTATGATTCATATTTTACTCATGGGACCAATACATCTATGCGAAGCTTCTACATGAACCTATTTTATTGCTGTATTGACTTCTCCTCGACGTAGTATGGCATCTATGAGATAAAAAGGTGCATATTTATTACATTTTTAAATTACCATGTTACCTTTAGTAAGATTCCATTTTCCATCACATTTGGAAATTAGGTATCCATTATCATCTTCAATTCTAGTGGATATTAGATTTAGGAAAATATCAATAACATGAATGAAATCTTTCAAAATTAAACAACATCAAATATTAGTATCCAAAAAAATATTACCAATACCAGTATTTTTGGATTCCCCGTAATTTCCCATATTCACATGTATAAAACTCTATGAAGTGAAATATTTATAGAAAAATATTCCAATAGTTACAAGGTAGGAGGTTTTTGAATCAATAACCATTGTTGAGTCTTGGCCTGCATTATTTACCTGATAATATTTTTAAACAACAAGAACCACTTCATTGACTACTAAAACATCATTATTTATAATTTTAGATTCATGATTCCACTACACTAACTTTATCTTTTGATACTCCCAAATGATGTTTTTAGGGTTTCCATGGGTGTGTAACTTCATGTCAAATATTTATTTGGATTTTGGTCACTTCTTTCATTCTACTCTTTGGTCTCAGGTTTCTCGTAATTTTTTTATTCCTTACCATTTTAATTTATAGTTTATAATATTGAAAAGAGACTCCTATTTGGATGAAACTCCCTTATCCTTCATTTCACATTCTCCAACCCACATTTTTTAATTCACTATTTCTATAATGAGGTTTCTATTAGGAGATGAATTTTTGACTGACAAAACAACTGTTCCCCCTGACTCCAGTAATGATGTCAACATCAATAGTGAATATAATTCATCACCAACCATAATTTTCATGGAATTAAACTGATCGAAAATTTCACAACCCAAAAAATAAAACCCTTCATACAAGGACAAAAAACCATAAAATACCCAAAAAAACTCTTAATCCCCATGGGTTGGTGACTAAAACACAATAGTCCAACAATAAGAAGAAAGAATGATTTTCCCAACTTAAAACAATATACATGGAAAACATATAAATAATTATAATTATAAAAGAAATATACCATAACCCAAATAAATGTTAGTGATTTATCCTAGATAAAAAATCAAATCCAATGTAGATGTCTAAGAATAAAACAATATTCAGCTCAACAACTAATAGCCACCACATGTCATATGGAGGAATCATCCCACCATGTCACCACTAATTACCCATACCCATATAACTTGAACCTCATCACTTCACAAAAACACCTTTCCTTATACTATATCAAATAAAACAATGTATACACACCCTTAAGGGAGTGTGTAGAGTGTGAGATAAATATTCATAGTAGGATCCCACCCAAGTCACCCAAAAAAAGTCGCTGTTAAATAATCCTAGTATGCTCTATATATGGAAAACATGGAAAGATAAATTAGTTTTCACATGTACCTAATAATAATGGGAAAACTATTAACCATATTCATAATTTTCAATAAAAATTAAGATATTGCAATTTCAAATGAAAATTTAGATAATTTATTTTACATTTCTAAATGTGTGGATCATATATCATATCCATTCCAAGAAAATATAAATCCAAATAAAATATAGATCACCCCTAGTATAACATATGTATAAACTAGCAAGTTTAGACATACCTCAATAATAAATCAAGACAAGTGTGAACTAATGAAGTCCTTAGGACACATGAATGATGGAATAGAGGAACAAATCATGGGTGAACTCCCTAGTGTTCAAAATAATAATGACCATAGGACATAGAGACTATGTAATAGAAGAACACCCCATGTGTAAACCCTTTACAGAAACGATGAAAATACCAAATTCTATACCCTCTCTTATGTACCCAAGGATCCCATGTGTTTGGAAGCTTAAATAATTTGAAATGGAATATATTATTTAAAAATAAAACTTCTACATTCCAATTTTCTTCAAAATCATTCTTTGAAATCCAATTTCACAAACTTGTAATGACCCGAATCTGGAACCCCTCCACTGGCGCCCCATACCCGGTTCTCCAAATGTCCTAAAGTGTGTTTCCCCAAATGCCAGAGGCTATTGACTAGCAGCGAGGGCCTTGGTGAGTCGGTGGGGAAACTATGCCCTCATTTGGTAAAGTATACAGCAGAAGAACAACCAGACACAATAACGGAAACAGTAAACAACATACAATAACAGAACTGAACAACAGAAGCAATGTATAAATAATAATGATGCAACATGGTACATATGTCTGTGGAAAGCAGTAAAGAAACTAATGTGCTGAAGTACAACTGAAAAACAGTGTGAAAAAAAGTAAACTCCTCAGCATCGCAGGCCTAAGCTCAGTCCCTTTCTCTCTATCTCCAAGAAATCACGTACCGGAAGTCGAAATGTGCTTTCCATTATCTATTCCTACAACAACAAAGTCTACTTGGGCCCAAAAGCATGGCCCAAACAGGGTGTGAGATACAATCCCAGTAGGAAATCACCCAAAGATCTGTGCCTAATAGTCAATTAATACAAGGAATGTAAAAGTGCAGGAAGTAGTAAATAGAAAGTCACACAGTAGCTACAATCCACAATTCTAGCATATAAAGTACACAAGTAACAACAACAACAAGAAGAAAACATGTAACCCTCTGGGTACCTCTCACAGACTAACCCTATGGTTCAACCTACAAGTACTAGAAACCCTCTAGGAGGCACACATAGTCTCAACCCTCTGGTTCATCTTTGAATAGACTCTCTGGGGAAGCAGTCACTATCAATTCCCCCTATAGTCTCGTATCGTGCTAAAGGCTCTCTAGGGAAGCACTCAACGTATCATTCCCCCTGTGGCACGTGTCTAGGAACTATAGACTCTATGAGGAAGCACTCATCGTCAATTCCCCCTGTGATCTCGCATCGTATTAAAAGACACTCTTGAGAAGCCCTTACGTTTATTCTCCATGTGGTCTACTACACTAGGTTCTCTGTAACACCCCGAGATTTTATGAAAAATATTCTTTTTAATTTCACTAATGTCTTGTGTTGTACGCTACACAAAAAGAAGCTTGCACAACATGCATACTTGACTTTCCTTTCATTACACGCAATCACGACCTTCCTCGATAGCGTGTTTTGTACGGAATACCGAGTTTCACTAAACAACGATATGCTATTAAAATATTATTAAAACTAGCCGTTATGAATAGTAATAACCACATTTTAAAATTTTAGAAATTTTATCTCTCAAAATGGACTTCATTTTTGGATTCGGAGTATCGAATTTAGCCTAAGGTGAAATTTTGGTAATTTTCGGATAACTTTCATATTTTGATGAATAGTGAAAATTACTAAATTTTAATTAAAAACAACTTTTTCAATCGAAATAATTACCAGTGATAAATTATTAATTTGAGTGGTTTTAAAGTATATTTAGAATATATTTTTACAATTTAATACAATGTTGGTCATTGAATGTTATTTCACATTTAAACCAGTTATAAACAAGTGTCAATCTTTTGATAGTTATTATCTCTTAAAAACACGCCATTTGTTTTGACGACAGGAATTAATTTTTAAATTAGTTAATGTAACTGATATGATTTGAATTTGGTAAAATAGACATCATTTTTGAGTTCACAATATCAAATATATCTTAGGCCTAATTTTTGTTATTTTCTAAAAACTTTCAATTTTTGATGAATAGTTAAACCACTAAGTGGTAGTTAAAAAAACTGAATTTTTCATAAAACTGAATTTTACCACTTCTGTGAATGGAATTTCAAAAATCTGAGAGACACGGTTGATGTCAGTATGTAAAATGTGGTTCAATGAGATGAAAATAATTTTTGGTTAATAGTACCTTTTTACTTTTTTTTACCACGGTTAAAAGTAAATAGGGTAATTAAGGGTAAAAATGATATTATTATTACCCAAAAACATGTCCTAATTCTATTGGATAAGTGTAATTCGACCAGAAACAACCTTAGGAATAAAATATGACCATTTAGGCCCACTTGGAATAGATTAGGACATTTATTATTAATTTATTTAAAGAAGGGTTAAAATAGTTAAAATCAATGTTTAATAAGTATATCATTTTTAATATGGGGTTATACATAAGATAAATTCGACTATAAATATTAATTAGAAAGATAAAATGATTTCCTACATGATAGTAGTTTTTCTAGAATTTTTAGACATCTAATAAATTAAATTAATTATGACATAATGATGATGCAATAATTACCTTTTTAAGAAAATATTAATATAATTGATGTTATAAATGACCAAATAAATGTAATTTGAGAATTTTTATGACTTACACTGATTTTTTAAGTTAATATGACATGTTATTGTTGATTTACGTAACTTTTTTTGAACTTATTATTCTGTTATGAATTTCATAAAAATCATGTACCAAATAGTGTCAAAATTGACATAAATTAGTTTTTAAAACAAATATTATATTATTAATTGTTATTTTATTCCTAAAAATCTAAGGTTTGTCCAAATTACTTAGATAAGGCTATATATATTAAAAATAAACAACTTTGGGTTCGTTTGGCTTTATATAGTATGTTTATTAACCATATAGTGTAAGAAAACAAAAAGACACGGTAAAAGTTAAATTATTTAACTTAGAGTTAAATCTAATTGATAAGGTTAAAATAATAACCTAAACTTGTCTAAATACTATTGGATGAGAGGATTTAGACCCATCCACTCTTTAGCTTCTAAATAAGACCCTTTGGAACCATTATAAACCGAATTTGACCTTAATATAAAATAATATTTCGAGATTTTCCTAAGGTGCCCCTCTCCTCCCTTATAAAAGGGAACCTCCTCACTCTCCTCCTCACACCAATTTTAGCATTCAAGATCGGCCAAACCCTGAAAAAATCTCTTCTCCACTTCCCTAGTATCATCCTAGAGGTCCTGGTATTCTTCAAATACCATCCTTAGTTCTTTAAGTGGAGGTTAAGTGAAGGCGCGTCAAAAAGAGGTAATATCCATTACCGATCTTTTACAATTTCATTCTTCTTCAAATTCTTCTTATTTAGTTGTTTCATTATAAAGTAATAACATAAGTATTTATTATATACTGATATGTTATTATAAATATGAAACAACTCTAATTAACCTTCTATCCATCCTACGGAAAAAGGAAATCACCGTGCGTGCGTACGTACGGAATACCGTCTCCACGCCGTGGTGTAATCTATGTTCCGCCTCCACCTTAATTGGATGAGTATAATGGTGTAATGAGTAACTATATATGATTATTATAAATTTACATTGATACTGAAATAGTATACATACACTTCAACACAAGTTCACAATCATGAGAACGATATCATCGCTCGTGCGTACGTACGGACTACCGTCTCCACGATGCGATGAGATTCATTCTCCACATTAACCAATCATGAATGATTATAAAGTATATATAATGAATTATAATTAAATGTATGAAATGTTAAATCTACTGGATTTATGTTTATATATATATATATGTATGTCATCTACTTACTTCCATTCAAGAGAATAAGGAAAGGAAAACAGCGTTCATGCGTACGAACGGACTACCGTCTCCATGAACGGTGTATTTCTTTCCATTTATCGATCCATTATATATATATGTATATTCTGAATATATATTATATATAAATAATGTTTTATATTCTGGAATTAAGTAATCATGATCTAAGTAATCATATGAATCATTACAAGTTAAAACACAAACGACAAATGAGAAGATTTTACCCAAAACGCTACTTTAACATGAATTTACAAAATAATAGGTAATATAAAGTAATAAGTGAACCATATATGATATAATAACAATGAATATGATTCTTTAATAAGTAAATTACATTATTTAAATCATTATACAGAAGTTTCGGACACTTACGAAGCAAATCGGACCTAAGGTAAGGGAAATATCACAATCTCATTTTTATCCGAGATTGTTTTTAATTTGGAATTTACTGGGGTGTATTTTATCATCCACATCCATGTTTTCTCAATAATTAATATTATTTCCATCCACCTACAATTGTTTAAATCCAATTTTACCCATCGGTGAGTTTTTAGTGAATCTTTTGTCGTTTTTCGTATGAGGTACTTTTTGACTTTTCCGACAAAAGTACGAGAAGAATGTTTTTTTGACTTATACGGCATGAATGGATTTTTAAATCATTATTTACAAGAATCATACTTTAAATGTTTTCATGTTTATTTTTAATAAAATTATTTTAGTTTAAAATTGTAAGACATGTTATGAAAGGAAAAAGGGTTTTAAAGTAGAAAGGATATTTTCCTCAAGAATGGAGTTCAAGTGTTTTATCAAAAATATTTTCCATATAAGATAATATAGGGTTCTGTTTCTATCCCTATTATTACATTTATTTGATTATGTTGTGATGGAATTATTTTTATGAATTCCTTTATCTTATATGAATTTTTTTTATGATGTCATGTTGTTTAAGAATCCCATTTTTATTACATGGTTTATGCAATGATGTATGATTTATGATTTTGTGGCACACATAAGAATGGTATAATTATGAGATGGGTGGGACCTATATCTCCCTCCAATTCATTGGGTAAAGATTTTATATCTCATGAGATAGGCATGGCTGGAACGATAGGTTATACAGGTTCAGTGAAATAGGACTGAAACGAGGGTGACTAGGTTCAGGAATGGACTTTGTCCACTATGATAGTCTTGGCAATGAGTATTGACTAATAAGAAATGATTTTCTATGATTATGTGTGTATGCCACAATTTTTCATGTTTAAAGTTATGATTATTGGGATTTCATTTCACTTCTATGATTTATCCCATGTTATGAAATTATGCTCCCTTTTGCAGGTTAAGACTTCCAAAATGTTATGTTCTTATGAATATGATGTGATTGATATTTCTTTTTTTTACCATTACTGAGCATTTGAGCGCACCCTTTTTTGATTTCTTTTCCCCAGGATATAAAGAAAGGTTTTAGGTAAAAAAAAGGAAGATCTTTATGGGAGATGTTGAAGATCTTTCACCACGATTAGAAGATTATATTCCGAGTTTCCAAAGACAATAAACTATTACGATCCTTGTGTGTGTGTTTTTGTTATGTACTAGGTATTCCGAAAAAGTAATGTAATGCCCATGTACATCAAGATTTTTGTCTCTACAGTTGGTATCAGAGGGAGGTTTAGTCAACCTTTGGAAACTAGGATGCAAAAACGTTAGTGAGATCCCTAGAGAGATTTCTAATGTATGTCTAGGGATGTCCCTAAGGATAAGTATACGTATAGGATATAGTCCTAGAACTATGGTAACGATCTTATAATTTAACCTAAGATGTTAGATATTATGGGTACTCCCACTTTACTATGTTGTTTTCCCCATCATTATTTTTGCCTCTCACACTATTCTTTTTGGGTTTTAGACGATGGCTGGAACCCGAATGAACCGTGTTGATCACTGTAATGGGAAATGCAGTGATTGTCCTCCTAAACAAACAAGTGTTATGGGAGATGGAGTGAAAAATCTTATTGCTATACTTACACAAGATATGAATCATTCTGGACTTCCAAATGAGCAGAGAAGGGAACAATATTCTATTGAGTCCTTCATGAGGCAACGTCCACCTTCTTTGAGTGGGTCTTCCGATCCACTTGTTGCTGAACAATGGATCAGTACCACTGAAAAGATATTTTCAGTTCTTCAATGTTCTGACCATGATAAAGTCATCTTAGCAGTATATCGTTTGAAAGGTGAAGCTGATCAATGGTGGAATCATATCAAGAATACGAGGCCAAGAGATGAAATTGAGTCCATGGAATGGGACGAGTTCAAGAACTTGTTTTTCAGTAAGTACTTCCCTCGTATTCTTCGATCAAAGATGGAAAAGGAGTTTCTGGAGCTGAAGTAGAAGGATGATGAATCTGTTGGTATATACGAAGCGAATTTTACAAGACTTGCAAGGTATGCATCTGGCATTATCATCCAACATGAAAGTAATGTTGATCGATTTTTCAGTGGCTTAAAACCAAGTCATCAAATGGAATTAGCTATAAGAGACTCCAGTAGCTATGAAGAAATTGTGCGTTGTGATATCAAGGTAGAAATTGAAGTTGGTGTTACATATCCATCTCATGGTTTTGACAAGAAAGGAAAGATGTAGTTCAAGGAGAAATCTCAGAATAATGGTGAAAAGAAGATGAATGTTTCCTTATGCACAATGTGTGGAAAGAAGCATGGTGAAGATTGTCTTAAAGGGACTAGAAAATGTTTTAAGTATGGAAAAGAAGGTCATCAAGCAGTTGAGTGTCAAAGTAATGGAAAAAGGGTTTCTAATGATGTGAATCAAGCAAACACTGCAGAGAACGCACCACCAACACTTCAATGCTTCAAGTGCAAGGTAATGGGGAATTATGCTAATAAATGCCCTAATACAAGGGTTAGTGATGATCGAAATGAGAAACCGCTTAAGGAAAAGGACAAAGGGAAGTCACATGAGATCACTATTGGCGATGTTGAATATGAAAATGATGTGGTGGAATGATTAAGTGTTTATGTAATCAGATTCCAAAATAATGTTATATCATGGAGTATTAGAATATTTATGTATTGGTCTAATGTGGTATTCAAAGTGATTGAGATATTTTTGGAAATAAGATGATATGCACATAATATTATTCATGAGGTCATGATTGATATAAGGACTAAGTGATATCATGGTTTGAGTATATAGAATTTTGAGGATTTTGGTATGTGGAAAGGGTTAACTTTTAACTGCATTCATGTTTTCACTAAGGTTAAATGGGTATTCAAAAGAATACATGATTAAGGCCTTTGAATGTTTGGAATGTGACCAACAAGACATATCTTATGATATATGGGGATCAATGATGGTATTAAATATCGGGTAATCGTTTTCACTATATTATGAGAGTGGACTGCAGTATTATGGATAAGCCTAAAGATTGGAATGGACTATGTTGGACATAAGTTAGTATTGTTTAAGGATAAAAGTTTTTTTTTGATATTATTGATGGGATGTTATAGTAATATAGTTTTAGAAAAAAGGACAACCTGTAGGACGGGAGACAACCCATCGCGTCGGACAAGGCTATGGGAATCGAACCCACAACCGAAGTGCGACTGGCCTTTATTGCCTACCACTGGCCTACAAGAAGTCCCTGTTTAGTAGAAAATAGTTTTATTATATTAAGCAGTATGATATTTGAAGTATAAGTCCATTTTAGGAACCATATATGATTAATCTCACTATAGATCGACTTATGTATATAAATTTTGCTAACCTTTTGTTTGAGACAGATGGAATGACCCGTCATTCTATCACATGATCTGCTAATACTTCACGAATAACAAATTCAACTTCATTTATTTAAGAGATGATGTGTAAATTGTTCAAGGCACGAACAACAGTGAGATTGTACCAAAATAAAGTAAGTATTTATTCTAATTCAAATTCTTCAACTTTAGGGAAATGATCTTGAAAACCAAAAATGTTGTCCTAGTGCCCTTATATCTGATGAATCAGATGGTACCCTAGATCGTCACAAATTTATGGCTTTGTGATTGCTGGGTTTTCCATATCCATGTTCTCTACCACTCTCCATCAGAACATGATGGTTAGATTTCTCTTCCATATCTATATTTTCACCTATGTGGAAACACAGTGATTAGTTTATTTGGGTAACCGTTACGTTTCATACTTTTTTTTAAAGATCGGTTTTGGTATTTCTTTTTACGATGTGGGCTTCTATTAAAGAAACTTTTGATTAGTAAACCATTTATAACCCCGACGAATTTCGAGGGGTAATTCATTTTAAGGGGGGTAGAATGTAACATCCCGAGATTTTATGAAAAATATTCATTTTAATTTCATTAATGTCTTGTGTTGTACGCTACACCAAAAGAATCTTGCACAACACGCATACTTGACTTTCCTTGCATTACACGCAATCACGACCTTCCTCGATAGCGTGTTTAGTATGCAATACCGAGTTTCACTAAACAACGATATGCTATTAAAATATTATTAAAACTAGCAATTATGAATAGTAATAACCAAATTTTAAAATTTTATAAATTTTATCTCTCAAAATGGACTTCATTTTTGGATTCGGAGTATCGAATTCAGCCTAAGGTGAAATTTTGGTAATTTTCGGATAACTTTCATATTTTGATGAATACTGAAAATTACTAAATTTTAATTAAAAACAACTTTTTCAATCGAAAAAATTAATAGTGATAAATTATTAATTTGAGTGGTTTTAATGTATATTTAGAATATATTTTTACAATTTAATACAATGTTAGTCATTGGATGTAGTTTCAAATTTAAACCAGTTATAAACAAGTGTCAATCTTTTGATAGTTATTATCTCTTAAAAACACGCCATTTGTTTTGACAACGGGAATTAATTTTTAAATTAATTAATGTAACTGATATGTTTTGAATTTGGTAAAATAGACATCATTTTTGAGTTCATAATATTAAATATAGCTTAGGCCTAATTTTTTGTATTTTCTGAAAACATTCAATTTTTGATTAATAGTGAAACCACTAAGTGGTAGTTAAAAAAACTGAATTTTTCATAAAACATAATTTTACCGCTTCTGTGAATGGAATTTCAAAAAACCGAGAGACACGGTTGATGTCAGTAAGTAAAATGTGGTTCAATGAGATGAAAATAATTTTTGGTGAATAGTAACGTTTTACTTTTTTTACCACGGTTAAAAGTAAATAGGGTAATTAAGTGTAAAAATGATATTATTATTACCCTAAAACTTGTCCTAATTCTATTGGATAAGTGTAATTCGACCAAAAACAACCTTAGGAATAAAATATGACCATCTAGACCCACTTGGATTAGATTAGGACATTTATTATTAATTTATTTAAAGAAGGGTTAAAATAGTTAAAATCAATGATTAATATGTAAATCATTTTTAATATGGGGTTATACATAAGATAAATTCGACTATAAATATTCATTGTATAGATAAAAATATTTCCTACTTGATAGTATTTTTTTAGAATTTTTAGACATCTAATAAATTAAATTAATTATGACACAATGATGATACAGTAATTACCTTTTTAAGAACATATTAACATAATTGATGTTATAAATGACCAAATAAATGTAATGTGAGACGTTTTATGACTTACACTAATTTTATAAGTTAATATGACATGTTATTGTTGATTTAAGTAACTTGGTTCGAACTTATCATTCTGTTATGATTTTCATAAAAATCATGTACCAAATAGTGTCAAAATTGACATAAATTAGTTTTTAAAACAAATATTATATTATTAATTGTTATCTTATTCTTAAAAAATCTAAGGTTCAGCAAAATGACTTATATAAGGTTATATATATTAATAATAAACAACTTGGGGTTCGTTTGGCTTGATATAGTATGTTTATTAACCATATAGTGTAAGAAAACAAAAAGACACGGTAAAAGTTAAATTATTTAACTTAGAGTTAAATCTATTTGATAAGGTTAAAATAATAACCTAAACTTGTATAAATCCTATTGTATGAGAGGATTTCGACCAATACCTACTTTAGCTTCTAAATAAGACCCTTTTTAACCATTATAAACTGTATTTGACCTTAATATAAAATAATATTTTGAGATTTTCCTAAGGTGCCCCTCTCCTCCCATATAAAAGTGCACCTCCTCCCTCTCCTCCTCACACCAATTTGAGCATTCAAGCTCGGCCAACCCCTGAAAAAATCGCTTATCCACTTCCCTAGTATCATTCTAGAGGTCCTGGTAGTCTTCAAAGACCATCCTTAGTTCTTTAAGTGGAGGTTAAGTGAAGGCGCATCAAAAAGAGGTAATATCCATTACCGATCTTTTTCAATTTCTTTTTTCTTCAACTTCTTCTTCATTAGTTGTTTCATGATAAAGTAATAACATCAGTATTTTTTATATACTGATATGTTATTATAAATATGAAACAACTATAATTAACCTTCTATCCATCCTATGGAAAAGGGAAATCACCGCGCGTGCATACTTACGGAATACCGTCTCCACGCCGTGGTGTAATCTATGTTCCGCCACCACCTTAATTGGATGGGTATAATGGTGTAATGAGTAACTATATATGATTATTATAAAGTGATATTGATACTGAAATATTATACATACACTTCAACAGAAGTCCACGATCATGAGAACGATATCATCGCTCGTGCGTACGTACGGACTACCGTCTCCACGACGCGATGAGAATCATTCTCCACATTAACCAATCATGAATGATTGTAAAGTATATTTAATGAATAATAATGAAATATATGAAATGTTAAATATACTGGATTTACGTATATATATATATATATATATATGTATGTCATCTGCTTACTTCCATTCAAGACAATAAGGAAAGGAAAACAGCGTTCATGCGTACGTATGGACTACCGTCTCCATGAACGGTGTATTTCTTTCCATTTATCGATCCATTATATATATGTATATTCTGAATATATATTATATATAAATAATGTTTTATATTCTGGAATTAAGTAATCATGATCTAAGTAATCATATGAATAATTACAAGTTAAAACACGAACGACAAATGAGACGATTTTACCCAAAACGCTACTTTAACATGAATTTACAAAAGAATGGGTAATATAAAGTCATAAGTGAACCATATATGATATAATAACAATTAATATGATTCTGTAATAAGTCAATGACATTATTTAAATCATTATACAGGAGGTTCGGACACTTACGGAGAAAATCAGACCTAAGGTAAGGGAAATATCACAATCTCATTTTTATCCGAGATTGTTTTTACTTTGGAATTTAATGGGGTGTATTTTATCATCCACATCCATGTTTCCTCAATATGTAATATTATTTCCATCCACCTATAATTGTTTAAATCCAATTTTACCTTTCGGTGAGTTTTTAGTAAAAGATATGAAAGGAATCTTTTGTCATTTTTCGTACGAGGTACTTTTTGACTTTTCCTACAAAAGTACAAGAAGAATGTTTTTTTAACTTATACGGCATGAATGGATTTTTAAAACATTATTTCCAAGAAGATTCCTTTAAAAGTTTTCAAGTTTATTTTTAATAAACTTCTTTTAGTTTAAAATTGTAAGACATGTTAAGAAAGGAAAAAGGGTTTTAAATTAGAAAGGATATTTTCCTCAAGAATGGAGTTCAAGTGTTTTATCAAAATTATTTTCCATAGAAGATAATATAGGGTTCTGTTTCTATCCCTATTATTACATTGATTTGATTATGTTGTGATGGAATTATTTTTATGAATTCCTTTATCTTATATGAATTGTTTTATGATGTAATGTTGTTTAAGAATCCCATTTTTATTACATGGGTTATCCAATGATGTATGATTTATGATTTTGTGGCACACATAAGAATGGTATCATTATGAGATGGGTGGGACCTATATCTCCCTCCAATTCATTGGGTAAAGATTTTATATCTCATGAGATAGACATGGCTGGAACGGTAGGTTATACCGGTTCAGTGAAACAGGACTGAAACGAGGGTGACTCGGTTCAGGAATGGACTTTGTCCACTAAGATAGTCTTGGAAATGAGTCTTGACTAATAAGAAATGATTCTCTATGTTTATGTTTGTATGCCACAAAGTTTCATGTTTAAATTTATGATTATTGTGATTTCATTTCACTACTATGATTTATCCCATGTTATGAAATTATGCTCCCTTTTGCAGGTTAAGACTTCCAAAATGTTATGTTCTTATGAATATGATGTGGTTGATATTTCTTTTGCTTACCCTTACAGAGCATTTGAGCTCACCCTTTTATGTTTTCTTTTCCCCAGGATATAAAGAAAGGTTTTAGGTAAAAAAAGGAAGATCTTTATGGGAGATGTTGAAGATCTTTCACAACGATTAGAAGATTATATTCCGAGTTTCCAAAGACACTAAACTATTACAATCCTTGTGTGTGTGTTTTTGTTATGTACTAGGTATTCCGCAAAAGTAATGTGATGTCCATGTACGTCAAGCTTTGAGTCTCTACATTCTCACAGTCCTGTGTGAAACTAACATGCTCAGCACGGGTGAAACTTCCATGTAAACCTCAAGAACTACTAGGCTATCAATCTATGGCTCAACAACATATCATAGAAAAAGTTCCACTATCCTACAACTAGGCATGGAAACTGGAAAAACGCCAAACAAGTAAAACAAGAATGGAAAACATCCATAGTACAGTAAAAACTATCATATTCATAGGAAAATACATCTACTCAAGCAATCAAGCAAAGTAGGTAATACAACAAGGGAAAAACAGAAACACGAAATACCCTGTTCAAGGGTATTGGTGTAATTTTCACAAAATACTCATTGAATTTCTATAGAAAGGCACAAACCACCCACCTCGATCCTAGGAGATTGATATACATGAATAGAGATGACAGATTCTCCTTAGAACGTCGTAGATCTGAGAAATCATCTGAAACACAAAAGCCATGATAACTCAAGGAAGAGGAGGAATTGTAAAACAAGGCTCAAGCAGAAGGAAGAACTCACCATTGCGATTGCAACGCAATCGACAGAGGGAGAATCAGAGAACAGACAGAGATGCCGAAGCTCGGAGAAGATCTAGCCATACGGGTTGCTCTCGGATGAAGAACCTAGAGAAGGGGTGTGTTCTGTCAGTCAGGCGCAACCCCAATGTGTTTAGTGAAAAAAGGTACATGGTGTGTACTTTTAGAGTACCCGGAATTTACTAGGTCTTTCCGTAATCTACCAAAATCAGCCTCCACATCACTCCTGCACACCGTGTGTGTGGCTAGGACACGGCCATCACACGTCTTCGAGCCGAAGAAGAGTACACAACGTGTACTCAGAAAGTACACAACATGTTCTTCAAAATTTTCTAGAAACTCCATTTTTTCTTAAAAACTCCAGAAAAAGGAAAGGTGTACCTAAAATGAAGATTCAGGTTCTTACAAACTTTCCCCCTTAAAGAAATTCGTCCCCAAATTTCCCTAGCATGGCGTAGAAGAAGAAACCTCAAACAACTCCGGCCACAACGATCGTACATCGGCATCCCTCTCCCAGGTCTTGTCCTGTACTCGCCCATGATGCCATATCACTGGTACAAGAGGGACATACCGCCCACAGATAACCTTCGTACTGTAATCAACAATCCAGATAGGATTCTCCTCGAACGATGCATCTGCTTCGAGCTCAACCTCCTCGGGCTGAAAGAAATGAGACGGGTCCAAAAAGTAATGTCAGAGCTGAGAGACGTGGAAGACGTCGTACATGTCCCGATACTCTCGGGGAACTAAATGTGATAGGAAACCAGCCCTGTAACGAACCGTTTTTTTAAGCGGATAAAATTCGAATGTTTTTGAACTTTTTATTTTATCAGTGGGTCGGTTTTAAAACCGAGCTTCGGAATGAGGTCCCGAGTTCTGGAGACGTTTTAAGCGGTGATATCGGACCGCGCGCGGTAGGTTTAACCGTGCGGGTTAGCCGTGCGGGGTACCCCGGGCATCCGGTAGTAGGCGCGTGGGCTGCACGCGGTGTTTCAGGCGGTGCGGGTAAAACCGTGCGGGTGGGTGCGTTTTAGTTTTTTTTTAAATTAAAATAAAAGAAAAAAAACCTAAACTAGCCTCCCTCCCCTCTCTCGCCATAACGCCCCTCGCGGCGCACCCCCTCCTATCCCCTTAGCCGCGTGCGTGACCCCCCCTCCACGGCGCTGCCTCTTTCCCCGTTTTCTTCCGGTTTTTGGCGATTTCACTCTCCGAATCATCATGGTGAGTCCTTCTCTCCCTTCTCCTCCCAATTTCCGGCTTCTTTTCGACCTAATCGGTGCCCGGTGAGGTGCGGCCGAACCCTAGGGCTTAGAGGTGATCCGGTTTTTCGTCTTGCTCTTGTTCTAGGTCGGCACGGAAGGTCCGTTGGGACTCCTTGGTGCGCGTTCCGGCAACCGCCGCCGAAGGCGAAGCGGTTCGGGTGGTTTCGGATTGTCGGAATGGTTTCGGGGTGAGGTTTTCAACTTTCCCTTTGTTTTTCACTTGTTAAATTTTGGGCTTTTGATGTTTATGAGCCCCGAATTGATGTTGGCAGTGCGTTGAGCTCGCGGTGTCTGTTCACCTTCGTTTTGGTTTGTCGCCAACACCCGAGGTAAGGGTTTATTATTTCTGGTTGGTTCTGCCTAGCCTAAATTGGTTTATCTTTGTGTCTTAATGTTCGTAGTGGTTGTCTTATAGTGCGTTGGAGGTTTCAGTATGATTTCGGGTTGCCGGAGTTTAGGCGACTCACCTGCGCAGGCATAAGTACATATTTATATGTACGTGGGTTCCCCCGACGTGCGTATATTTGTCCATGGTAGCGAATATACCCACATACGGGGCCAGTTGTCCCCATTACATATATAAAAAGTGGCTGTGCAGGTGAGCGGAGACAGGCTTATGTGTATAAACATATGTGTAAGGATCCTCGTGCGCACGCTCATGGCCATGCGGAGCGTGTGCATAGAGGCTAGGTGTCCTTATACGTATGTGAAATCACATATGCCTCGTGGGGGAGCAGCTGCGGCAGCATTAGTTAGAAAGCGCCAAGAGCCGGAGTGGACGGATGGATCCACCTTGAGGTTGGGTCCCTCTCCTTGCCCTTTAAATTTATGTAAAGTAATAGTGAGTTTAATACTGCACTTAGAATTTTAATTATGCATGTTTAGTTCCAATTAAATGCTTCTGTGAAAATCGTGCGAATTGTAGGAATAAGATAAAAGAGGTTGTTTGGTCACTAAACTAACGATTTAATAATAAAACCCCTCTTTCGAGGTGCGCTGCCTTCAATCTAAAAATGTAGCAATAGAATTTCATGATTTCCTTCCTTATTGTGTGGCTTCTTAACTTTTGTAAGTGTTGAATGAGTTTTAAAGTAAATGCTAAATATCACTAAATGAATTGTTTAATAAAGTAATGACATGTTTTCTAATAAAACTCCTCCAATAGAGGTGAGCTGCCTTCAAAATAAACGTGTAGTAGTAGATTTCCTTTTTTGTGATTGCTTGCTTAAAAGTCTGGTGACTCTTTATTCTTGACACTATACTTGATAAATGAAATGCTTGTACTTGTACCTTACTGGTTACCTCAAATGACGCTGCTTCTTGAGAAATAATAAACGAGCCATGACACCTCCTAAGTTCATGGCTTAACATGTAATTAGAACTTTTAGGGTAGAGTGTTTACCCTCTTCCCTTTACTTCGGCGCTTATGTCATGCCACGTCTTGTGTCGCTTGTCGCAACCTTCCGGAGATGCCTCTTAATTTATTATTGAAATGCTTGGGTGGTTCGCTCATGCTCGTTGTGGCCTTCATTTATGGTAAAGCCCACCCTAGTTACTCTCCTTGCCTCTTGGCCACCCCTTTGGGTGTGCCTCGCCCAAATGCCCCTTTTTCCTTGTTCTTTAAGTTATAAATTTAAGGTAATAGTTTGAATCGAATGTCTTTCTTGAGAAAGTTTGTTAGCTTGTACCATTTAATTTCATTAATCACCTAACATAGAGGCATGTTGATGCCATATGCTTTTGCTTACCTTCTATTGCTCGAGCAAGTTCCGGAATGTCGAACAAGGATAATTAATTATGAGAATTGATTATTAAAAGTTGAGATCTGATTTGGATAATTAAATGTGAAGAATTAATTATGAAATGAGAACTGTGTCGATTGATTAATTAAGTGATAAATGAACAAGATTTTGGGTCCTAGACATGGTGTTCTAGATCGACTTAAAATCCGGGTTTGGACATGGCGTTCCTCCCCAATGGTTATCCAAGCTTGTGATATAGGGTGTTAGACATGACGATCTACACCAAATGTGATACGGGGTGTTAGACATGACGATCTACACCGAACGATTATTGAGGTGTTAGACATGGAGATCTACACCAAATGTGATACGGGGTGTTAGACATGGCGATCTACACCGAACGAATGATAATAATGATTTATGAAAGTAGTGAGAGATGTGGGTGAAACCCGAGTGAATTGTGATCAAATAAAGGAAGGTAAGAATGAGTGGATTCCAGTCTGAGTTGAAATGATAAGTGAATAAATAGAGTAAGTGAGAAAAATTATAAAAAGTGTTTTTATGCTTGAACCAAATTTACTTGTGTTGTTTTAAACAGTTTCTTATCCCGGCTATGGGCCGAAGCAGTAATTGTCGTTAGGTGTCCTTTTTGGAACCTGGACGGGCGTTTATTGTTTGCTTTGTGTCGTTATTGTTTGAAAATACCAGCACTTTGTTTAATTATATTTCATGGTCTAGAGTGGGCTAGACCCCGGTGGTTCCGGCCTACTGAGATATATATCTCACACCCTACTCGGGCCGTCGTTGCACTGTGGTACCCGAGTAGATTCCATTTGGTTGCAGGACCTTGTTGTTGCTGTTTCTTGTACTTGGAGTTAGGAGCAAAGGACCGAGTTGGGGCTCGGGATGCTCATGGAGATCGTCCTCGGGGCTTGAGACTTTTGTTCATTTACATCTGCATTGATGTGTAAGTATGTAGCCTGATTTAATGCTTTCATTGTATCATTAGCACGTCATGCATGCATCTCATATATAAACTACCGTTCGCCAAATTTATTCAAACCTTATAAATGAAAAATGTTTTCCGCTGTTTTCTTATTATTATTTCCACTACTTCCGTTGCTGTATTTTTGGCCCCTTTGTTCCACTTTGATAAGAGGGTATAGTCTCCCCCTGACATACCTTACACCCTCGCCGCTAGTCGGAAACCTCTGGCGTAAGGGGAGACGCGCTTGGGGCCATGTCGCGGGCCGGCTCAGGTGACCTGGGTGTCCGGATCAGGGTCGACCTGGGTTGGTTTGTGACAAAATGGTATCAAAGGAGGTTTCATTCTTTTCATTGTCATACTATTTTGGGATTGGTAGACAAGAGATTATGAATGTGTCGGCGCTTGGGTAATAGCCGTGTCTGGGACTGATCACCCCACGTACGGTAAATGACCAAGTGGCCAGGGCTGGGAATTGATGTTCATGTTGTTTGCTGTTACAGTTGATGTGATTTCACCTTGGGTGAATGTTGTACTTTCCACTGCTTATTCGTTTATGAGGAGGTTTTGAAAACTTTCCTTGGCCCGATATGGCTAGGAAATTGCATTGCATGCACCATATTAGACACTTATAGATTCACATGTCATGCTTGTGTGCCATTCCATGTAGTTGCATTAGTAGGATGCCTGCTGATTTTGATTGTGTGCCTTGGAAATATGTCATGTCTGGATTTATTTAGCATTCCTCTTTAGAAAGCATGTTTCGGTGATAGTTAACATGTTTGGGTGATAATATGTCATGTTTTTTATCTTGCTTGTGTGTCATGCTCTTTGTTATAGCATGTTTTAATGATTTCGGCTTGTTGCTTTGTGTTAGCTGTTTGTAGTGGCTTGTTAGCTTGCTGGCAAGCGCTTGGTTGCTTTGGCTGAAATTGTTGGTTGCGATTGCGACGGAGCCAGTTTTCCATTTAAAGGTGTATGGGTGCCTTATAATTGGGAAAAGGGTAAATCGTGTTTTCGAACTTTTTAAAAGATGGCTGCTAAAGTTTAAATGTTAAATGTTGAAGAGGATGTTTGTTATAACTTTCCTGTTTTGCCCGTGGGGCGTTGTTTGAAAACCAAGTACTTTGTTGTGAAATAGTACTTGTGTGTTTGTTAAATTCTTCTTTCAAATGATTAAGGGTTGAAATGAATTAATGAAATGGATAAAATGGAAAGGGGTTTTTTAGCCTAATAATCCTTGTTTTGCGTGGCCAAGAGTTAGGGTCGACGTGTATGCTTCGTAAGGGAGGAACCCATTCTAGGTAGTACCCTTAGAGCTTGAGTTGCCTTGTTTTCGGTGTGAGATTATGATGTGGTGATCGTAGTTCGAGGAACATCACCCGTGCGTTAAAGTGCTTCAAAAATAGCGCGCCGGTGAGCGGCTAGTTCTTACGACGACATGGACACTCCTAAGCTGGGTAGTGTCGCATGAGTCTCTGTTTTCATGTTGGTGCTTGCTTGGCAGCACGACTTTGATAAGGTTGGCAGTGTGCGCAACGCTTTAGAAACTCCGTTAGTGCAGGAAGAGTTTCAGTGGTTAAGCTTCGAAGAATACGAATGCCTCAGGTGGTATAGGCATCAGAGTTTGGTCCGATTGATCTTCTCAGCGACCTTGGTTTAATCATAGTGTACTCTGCTGGATGAGACGAGCATGCCCCCCATCTTGACTTCGTCTTGGATACACTAAGATAGTGTCGGTTATACGTCGCGCTAAAGTTAAAAGTTATTGGTTTGTTTCGTAATCTCTCTCTGGTTGTGCGTGGGATGCACGGTTTCTTGGAGTTACGCTTCGTGCTGAGGCACGATAGATTTATAATAGTCTTGTGATGGATTGGCTTGAGAATATCACCGAAGGTCGTGTAAGGACTTCGGTGCGTGCATGGTTGATAACGGAATAGTTTTAAAAGCATGTCGTCGGTTTAAGGGCGAGTGTGTTTTTCGGGTCGGCGATGTCTTTCGAGGAAATATGGCGTGACCAATTTTAGTTGGTCGATCGTGATTCGATCATTTTCTTGGGTTGAGGTCCCTATAATGGGCCCAGAGTTATGCTCTGATTTGATGTTTCAGTTGCATCTTGAGCGTTGGCTCGAGTTGTAAAGGCTTAAGCGTAGTCTTCTTAGAAATTTCTTAAAGGTGCTTTGGGCATTGGAAACACAATATGACCGGTTGAATGAAACATCACGACCCTTGTGAGTCGGGTGATGTTTTCGTTGTTTTCTGAAGGCTTCTCGGGGACGAGAAGTTTTTTTTGGTGGGTAGTTTGTAACAAATCGTTTTTTTAAGCGGAAAAAATTCGAAGGTTTTTGAACTTTTTATTTTATCAGCGGGTCGGTTTTAAAACCGAGCTTTGGAACAAGGTCCCGAGTTCTGGAGCCGTTTTAAGCGGTGATATCGGACCGCGCGCGGTAGGTTTAACCGTGCGGGGTACCCCGGGCATCCGGTAGCAGGCGCGCGGGCTGCACACGGTGTTTCAGGCGGTGCGGGTAAAACCGTGCAGGTGGGTGCGTTTTAGTTTTTGTTTAAAATTAAAATAAAAGAAAAAAAATCTAAACTAGCCTCCCTCCCCTCTCTCGGCAGAACCCCCCTCGCGGCGCACCCCATCCTCTCCCCTTAGCCGCGCGCGCGACCCCCCCTCCACGGCGCTGCCTCCTTCCCCGTTTTCTTCCAGTTTTTGGCGATTTCACTCTCCGAATCATCATGGTGAGTCCTTCTCTCCCTTCTCCTCCCTGTTTCTGGCTTCTTTTCGACGTAATCGGCGCCCGGTGAGGTGCGACCGAACCCTAGGGCTTAGAGGTGATCCGGTTTTTCGTCTTGCTCTTGTTCTAGGTCGGCGCGGAAGGTCCGTTGGGACTCCTTGGCGCGCGTTCTGGCAACCGCCACCGAAGGCGAAGCGGTTCGGGTGGTTTCGGATTGTCGGAATGGTTTCGGGGTGAGGTTTTCACCTTTCCCTTTGTTTTTCACTTGTTAAATTTGGGGCTTTTGATGTTTATGAGCCCCGACTTGATGTTGGCAGTGCGTTGAGCTCGCGGTGTGGGTTCTCCTTCATTTTGGATTGTCACCAACACCCGAGGTAAGGGTTTATTATTTCTGGTTGGTTCTGCCTGGCCTAAATTGGTTTATCTTTGTGTCTTAATGTTCGTAGTGGTTGTCTTATAGTGCGTTGGAGGTTTCAGTATGATTTTGGGTTGCCGGAGTTTAGGCGACTCACCTGCGCAGGCATAGGTACGTATTTATATGTACGTGGGTTCCCCCGGCGTGTGTATATTTGTCCATGGCAGCGAATATACCCACGTACGGGGCTAGTTGTCCCCATTACATATATAAAAAGTGCATGTGCAGGTGAGCAGAGACAGGCTTATGTGTATAAACATATGTGTAAGGATCCTCTTGCGGACGCTCATGGCTATGCAGAGCGTGTGCATAGAGGCTAGGTGTCCTTATACGTATGTGAAATCACATATGCCTCGTGGGGGAGCAGCTATGGCATCTTTAGTTAGAAAGCGCCAAGAGCCGGAGTGGACGGATGGATCCACCTTGAGGTAGGGTCTCTCTCCTTGACCTTTAAATTTATGTAAAGAAATAGTGAGTTTAATATTGCACTTAGCATTTTAATTATGCAAGTTTTGTTCCAATTAAATGCTTCTGTGCAAATCGTGCGAATTGCAGGAATAAGAATAAAGAGGTTGTTTGGTCACTAAACTAACTATTTAATAATTAAACCCCTCTTTCGAGGTGCACTGCCTTCAATCTAAAAATGTAGCAATAGAATTTCATGATTTCCTTCCTTATTGTGTGGCTTCTTAACTTTTCTATGTGTTGAATGAGTTTTAAAGTAAATGCTAAATATCACTAAATGAATTGTTTAATAAAGTAATGAAATGTTTTCTAATAAAACTCCTCAAATGGAGGTGAGATGCCTTCAAAATAAACGTGTAGTAGTAGATTTCCTTTTTTGTGATTGCTTTCTTAAAAGTCTGGAAACTCTTTATTCTTGACCCTATACTTGATAAATGACATGCTTGTACTTGTACCTTACTGGTTACCTCAAATGACGCTTCTTCTTGAGAAATAATAAACGAGCCATGACACCTCCTAAGTTCATGGCTTAACATGTAATTAGAACTTTTAGGGTAGAGTGTTTACCCTCTTCCCTTTACTTCGGCGCTTATGTCATGCCACGTCTTGTGTCGCTTGTCTCAACCTTCCGGAGATGCCTCTTTATTTATTATTGAATTGCTTGGGTGGTTCGCTCATGCCCGTTGTGGCCTTCGTTTATGATAAAGCCCACCCTAGGTACTCGCCTTGCCTCTTGGCCACCCCTTTGGGTGTGCCTCGCCTAAATGCCCCCTTTTCCTTGTTCTTTAAGTTATAAATTTAAGGTAATAATTTGAATCGAATGTCTTGCTTGAGCAAGTTTGTTAGCTTGTACCATTTAATTTCATTAATCACCTAACATAGAGGCATGTTGATGCCATATGATTTTGCTTACCTTCTATTGC
Organism: Viscum album; assembly: GCA_963277665.1. Taxonomy (NCBI): domain Eukaryota; kingdom Viridiplantae; phylum Streptophyta; class Magnoliopsida; order Santalales; family Viscaceae; genus Viscum; species Viscum album. The sequence goes on from OY728133.1 coordinate 65,386,236, forward strand.
TCGTGCAAGTTCTAGAATGTTGAAGAAGGATAATTAATTATGAGAATTGATTATAAAAAGTTGAGATCTGATTTGGATAATTAAATGTGAAGAATTAATAATGAAATGAGAACTGTGTCGATTGATTAATTAAGTGATAAATGAACGAGATTTTGGGTCCTAGACATGGCATTCTATATCGACTTAAAATCTGTGTTTGGACATGGCGTTCCTCCCCAATGGTTATCCAAGCTTGTGATATAGGGTGTTAGACATGACGATCTACACCAAATGTGATACGGGGTGTTAGACATGGCGATCTACACCGAACAATTATTGAGGTGTTAGAAATGGTGATCTACACCAAATGTGATACGGGGTGTCAGACATGGCGATCTACACCGAACAAATGATAATAATGATTTATGAAAAGAGTGAGAGATGTGGGTGAAACCCGAGGGAATTGTGATCAAATAAAGGAAGGTAAGAATGAGTGGATTCCAGTCTGAGTTGAAATGATAAGTGAATAAATAGAGTAAGTGAGCAAAATGATAAAAAGTGTTTTTATGCTTGAACCAAATTTACTTGTGTTGTTTTAAACAGGTTCTTATCCCGGCTATGGGCCGAAGCAGGTATTGCCATCAGGTGTCCTTTTTGGAACCTGGACGGGCGCTTATTGTTTGAATTGTGTCGTTATTGTTCGAAAATACCAGCACTTTGTTTAATTATATTTCATGGTCTAGAGTGGGCTAGACCCTGGTGGTTCCGGCCTACTGAGATATATATCTCACACCCTACTCGGTCCGCCGTTTCACTGTGGTACCCGAGTAGATTCCATTTGGTTGCAGGACCTTGTTGTTGCTGTTTCATGTACTTGGAGTTAGGAGCAAAGGACCGAGTTGGGGCTCAGGATTCTCATGGAGATCGCCCTCGGGGCTTGAGAATTTTGTTCATTTACTTCTGCATTGATGTGTATGTATGTAGCGTGATTTAATGCTTTCATTGTATCATTAGCACGTCATGCATGCATCTCTTATATAAACTGTCGTTCTCCAAATTTATTCAAACCTTATAAATGAAAAAAAAATTCGCTGTTTTCTTATTATTATTTCCACTACTTCCATTGCTGTATTTTTGGTCCCTTTGTTCCACTTTGATAAGAGGGTATAGTCTCCCCCCCTGACTTACCTTACACTCTCGCCGCTAGTCGGCAACCTCTGGCGTAAGGGGAGACGCGCTTGAGGCCATGTCGCGGGCTGGCTCTGGTGACCTGGGTGTCCTGTTCAGGGTCGACCTGGGTTGGTTCGTGACAAGCCCAACACTCTCCAATACGTCAAACGGTCCGACGTACCGTGGTGAAAGCTTACCCTATCTTTGAATCCTCTTGTGTCCCAGCCTCGGTGTGACACGCATGAAAACATGATCCCCGATATCGAACTCCAAATGTCGTCTCCACAGATCAGCATAAGACTTCTATCGAGACTGTGCTATAGCCATCCACTTCTGAATCAGTTCTATCTGCTCTGAAGTCTCCTAAACCAGACGGGGTCCTAGTAAGGCTGCCTCTCTTGCCTTCAGCCAGCATAAGGGTGATCGCCAAGGCCTACCGTACAAAGCCTCATATGGTGCCATCTGAATGGTCTCCTAGAAACTGTTGTTGTAGGAAAACTCCACCAGAGGAATATGCTTCTCCCAATAACCGCCAAAGTCTAGGATACAAGCTCAGAGAATATCCTCAAGAACCTGGATCGTGCACTTGGACTGACCGTCTGTCTGGGGATGGTATGCTGTACTCAAAACTACCTGTGTACCCAAGGCCTTCTGAAGTCCCTTCCAAAATCGAGAGGTAAAGCGCACATCCCTATCTGAAACAATGGATCATGGAACTCTATGCAGATGAATGATCTCTATGATGTAAAGTCATCCCAAATCATCGACACTGATGGTCTCCTTGATTGGCAAGAAGCGAGTAACCTTCGTGAGCTTGTCGACGACAACCCAAACAGCTTTGTTCCCTTGAGGTGACCTTAGAAACCCGATCACGAAGTCCATCGCAACATCGTTCCACATCCACTCCGGAATGGGTAACTACTGTAAAAGGAATGCTGGTTGTCGGTGCTCCATCTTCACTTACTGCAACGCCCTGACCCCAGTTACCCTGAGTCAATGAATTGTTACATAACATTGGCATGATCACAAGAAAGATCAAATCTCGAAAGACCGATTGGTTTAGTATCCTTGAAAACACTAGATATATTTATAAAGTTTTACATTACATCATAAAGTGAAAAACTACTACAACAAAATATTGTCTCAATAGTCCACACTATTATCCCCTCATAATATCCCTACAAGTCATTCATTATTATTTCATCACATACTGGGAAAAATAAAACATTGAAAAGGGGTGATATCAAATGCCCAGTAAGGATAACAATATAGCGGAAACTTTCATAAATAAGAATAAACATTTAAGGCAATGTATTACTAAGACACAAGCCTTTTAAACTTGAACTTCAACATAGTATGGAAAAAATAAAATTAAATAAATCCATTTACTTATTCACATGGATATTCTACTAATCGAATAATCACATGCAATATCAATAACCACTTTCATAATGATGGAATGCATAATTCCAGACTATCATAACCACATAGCAAAGGCCTCGTGCCAAGACTACAAATAAGATTTTTCAAGTCCTTGTGCCAAGACACTAGTTTGTCTCATGAGACCTACCGATGCATCGACGAGCTATAGCGGGCTCCACCCGTCACATATTAAGTCCAATGCATTCCCATATGAAAAGGTTTAAACATAACATAAACATTTGTATTAATACTAGAATATGAATTGTAAATACTTCATCCATAAACTATGAATGGTATAAAAATAACACATCCACGGTCAACCATATCAGAAAACCTTCAATTCAATACATAAGTTTTTTATCATAATAAATCAACTTGAAATAAGCGTAAAATCCATCAAAGGATGTTGACATAAATGAAATCAAAACTCTTTTTAGAGAATTATATCTTTCTATTTTGAAATCATTTAAGAGTCAAATATTTATAAAATAAAACATTTTCTTGGAAAGTATTCTTATAATATTTTAAGGGAAGCTACGAAAATTTTATAATGGTGGAAAATAGCCGCACCTTCCGTATAAGTTAAATAAACATTCTTACCATAATTCTGTCGAAAAGGTTAAAAAGCACCTTGTTTGGAAAATGACAGAAATATTCCTTTATAAACCTCTTATAAAAAGTCAAACAAGGGTATAAATGAATTTAACCCATATTCTAGTAAATAGTAAAAATGTTTTGAAATACATTTTTAAGAAACATGGATGTGGATGATAAATAAATCCCAGTAGATTATTACGTATAAAACAATCTCAGCTAATTAAGAGATTGTGAAATAACCCTTACCTTATAATTTTCCTTGGTTGGGGGTAGGTTAACCTCCTGTATAAGGGTGAAATAATTTTTATTAAATTATTAAAATATCATATACATTAATATGATATCATATATGATCTTTTAACATTTCTTTGTTAATAATATCTTAGAATTATCGTCATTTTGGGTGTTAAATTACTCTTTTTCGTTTATATGTTTTGTTAAATAAGCCGTGTTTGTTATGGATAGGTTGTATCTTATTCATATACAGAATTATATCAAGTCCTTAAATAATATTATTAATCATCAAATGATAATTATACTTGAATGGATATGATGGAGAATGAATCTCATCGCGTTCGTGGAGACAGTAGTCCGTACGTACGCACGAGCGACAATATCATTATTTTGATATTAATATAATATATAATTGGATGGTATATCTTATATACAGAATCATTATAATGTTATATTTATTATTTACATTAATTACACATCATTATTATACCCATCCAAATAATATTTTATTGAATAACAATTACACCACGACGTGGAGACGGTAAGCCGTACGTACGCACGTATGGTGACATGTCATTAAAAGGATGGATATAATACTAAATATGGTTGTACCATATTTATAATAATATTACAGTATATAGAAGATACTGGATTAGTTATTTTAGAATGGGATTAACAATGAAAGAAGAAGTGGAAGAAGAAAGGAACTTGAAAAATGGTGGTGAAATCATTACCTCTTCTTCGGGTTCTTCCTTTTGATTTGATTAAAAGGGATCCTTAATATGGCTTTATGACTAATGGAAGGCCTATAGGATGAAGTGAAGGAAGTTTAGAGAGTATTTGGTTAGAGGTTTGCAGAACCAAAAGGCTTTGAAGGTGTGAGTTAATGAGAAGGGAGAGTGACCTTTTATAAGAGGGGTGAGGGGCACCTTTGGAAAATCTAGAAATATTATTTTATAATAAATTCATATTCAGATTCTAATGGCTCCAAAGTGGATTATTTAAAGGTTAAGGTGGGGATAGGTCGCAAACCACTCAATCAATAGAATTTATATAGGTTTGGGTTACTATATTATCCTTATCATTAAGTATTAACTCTTAGTTAATTAGTTTCACTTTTACAATGTCTCTTTGTATTTTTATATTATATGGTTACTAAACATAATATATACATCCAAGAGACCCCCAAGAGGTCCATTAATGATACACATATCATGATATAAGTCTCTTGGATTAACCTTAGGTTTTTAGGAATTTAATATCAATTAATAATATAATATTTGTATTAAAAACTCTTTTCTGTCAATTTTGACACTATTTGGAAAATTGATTTTTGTGAAAATCATAACAGAATAATTAGTTCGAAAAAGTCAATTAAATAAATCTTAATATGTCATATTATCCTAGAAAATTAGTGTTATTTATTAAAAGTCTCAAATTATATTTATTTGGGTATTTATAATATCAATTATTTTAATTTTTCACTATTATGGTAATTACTGCATCATCATTGTGTCATAAATAAATTAACTTATTTAATTTCTAAAAATTAGAAATAAAATATCCTTATGTAGGAAATATTATTATCTTTATAATGAATATTTACAATCGAATGTATCTTATGTATACACTTATATTAAAAATGTTTTGGTAAATAAACTTTGATTTTAACTCTTTTAACTTTTCTTTGAATTAAATAATAATAAATGTCCTAATCTAATCCAAGTGGACCTAAATGATAATATTCTATTTCTAAGGTTGTTTTTGGTAGATATACACTTGTCCAATAGAATTAGGACATGTGTTAGGGTAATATTAATATCATTTTTCCCTTAATTACCCTATTTACTTTTAACCGTGGTAAATAAAAGTAAAAAGTTACTATTCACCAAAAATTATTTTCATCTCATTGAACCACATTTTACACCATGATATTAACCGCGTCTCTCAGATTTTCGAAATTACAATCACAGAAGCGGTAAAATTATGTTTTATGAAAAATTCATTTTTTAACTACCACTTAGTAGTTTCACTATTCATCAAAAATTGATGTTTTTCAGAACAATGCCAAAATTTCACCCTAAGCTATAATTGATATTCTGAATTCAAAAATGATGTCTATTTTACAAAATTCCATACAAAAAAGTTGCATTAAATAATTTTATAATTAATTCCCGCTTTCACAAAAAATAGCGTGTTTTTAAGAAACAATATATATCAAGAGATTGACAATTGTTTATGTCCAATTTCAAAGTGAAATTAATTATAATGAACACCATTGGATAAAATGGTAAAAATATACTCTAATTATACATTAAAACCACTAAATAATATTATTTATCACTATAAATTATTTTGATTAAAAAAAGTTGTTATTAAGTATTTTTCACTATTTATAAAAATTAGAAGTTCTTAGAAAAATACCAAAAAATCAACTTAGGATAATTTTGATACTCTGAATCCAAAAATGAAGTCTATTTTGAAATATAAAATATATATAATTTCAAAAGGTAGGTATTACTATTCATAATGTCTAGTTTGATCGGTTGTGTTGTGTTAGAACTCGATGTTTCATACAACACGCGCTATCACATTATTCCAAGAGAAGCGTACCGTAGAAGCTTTGGGTGTTACATTCTCCCCTCCTTCAAATAAATTCGTCCTCAAAATTTCTAAAATACTACCACATGAAAAGACTCGGGTTGTTATTTATCATAAGTTCCTTGGGTTCCCACGTTGCCTCTTCCATCTTATGGTTTCTCCATAAGACTTTTACCAGATGGGTCGTCCAGTTTCTCAGTACATGTTCTCTTGTATCAAGAATCCTGACGGGCTCTTCACAATAAGATAGATCGGGTTCCAGTTCTAATTCCTCATAGGTGAGTACATGCATTGGGTCAGGCATGTATTTCCTCAACAGATATATGTGGAACACATCGTGAACTTTGGAGAGACTTGGCGGAATTGCCAATCGGAAAGCTACAACCCCAATTCATTCTAGAATTACGAAAGGTCCGATGTACCTGGGACTCAATTTAACTTTCTTACCAAATGGTATGACTCCCTTGCATGGAGATACCTTCAGGAAAACATGATCACCGACTCGAAATTCCAAATCCTTCCGTCGACTATCAGCATATCTTTTCTACCTACTTTGAGCTGCTTTGATATGGTTTTGGATTACCTTCACCTTTTCCATCTTTTCCTCCACCAGTTATGGGCCTACAAGTTTTCTTTTACCAACTTCATCCCAACAAGTTGGTGTGTGACATCTCTTTCCGTATAACGCTTCATATGGTTCCTTATGAATACTCGAATGGAAGCTATTGTTATAATAAAATTCTATCAAAGGTAAATATTGATCCTATATACCTTGAAAGTCAGGTGAGAAAGATCTCAACATTTCTTCTATGGTTTTAATAGTCCGTTTTGATTGTCCGTCTATCTGAGGGTGGTAGGCAGTGCTCAAATGAAGTTCATTATCCAGGGATTTCTGAAGTCCCTTCCAGAATCTTGAAGTAAAATGAGGATCACGATCAGAAACAATCGATAGGGGTACTCCATAAAGTCTTACAACTTCATTAATATAGAGTCTTGCTAGATGTTCCAGTGGTAGATCTTCTTTTATAGAAAGAAAATGTGCTGACTTGGTGAGAAGATCAACAATAACCCATATTGCATTGTTCCTTCTAGGAGTCTTTGGTAGTCCCATGACAAAGTCCATCGTAATATCGTCCCATTTCCACTCCGGTATGGGAAGAGGTTGCATGACTCCTCCAGGTTGTTGCCTTCCAGCTTTCCCTTGTTGACAAACCATACATCTTGACACAAAATCAGCAATCTCCCTCTTCATGTTGTCCCACCAAAAATGTTCCTTCAAATCTCTATACATTTTTGTGCTCCTAGGGTGTATAGAGAAATTATAACTATGAGCATCATCCAGTAATTCCCATTTTAGATCTGGTATATCGGGAACACAAAGTGTCTTCGCAAATTTCAAAATTCCATCTTCATACACAAAGTCTCTCAATCTCCCATCATTCACAGATTTAATCTTCATTTGAAATTCTTCATCATCGGTCTGAGAACTCTTAATCCCTTCTAGTAAAGATGGTTTGGAAACCATTTGAAAAAGAATTGATGTTTTGCCTTCCCTGGTTATTCCCATGTCCATCTTCACTAGATCCATGAAAATTGGATCCCTTTCAATTCTCATAATGTTCAAAACTCCATGATCTTTTTTGCTCAATGCACCTGCCACTTTGTTTGCTTTCCCCGGGTGGTAGTGTATCGTACAATCATAATCCTTGAGTAATTCAAGCCATCTCCTTTGTCTCATGTTGAGTTCTTTTTGTGAGAAAATATACTTAAAACTCTTGTGATTAGTATAGATCTCACATTTTTCACCATTGAGGTAGTGCCTCCATATCTTCAAAGTAAAGATCACAGCTTCTAACTCAAGATCATGAGTAGGATTGTTTTTCTAATGAATTTTTAACTATCGTGATGCATAGGAAATAACCCTGTCATTCTGCATAAGGACACAACCAAGTCCTTTCTTCGATGCATCACTATAAATAACAAACCCATCATTCCCCGATGGTAGAGTAAATATAGGAGCATTGAATAATCTTCTCTTCATTTCTTCGAAACATTCTTCAAAATCTTTTTTCCAAACAAATTTCACCCCTTTACTTGTGAGCTTCGTTAATGGGTTAGCCAATCGGGCAAAATTCTGGACAAAATGTCGATAATAACCTGCCAAACCAATAAAACTGCGTACCTCAGTTATACGCATATGTGCTGGCCATTCTTGGATTTCCTTGGTCATAGAAGGATCAATAGAGATTCCATCTTTAGAGACAATATGGCCAAGAAAATAAATCTCATGAAGTCATAATTCACACTTCCTAAACTTCCCATATAATTCATGTCTTCTCAGAGTCTTCAGGATAATGTGCAAGTGATTTTCATGATCTCCGTAGATTTTGGAGTATACCAAGATATCATCAATAAATAACACCAAAAATTCATCTAGATATTCCTTCAAATCTATATTCATCAGATCCATGAATACAGAGGGTGCATTAGTCAATCCAAAAGGAATTACTGTAAACTCGTAATGCCCGTACCTAGTTCAAAATGTTGTCTTCCGAACGTCTTCCTTCTTTACACAGAACTAATGGAATCCAGATCGAAGATCAATCTTTGAAAAGTATTGAGCTCCAAGAAGTTGGTCAAATAAATCATCAATGTGAGGTAGGGGATACTAGTTCTTTATTGTTATTGCATTGATCTCCCTGTAGTCGATACATAACCTCATAGATCCATCTTTCTTATTAACAAAAATAACAGGGGCTCCCCATGGAGAAAAACTAGGGTGAATAAATCCCTTATTACTCAATCCCTCTAGTTGTTTCTTTAGTTCGACTAATTCTATAGTGGCCATTCTATAAGGGGTCTTCGATATAGGCCTTGATCCAGGAATTAAATCAATGGAAAACTGAACTTCTCGTTCTGGAGGATGTCCAGGTAAATCATTGGGAAATACATCTACATATTGATTCACAACAGGTACATCCTCTATTTGAATATTCCTTTCTTCACCCATAGTCATTTCATTTTCTTCTTCCCCAATAATTGAATTTAGTTGAGATACTGGGGGTGGATCTAGATAAGAATTAGGTGGTGATGATTCTTCTCTAAAGATAAGGTGTTCCATATCATCATCATAAAAAATCATAACCTCCTTCTTCTTACAATAAATCTTCGTATCATAATAAAAAATGCAATCCATACTGAGGATTATATAAAACTCAATCATAGGTATGACGATGAGATCGACGGATAAAGAACATTTATGTGCTCTAATGGAGAATGATTCACAAAACTTTGTTGCAATGATACTTCCCTTAGGAATTTTAACTGACAACTCCATTGTTAAATAAAATTGGAAATATCTAATTTTCATAGCAAACTGGGAAGATATGAAACAATTCGTTGATCCAGAATCAAATAATGCATTTTCTATACTTGAGAAAACCATTAAATTACCTGCCACCACATCTTTCGGAGCTTCTACCTTAGCAGTAGTGATAGCATAAGCTTGGCCTTGATCCCTTGGCCTTTTCTGAGGTAAGTTCCCCTAACGCTTAGGATATTCATTTTCATAATGTCCCATCTCCCTGAAATTGTAGCATTGAACATTGGTATCTTCCTTCTTCCCTTTTCATTCATGATCTTATTGGCCTTTTGCACCACACTTGTAACAAACACCCATTCCCTTCAAGAAAGTACCGGGGTGTTTCTTCCCACATTTACCACATGATGGATATTCAACCTTTCCCTTCTTCCCCTTATTTCCATTCCCAAACTGATCAGCAGATCTCTTCTTCTCTTTCTTTGCTTCAAAGTCATACGACATAGAGAATTCCTTTTCTGTATTGATAGCACATGAGACAATTTCTTCGTATGACGAGATCCATTGTGATACTAATGCTCGACAGAGAAAAATGGTTTTAACCCATCAAATAAACGATCAATATTACTTCTTGGGTTACGTATATAATCTCTAGCATACCTTGATAACCTTGTAAAGTTAGCATCATACTTTGCGACATTCTCATCCTCCTTTTGTCTCAGACTCAGAAATTGCCTTTCCATATCTGCTTGATGGTCGTGAGGAATGTATTTTTCTAAAAATAGATCTTTTAACTCCCTCCATTCCATATTTGATACTTCATAATCTTCCTTAATGTTTTGAATTAGTGACCACCATTGATCAGCATCTACAGTGAGGCGATAAACTGCTATGATAACTTTCTCCCTTTCACTACTCCCCAATGCTTGAAATATTTTCTCTAGGGAATTTATCCATTGCTCAGCTACTAAGGGATTTGTACTCCCATTAAACATTGGTGGTTGTTTCCACATGAAGCGATCTAACATTGATCCTCCATGATGCAGATCAGGGTGCTCCATATAGGTAAGGTTATTATTCCTAACCTGAGTTAGTTGTCCCATTATGGTGATTAGCTGATCAGCACCAGTTGCATCACCAGCTCCACTATAATTATCTTGAGCAGGAGGGCAATCCCAACATGGAGTGAATGCATTGATACAGTTTCTATTTCTTCCACTAGGCACCATTTCTAAACAATGGCATAAACTAGATCAGTTTATGAATCAAAATACATAATTACATACTTATAAAACACTTAACATAAATTGAACTATTTAAGGATATAATCCATAATCATAAAAATGTTTTCTTTGAGGAAGTATATACTCATAAACCATTCATAAGTATTTTTAAAGAAAATGAGAGTTATCCTAAGAATATCCCCCAGGAGTGTTGTAACCAAGAGTGCAGCAAGGCACGTTGTCGTGCACCAGTTCCCGTTCGAGTCTAGTTCAAAGCGGTGTTTTTGGGTTTTACCCCTAGGTAAATATGTGCCAGAGCCGCCTCTACCTGCTCGTATCTAAACAGGGATGTATTGCTCGGAAAACTCACAAAATCTCTACAATACCAAAATTATAGGATGTTCTTCTATACTAATCCTCAAAGTTCTTCTTAGGTCTATGTGCTCTAATCAGAGTTTATCTAAATCTAGCTTCCAAGGATTGTACTAAACTTCCTCTGATACCAACTGTAACACCCCGACCCCAGTTACCCAGAGTCGGTGCATTATTACATAACATTGGCATGATCACAAGAAAGATCAAATCTCGAAACACCGATTGGTTTAGTAGCCTTAGAAACACTAGATATATTCATAAAGTTTTACATTACATCATAAAGTGAAAAACTACTACAACAACATATTGTCTCCATAGTCCACACTATTATCCCCTCCTAATATCCCTCCAGGTCATTCATAATTTACTTCATCACATCCTATGAAAAATAAAACATAGAAAAGGGGTGAGCTCAAATGCCCAGTAAGGATAACAATATAGCGGAAACTTTCAAAAATAAGAATAAATATTTAATGCAATGTATAACTAAAACAAAAGCCTTCTATACATGAACTTCAACATAGTATAGAAATAATAAAATGAAATAATTTAATTTACTTATTCACATTGATATTCTACTAATCGAATAATCACATGCAATATCAATAACCACATTCATAATGATGGAATGAATAATGTCAGACTATCATAACCACATAGTCAGGGCCTCGTGCCAAGACTACAAATAAGATTTTGCCAAGGCCTTATGCCAAGACAGTAGTTTGTCTCATGAGACCTACCGATGCATCGAGGAGCTACAGCGGGCTCCAACCATCACATATTAAGTCCAATGCATTCCCATATGAAAAGGATTAAACATAACATTAACATTCGTATTAAAACTAGAATATGAAATGTAAATACTTCATCCATAAACTATGAATGGTATAAAAATAACACATCCACAGTCAAACATATCACAAAACCTTCAATACAATACATAAGTTTTGTATCATAATAAATCAACTTCAAATAAGCGTAAAATCCATCAAAGGATGTGGACATATATGAAATCAAAACTCTTTTTATAGAAATATCTATTTCTATTTTGAAATCATTTAAGAGTCATATATTTATAAAATAAAACATTTTCTTTGAAAATATTCTTATAAACATGTAAGTGAAGCTTCGGCGATTTTATAACGGCGGAAAATAGCCTCACCCACCGTATAAGTTAAAAAACATTTTTACCTTAATTCTGTCGAAAAGGTTAAAAAGCACCTTGTTTGGAAAATGATGAAAAGATTACTTTATAAACCTCTTATAAAAAGTCAAACAAGGGTATAAATTACTTTAACCCATATTCTATTAAATAGTAAAAATATTTTGAAATACATTTTTAAGAAACATGGATGTGGATGATAAAGAAATCCTAGTATATTATTACGTACAAACAATCTCGGATAATGAAGAGATTGTGAAATAACCATTACCTTGTACTTTTACTTGGTTGGGGGTTGGTTATCATCCTATAAAATGGTGAAATAATATTTATTAAATTATTCAAGTATCATATACATTAATATGATATCATATATGATCTTTTAATATTGCTTTGTTAATAATATCTTAGAATTATCGTCGGTTCGGGCGTTAACTTACTCATTTTCTTTTATATGTTTTGTTACATAATCCCTGTTTGTTATGGATAGGATGTATCTTATTCATATACATAATGATATCAAGTCCTTAAATACTATTATTAATCATCAAATGATAATTATACTTGAATGGATACGATGAGGAATGAATCTCATCGCGTTCGTGGAGACAGTAGTCCGTACATACGCACGAGTGACAATATCATTATTTTGATATTAAAATAATATATAATTGGATGGTATATCTTATATACAGAATCATTATCATGTTATATTTAATATTTACATGTATTACACATCATTATTATACCCATCCAAATAATATTTTATTGAATAACAATTACACCACGATGTGGAGACGGTAAGTCGTACGTACACACGTTTGGTGACATGTCATTAAAAGGATGGATATAATACTGAATATGGTTGTACCATATTTATAATAATATTATAGTATATAGGAGATACTGAATTCATTATTTTAGAATGGGAATAACAGTGAAAGAAGAAGTGTAAGAAGAAAGGAACTTGAAAAAGGGTGGTGAAATCATTACCTCTTCTTCGGGTTCTTCCTTTTGATTTGATCAAAATGGATCCTTATGTTGGATTTAGACTAAAGTAAGGCCTCTAGGATGAAGTGAGGGATGTTTAGAAAGTATTTGGAAAGATTTTGGCCGAACCAAAAGGCTTTGAAGGTGTGAGCTAATGAGAAGGGAGAGTGCCCTTTTATAAGAGGGGTGAGGGGCACCTTTGGAAAAGCTAGAAGTATTATTTTATAATAAATTCATATTCAGTTTCTAATGGCTCCATAGTGGATTATTTAGAGGTTAAGGTAGGGATAGGTCGAAAACCACTCATCCAATATAATTTATACAGGTTTGGGTTACTATATTAACATTATCATTAAGTATTAACTCTTAGTTAATTAGTTTCACTTTTACAATGTCTCTTTGAATTTTTACATTTTATGGTTAATAAACATAATATATACATCCAAGCGACCCCCCAAGTGGTCCATTAATGATACACTTATCATGATATATGTCTATTGGCCGAACCTTAGATTTTTAAGAATTTAATATCAATTAATAATATAATATTTGTTTTAAAGACTCTTTTGTGTCAATTTTGACACAATTTGGAAAATTGATTTTTGTGAAAATCGCAACAGAATGATTACTTCTATAAAAGTCAATTAAATAAATCCTAATATGTCATATTATCCTAGAAAATTAGTTTAATTCATTTAAAGTCTCAAATTATATTTATTTGGGTATTCATAATATCAATTATTTTAAATTTTTACTATTATGGTAATTACTGCATCATCATTATGTCATTAATTAATTAAATTATTTAATGTCTAAAAATTATAAATAAAATAAAATTATATAGGAAATCTTTTTATCTTTCTAATTAATATTTACAATCGAATTTATCTTATGTATAACACTATATTAAAAATGTTTTATTAAATAAACTTTGATTTTAACTCTTTTAACTCTTCATCGAATAAATAATAATAAATGCTCTAATCTAATCCAAGTGGAAGTAAATGATAATTTTTTATTCCTAAGGTTGTTTTTGGTCGAGATACACTTGTACAATAGAATTAGGACATGTGTTAGGGTTATATTAATTTCATTTTTACCCTTAATTACCCTATTTACTTTTAACCGTGGTAATTAAAAGTAAAAAAGTTACTATTCACCCAAAAAAAAATTCATCAAATTGAACCAAATTTTACTCCATGATATTAACCGTGTCTCTCAGATTTTCAAAATTCCAATCACAGAAGTGGTAAAATTAAGTTTTATGATAAATTTAGTTTTTTAACTACCACTTAGTAGTTTCAGTATTCATCTAAAATTGATGTTTTTTAGAACAATGCCAAAATTTCACCCTAAGCTATAATTCATATTCTGAATTCAAAAATGATGTCTATTTTAAAAAATTCCAAACATAAAAGTTGCATTAATTAATTGTATAATTAATTTCCTCTGTCACAAAAAATAGCATGTTTTTAAGAAACAATATATATCAAAAGATTGACAATTGTTTATGTCCAATTTCAAAGTAAAATTAATTATAATAAACACCATTAGATAAAATTGTAAAAATATATTCTAATTATACTTTAAAATAACTAAATAATATAATTTATCACTATAAATTATTTTCATTAAAAAAATTTGTTTTTAAGTATTTTTCACTATTCATAAAAATTGGAAGTTCTTAGAAAAATACCAAAAAATCAACTTAGGATAATTTCGATATTCTGAATCCAAAAAAGAAGTCCATTTTGAAATATAAAATATATATAATTTCAAAAAGTATGTATTACTAATCATAACGGCTAGTTTGATTGGTTGTGGTGTGTTAGAACTCGATGTTGCGTACAACACACGCTATCACATTATTCCAAGAGAAGTGTACCGTAGAAGCTTGGGGTGTTACACCTACTGACAAGTAGAACACTACAAGACAAAACCAGCAACATCTTTCTTTATACGTGGCCACCAACATAAGAGATGAAAATCCCAATACATCTTGGTGACGCCAGGATGAACTGCCCAAACTGAGGAATGAAAATCCCGCATCAGCTCCTCGCGTATGTCTGCCGGAACCTATACGCATCCTTGGAAATGCAAGATCTAATCCTCGCCCACTGTCCATCCAGGAAGAGGGTCCTCTCCTGACACACTCTCATGCAAGACTATGCCTTCTGAGTCTGATAGTTTCCTCATCCGTACCCAATCAATTAGTGTCGAGGTAATAGTTATAGAAGACAGGAAGGTCTATCCCTGTCAGTCAAGCACCTCCAGATGCATCTCAGAAAACAAATCCATAAGCGGCCACTCACTACTGGCCTCCTGAACTACCTGAATCTGAGTTCTCCTGTTCAATGTATCTGCCACTACGTTACCCTTTCCCGGCATATAGGAAAGCTCGAAATCAAAATACTGAAGATACTCAACCCACCTGCACTGTCTCATATTCAGATCACGCTGAGTGAAGATATACTTGAGACTCCTGTGGTCAGTAAAGACCACAAAGTGCTCTCCCAGAAGATATTGTCTCCAACAGCGTAAGGCATGAACAACAACTGCCAACTCCAGATCATGCATAGGGTAGTTCCTCTCATGTGGACTCAACTATCGAGACCCGTACACAAAGACTCTATCTCCCTGCATAAGCACAGCTCCTAGCCCGATACCTGAAGCATCACAATAGACTGTAATGCTCTTTCCTAGCTCTCGCAAGACTAGTATCGGTGCCGATGTCAACCTTCCCTTTAGATCTTGAAAGGCTGACTCACACGAATCTGACCATTAGAAATTCACCCCTTATTGGTCAGACTTGTCAAAGGTGCTGCTAGGTGTGAAAACCCCTGAATAAAACGTCTGTAGTATCCAGCCAGCCCTAGGAAACTCTGTACCTCAAAAACGTGCTTCAGCTGCTCCCAGGAGACTACAAATCTCACTTTCTTTAGGTCCACAAATACTCCTTCCTCTGAGATTCCATGACCCAAAAAGTGAATATGTTCCATCCAAAAGTTGCACTTCCGGAGTTTAGCATAAATTCTATGCTCTCTCATTGTACTTAGAACGATATCAAGATGTGTGGAATATTCGGGTCGAGTGTTAGAGTACACCAAGATATCGTCCACGAAGAACATGACGAAGGAGTCCAAGTAAGGATGGAACACTCGGTTCATTAGTGCCATGAAAACTGTAGGCGTGTTCGTGAGACCGAACGACATGACTATATACTCTTATAGAACATACCTGCTCTTGAAGGTTGTCAGAGATATATCTGATGGTTTAATGCACAACTGATGATAACCGAACCTCAAATCAGTCTTTGAGAACACCAGAGATCCTCGAAGATGATCAAATAGGTCATCGATCCTCGGCAAGGGATATCAGTTATTGTCCGTCAACTTGTTCAGCTTCCGATAATCCACGGAAAGGAAATGGTTACCATCTTACTTCTTCGCAAACAGGACAGGAGAACACTAAGGAGAAGTACTAGGTTGGATGAAACCATTTTACTGCACCTCCTCCAACTGCTTCTTGAGCTCCTGCAACTCAGGTGTAATGAGAGGAATACTCCATGACAGAGAGGGTACCTTTCTCTAAGCTCATGATCTCTCGGGCTTGGTCAACCCTCAGGGTCTCTGAGTAGAAGTAGTCATAAAAGACACGCTGAAACTCCTCCCAATCCATAACCTTCTGATGACCCACCTATGAGATCACATCCCACCACCTCTTGGCGTAGTCTCGGAGCATTTTGGTAGTGAGCTTGACCCTCCACTCTGGAGGCGTCTCCAGAAGCTCAAAGATGGTCGGCATGGATTCCATCTATGACCCTGCAGCCTGAGGTCCTCCTTCCCCCGAGAATGTGGGAGGATGCTGCTGCTGGAAAACCCGCATCAAGTCCGCCATAGATGTGGTAGGAGGAGGTGCTCCCTTAAAGGTCTACATCATCCTCATAAAACCTCCCCTGAACTGTCCATCAGTGCCTCCAACTGGTATGACAGCCAGTGCCAAGGCTGGCCCGACTGGAGGATTGGCAGGAAGTCCCTGATCAGCCATATCTGGAGTCTGATCACTGCCTAACGACAGACGTATAACCGGAGGAAGTCCTGGAGGCATAACTCTAAAAGATCAAAATCACACCTTTGATCAGAATTAAAAAAGACAGAGAACACAAGAGTACAAAATGGGAATATGGGAAGGAAAACACACATGTTTACAAAACACGACTACATGGCATGTATAAAAACTACACGGTGTGCCTTCTTAAACAACTAACATGGGCGTGTACTCCTACCCTACAAGTCGTGTAACACCTCAAACTACACGGTGTGTTGACCCAACACACGATGTGTACTTGAAAACTATTCCCATGCCCGAGTCTCTTTATATGGATAACCCACAAGGTCCTACATAACTCGAGAATACATGGAGTGTTCTGTACAAACACGACGTGTACTAGAAAAGGCTTCAGCAACCCTTGTTGTTAAACACACGGCCGTCTACACGGCTGAACCTTACATGGCGTGTTCCGAACAAACACGGCGTGTATAGGTGAAGGTGATACCATCTCGTGTTGTTCGTGACATGGCCGGGTACCTTAACAAGACTGCACGGCGTGTTTCAAAAACAACATGGTGTGTCTAAGAGAAGGTAATACTGACTCGTGTTGATCGTGACATGGCCGGGCACCTGAATAAGACTGCATGGCATGTTCCTTTACAACACGGAGTGTTCTAGCTGAGCTTCCCTAACCCGTGTTGTTAGTGACACGGCCGGGTACACGGCTCCGAACTACATGGCGTGTACATACCGTACACGGCGTGTTCCTAAAGTTATTCCCACAACACCGTGCTTCTTCTCACATGGTCAGTGACATGGCCTAAAAACTACACAACGTGTATCCAAAAAGTACATGCCATCTATTCTAGGTTTTTTTGGGCAGTATCTCAGAAACTGCACAGAAGCCCAGAAACACTGAAAACAAGGCAAAGAGGTACCAAATTCCAATCCATGAGGGCCCATAACACCTCAAGAATCAAAATTTGGCGTTCGTTTAAGAAATGTAGGAAACAAACAATACTCTATCAAGTTAGCATAAATTCTATCAATCATCTATCACAACATAATGCATAATCCATAAAAAGTCTATCACAATAGCATGCAATCGCTAATGCACCCTAGATGGCATGACAATAATGCATGGCAAGTAAATTATACAAGTGCCTATATGATGCATGAGATGGAATAACCTCATCTCATCAGGTTGCGACAGAAATAGAACCGAAATCATCATAAAAATAACAACACAATGCATGTGAATCACTCTAGGTGAAATCATATCAACTGTAAAATCTCAAAACCAGCAAACTGCAATTTAACGAGGTAGTATGGATTTTCCCAGTACATGGGTTAGCTACTCTTGAGAACAGTTTCACACCAAGTACATATTACATCATATCCCTGTATAAAGTCTCCAAACAGTGAAGCAAGAGAAAATAACACCTCTAATACCACATTGTAATGACCCGAATCCGGAACCCCTCCACTGGTGCCCCGTACCCGGTTCTCTGCATGACCTCAAGCGCATTTCCCCAAATTCAAAAGGCTGCCTACTAGCAGCGAGGGCCATGGTGATTCAGTGGGAAATCTATGCCCTCATTCGGTAAATTATACAGTAGAAGAACAACCAGACACAATAACGGAAACAGTAAACAACATACAACAACAGAACTGAACAACGGAAGCAATATATAAATAATGATTATGCAACATGGTATATATGTCTATGGAAATAAACAAACAAACCAATGTACTAAATTACAACTGAAAAAAAGTGCAAAGAAAACAATGTAAACTCCTCAGCATCACAAGCCTAAACTTTGTCCCTTTCTGTCCATCTCCAAGCAATCACATACTGGAAGTCGAAGGGCCCTTGCCCTTATATATTCCTACATCAAAAAAGTCTTCTTGGGCCCAAAAACATAGCCCAAACTGTGTGTGAGATACAATCCCAGTAGGAAATCACCCAATTATCTATGCCTAACAG
Source organism: Viscum album (assembly GCA_963277665.1). NCBI lineage: Eukaryota > Viridiplantae > Streptophyta > Magnoliopsida > Santalales > Viscaceae > Viscum > Viscum album. The sequence goes on from OY728133.1 coordinate 65,405,345, forward strand.
TCAATGAATACAAGGCAAGTAAAAGTGCAGGAATCAATAAACAGAAAATCACATAGCAGCTACAATCCAAAATTCTAGCATATAAAGTAAACAAGTAACAACAACAAGAAGAAGAAACCATGTAACCCTCGGGGTATCTCTCACAGCCTAACCCCTATGGTTCAACCTATATGTACTAGAAACCCTCTATGAGGCACACACAGTCTCACCCCTCTGGTTCAGCTAAGAATAGACTCTCTGAGGAAGTACTCACCGTCAATTCCCCCTATAGTCTTGTATCATGCTAAAGGATCTCTAGGGAAGCACTCAACCTCTCATTCCCCTTGTGGCCCGTGTCGAGGAACTATAGACTCTCTGAGGAAGCACTCATTGTCAATTCCCCATGTGGTCTCACATCGTATTAAAAGACACTCTGGAGAATCCCTTATGTCTATTCTCCCTGTGGTCTACCACACTAGGTTCTCACATTCATGTGTGAAACTAACATGCTCAGTGTGCGTACAAAATCCATGCAAACATCAAGAACTACTTGGATATCAGTCTAAGGATGAACAACATAACATAGAAATAGTTCCACTGTCCTACAACTTGGAATGTCAACCGGCAAAACTCCAAACAAGTAAAACAAGAATGGAAAACAACCATAGTATAGTAAAAACTACCATATTCATAGGAAAATACATCTACTCAAGCAATCAAGCAAAGCAGGTAATACAAAAAGGGCACAATAGGAACACGCAATACCCTGTTCGAGGGTATTGGTGGAATTTTCACAAAATACTCATCGAATTTCTACAGAAAGGAACAAACCACCGACCTCGATCCTAGGAGATCGATATACGTGAACAATGATGACTGATTCTCTTTAGAACGTTGTTGATATGAGAAAACGTCCGAAACAAGTAATCCACGATAACTCGAGGAAGAAGAATAATTGGAAAACAAGGCTCAAGCAGAATGAAGAACTCACAGCTACGATTCCAACGCAATCGACAGAGGTCATATCGGAGAACGGACGGAGAGGCGGAAGCTCAGAGAAGATCTGGCCGTACGGGTCACTCTCGGATTAAAAACCTAGAGAAAGAGTGTGTTCTGTCCGTTATGCATGACCCTAGTGTGTCTAGTGAAAAAAGAGAAAGTACATGATGTGTACTTTTAGAGTACACGGTGTGTACTAAGTCTTTTCGTACTCCGGAAAAATCGGCCTCCATGTCACCCCTACACACCTTGTGTGTGGCCCGGACACGGCTAACACACGGCTTCGAGTCGGAGAAGAGTACATGGTGTGTACATAATTTTTTTTTTAAAATGCCATTTTTTCATAAAAACTGTAGAAAAAGGAAAGGCGTACCTGAAACGAAGATTCGTGTTCTTAGAAAACTGTTTCATAGTGGGTTGAAAACCATATTTTTTTAAAAAAACAAGGGGCTGGGGAATCAAATTTTATTTCTAATACCAATTAAAAATGAATACCAATAATATCATACATCATTACAATAATCTTTTGGATAAACCATTTAGAAAAACATGATCATTTGTTGTTCATCAAAAATAGGGTAGAGACCAAACACCCTACGTCATACATATGTCACAATCCAACAAAAATGGGATCTACACACTAGAAGGAATGTTGAGAACAGAAAAATATAGAGGAAGAACTAAAAACTAATTTCTATATTTTATAATCAAGTTTCTATAAGTACAAGGTTTACGGAGAATATAAATCAATACATACCTCAACAGTCACCCATTCTGCACTACAAATAATGATAGATCTCGCATCCATGAAAAAATACAAAGAATTTATAAGGGATTGGGTGATATTAAAAAATGATAAATAAATTTTAATCACATATCCTAGAACCACTACCAATTCTAATAGAAATATAGGAAATAAACTGGATTTGATAAAATGTACAAAATATGGAAAAATGATCGAACTACGATTGAAATTCCATGTAAATTTGATAGAGAGTTACCAATCCAACCCTTGAGAAACCCTAGATTTGTAAAAGGGGAGCTAGATATTTTAGGATGATTATAAATTTTAAATAGAAATACTGGGAATCGTTAAATACAAATATGACCCCTAATAATATATCTCATTCGGATGACACTAGCTACCTAGTGGTTCAATGATGTGAGTCTAAACCCCTAAATGTCCCACTGGATGGATAGTGGAGTTCCTATAGGATCACCATTGTACTAACATGACACTAGCTGGATAGATGTCTTTTATCTAGTTCCCAATCCTTTTACGCATATTATTACATGTTTTGAAAATAAATATCCAATAATTAAAACCTAAATATATTAAGGAATATTTTATTTGGAAAAATAGGTTTACGATATATCAAAAGGAAACTAAATCATGAAATAATTATTTTATTAAGATTAATGTGATCCTAAATCCATTTGTGCTTTTTAAACATCATAGGATAACATGGGTAAGTATATAAATGAAAGGGGTGATATAAAATTTCTAATAATGTAATAAAAATGATTAGGAAACATAACACGTGGTTAAATTGTATAACATGATACCATAAAAGAGAAGTCTCATGAGTAATCACATGGATGCATAACATGAATAAAATCATGTCATAAGATAATAGAAACATTCTAAATTTTTCATAAATATAAAACATGAAATAATAAAAACTTATGGCTAACTTACAATACAACATCACATGGTAGATAGAGTCCTATTGTGGATTAGGTTTACTTCCTAAATTCTATACATAATGTCCAATTTAAGGAATGATTTACCCAATGAATTTGAGATCTATTTGGGTGAACCCATCATAAAATGTTCATGATTATGAGTTCTAGTAAAATTGAATCATTTATAAGGAATAGACCTAAGAATTACCCCTAGAAAGGAAATGGGTCACATAATCTATCTTCCTGTCATAATAAAAGGAAATATTATATTGAAGGAATTTGAGAAAAGATAATAAGTCAAGTATTAACTCATAAACTTTATGTATAATAATATTGGAACAAATGTGATATAAATATATATGAAATTTATAAGCATTACATAACATTAAATAGGAACATAATGTGAGTTATAGAGAAAATGATCATAACCTGATGAAAAAGTTGTTTAGAGAGATCCTTTAGTATCATTTAGAATCGACATGTATGTTCTATATCTTCCATAATAACAAACTTATGTTAATTATTTACTTTATTAGGAAACCATTTCTTGTTTATTATTTGTATTTTTTTTAGTTTTTAGAATCGTATACTAAATTACATAATAATTTATGTTTATATTTGATGTTTTGATGATATTCAGCTTATAAATCCAAAATCACTTTGGTAAGTTTACTAAGTTTGAAGTGATTTTTATTCCATAATTTATAGAATAATAATAATAAAACATTTATCATTTTTATACATCAATTATACTTTTAATAGCAACCATTAAATATGGTAATAAAAAATGAACTATGTAACAATCATGGAGAGGATATGATGTACGTATGCATGAGAAACCATTCAATTTTTAAAAATAACGATGGAAAGAAAGTAAGTGTTATTTTAAATTTATTTAATGATAATTATATTAATAATTATCATATTATTCCATTAAATAAAATAATACATACAATCGATTTTGTGATTTAATGAAAAAAAATCACATCGTTTCATTGAGGTGGTAGTCCAAAAGTGCACACAAAAGAAATTATCATAATTTAATGAATTGAATGGTAATAAAATATATGATATATTAATGTTAAAAATTGATAAATATGTCATTAATATCATATATATATATACATTGAATACATCATCCTAAACATATGAGAGAGGCAATGATGGAAAATAAATTACATTTGTTCATGAGGCAGTAGTCCACCATATGCACGAACAAAAGTGTCATTTATCATTTTATGGAATAGGTGATAAATGTCGGTTATTAAGATAATAGGATAAAATATAATAATATGATAGATACTAATGATATTATATCTGTCACGACCTGCCGTCGGGGCCCATGCCGTGACTACACCAAGCCCGCCTTCCGTAGGCCAGGGGCTGACAACTAGCACCAAGGCGTAATTACAGGTAAAAAGGGAAGGCATTGCCTTTGTAAAGTAAATAAACACCACAGAGCAAGCAGAAGTAGAAGTAAAAACTAAGTAAAAACTGAGTACAACAGTGAGTGTGGAAAAGTAAGTGGGCTAGAATACAAACCCAAACTGAAAGTAAAGTACAACTTAAAGGGAAAACAACAACTGAAATGTAATGCCGTAGCCTCGAGCCGTCCACTGGAAGTCCCACCAGAAGGGTGGGTACAGATAGCCTCCAAAGCTCCTCGTGTCCAGCCGTCTGCTCCGTGTACGTCCCGCCTAATGGTCCACCTCTAGGTACCGACCTGCTCCGCAACCCTCAACCACGATCAGTGATGTCCCTCATCTGCAACCAACACAACGTAGTGCGGGCATAGCCCGTGCAGGGGTGAGTATAAGCTACTCATTAGGGACCCCGAGACACCCGAAGGTCTCCCAGAATCCACAAAGGATAATCCAAAAAGGAAAGATACAATCACGAAGTAGCATTCGACGCTGCCTAGATATATGCCCATACATATACCTAAGTCATCAATTCTTGTTTAGCTCCAACATCTGAGCCCAAGTACAACCTAGTCCACACAGGAAAGCAAAACGTAAATCCACCCAAGAAAGCAAGTCAAGATTCAGCTCACACAGGTATACTTCTTCGTAAGATGATAGAGATGATCAAATATTGCCACTGATTCATCTAAGTCGTAGGACCCACACAGGATCGATAGGTACTAACCCCCGCAATGATGCACTAAGGATCTGACCCACACAGGATCGATAGGTAACTAACCCTGCAATGACCCACAAAGGATCTGACCCACACAGGATCGATAGGTAACAAACCCCCGCAATGACCCACACAGGATCAGACCCACACTGGATTTGTAGGCACTGGCCCACATAGGACCGCTGATCACTGACCCACGCAGGATTTGACCCACACAAGATCGGTAGCACTAATCCACATAGGATCGTTGAGTGCTGTAGTCGTCGTCGTCAAATCCACAGAGGATTTCTGCACAATCGTCATCATCGTCGCAGTCGCAGCCAGCTCTAGGGTTTCCACACATAGAAAACTTGTTTCGGAGGGTCCTCTCCATGAGCCGAGGGGCTGATACATCAACTGACACAATTTCCGGAGTTGATGTATCCAAAAGTTCAGTATCGTCAACAGGAACTCAACGTCACAGACTGTGCGTCAATCAGACGCCCGGTCTGAGAGTTATTGGCTTTTTTGTCCCAGGGGACCGGTTGGTTTTTAAGTCAAAACCACCCCGACCATACCCCAACTGCATCCAAGCCTCGAGAAGAGTAATCCAAAAGGTTCTTCTCACTTATAGGAATCCATCAAAGCCGAAGGTACGTCAATCGGACGTCCGGAACTCAAGTTATAAGTGTTTCCGATCCGAGGGCCCGATTGGTTTCATGTACGAACCAACCCGGCCGAACCCAAAGTTCTCCGAAACATGAGTGTAATATTTTGAAACGACCGTCTCTATCCAAGGACAACATCGCCGCTGACGTTGCGTCGATCGGAGGTCCGTAGCCCATGATATTGGTAAAAGACCGAAAGGGGTCCGAAAACGGGGGGTCTGGGCCCGGACTGGCCCAGCCCAACCCCCCCTGGGTCGGCCCGAACCCGGTCGACCTGGCCCGGGTCCGGGTTCGACCTAGATGGCATGACCCGGCCTGAACGGCGTGGCCTAGCCCGGCCTGGGCGTGACCCGGCTGGTGCTGGCCGGTTGGCCAGCGGGTCCGCTCGGCCATTATAGCCGAGTGAAGCAGGGGGCGTGCTGCCCCCGCGTGGAGAGACCACGGTCCCGCATGGGGCCGCCCTTGCCAGCGGACGCGGCCAGTTTCTATGTCTCGTTCTCTCCGGTCCCGCACAGTCGCAGGACCGGGGCCTGTCGCTGCAGCTTCAGCCTCGGCGGTTCCTCCCGGCGGCGCGCCGGGCGCCTCCGCTTCCGGATACCGCCGGCGCCTCCGTGCTGGCGAGGCGCACTGGCGGGACACTACGCGGACCACCGGGCAAGTTCCGGTGGTTGGAATTGCGTGTCGTGTTCGCCAATGGCCCTCTCGGGGCCCGTACATCACTGTGAGGACCTCACATCGCCCGTGCAGCCTACATTGTCATCGCTCGCTAATCCGCTCACCAAGAACGAAGAGACGGTGGGTTCAGACTTGTTCGTTGGTCCGCACCCACTGTGTTAGTGGTTTTAGAAAGTCATCTATGAAATATTATAAACATATTTCGTGGGTATAAGATCACATGATTTAAAATGCACCAAAAGAATCTATGCCGAGGATATAATTCACAAAGAAATAAAAGAATTGCAATCCTCTAACTCAATCGGTTGTTGATTAAAGACTGTCACAAGGGAAGGAACGTCACAGAATAAGCGTCATAGAAGGAGGATCGTCGGCGTTGCGGTATACGGCATTGCTTCATCGATCTCCGAGGGTTCGACACTCTTCGTCACCCTTCGTCGGAGGCCGGCGTTCATCGTCGGCGACCATGCGTTCTTCGCATTCTTCCCAATGGAGGATGAAGATCTTCAATCTTTAGAGTTTCTCCAAATCCTCTCAACAAGCCACCCTCAAGTAAAACAAGTGTTGGTCTTATTTTATTTCCGATGCCAACAATTAGAAATTCAAAGATAAGAAATGAACAATTAATTCGATGAATTAATTGTAACAACTTAACTGCCCAATTAATAGGGGCGTTTAGTATTTAAGTAAATGCACCGGTTGACATTATTTAAAAGAGGTTTTCGCAGGTGCGTTACTTAGAGGGGAAGAAACGGTGGGGCTCGTGTAGGCCCCACCTCACAAATATCCTACCAAGTGGGTAGGATGTCATGGGTCCCACCTTATCCGCTTAACCTGGCTTAAGTGGCTTTAAGTGGATTTAAGTGAAATAAAATAAAGTGTCGCACCACTTTTATTTTATTTCTTAACTTGACCCCAAAAAATTAAAAACCACACCCAAGAAAATGCAACTCCGGAAAAGGCATTTCTAAGAAAATACCGGTGCTGCGATTCCATCGGTGCCCTCGGAAATTGATTCCGAGAACGGGTTCAAAAGTTAAAAAACCCCCTTGTTCGTTCACTGAACGTACCTGAGCCAAACTTTGGAAAAAAATTTCGGGCACACTAGGCCTTGGAATCAGGTGCCGTTAGAAACTGCGTTCTTGTAAAATTCCAAAGAAAATTTAGAATAAAATTTCCTTGAATTTTACGGGTCTTTACATCACTCCCACCTCAGGGCTTTACGTCCTCGTAAAGATACATCATAAACTAAGGAAAAAAATGTGGGTATTGAGAATGCGTCTGAGCCTCATGCTCCCAAGTGCTCTCCTGGAGGTTCCCGTCCTGCCATCTGATGCACACTAGAGGAATCGACCGTCCACGTAGGACCCACTCCTGTCGATCCTCGATCTCCACCGGGACCTCCGCAAAATTTTCCCCATCATCAATGTCCAGCTCCCCATGGTCAATGATAAGCGTCGAGTCATGCACGTATCTCCTCAGCTGGGATACGTGGAAGACGTCATGCACCCGGTGCAACTGAGGTGGTAGAGCTAGGTGATAAGCCACCACGCCAATCCTGCTGAGGACCTGGAATGGTCCGATGAATCATGGAGACAACTTTCCGCCTTGGCCAAATCTCTGTAATCCACGTCGAGGTGAGACACTCAAGAAGATGTGGTCAGCACCCTCAAACTCTAGTGGCCTCCGCCTCCTTTCAGCATAAGACTTCTACCGGCTCTGATCTGTCCTCATCCGCTCCTAGATGATCTGGACCTTCTCTGTTATGGCCGGGACCATCTCCGGTCCCACAAGTTCTGACTCCCGAAGGTCTGTCCTGCACAAAGGATATCTGCAAGGTCGGCCGTACAACGCCTCGTATGGTGCCATCCCGATGGTGGAGTGGTAGCTGTTGTTGTACGCAAACTCCGCCAAGGGTAGGTGGTCCTCCCAGCTGTGACCAAAGTCGAGGACACATGCACGGAGCATGTCCTCGATAGTCTGTATGGTCCTCTCCGTCTGACCATCTGTCTGAGGGTGAAAGGTGGTGCTCAGACGTAGCTGCATCCCAAACGCCTCCTGCAACCCCTTCCAAAGCCAGGAAGTAAAGCAAGCATCTTGATCGGAGATGATAGATGATGGCACACCGTGAAGTCATACAATATCCTGGACGTAGAGACATCCCAAGCTCTCTACTAAGCCCTGATCTCTGATGGGTAAGAAGTGAGCCGACTTGGTGAGTCGGTCGACAATTAGCCAAATGGAGTCATGACCTCTGGAAGTGCATGGAAGTCCAGTCACGAAGCCCATAGATAACCCATCCCACTTCCACTCTGGGACCTCCAAGGGCTGTACCAAACCTGCTGGTACCTGATGCTCTGCCTTCACCTGCTGGCAGGTGAGTCATCGAGAAACGAACTCTGCCACAACCTTCTTTATGCATGGCCACTAGTGATGTTGTCTGAGATCCCGGTACATCTTCGCCACTCCAGGATGTACAGCCAAAGGAGAAGTGTGAAACTCTCTCAGCACCTCATCCCATAAAGCAACTTGTACCACAGTACATCCTCTGAAAAGGACATCGTGCTCTCCTCCTATAGAGAAACCATTAGGTGCATGTCCTGAGGATATCTGCGCACGCCGCATCTCACAGTAAGCGTCCCCACGTTGTGCCTCTCTGACCCGCTGATGTAGTGGAGGAGTGACTGTGAGCGACTGAAGGAAGGCTGCTCCATCTCTATCCATGAAGGAAATCTGCAAAGCGGCTAAGTGCTCTGTCGCCTCCCCAAGTAGCTGAGTGCCTGTACTCCTGCTGAGAGCATCAGCTACCACGTTTCCCTTTCCAGGAGTATAGACTATCTCAAAGTTATAGTCATGGAGGAACTCGAGCCATCGCCACTGTCTCAGGTTTAGGTCTTTCTGTGAGAAGATGTACCTAAGAATCTGGTGGTCCAAGAACACTGTAAAGCGCTCGCCCATCAGATAGTGTCACCATGACTTCAGAGCGAAGACCACTACTGCTAACTCCAGGTCAAGGGTAGCATAGTTCTTCTCATGCAGCCTCAACTGATGTGATCCATAGGCAATCAATGCCCGCTCCTACATCAGGAAACATCCGAGTCCGGTCCCTGATGCATCGAAGTAGACTACGTACCCTACCCCCTCCTCCGGTAGCCTCAAGATAGGTGCATTGGTTAATCTCTGTCACAGCTCCTGGAAGCTCTGCTGACATCTGTCTGACCAAACAAAGGATTTTCCCTTCTTCGTCAAAGCTGAGAGTGGTGCCGCAACTCTTGAGAAGTCTGGTACAAATCTCCCGTAGTATCCAGCTAGTCCCAAGAAACTCCGCACCTCCGTCACACTCCTGGGTGGCTCCCAAGCTAGCATTGCCTCGAACTTCGTAGGATCCACTGCAACTCCCACCTCAGAGATGACGTGTCCCAAGAAGTGGACCTCACGTATCCATAACTGACACTTCGAGATCTTACCATAAAGCTGGTTCTCTCAGAGTGTGTCCAGTACAACCCGCAAGTGGTAGGCGTTCTCCTCCTCAGTCATTGAGTATATCAAAATGTCATCGATGAAGACCACGAAAATTTGATCGAGGTATGGCTGAAAGATCCTATTCATGAGGCCCATGAACACTGCTGGATCATTGGTTACGAATAAGGCATTGTGAAACCGTAAAAATCCATTCACGCCATATAAGATAAATATAACATTCTCCTCGTACTTTTGTCGGAAAAGTCAAAAAGTACCTTGTAGGGTAAATAAAAGAAAGATTCCTTCCATACCATGAGGTAAAAGTCAAATGGGTAAAAATTAAATTAAACATACATGAATACACTTTTATAAAACATGTACATGGATGATAGCAATAACCCCAGTAAATAATTACGAATAAGCAATCTCGGATAAAAATGAGATTTGAAAAAATATCCCTTACCTTATGTCTGATATGCTTCGTATGTATCCGAACCACCTGTATAATGATTTAAATAATGTCATTGACTTATTACAGAATCATATTCATTGTTATGATATCATATATGGTTCACTTATGACTTTATATTACCCGTTCTTTTGTAAATTCCATGTTAAAGAGCGTTTTGGGTAAAATCGTTTCATTTATCGTATGTGTTTCGACTCGTCGTTCTCGATATTATTACTTATATCCTGATTTAAATAATTCCATAATGTAAAACATGATTTATATATAATATATATTCATTATATACATATATATTATAGATCGATAAAAGGATTGAAATACACCGTTCATGGAGGCGGTAGGCCATACGTACGCATGAATGGTGTTTTCGTTTCCTTATTGAATTGAATGGAATTGGGTATATGACATACATACATATATATATATATATATACATAAATACAGTAGAATTATTATGACATATATTTCATTATTATTCATTATATATTCTTTATAATCATTCTTGAATGGTTAATCATGGAAAATGAATCTCATCACGTTTGTGGAGACGGTAGTCCGTACGTACGCACATGTGATGATATCATTCCCATGATTGTGGAATTGTATTGGAGTGTATGTATACTATTTGAGAATAAATATCACTTTACAATAATCATTTATTAACACCATTATACCCATCCATGTAAGGTGGTGGTGGAAAAATAGATTACACCACGGCGTGGAGACGGTATTCCGTACGTACGCCCGTGTGGTGATTTCATTTTCCGTAAAATGGATAGATGGTGAAATAGGGTTGTTTCATAATTATAATAACATATCAGTGTATGAGTGATACTTATGTTATTACTTCATAATGAAACAACTAAAAAGAATAAGTGGAAGAAGAAATAAAGTTGAAAGAATCGGTAACGGGCATTATCTCTTCTTTGAAGCGCCTTTTTGAAACCTCCTCTTATGGCACTAATATTGGTCTTTTAGGAAGACCAGAACCTCTAGGATGTTTCTAGGGAAGTGGAGAAGAGAAATTGTCAGGGGTTGGCCGATCTTTAAGGCTCAATGTGGTGTGAGGAAGAGAGGGAGGAGGTGCCCTTTTATAAGGGAGGAGAGGTGCACCTTTGGAATAACTACAAATATTATTTTATTATAAAGTCATATTCGATTTTTAATAGCTTCAAATTAAGATATTTTGAAGATAAGGTGGGGATGGGTTGAAATACTCTAATCCAATATAATTTAGACAAGTTTAGGTTCCTATTTGAACCTTATCATTTAGATTTAACTTTAAGTTAGATAATTATACTTTTACCATGTCTTTTTGAGTTCTTACACTATAAGGTTAATAAACATACTATAATAAGCCAAACGAACCCCAACTTGTTTATTATTAATATATTTAACCTTATATTAGTGATTTGGCCGAACCTTAGATTTTTAAGAATATAATAACAATTAATAATATAATATTTGTTTTAAAAACTATTTTATGACAATTTAGACACTATTTGGTAATTGATTTTTGTGAAAATCACAACAGAATGATTAGTTGGAACGAAGTTAATTAAATCAACAGTAACATGTCATATTACCATATAAAATTATTGGAATTTATAAAAAGTCTCAAATTACATTTATTTGGGTATTTATAACATCAATTTTGTCAATATTTCATTAATAAGATAATTACTACATCATCATTGTGTCATAAATAAATTAAATTATTTAATGTCTAAAATTAAAAATAAAATATCATTATGTAGGAAATATTTTCTGATTTATAATGAATATTTATAGTCAAATTTATCTTATGTATAACCCTATATTAAAAATTATTTACTTAATTAAACTTTAATTTTAACTATTTTAACCCTTCTTTAAATAAATTAATAATAAATGTCCTAATCTAATCCAAGTGGGCCTAAATGTTCTTATTTCATTACTAAGGTTATTTTTGGTTGAATTACACTTATCCAATAGTATTAGGACATGTTTTAGGGTAATAATAATATCATTTTTACCCTTAATTACCATATTTACTTTTAACGATGGTAAATAAAAGTAAAAAGGTACTATTCACAAAAAATTATTTTCATCTCATTAAACAAAATTTTACTTACTGACATCAACCGTGTCTCTCAGATTTTTGAAATTCCATTCTCAAAAGTGGTAAAATTATGTTTTATGTAAGTTTGCAAATTCTCCTAGGAGGTGGGTAAAAGACGGTCAAAAGTTCAATAAAATTTTTATATATCTAAAATTATTAAAAAATGACTCCAATGAATTGCATTGAACTTATATAGGTATTATGTATCAATTTTGACCTAAAATAAATTTAAATAAAATAAATAATTATTTAAATAAAAAGTCAGTTTTTAAATAGTAACCCAGTATTTTCACTATTCATCAAAAATTGAAAGTTTTCGGAAAAATTCCAAAATTTCACCCTAGGCTAATTTCGATATTCCGAATCCAAAAATGAAGTCCATTTTGATAGATGAAATTTTCATAATTTCAAAAAGTTGTTATTACTATTCATAACAGCTAGTTTTAATAATATTTTAATAGCATATCTTTGTTTAGTGAAACTCGGTCTTGCGTACAACACACGCTATCGAGGAAGGTCACAATTGTGTGTAATGAAGCAAAGTTAGGGTTGTGTGTTCTGCAAAACTTTTTTGTTGTAGTGTACAACATAAGACATAAAATAAATTAAAAAGAATATTTTTCATAAAATCTCGGGGTGTTACATTCTACCCCCCTTAAAATGAATTTCGCCCTCGAAATTCATCGGTGTTATAAATGGTTTACTACTCGAAAGTTTGTTTAATAGAAACCCACATCGTAAAAAGGAATACCAAAACCAATCTTTAAAAAACTAAAGTATTATACATAATGGTTACCAAAATTAACTAATCACTGGGTTTCCACATAGGAGAACATAGGTGAAAATATGGATATAGAAGAGAAACCTAACCATCATGTTCTGATGGAGAGTGGTAGAGAACATGGCTATGAAAAAGCCAACAATCACAAAGCCACAGATTTGTGATGATCTAAGGTACCATCTGATTCATCCGATATAAGGGAACTAGGAAAACATTTTTTGTTTTCAAGATCATTTCCCTAAAGTTGAAGAATTTCAATTAGAATAAATACTTACTTTATTTTGGTACAATCTCACTATTGTTAGTTCTTTGAACAATTTTCACTTCATCTCTTAAAGAAATGAAGTTGAATTTGTTATTCATGAAGTGTTAACAGATCATGTGATAGAATGATGGGTCATTCTATCTGTTTCAAACAAAAGGTTAGCAAAAGTTATGAAATATACAGAAGTCCATCTAGGGTGAGGTTAATCGTATACGATTCCAAAAATGAACTTATAAATCACATATCATGCTACGTAATAAAATAAAACTAGTTTCTACTAACCAATGACTTCCTGTAGGCTAGTGGTAGGCGATAAAGGCCAGTCGCACTTCGGTTGTGGGTTCGATTCCCACCGCCTTGTCCGACGCGATGGGCTGTCACCCGTCCTACAGGTCGTCCTTTTTCTAAAACTATATTACTATAACATCCCATCAATAATATCGAAAAAAGTTCTATCCTTAAACAATACTATCTTATGTCCAACATAATTCATTCCAATCTTTAGGCTTATCTAAAATACTTCGGTCCAAGCTCATAGTATAAAGAAAATTATTACTTGAAATGTCACATATCAATCACGTGAATTCCATCATTTATCCCCCATATATCATAAGATATATCTTGTTGGTGAAATTACAAACATGTGAATACCATAATCATGTATTCTCTTGAAGAATGAATACCCATTGAACCTTAGTGAAAACATGAATGCAGTTAAAAGTTAACACTTTCCATATACCAAAATCCTCAAAATTCTTTATACTCAAACCATGATATCACTTAGTCTTTATATCAATCATGAGCTCATGAATACAATCAAACATCTCATTATCTTCTTATCCCTTCATTATGCGCATATCATCTGCTTACCAAAATTTCTCAATAACTTTCCATGGTTACCGGTACCATAAAATTATTGAAAACCACAATTGACAAATACATAAATATTCCAATATTCCATGATATTATATAAAACATTATTTTGGAATCCCATTACATAAACACTTAATCATTCCACCACATCGTTGTCATATTCATCATCGCCAATAGTGATTGCATGTGACTTCCCTTTGTCCTTTTTCTTAAGTGGTTACTCACGTGGATCATCATTAACCCTTGGATTAGGGCATTGATTAGCATAATGCCCCATTTCATCGCACTTGAAGCATTGACATGTTGTTTGTGCGTTCTCTGTAGTCTTTTCTTTATTCACACCATTAGAAACCCTTTTTCCATTACTTCGACACTCAGCTGCTTGATGACCTTATTTTACACACTTAAAACATTTTCTAGTCCTTTTAAGACAATCTCCACCATGCTTCATTCCACACATTGAGCATAAGGAAACATTCATCTTCTTTTCGTCATTATTCTGAGATTTCTCCTTGAACTCCATCTTTTGTTTCTTGTCAAAACCACGAGATGGATATGTAACACCAACTTCTATTTCTACCTTGATAGCCCAACACACAATTTCTTCATAGCTACTGAAGTCTCTTATAGCTAATGCCTTTCGAAGATTTGGTTTTAAGCCATTGAAGAATCGATCAATTTTTCTTTCAGGTTGGATGATAAAGCCAGATTCATACCTTGCAAGCCTTGTAAAATTCGCTTCGTATGTACCAACAGATTCATCATCCTTTTTCTTTAGTTCAAGAAACTCCTTCTCCATCTTTTTTCGAAGAATAAGAGGGAAGTACTTATTGAAAAATAAGTTCTTAACTCGTCCCATTCCATGGACTCAATTTCATATCTTGTCCTCATATTCTTGATAAGATTCCACCATTGATCAGCTTCACCTTCCAAACGATATTCTGTTAAGATGAAATTATCATGTTCATAACATTGAAGAACTGAAAATATCTTTTCAGTGGTACTCATCCATTGTTCAGCAACAAGTGGATCAGAAGACCCACTAAAAGAAGGTGGACGTTGCCTCACGAAGGACTCAATAGAATATTGTTCCCTTCTCTTCTCATTTGGAAGTCCAGAATGATTCATAGCTTGTGTAAGTATAGAAATATGATTTTTCACTCTATCTCCCATCAAATTTGTTTTTTCAGGAGGACAATCATTGCATTGTCCATTACATTGATCAACACGGTTCCTTCGGGTCCAGCCATCATCTAAAACCCAAAAATAATAGCGTGAGAGGAAAAAATCATGTTAGGGAAAAAACAATAAAGGGGGAGTACCTTAAATATCTAACATCATAGGTTAAATTCTAAGATCGTTGCCTTAGTTCTAGGACTATATCCTATACGTATAATTATCCTTAGGGACATCCCTAGACATACCTTAGAAATATCTATAGGGATCTCACTAACGTTTTATATCCTAGTTTCCAAAGGATGACTAAACCTTTACTCTTATACCAACTGTAGAGACCCGGAGCTTGATGTACATGGACAATACATTACTTTTGTGGAATACTTAATACATAACAAAAACAGACACATAAGGACCGTAATAGTCTAGTGTATTTTGAAACTCGGAATAAAATCTTTTAATCGTGGTGAATGATCTTCAACAACTCCCATAACGTTCTTCCCCTTTTTGTTTCCCTACCTAAAACCTTTATTTACTTCCTGGGGAAAATAAATCATAAAAAGGGAGAGCTCAAATTCTCATTAAGGGCAAACATTGATAACATAAAACAATCCATAATCATTTGGAAGCAAAAACTTGAACATGAAATTTAATCATCAAAATCTTGAGCAAAGACATAAATCGTGGAAGTACGTAAGGAATATATCATAATAGAACATCAACCATGAGAAAATGGGAATAAAACATGTAATTATGGCAACCATTCAACACATGTCATGATTTCCATAGTATCCAAGGCATTGCTGCCAAAACCATCTTAGTGGACAAAGTCCCTTTCTGAATTGAGTTCACTCCTCATTTCAGTCCTGTAACACTGAACTGGATTAACTTACCGTTCCAGCCATGTCTATCTCATGAGATATAAATCATTACCCAATGAATTAGAGGGAGATATAGGTCCCACCCATCTTATACTGAAATCATTCTTTCATGTGCCACAAAATCATAAATCATACATCATAAGATAACCCATGTAATAAAATGGGATTCTTAAACATCATGCCATCATAACATAATCCATAAAAGTTTTATATCATTTCATCATAAGAAAATTGAAACCATTTAAATCATAGAGACATATTACTTGAAACATACACATATGAAATAATGTCATCTTAGATTGAAAATAGTTTTAGCAAAACACTTGAAATGAATTCTTGAGGAAAATATCCTTTCTTCTTTAAAATCATTTTCTTTTCACAAAATTCCATGCAATTTTAAAAGAAAAGGGTTTTTTTGAAAATAATCATGAAATCTTGTAGAGTAAGCTTCCTGAAAATGAGGCGTTATGAAACTGTAAAAATCCATTCACGCCATATAAGTTAAAAATAACATTCTCCTCGTACTTTTGTCGGAAAATTAAAAAAGTACCTTGTAGGGTAAATAAAGGAAAGATTTCGTGCATACCATGGGGTAAAAGTAAAATGGGTTAATATAAATTTAAACATACATGAATACACTTTTATAAAACATGGACATGGATGATAGAAATAACCCCAGTAAATACTTATGAATAAGCAATCTCAGATAAAAATGAAATTTGAAAAATTATCCCTTACCTTATGTCCGATATGCTTCGTATGTATCCGAACCTCCTGTATAATGATTTAAATAATGGCATTAACTTATTACAGAATCATATTCATTGTTATGATATCATATATGGTTCACTTATGAATTTATATTACCCGTTCTTTTGTAAATTCCATGTTAAAGAGCGTTTTGGGTAAAATCGTTTCATTTATCGTATGTGTTTCGACTCGTCATTCTTGATATTATTACTTATATCCTGATTTAAACAATTCCATAATGTAAATAATTATTTACATGTAATATATATTGTAGATCAATAAAAGGAATGAAATACACTGTTCATAGAGACGGTAGGTCGTACGTACGCAAGAACGCATTTTTCGTATCCTTATTGAATTGAATGGAATTGAGTATATGACATACATATATATATATATATACATAAATCCAATAGCATTATTATGTCATATATTTCATTATTATTCATTATATATACTTTATAATTATTCTTGAATGGTTAATCAAGGAAAATGAATCTCATTGCGTTCGTGGAGACGGTAGTCTGTATGTACGCACGAGCGATGATATCATTCCCTTGATTGTGGAATTGTATTGGAGTGTATGTATACTATTTAAGAATAAATATCACTTTACAATAATAATTTATTTACACCATTATACCCATCCATGTAAGGTGGTGGTGGAAAAACAGATTACACCACGGCGTGGAGACGGTATTCCGTACGTACGCGCGCGTGGTGATTTCATTTTCCATAGGATGGATAGATGGTGAAATAGGTTTGTTTCATAATTATAATAAAATATCAGTATATGAGTGATACTGATGTTATTACTTCATAATGAAACAACTAATGAAGATGAAGTGGATGAAGAAATAAAGTTGAAAGAATCGGTAACGGGCATTACCTCTTCTTTGAAGCGCCTTTTTGAAACCTCCTCTTAGAGCACTAATATTGATCTTTGAATAAGACCAGAACCTCTAGGTTGTTTCTAGTAAATTGTAGAAGAGAAATTCTCAGGTTTTGGATGAGCTTTAAGGCTCAAATTAGTGCGAGGAAGAGAGGGAGCAGGTGCCCTTTTATAAGGGAGAAGAGGGGCACCTTTGGAATAACAAAAAATATTATTTTATTATAAAGTCATATGCGGTATTTAATAGCATCAAATTGAGTTATTTATAATATAAGGTGGGTATGGGTCGAAATAATCTCATCCAATATAATTTAGACATGTTCAGGTTCCTATTTTAACCTTATCATTTAGATTTAACTTTATGTTAGATAATTTTACTTTTACCGTGTCTTTTTGTGTTCATACACTATAAGGTTAATAAACATACTATAACAAGCCAAACGAACCTCAAGTTGTTTAGTATTAACAAATATAACCTTATATAAGTCATTTTTCAGAACCTTAGATTTTTAAGAATATAATAACAATTAATAATATAATATTTGTTTTAAAAACTATTTTATGTAAATTTTGGCACTATTTCGTAATTGATTTTTGTGAAAATCATAACAGAATGCTTAGTTCAAAAAAAGTAAATTAAATCAAAACTAACATGTCATATTAACATATAAAATTACTTTAATTTATAAAAAGTCTCAAATTACATTTATTTGGGTATTTATAACATCAATTATGTCAATATTTCATTAATAAGATAATTATTGCATCATCATTGTGTCATAAATAAATTAAATTATTTAAAGTCTAAAAATTAAAAATAAAATATCATTATGTAGGAAATCATTTTATATTTCAAATGAATATTTATAGTCGAATTTATCTTATGTATAACCCTATATTAAAAATGATTTACTTATTAAACATTGATTTAAACTATTTTAACCCTTCTTTAAGTAAATTAATAATAAATGTCCTAATCTAATCCAAGTGGGCCTAAATGGTAATATTTTATTTCTAAGGTTTTTTTTTGTCGAATTACACTTATCCAATAGAATTAGGACATGTGTTAGGGTAATAATAATATCATTTTTACCCTTAATTACCCTATTTTCTTTTAATTGTGGTAAATAAAAGTAAAAAGTTACTAATCACCAAAAATTATTTTAATATCATTGAACCACATTTTACTTACTGACATCAACCGTGTCTCTCGGATTTTGGAAATTCCGTTCACAAAAGCGGTAAAATTATGTTTTATGTAAATTTTCAAATTCTCATAGGAGGTGGTTAAAAGACGGTCAAAAGTTCCATAAACTTTTTATATATCTAAAATTATTAAAAAATGACTCCAATGAATTGAATTGAACTTGTATAGGTATTATGTATCAATTTTGACCTAAAATAAATTTAAATAAATTAAATAATTATTTAAATAAAAAGTCGGTTTTTAAATAGTATCCCAGTGTTTTCACTATTCATCAAAAATTGAATGTTTTAAGAAAAATACCAAAATTTCACCCTAGGCTAATTTCGATATTCCGAATCCAAAAATGAAGTGCATTTTGAAAGATGAAATTTTCAAAATTTCAAAAAGTGGTTATTACTATTCATAACGGCTAATTCTAATAATATTTTAATAACATATCGTTGTTTAGTGAAACTCGGTATTGTGTACAACACACGCTATCGAGGAAGGTCATGATTGTGTGTAATGCAACCAAGTTAGGGTTGCGTGTTGTGTACGACTCCTTTGTTGTAGCGTACAACACAAGACATCAATAAAATTAAAAAAAAATTATAAAATCTCAGGGTGTTACATCCACTATAGTCCATTGAATAGGTGAGTTTTCTTGTTATATTAAACCTTATATTTATAATCCAAGATCTTCACAGGATAATAATCAAGAGAGATATAATTTTCTAACTAAACCACCTTTGAGTTTATTAAAAATGAGGGATCTGGTGTGTTATTTCATAAGACTGATACTTGAAATATGTTTTGTACTTATGAAAGGGTTTGTGGGAGTGATATTTGATAAACAAAAACACCAATGAAATCAAGTGTGTCAAAGGGGACCATGGAACTGGGGTTTAAAATTCATTTATTACAAAATTTTATGACTCTCTTATTTTAAAATATGTTGAGAAACACTTTATCCCTAGCCCAAAACTATAGGCCATATAAATAATTTTCATAATAACTCTTCTTTAAACTCGAAGCACTTATGATGTATTGTTTAATAGTCAAGACTTTATGTACCATTTACTCAACCATTTCTTGTCCCAAAACCTTGTTTTCACTAACTTCATCCCGAATCATATGTTTTCTAAATATCTAATTATAAACAGATTTATAAGGAGCCATTTGGATGCTTGAGTGAAATCTATTATTATAAGAGAACTCAACTAGAAATAGATATTGATCCCATCCTCTATTAAATTCCATAGAGAATAATATCAGCTTTTCTTCTAGTGGATGAATTGGCCTCTCATATTGGAAATCACTTTTGGGGTTATTATTCTTATTGAACTTCAACTCAGTATGTATATCATGCTGGATACTCTTCCAGAAATTAAATGCATAACTTAGATCTCATTCAGATATAATTAATAGTGGTGTTCCTTGCAACCTTACCACATATCCAATGCATATCCTTGCATGTTAATCGAGTGAGATGTCACCATTAAGTACAAAGAATAGATATTCATTATAATTTGGTCCACTATAAATCATATGGCGTCATTTCCTCTTGATTTATTTGGAAGTCCAGAGACAAAGTCTATGGTGATTTTTCCCATTTCCATGTAGGTATAAGAAAGGGTTTCAACGTCCCCTTATATTTTTTTCCTTTAAGACATTACTTTCTATCATACCAAACACATTTATGTATATTCAATAATAGCCTTCATCATATTGTACAACCAATTGTTCGTCTTGAGATCTCAATACATCCTCCTGATCGTTGGGTTGAAGGAGAAGGTGAAGATATATACATCATTTAATAACTCTTTATTTATCTTTGTATTTTATAGTAAACATTTTCATGACCCAAATATTACAACTCCTTCATAAATTTTGAAATATGACTATTTCACTTTTCTTATAGCTTCCACATTATTTTAAATTTCCATTCCAACTCTTAATGCATCCTTTATCTTCTCAAGAAGGGATGGTAGATCAGTCATTTGAGAAAAGAAATATGACATTCCTTCCTTCATGATTCCCATGTATATCATTTTCAAGTCTAATAATATATTATCCTTCTGAATTCTCATAAATGAGAGGGTTTTTTAATCCTTTATAATTATAGAATCTTCTACTTTATTGTTTTATAGGATGGTAAGTTTTTGAGTAGTCATAACCCTTGATCATATCTAACCATCCTTGTTGGTGATCATTAATATTATTCATTTTGAATATTTATTTGAAACTATTATGATCCATATGTATTTCAAACATCTATCCATATAGATAATGTCACCATATTTTCATTGAAAATATATCACTGTATAAAAATCCAAATCATGTGTTAGAATGTTTTATTCTTGAAATTTTAAAATAATGAGGCTTATGTTATCAATTTATTATTTCACATTAATATATATCCTAAGGAAATACATACATATGTTAATCATTTATTCTATAGATATAATGGAGTAATAGTGATATCTAAAGGGATCACATTGAAATCATTGTTTCTATACCTTGTTTGAAAGGTAGTTTGGGAAACATCTTCCTTCTTCACCTTTAATTGGTTATATATCAATTGAATGATCACCCTAGAGAAATAATTATCTCCATAAAGTTGACTGAACATATAAGGACTCAGCATTAAAAATTTACATAATAATGAATTAAATGAATAATTAACATTGATTATCTTTTTAGGGTTAGTGTTTTTTAGAATTAGGCCATAACTATTGGATTTCATTTTAAAAAAACACAGTTGACACTTCTATTCAGTTTCCATTTTTTCACAAAACAAGAACTCTTGAAAGAAAGAGTCAAGTCCAGTTCCATGTTTAAGACAGAATGACTTTTCCTTGATCCCATACTTGACCCTATTCAACATTATGTTATGTGAAAAAAATTTCAACAACCTGGGAAGAGCATAAAAAGCTATTTAAGGGATACACAAATAAGGAAAACTTTTAGTTTTTCAAAACAAAAAGTAAACCATGAGTAATTTAACATACGTATTACTTTTCACCTTTATGACGTAGTAAATACTCATCATTGAATAAAAGATCACTACTTACCCTTTTTACCAAAAATATTACCATTAAACCCATATAAATAACACATAACATATAAAGGTAACTTGGGACATAAACATACTTAAACGGAATAACCATACGGCCGACTTCGACACATATCACTAAATGTAATAGCCATATGGACGACTTCCATACCCAATTCATTGGAGGTTATAACATAACCATCCATCTTGTTTTTCACAACATCTCCCATCATTTGATGTATCATGCAACCACCCTTCAAATGTCCAAGTACCACTATAAAATCATAACACATAAAACCAATATAAATAATGATAACATTTCCATATTTCAATCATAAAATAACATTTAAATATATTGACATAAAATAATCTTTTATCAAATCCATTTTCAATACAAAAATTCATAAAAGAGAATATGGTATTTATTTTATTTTTAAACCATTACGACGTGTTGAGGAAGCCAATGATCAAAAAATACTCACAACAGCGGAAAAGGTCGTCATCACCACTAACATTAAAAGGAACATTATTTTTGTCATTTAGTAAAATGATTTATAGAAAAAAGATTCATTTTGAATGAAAGTAAAATTAAAATGGGTGTATACACCGTATAAAAGAATGTTTTGTAGAAATGAATATACCCCTCAATGAAAGGAGATTGAGACGATGTCCCTTACCTCGTATCCGACTTGACTTGATTGTACTTTAATCTCCTGAATAATAAAATAATGTTAATTTATAATTTCTTAAGAACCATTTTCAATTTTATTATTCATTTTATATCAATTATTACCTTGTTATAAACATTATTTGATCATTTAAGTTAATAATGGTCATTTTGTCGATATTTGGTACTTGAGTAAAAAATTAACACTATATATTTATAAGTTGTCCATGCTATCAATAGTACATTATATACAAAAAGATATTTAATATTTATATATCATATATATCATATATATATAGTATATATATATATATTAATAACATTACATATCATTTGGAGGTAGGAAATGAAATGCACCGTTCATGGAGATGGTAAGCCATACGTACGCATGAACCCTACATTCATTTCTATTTCTTATTTTAATAGAATTTAAACATAATGATAAATGGGTATATTAAAATTCCAGTATAATATTATATATAATATCATTAACTCTATCCTTTATACGTCCCACGTATCGCATGAACGAGTCATATCCCTTTGAGAGGGAAGTAGTCAACACTCCCTCAAATGAAATTATCACGTTTACCCATAATGGAAACCATAATGGTATGATATAAATGAAAAAAATACAGAAGAATAAAGAAAACATAATCAAAATATATATCATATATAAATATAGTGTCATCTAAATGGCCACCATGATAGGCGGTAGGAGATAATCGGACAATCATCGTTTCGTGAGGCGTTTGTTTGCCATCCACAGAAATAGTATGTTCTTCATCCATTAGATGGAGGTGTGTGTAAGTGTAGTTATAATCCTTATCATAATAACATCCTAGTATATTAAGGATACTGGTGTTGTTATAAAATAATGGAATAAAAAGATTTTATGGGTTGAAGAAGTAAAATAAAAGAAAATAAGTTAAGAGAAACCGTAACCTTTAATTTGGGTCACTCCCATTGGTTTGAACCAAAATGGTTTGTTGAAGTGTCTTATGCCTAAGGTAAGGCTTCTAGGTGGAATAGAGGGATATTTGGAATATAATTAGGAAGAGTTTGGACGAGAAAAAAAATCTTGAGAGGTGTGAAGAATTGGTCAGAAATGGTCTCCTTTTATAAGTGGGAGGAGGGGCTCTTTAGGAACGTGTGAAAATATTATTTTAGTATATAATGATATTCGGTTTTTAAAGGTCCAAAAATCATTAGAGACGAAGATAAGACGACTCATGGTTGAAATAAAATTATTAAATAATAATTGGAGAGGTTTTGGATGTTATTTTAATATTAATAATCTTATTGAGTTAAATGATTTATTAATGAGGTAAACACTACATCATTATTATGTCATAAATAATTTAATTTATTCTATGTCTAAAAATTATAAAAAAAATACAATGATGGAGGAAATAATTATATCTTTAAAATGATTATTAATAATCAACATGATTACTTATATAACAACATATAAAAATTAATTCACTAAATGGGTTTTTTATGTCATTTTTGCCTTTACTTAAAATTAATTAATCTAAAGTGTCATTATCATTCATAAGTGGATCCATGGTGTCCCAAAATAGACCAATTGATGCCAATGGTCGGACATTACTCAACCAATAATGTTAGGACAATTCTGAAGGTAATTTTGAATTATTATAATATTCTTTTTACCTCGAATTACCCTATTTACCTTTAATTGTGGTAAATAAAAGTCAAAAGTTACTATTCACCAAAAAATATTTTCATTTTATTGAACCAAATTTTACATATTAATAACAACCATTTATGTCAAATTTTATAAATTCAATTAACAGAAGTGGTAAAATTTCATTTAAATGAAAAATACCGTTTTTTAAGTACTTCTAAGTGGTTTCACTATTCATCAAAAATTGAAGTTTTTCCAAAAAATACCAAAATGTCAGACTATGATATCCCTAATTCAAAAATGATATCTATTTTACCAAATTATAAGCATAGAGGTTGCATTTATTAATTTAAAATTAATTCTCGTTGTTAAAACAAATTGCGTGTTTTTAAGAAACAATAACTATCAGGATATTAACACTTGTTTATGTCCAAATTCCATGTGAGATTAATTGCAACGACCAAAATTGGATTAAATGTTACAAATATATTCTAATTACACTTTAAAACCAATTAAAAATTTAATCTAACGATATAAATAAATTATTTTAAAATGCAGTTTTGAATTAAAATATAATATTTTTCACTATTCATTAAAAAAATGAACTTTATCGGAAAAATTTAAAAAATTTTTACAAAGTAAATTTTGATGTCTCCATTCTAAAGAAGAATTTTATTTTTTCAAATAAAATTTATTAAAGTGACAAAAACTATATTTAAAGATGGTTCCCCAATAAAAGGTGGTAAATCGACCTTTAAATATAAATTATGCATTAAATTAAATTCATTCACATTTTAGGCCTTTAAATTTACTTTGGATAAAAGTAAATACATTTAACAAACAAGTATAATCATATTGTAGTTAGTATTTTTATTCCCTCCAATGCAATGGCTATGATTGAACTTCCATTTAAAATAATAATATTTTATTATTAGTGTGCAACATAAGATTTCAAAGAAACCCGTTGTTGCGTATCGGGTATGATATCGAACATAGAAACCCTTTTAAAGTAGAATTAATATTTAATTCAAAAATATTAATAAATATGAAAATCTCTTATGCTTTATTTACCTAGTATGTTACATCCTTCCCCCCTTTGGGAAATTGCATCCTCACAATTTTTATTCACTTATCAAAATAAGAGGGGGGTATTTATCCATCATAGCATTTTCAGATTTCCACGTTTCCTCTTCAACCATATGGGTTTTCCACAAAACCTTTACCTGGTGAATTACTTTATTCTGTAACACTTTCTCTCTTCAGCCAAGAATATGGACTTGTTCTTCATAAGAGAGATTCTCTTCCAACTGAACTACCTCTGGGCTCAAAACATGAGATATATCTGGCATATACTTTCTCAACATTGAAACCTGAATAATATTTTGAACCTAGGATAAACTTGGAGGTAAATCCATTCTGTACACAACTGATCCAACATTCTCAAGGATTTCATAAGGTCCAATGAACCTCGGACTCAACTTTCCCTTTATACCAAAACACATCACACTTTTCCACGGAAAAACTTTTAGAATGACATGATCACATACCTCAAAAGAAATATCCTTCCTCTAAATATTTGCATAACTTTTCTGTCTTCTCTGAGCTGTTCTCATGTGCTTCTGAATCAACTGAACTTTCTCTCCCATCTTTTCTACTAATTCTGGTCCCATCAGCTTTGTTTCACCTACATCTTCCCAAAAATATGGATTTTGACAATGCTTTCCATATAATGCACCAAATGGAGCCATCTGTATACTAGAATGAAAACTATTATTATAAGAAAATTCAACCAAAAAAAGATGTTGGTCCAAAATTCCCTGGTAATCTATCGAGCAAACACGTAACATATCCTCTAAGGTATGAATTGTTTGTTGTGACTGCCCATGTGATTGGGGAAGGAAATTTGTACTAAAATTTTATTCAGTACCCAACAACTTCTAAAGGCCTTTCCAACAGATAGAAGTAAACATCAGATCACGATCAGATACAATGGAGAGGGGAACTCCATTCAACTTGAATATCTCATAAACATACAACTGAGCAAGTTGATCTAGAGACAAAGTATTTCAAATAGGAAGGAAATGAGCAGATTTAGTCAATCGATCAACTATAACCTAGATTTCATTATTACCTCGAGATGTCTCTGCTAATCCCCCAACAAAGATCATGGATATATTTTCCCATTTCCACTCTACCACCAGTAAAGACTGAAGAATCCCCTTTGGTATCTTCCACTCTACATTAACCTGCTGAAAAGTCCAACACTTCATAGTAAAATCTGCAATATCTCTTTTCATTCCATCTCACCAGTAATAATCTAGAAGATCTCTATACATCTTAGTACTACTAGGATAAACTGAAAACAAAGAACTATAAGCTTCACATAACAACTCATTCTTCAACTTTTAATCATAAGGCACACATAATCTCTTCCCAAACCTCAAAAAAAATCATTATCAGCATTAAAATCAGGAAACTTACCCTTCTGAACCAACACTACCTTTTTCTGAAACTCACTATCTTCTTTCAATGATTGCTTTATTCTGTCTGATAGAGAAGATTTCACTGACACCTAAAACAAAATAGAAGAATTTCCTGCACCAAAAACTTCTATTATAGTGTTCATCAAATCAAAAAACAAAGGACCTCATTCCAAACACAGTATAGTAAATTAATCATTAATTTATCGACTCAAAGCATTAGCCACTTTATTTTCTTTTCCCAGATTGTAAAGGATCATGAAATTATAATCCTTGATGAATTCCATCCATCTACTCTGTATCATGTCAAATTATTTCATGAGTGAATATATACTTTAAACTTTTGTGGTCAGTATATATTTCACATTTTACCCCATACAAATGATGCCTCAAAAATTTTTAAAACAAAAACAACAATAGCTAATTCAAAATCATGTGTAGAGTAACTTAACTCCTGAGTTTTCGACTGACGTGAAGCATAAGAAATTACCTGATCATTCTGCATAAGGGTACATCTATGTCCTTTCAATGAAGCATCACTGTAAATAAAAAACTCACCATTTCTGGAAGCCAGAGCCAAAACTAGATCATTCACGAATATTCTTTTCAATTCCAAAAAAAATCATCACAATATTTTATCCAAATGAACTTTACACCTTTTCAAGTTAACATAGTCATTAGACTATATAACAGTGAAAATTTCTCAACAAACCTTTGGTAATAAACTTCCAAACAAATAAAACTATGGATCTCAGTTATATTTTTGGGTCTTGGCCATTCTTCAACAACTTTTTTTAGCAGGATCAAAAGTTATGCCTTTTTCTGAAACAATGTGACCAAGGAATGAAATTTGTTGTATCCAAAACTCATACTTTCTGAATTTCCCTAATAGTTTATTTTCTTTTAATGTTTTCAAGACAACCCTTAACAAATGTTTATTCTCCTCTTTACTTTTTGAATTAACCAAACTATTATCAATGAACACAACCAAAAACTTATCATAGAACTCATGGAAAATTCTATTCCAAAGATCCATGAATACAACAGGTGAATTGGTTAACCCAAAAGGCATAACAACAAATTCATAATGGCCATATCTAGTATGAAATGCGGTGTTTGGAATGTCTACTTCCTTTACTTTCAACTGATGGTACCCCAGTCTCAAGTCAATCTTTATAAAATTCTATGCTCCCTGGAGCTGATCAAGCAAATCATCGATATGAGGCAAAGGATACTTGTTTTTAATAGTGATGTTATTCAATTATCTATAATCAATGAAAAGTCTCATTGAAACATATTTCTTTTTAACAAACAAGATAAGAGCATCCCATGGTGATGTTCTAGGCTGAATGAAACCTTTATCTAATAAATCCTTCAAATTCTTCTTTAACTCTAAAAGTTCAATTTTAGCCATTCGATAAGGGGGTTTTGAAATTGGTTTAGTACCAGGAACTAAGTCAATAGTAAATCTAACTTCCCGATCATGTATTATACCGGGAAACTCATCAGTAAACACATCAATGTACTGAATTACCACCGGCACATCATAAATCTGAATAGTTCGTTTATTTTCAACAATATGTTCAAGGTAACATTCAATTCAAATTTTTACTAGTTTTCCATCTTCCTGATATTTTATCAAAAGCAAGGGTTCATACTTGTACACAAACTGAAAATATTTCTAAAAAGAAACCTCTTTAGATATGCAGTCAATTTTAGAATGATAAATAGACAACAAATCCATTCCCAAAATAACATCAAACTCTAATAGAGGGAAAACAATAAGTTTTCATGTAGATTAATTCCGCACACAAGGACAAGAAGGTTCTTATAATTTCTTTTTGTCTCAAAATTTCCTCCAAGTGTTTTTACCATATCTTCAGAACTCATATCGGGATTTTGAATTCCATATTTACTAGAAAACTTCGCAGAAATGAAAGAGTGTGTAGACCCTGAATCAAACAACACATTGGCATAATCTGAACAAACAAACAGTGTACCTGATAGCACTTCATTCTATGGCCCAACATTTTCTGATGAAGTTGCAAAGGATTTCACCACCCCTTTCTACTTGTAATCTTGATAATTTCACTCAGTTGAGTTCTTTAATGGACACGCATTTGCATAATGACCCATTTCGTTACAACTAAAACATCTTACTGATAGCTTTTCATTTCCTTCTTGATCATCTTCTATACAATTAGGTGCAATATGACCAGACTTACCACACCATAAGAACTTTCCAGAAATTGGTAAACAATCTCCAGGATGTGTTTTACCACACTTCTCACAAGTTGGATATTTAATTTTCTTACCTCCAGGATTCTTTGAGGAATTCATTCCATTTTCCTGCCAACTGGACCTCTTATTATGTTGTTTGTCAACGTACACCTGATCATCAACAAACTCTATTTCCACCTTCTCCGCATATCGAACAAGTTTTTCATAACTTTTGAACTCACGAGAGGCTAATACTCTTCTATGTCATGGCTTCAATCCTGAGTAAAATTGATTTATATTACTATCAACATCTCAGATGAAATTTGGAGCATACCTTGATAGTCGAGTGAATTTGGCATCATAAACAGCCACAGATTCATCCTCCTTCCTCAATTCCAGGAATTTTTTTTTGATCCTAAGATGAACCACCTTAGGAAAATATTTATCAAGAAACATACCTTTGAATTCATCCCAATGATGTGCATCAATCTCCTCACTATCCATAATATTTTTCACCATCGACCACCACATATTAGCTTGACCTTCAAAATAGTAAATAGCGAGACTAACCTTTGGATGTTCTGAAAACCCCATGAGATCAAAAATATCTTCTAGTGCTTTAACCCACCGGTCAGCTAGAACAGGGTCAGATGATCCATTGAATGATGGGGTATGCTGCCTCAAGAAATGCACCACTACTGACATGTTCTTCTATGATTGATTTGTCTGATCTCGAGCATGGATACCACCACCATTTATAGCCTGAGTCAATTGTGCCATCACTGTAAGAAATTATTCAGTTCCAATTTTAACCATATCAGGTTGCTGATTTGGAAGGTTGTCTTCCTCTCAATGTCTTCCCAATATAGCTTCCCTATTTCCTCTATGAAAATACATTCTAAACACAAAAATATATTAAATGAAGCAACATGGTAATCTGTAAATGCTATATCATTTCAATATTACCATAAATGAATTTATGGAAATTTATTGAACAATACCCTAACACCTAAATTTATCTAAACTGACCACTGATACCAACTATAAGGTCACGTCCCTAAAATATTACATAATAATTAATTAAATGAATAATTCACATTAAGGATCTTTTCATGTTTAGTGTTTTAGAGAAATAGGCCATAACTATTACATTTCATTACAAAAAAAATACAAATTAGACACTTCTATTAAGTTTCCATTCTTTTTACAAAACAAGAACTCCTAAAAAAAGAGTCATGTATAGTTCCATGTTTAAGACATCATGAATTTTCAATGATCCCATCCTTGATCATATTCCACATTATGTCTTCTGAAAAAACATTTCAAAAATAAGGGATGACCATAAAAAGCTCAGTAAGGGATACACAAATAAGGAAACCTGTTAGTTTTTCAAAACAACATATAAATCATGAATACTTTAACATAAGTAATAATTTTCACCCTTGTGAAGTTGTAAATACTATTCATTGAATAAAAGATCACTACTTACCCTTTTGTAACAAAAATATTACCATAAAACCCATAAAAGGAACACATAACATATAAAGGTAACGTGGGACATTAACATAATTAAATGGAATAACCATACGACCCACTTCTACACATATAATTAATTGGAATATCCATATAGACGACTTCCATACCCAATGAATTGGTGGTTATAAAGTAACCACTTGTCCTTGTTTTCACGGCACCACCCGTCATTTGGTTTATCACGTAACCACCCATAAAATTTCCAAGTACCATTATAAAATCCTGACACATAAATCCAATATAAAGGAATGATAACTTTTCCACATTTCAATAAAAAAATATCAGTTAAATACAATTACATAAAATAATCCTTTATCAAAACCATTTTCAATACCATAATATGTAAAATAGAATATGGGATTTATTTTCTTTTCAAAACATTAGGGCTTGTTGAGGAATTGAAAGATCAAATAATACTTGTGGCGATAGAAAAGGTCGTCGTCACCACATACGTTAAAAGGAACATTCTTATTTTCATTTATTAAATTGATTCGTAGAAAAAATATTTCTTTTGAATGATAGTAAAAGTTAAAGGGGATTATACACTGTATAAAATAATGTTATGTACAAATGCAAATATGCCTCAATGAAAGGAGATTGAGTCAGAGTCCCTTTCCTCTTGTCCGAATTGACTCGATCATTCTTTAATCTCCTCAATAATAAACTTATGTTAATTTATAATTTCATAAGAACCTTTTTCAATTTTAATAGTCCTTTTATATAGATTATTACAATTTTATTAACATTATATAATCATTTATGTTAATAATGGTCGTTTTGTCAATATTTGGTACCTGAGTCAAAAATGAACACCTTTTATTTAAAGGATTTCCATGTTATCAATAGTCCATTATAACCAGAATGATATTAATTATTTAGATATCATATATATCATATATATCTAGTATATATATATATATATTTATAATAGTACATATCATTTGGAGGTAAGAAATGAAATGCATAATTCAAGGAGACGGTAAGCTGTACATATGCATGAACCCTACTTTCATTTATATTTCATATTTTAATGGAATATAAACATAATAATACATAGGTATATTATAATTCAAATATGATATAATATATAATATCATTAACTATATCCTTTATATCTCCCACGTATGGCATGAACGAGTCATTTCATTTGGAGGGGGCTGTAGTCCGCACTTCCTCGTGGAATTTACCCATAATGGAAACTATAAAGGTCTGATATAAATTGAAAACAATACAGAAGAATAAATAAAACATAAACATTGTATATATCATATATAAATATAGTTTCATCTTAATCACCAACATGATCGGCGGTTGGAGATAATCAAACAATCATCATTTTGTGAGGCGTTAGTTTGCTATCCACCGAAACAAAATGTTATTCACCCATTAGATGGAGGTGTGTATAAGTTTTGATTGAGTCCTTAACATAACAACATCCTAGTATATTGAGGATGTTGGTGTTGTTATAAAATAAGGGAATAAAAAGAGTTTAGGGGTTGGAGTTGTAAAATAAAAGAAAAGAAGTTAAGAGAAACTCTTACCTTTAATTTGGGTAACTCCCTTTAGTTTGAACCAAAATGGTTTGTTTAAGTGACTTCTTCTTATGGTAAGGATTAATGGTGAAATAGAGGGATGTAGGGAGCTTAATTGGACAGAGGTTTGATGAGAAAAAAGGCTTGATAGGTGTGAGGAATTGGTTAGAAATGGTCTCCTTTTATAAGGGGGAGGAGGGGCTCTTTAGGAAAGTGTGAAAATATTATTTTATTATATAATGATATTCTGTTTCAAAAGGGCCAAAAATAATTAGAGTCAAAGATAAGATGACTCATGGTCAAAATAATGTCATTCAATAAAAATTTGACAGGTTTTGGATGTTATTTTGAATATTTAAAATCTTATTTATTTAAATTATTTATTAATGAGGCAAACACTGCATCATTATTGTGTCATAAATAATTTAATTTATTCGATGTCTAATTTTTTTTAAATAATAACATCATGTAATAAATATTTTTATATTTCAAATGAATATTTATAATCAGAAATATTTCTTATATTACACTATATAAAAATTAATTCACTAAATGATTTTTTTTGTCATTTTTGCCTTTACTTTAAATTAATTAATCTAAAGTGTCATTATCATTCATAAGTGGACACATGGGGTCCACAAATCGACCCAAGTATTCCCATGGTTGGAAATTAATAATCTGATATGGTTAGGACAAGTGGTATGTTAATTTTGAATTATTGTAATATTCTTTTTACCTTGAATTACCCTTTTTACCTTTAACCGTAGTAAATAAAAGTCAAAAGTTACTACTCACTGAAAATTAATTTCATCTTATTGAACCATATTTTACTTACTAATATCAACCATGTATGTAATATTTTCTAAATTCAATTCACAGAAGTGGTAAAATTTCATTTAAATGAAATGGTCAGTTTTTTTAACTACTACTAAGTGGTTTCACTATTCATCAAAATTGAAGTTTTTTAGAAAAATACCAAAAATTAAACCTAAGATATATTTGATATTCTGAAATAAATAATGATTTATATTTTAAAAAATTTCAAAAATAGATGTTTCATTAATTAATTTAAAAATAATTCCTGTTCTTAAAACAAATAGCGTGTTTTTAGGAAACAATAACTATCAAAAGATTGACACTTGTTTATATTCAAATTTGAACTGAAATTAATTCCAATGACCAATATTGGATTTAATGGTAAAAATATATTATAATTATACTTTAAAACCAATTATAAAGATAATCTATCCATTTAAATAAATTTTAATAAAATGCAGTTTTGAATTAAAATACAATATTTTTCACCATTCATTAAAAAATGAACTTTATGAGAAAAATTCCAAAAAATTTAAACAATGTAAATTTTCATCTCCCCATTCTAAAAAAGGATTTTATTTGGTCAAATAGAATGTATTAAAGTTACCAAAACAATATTTAAAGAGGGTTCTCCATTAAAAGGTGTTAAATCAACATTTTAATGTAAATTATGCTTAAAATTAGATTCATTCACATTATAAGCCTCTAACATTTATGGGATAAAAGTAAATATATTTAACAAACATGTATAATCCTATTGTAGTTAGTTTTGTTCATTCCCACCAATAAAATTTCTAGGAGATAACTTCTATTTTAAATAATAATATTATATTACTACTGTGCAACGTAAGATTTCAAAGAAACCCGTTGTTGTGTATCGGGTATGCTATCGAACATATCAACAATTTTAAAGTAAAATTAATATTTAATTCACTAATATTAATAAATATGAAAATATCTTATTATTCATTTACCTAGTATGTTACATAACACGTTTTCTATCCATGGAAGATGATGCATTGTCTTTATTGTGATTTTTTTGAGTTTGTGATAATCAATATAGAGGAACATTGACCCATCCATCGTGTTGGCATAGAGGATCCACACACCCCATATTGAAGTACTCAGGTGTATAAAACAATTTTTAGATTATTTGTAACATTAACTTTCGTTAATCCAAATCAAAATTGGATATTCTAATGAATTTATCGATATACAAAGAGATATCTGTATAATTTTTATTAATAACTCAACCTATCGATTAGAAGGAAGACCAAGAATCTCTTTAGAGAGTAAATCAGTATAATCACTCAGAATGATAATGTCTTCAACCATGAATCTTGCATTTGTTTCCAATATTTTGGGATATATATGATTAGTCACAAGTCAATAATATATACTCTTGAAAAGATTATTTTATAGGAGATCTAGCCTCCATACACGTGTATAGAATCCGAGGATGTCTTGGGATGGGAAGAGTGATATGCTTGTCTCAAAAGTTGAAGTTGTATATATATAATTAATTCCAATATACACCCAATATATAAAAAATTTCAAAAAAGTAAGTAAGGTTATATTTTCTAGAAGATACAATCCAAAAAAATTTACCAGGGTGAAGTTATATACTTGGGATGTAACAATTTCTCTATTCGGTGTTCACACAAATAAAACAACACTAATGATTAAGGTGGTGTTTGAGTATCACTAATAAACATCAAAGATAAAAAATAATTCATACAACCCAAATAAAAAAAAGGGAAATTCATTATTCTTGGATGAATAATTAACATACCTACCAATATTTTTTTTCAAGATCTACTTATAAAGTAGTGATAGCATATTCCCTTCCTTTATCTCTAATCCTTGTAGGTTTTTAAAATTTATTGTCTATGATAACCACTAGATTATGGAATTAGATTGAATAATTTCCATGATCATTTTAGTTGAAACACTTCTAAATAAGCCAATTGTTGATATGAACCTTCTTAACTTCATATATATTAGTGATATACTACGTATCCTTTTGGCAGGATTAGCCTCATTCCCCTCGTTTCCACATTTGTAGTATCTTACTGTTCCGTTGATATAGTTTCTTTGGTGGTTCATTCCACACCATTAGAAATGAGAAATTTGGGTTTTATTTACTCCATGGTATTTATCTATTGATCATAGTAAAGAAAAAAATTATGTTTTTTATCTCATGGACCATGAGACCATTGAGAGTCTCCATTCAATATCTCAACCTTGAGGGCACAATGGAAAATATTTTTATAAATATAAAATCATCAAATAAAAAAATATTTTTATAGACTTAATTTTAATATACTATATAATAATTAGACTTCAATATCTATGATTATGATGATTCCATCGATGTAAAATTTTGGGATCCTGAAGTTTTCCTTATACCTCTAGATGGAATCATCTTTTTTTCATTAGTTTGAGAAATCAACTCTTCATTTTTAGACATATAGTTTGGGGATAATATTAACAAAAATATATTTTCTTGGAGTCTTCCCATTTCATTGAATCAATATTCTATTTGTACATCATGTCCTTTATTAGCGTCCCCCAATGCTCAGTTTCCCCCTCTATGTGATAAATATAACACACAACTTTTTTTTATGAGAAATAGATTATAAATAATATCTTCTCAATAGAGTTAATTATTTATTACATGACAAGGGGGTCATAATATCCAAAAAATATAGGAGGCCTTTATTTCATAAAATACTCCACTATATCTTTATATTTAATAATATAAGGAGGGTGTTCTTTATGATTTGAGTTATTATTCATAACATTTCCATGTTGACATATCACTACCATTATATTATAATCTCCTTCACTAATAATTTTAGAAACATTATTGGGGAAATTGTCATATTTCCTATCATTTTAGTTATTTATACAATTTTTTCTATTTCCAACAATTAAATAAAAAAAATAAAAAAATGGATGTTAATACATTAGCTAATAAACATAATAAAGGAAAAATTATAAACAAAGAAGGATTAAAATTTAAATGATAAATATATAATAACATAGGAGTTTATTGGTTTTAATATATGTTATCCATGGTAACATTTCCTATTAATTTGGTTTTCTAAGCTAATAATTTATTCAATTACTTCATAATGGAGTGTAATTATTTTGTTAATATATAATGCATATACACTAGGAGTGTCAAACCAGATGTGAAAAAAGCCTATCTATCATTCACCAGGTGATGATTAAGTTGAATCCCTATTATATCATTTTTGAGTTATTAACCCTAATTTAAACATTTCCAAATCTACATCCACTTGTAGTATTTAGAAATGTATTTAATTACTTAGAAACACATATGTCTATATTTCATAAAAAATATAGAACATTTTCATACACAACTAATTATCTACAGGGTTATCACTAAATTATTCTTTTCATAATTACTAAATATAACTAGACAAAGCTCTGATACCAACTATAACAATCCAATAATTTTAAAAATATTATTAGATGATTTTTACGAAATATTTTCAATATGTAAAACCCAAATATAGAGGGGCCTAGTGTCTTTAGATAACTAAGTTCATAATACATTAAAAAGAATCTAAATTTTTTTATCAGTATTGAATATCAAACCATTATATTATAAATTCATTTAAGATTGTAATACATCATTAGATAACTGAGGAAAATACAAAAAATAAAGGGATGATCTAAAAATCCTAGTATTGTATTAAACATTTTAAGAAAACATAACATTTATGTCAAAGATATAAAAGATATCAAAAAAGAGAAGGCTCATGAATAATCATATGGAAGTTTAACATAATGATCATTGTATCATATTATCATATAAAAAAATAAATATAGCATAAACACAAATCATGATATAAGAATAAGTCAAGTACTACTTCCAAGACATCATCATATTGTAGATAATGTTCCATATGAGATTAAGATTACACCATAAATCTCATAAATAACTTCTTGTGTGATAAAATCATTAACCAATACATTGGAGTGATACCTAGGAGAACCCATAATAACATGATCATTATAATTTGTTCTATAAAAAGGAAATAATTCATTAGGAATAAACATAGTAAATAATCTTGGAAACAACATGGGTTGCCTAATCTTGTCTCATATAATATTCAAATGATATTTCATAATGAAGAAATCTTATAAGTTAATAAAATTCATGTATTGAACCACACATCGAAGGAAACATAATCTAGGTATATATGTGAGAGAAATATTTATAGAATTTAAAATCATTACATATAATTTAAGGGGAAACTTCTTGGCTGTTGCCTTGAACTCATGGAATCACAACCCTAATCGCCGCCTTAATTGAGATCTTTACTAGAATCTATTGTGCTTAATAACATCTTTTGATCCATAGTGGGAGGGTTATTTTTCATGAATGGAATCTTCAACACAATAAAAAGAAACCCTTATGAGGGGTATCTCAATCAACTAGTTGTAGGTATATCGAATGTGGGTTCATTCTTAGATGACCATAAAGGCACATATATGTGCAAATCTAAAATGAAAAAGACTCCCCTTTTCAATATTCTTAATGGTGGTGGTTTCTTAGTGGAAGATGACCCAAATTATCTACAACAACGTGCAAATATGTGAAAATTTTACATCATCGGTCACATATAATACATGAAAAGTGATCTACCTTGGCCCTTACATGAATTATAACCTAGAATTGATAAATGTTGGGGTATCTCAGAGTATAAATTAGTGCCAATAGGTAGGGGTCACATTCATATTCTGGTAAAAAATCAGGTAGAATTAGACTGAATATGGAAAATTGGTAACAAAATCTAAAACATGGTTTACTGAGGCTTTCTGATTGGGACTATTCTTTTAACCCCAATTCCCACAGGAACACAATGGAAAAAATATGGGTTACTTTTCATGGTCTCAACTAGATTTTTTGGCATCATAGAATATTGAATGACATTGCCTCTTGTATTAGATATCCACTTAAGATTTATCACAGAACCTTAAATACAGAATTTGGGATATTTGTGAGGCTGATGGATGATGTTAACATTGACTCAAAAAATCCTAATTATAAAAATTTCATTTTCAATGATTAAAAAGATGAAATTAGGATAGAATATATGAAAAGGACCCATTTTGGTAAGATATGTAAGATTATTTTTCATGAATACTAAAATGTAGGGTTGATAAGAAAAAAGGTTGTACAAAAAATTGAATTTTATTGGAAAGAAGTGCAGAACAAAAAACGGCAAGGCTTATATTTCAAATTTCTCTAAAACATTTAAGAAAAATAATGAAATTTGGGTGAGGAAATCAAAGAAGCTGATTCCCTTAGCATACATTTCAAGAAAATCCAAGGATAAAATTGTTGAGGAAGAAGATAATTCTTACAAATTTCTAGATATCCATAATGAATTAGAGGCTCTTGTGATGGATGGCATGAAATCTCAATAAAAAACTATTTCTATTGAGAATGAGGAATGTAAACCTCCTTTATGTCCTCCAATCCTCTGTCTTGTCCTACTACAACTATTCTTTCACAATCAGACAATGTAGGAACTAATTTCAAGGATGATATGCCTATTTTTTCCCCTCTATGAATTGATGGTAAGAAGGTTTAAAAAGTGACTCTTTCTAGACATACCACTTGTGCTCCTCTCGATATGGGTGGTGATACTCAATAGGTTAACAACACAAAATCATAACCTTAGAATTATCTGATTAATCACATCACTATGGTTTCCACTGGGCAGAATGACACCAACCCCAATTTGGGTATGGACAATGAACAACAGGTTGATCCTACAAAAAATCCAGGTGATATGATTCCTCTAGTAACTGTAGAGACTGAAGAATATAATTCCTTGGTTCAAAACTCTAACCCTCTGTCTTGTCCATTTAATACCAGTTTTTCTAAATCATATAATGTATGCACTAATAGAAAAGTTGATACATATATTATTTATAGTGTATTGATTGATGGAATGAAGGTTGAAAACATGACTGTCTCTGAAAAAACCACTTCTCCTCCTCTCAGTTCCAGTGGTAATAACCAACAGGTTAATAGCATAGCACCATGACCCTTGGGTGATGTTATTGAGCACATCACTAAGGTCTGTGTTTGGAAAAAATATTACAAGTCCAATTTGGGGTTGGAAAAAGAAGAGTAATAGGTATATCCATTAAAAAACGAAGGTGCTTCGATTCCCGTACTTGTTTATTTAAATCTGTAGAAGGTACTCATAAAACTGATGTCACTATTTCATCATCAAATTTTGAGAAAATTATTACTGCACATAATGAAGATCCTATAAATTATCTAATTATTAGTATTGTTTCTATGGAATATCCATTCAAGGATTCTTTGAATGAAGATACTATAATTTCTCCATCTCTTAAATGTAAGAAGGGGAAAAATCCTTCCCGATCACATCCAAAAATTTTAGAAGATCTTCTTGGCATAAAGACTCAGAGGGTAAGAAAAAATGGAGTACTAACTCCAAACATAGTTATAGATGAAGATAAATTTATGGAATTGTAAGGGTATTGTGAACCCTGACACCGTTACTATTTTAAAAATAATTCTTAGTATTCATTGTCCTTTTATGGTTTCAATATCATAAACCATGATAACCATTTCCACTAAATTAGTGCATCTTTGTAGGTTTGGTTATTATTTTTATGTGCAAGTCAAAATAGCTCAACTGTTGAGACTCTCCAGATTTGTGTACAACCATCTATACAAAATGTTTACATTTTCTATGTCTCTAAACAAATCATTACCTATGACTTTTCCCTAGATATCCCACATCCTTTTTCATCTTTTTTATGAAAATAAAAAATTCAAAGATTGGATACCTCTCAAGACAAATCACACATATTTAGATTCAAATGTACATAACCTCTAGTTCGTAATCAGAATCATTAATGATATCCCTACATCATGTGAGAAGAGGGGTCCTTCCCACTCTTTTATCTCTAAGGGAGAGTATAATACTCTTGTTAAATATAATAATCTAATTGAAATTACTCTCAATGGTGACAAATATAATTGGTACAAAAGAAATTATAATTGGGAGGTTTTTAGAAAATTGGATAGATCGTTCACAAATGATCATGATTAGGATAAATGGATCAATATCTCCATCACCACATATCCGAAAATTAACTCTTATCACCATCATATCAATTTCACTATTTCTCTATAAATAGTGAAGCATCCCCTTCTTTTCAGATTCATTAAACTGTGGTTCTCAGACCCTGAATGTTGCAATCTTATTAAATACTTTTGGGCCTCTATTAATCATTCCAATGATGAATTTTCTTATTATATTGAATTAAAATATCTTAAAAAATAGCATAAATGATGGTGTATCTAAATTTATAAACAAATAGATAATGACACTATACATCATAATAATTAACTACATCATCTTCCAAACAATAACACCAAATATGATTTTCCACTGATAAGGATCATGAAATTAAAATTTATTTGAATCTCAACTCGATCCTCACCTTTAAGTATAACATGCATTGAAAATATTTCAAAATAAAAGGGTTATCTGATAGTTATAGAAACACTAATTTCTACCGCTCGCTATAATGAATCATTAAATATTTCAGGGCTTTAGGTTCTCTTAAATATGGGGAAAAATATTTAGATAAAGAGAATTATATTTCTAATCATGTCATCTCCTATTTTGAATCTATATTTGTTGTCCCTAACATCAAAAAAGATCTCTTAAAAGATTTCATTTTGGTAGTTGTCAATGATGATGGCAATTTCTTTCTTTTAATAATTTCTCTCGATGTTGAAATCAATGATTATGTTTTTAGTTTGAATCCTCATTGTGCCCCGAGTCTGAATTGATTCAATAATGTATATTAACGATTAAATTGGAATTTCATTCCATATGAGGAATGAAAAAATTTCAAATCCTTCATTTCCAGTGGAATCCTACCCTATGGGTTAAATGCATAATTCCATTATTTAATCCCCAAAGTAGATAATGCCTCTGAGATTCATTTTTAGACCCATTTCTCTTACGAATACCCTCTATAAAATCATCACTAAACATTTTGATAATAGAAATACTACCACGAATGCAAAAATTATGTATTGGAATCAAATTGGATTCATCAAGGGAATATCCATCTAGAAATTCATTTGTTATACCTTTGTATGCACTAATATGTTAAACAATGCATACCAAGGTGGAAATATTTCCATTAAACATGACATTAAAAATAATTTTGATACTATGGATTGGAATTTTATCTTCAATGTTCTACATGGCCTTGGAATCAATAATTTATTTATATAATGAATTAAAACCTTGTTCAACTCAGCCTCAATATCTATTATGGTCAATGGATCTCCCCAAGTATACTTTAAATGTTGAGTCAATAAGGTTTTCTTTATGAGTTTTCCATTCTTTCTTGTTTTGAAAATCAGAAACACCTTTCTTAAGGAAAAATGATTTCTTAAGGAAAAATGCCTTCTTAACGAAAAATGCTTTTATAAGGAAAATTGCTTTTATAAGATTTTCATCCATATTTTTCCTAAGTATAAAATTCAGATTCATTTCTATTTTCTTGGATTCGTTTAAAAATTTGATATAAAGTATTCTGTTTAAGGATCCGAATTCTGGATAAGAACTGTAAGGAAGTTTCACTCCGGATTCCAGATGAGAACTGTAAT
Organism: Viscum album; assembly: GCA_963277665.1. Lineage (NCBI taxonomy): Eukaryota > Viridiplantae > Streptophyta > Magnoliopsida > Santalales > Viscaceae > Viscum > Viscum album. Next base: position 65,446,970 of record OY728133.1, read on the forward strand.
AAAGTATCATTCCGAATTCCGAATATGGACTCTGACTAAGTTCTATTCCAGATTCAGGATATGAATTCTTATGAAGTTCGACATTGAAATTCTCATTACGAATTCTAATGAAGAATTCCCATTACGAATTCTGATAATGAATTTTCATTAAGAACTATAATGATGAAATCTCATTACGAATTCTGATGATGAATTATCATTCCGAATTCTCATTCTGAATTCACCTATTAAACAGTATCTGATCATCTTTTTTTTATACACTCTGAATTAATTCAGACTCCGAAAAACATTTTGGTTAGACTCCGAACATTTATTCTGCTTACATTTCTATATTTTGAATACTCTTTATTATTTTCCTTTCACTTCGAATCCTCACTCCGAAGCTTTCATTCCGAACTTTTTGAGTTAGAATTAAAACGATGTCGTACATTCTGTTACACTTTATTTGTTATAAAACGGTGTCATCTATTTTGTTATAAACTAACCGTTGTCTAAGTGACACATGTACAGGTCCCTCCGATCTTTAAGGAAAATATGACTGTTGGAAAAGGAGCCGAACATACCTATAAAAAGGAGCTCATTTGAAAGAGCTCAGTGCTGCTAAAGAGTGCTGCTGTCCATGTGATTACATGCTTGAAGTGATTTCTAGAGAGAGAGGCTCTTATTAACTCTCAAAGCTTCGTGTGACTCCGAATGTTGGTGATTACATTCGAGGACATCCGGGGATAGGAAGACAGAGGTTTCCAACACCTTAAAGTTGAGGGCTTCCTTACTGAGGAAGACAAAGGTTGCCAACTACCTTGAAGTTGAGGGATTGCGGGGATAGCAAGACAGAGACACTCCGATCTTCGTATCGAGGGATTACCCTCGTGTGGGTAAGACAGACTTGCTTGAAATTATAAATCAAGGGACCATTATCCGAGGTTGTTGTATACCCTTCTCTTTGGGTTAAAAGACTATTATCTTGTTACTTGTATTTTAACAACTTGTTTTATTTCCGATGCATTTTGTAATATAAGGAAATTATAACTTTCTTATACTTCATTACTTGTACTCTATATCATTTAGATTCTATACGCTTTAAGTTAGAATCTCATATTGTATCTTTTGTTAAGGTTCAATTTCTGGAATCATATTTCCGGAACCTACTTTCGGAACCTCTTTCAAGTTTGCTTTCGGTATTAGAGGTGTTGTGAATTTGATTAGTTTAACTTTTTTAAACTTATCCCTTTCCTTTGCTTAAGGAAAACATAGTTATTTGTAACTAACTTTAAAGGTTCCATAAGGAATTTTTTAAATGTTTACAATTCACCCCCCTCTTGTTAATTGAGAATCTACATCACAATTTCGATCCTACAATTGGTATCAGAGGAGGTATCTGAAATAATTATACTTAAGAATATGTTTTTCTTGCTCACTTCTCCATTCCGAACTTTTTTATTCCAAAAATTCCCAATCTGAACTTTGTGATTACGAATCTTTTCTACTAACAAGTTTGTGTATCGAAGGTTTCTAGTATGGAAGGAATTAATGTTGGTTCGATTGATAATCTAAATCCTACAAGACCACCAATCTTTGTTGGTAATGAATATGAGTACTGGAGAGATCGAATGAAGACTTTTGTTATCAACACTAGAGTAGATAACTTTGTTATGCTTACTGGTGATTATAAAATTCATGACAAGGAAGTTAGAACATTTACTAACAAGGAAAAGCAAGAATATCAACTCAACTATAAGGTATGCAATAATATATTGTGTTCAATGACTAGAAATATATATAGCCAAATATCTTATTGTGAAGTAGCTAATTGTATCTAGAAGAAGTTAGAAGTTACATATTTTGGGACTTCTAAAGTGATTGAGACTAGAAGAGCTATGCATAGAGCTGAATATCATGGCTTCAACTTTCCTTATGGAGAACCAATCGGTAACGTTCAACAGAGATTTATGACCATCGTCAACAGCCTACAGTCTATGGGAGAGAAGGGTTTAGATGATGAAGCTCTTTTGGATAAAATAATTGATATTATGCCCAATGAGTGGGAATCCAAAAGAACAGCTATAGATGAAAACAGAAAAGTGACTCAGATCTCTCTTAATGAGCTATTTGGAACTCTTCTACAACATGAAACCAGAATGAAAAGAGATGCTGACAACATCAAGAAGAAGAATGGAAATGGTACTGTTGCTTTTACTAGAACTTCAAATCAGATGAAAGCTAAGACTCCTGAGAGAGTAACCAGATCCAAGTCTAAGAAAGTTATTTTCCAGTCCGAATCTAGTGAGAGTGAAGTCTCCGAAAATGAACTATAAAATCTTTCTCGAAGGATGAACAAGATAGCTGGCCAGAGAAATTTCCAATCAAAGTATAAGAAAAAGGATAGGAAAGATAAGAAAGATGGAGAAGTTACTTGTTATGAATGTAAGAGAGCTGGACATATTAGACCAGATTTCCCTATGCTCAAAAAGAGAGAACGAAAGGAAAGGCATTCAGACAAGAACAGAAAGAAATATTATAAAGCCAAAGCTAAGAAAGTTCTGAAAGATAATGACACCTGGAGTGCCAGTGGTGGTGACTCTTCAGATGAATTTTCTGATTATGAATTTTGAGGACAAAAGAATCTTGGTCTTATAGCCAGATTACCTATTGATAATCATTGTCTTATGGCTAAGGTACGAAATGCTGAATCATTGACCAATGTTTCTTTAAATTCTAATGATAGTAAGTATTATAAATCTTCTGATGAAGAATCATCTTCTGATGAGGAAAATACTTCACCTACTTATGAAGAAGTCTCTAGGTTTTCTGAACTTCTTGAGATTGAGAATTCTAAACTCAATAAGAAACTTGATAAGGAAAACACTAGGAATTCTATTCTTACAAAAGAGATATCAGATCTTTCTAAAGATCTTGATAGTAAAAATGCTGATTTTGAAAGTATTCAAAAAATCTTGAGGAAGTAAGTTTTGAGAAGAACAAACTTTCTAAAGAATTAGAAAAAGTAATTTCTAATAAAAATGTTTTTGAGCCTAGCTCTAGTTCTAAATCTATTTATTTTGAGGATAAAAACTTAGTTGTAAAACTCAAGTCCGAAATTTTTTCCTTAAAGAAATGTTTATCAAACTTTACCCGTGGTAAGGAAAATTTTGATAAAATGTATTCTCAAATATGACCTTTATGAAATAAATCCGGATTTGGTTATACCCATGCAAAACCAATTTTACGTAACAATTATTTTGTTCCTCAAAGTGCCCCATTTTGTACTAAGTGTCAATGTGGAGGTCACTGGGCAAAGAATTGTTCCTTAAACAAAACCCAATCTTTAGGATTTCACAAAGCTTACTTCTCTAAGATGATGTGGGTTCCTAAAATTTTATTTTCTGGAAATCTCGGATCCAAACATGTTTGGATTCTGAAAGTCTAATTTTCTTCTTGATTTCAGGAAAATAAAAAGAGTACCAGCAATAATACATGGTACATGGATAGTGGATGTTCCCGGCACATGACTGGTAATAAGAGCTATTTTGAAAAGATTATCAAAACGAAAGGAGGAAAGGTAACTTTCGGAGACAATGCTAAGGGTGAGATTATTGGTATTGGTAATATTGTTCTTCTTGGTAAAACTTTGATTTCAAATGTTCTTTTTGTTAAAGTTCTTAAGCACAAACTCATTAGCATAAGCCAGTTATGTGATGAAGGTTACCTTGTGAATTTTAGGAATGATAAGTGCTTAGTTCACAATTCCAAGGAAGAATTTATTCTCTCAGCCAATAGGCAAGAAAATATTTACACCTTAAACTTAGAAGATCTTAGAAGCCAAGATTTACCTTGCCTAAGTGCATTGGAAGATCATTCTTGGTTATGGAATAGAAGACTAGGTCACTGTAACCTTCGGAACCTATGCAAACTCTCTAAGAAGAAACTAGTTAAGGATCTACCGGAGCTTAGATTTGATTCTTCTAAAGTTTGTGATCCTTGTCAATATGGAAAGCAACATAAATCTAGTTTTAAATCAATCGGTGAAGTCTCAACAATCGATGCATTACAGTTAGTGCACATGGATCTTTTTGGTCTGAAACAAACTGGGAGCATTGGAGGCAAATACTATGTGTTTGTTCTAGTTGATGATTACACTAAGTCTACTTGGGTTTATTTTCTAGCAAAGAAGTCTGATTCTTTTTCATATTTCAAAAGTTTTAGAGCTCAAGTTAAAAATGAGAAAAACCTTCCATTGAAAACTATTCATAGTGATCATGGAGGAGAATTTCAAAATTCTGATATTGAAACTTTTTATAGTAAGAAAGGTATTACTCACAATTTTTCACCACCTAGAACTCCTCAATAGAATGGTGTAGTTGAAATAAGAAATATAAGTCTTCAAGAGATAACTAGAACCATGTTGAGTAAATATTCTATTGCTAGACATTTATGGGCTGAAGCTATAAGTACTTCTTGTTATACTATAAATCGAGGTTTGATTAGACCTTTTCTTAATAAAACTCCTTATGAGTTATGGAATGGTAGAAAACCAAGATTATCCTACTTTAAGGTTTTTGGTTTCAAAGTATTTATTTTGAATACTAAATATAACTTAAAAAAATTCGCACCAAAATCTGATGATGGAATTTTCTTAGGATATTCCACAACCTCTAAGGCTTATAGAGTTGTTAATAAAAACACTTGTACTGTTTAAGAAACAGTACATGTAAAATTTGATGAGTCAGATCCTTTTGTTTTTAAACCATCCCTACCTACATCCTCGGATGTGTTTTCAAAAACTTATTGTCAACCTTTGATAGAAGAACCCGTCTGATAAGGATAATGTTCAAGAAGATACTTCTGAAACATTTACCCCAGATGATTTTCTACCCTATGTTGATGAACAGGTTTTACAAAACCCAAATCAGGTGTTTCTTAAGAATCATCCCAGTGATAGTATCATTGGAGATGTAAATCAACCTATAGGGACTAGAAGTTCCTTAAGAAATGAAGTAGAACATCTAGCATTTCATTCCCAATTAGAACCTAAAGGCACTGATGAAGCTTTAGGTGATGATGATTGGATTAAAGCCATGCAAGCTGAACTAAATGAATTCTAAAGGAATAAAGTATGGACCTTGGTTGAAAGACCTAAGGAAACTTCTGTTATTGGAGTAAAATGGTTATTCAGAAATAAATGTGATGAAAACGGAGTCATAGTAAAAAAGAAATCTAGACTAGTTGCTAAAGGCTATAATCAGCAAGAGTGAATATACCATGAAGAAACCTATGCTCCAGTAGCTAGACATGAATCTATCCGTATTCTACTTCCCTTTGAAGCATTCTTTAATTTCAAACTTTTCCAAATGGACGTGAAATGTGATTTTCTTAACAGTTATGTTCAAGAGGATGTTTTTGTTGAACAACCTCCTGGCTTTGAAGATAAAAAACATCCTGATCATGTTTTTAGACTTATCAAAGATTTGTATGGTCTTAAACAAGCCCCACGAGCATGGTATGATAGACTCACTGGATTTTTGCTTCAAAATAACTATGTTAAGGGAAATGCAGATCCAACTCTTTTTATAAAGAAAGATAAGAAAAATGTTTTGATTTTTCAAATTTATGTTGATGACATCATATTTGGTTCAACTCAGCAATCTTTGACCAACTCTTTTTCAAGTCTAATGAAATCTGAGTTTGAAATGAGTATGATGGGTGAGTTAACTTTTTTCCATGGTTTTCAAATTTCTCAAAAACCAGAAGGAACTTACATATCTCAACATAACTATATTAAATATCTTCTTAAAAAGTATGGTTATGGCAACACTAAGAGTTTAAGTACTCCTATTGGTACCTCAAATTCTCTAGATCTTGATGAAGCTGGGAAACCAGTAGATCAAACAGCTTTTAGAGGTATGATAGGAAGTTTACTTTACTTAACAGCTAGTCGACCAGACTTAATGTTTTCAGTATGCTTATGTGAAAGATATCAATCCAATCCTAAGGAATCTCACTTAAAGGCAGTAAAAATAATTTTTCGCTACCTTAAGGGAACCATGGATTTAGGATTATTTTATACTTCTGGAAATAATTTTGTTCTAAAAAGCTTTTGTGATGCTGACTTTGGTGGATGTAGAATGGATATAAAAAGTACATTCGAAACTTGTAATTTATTAGGAGATTCATTAGTTTCTTGGTCCTGCAAGAAGCAACATTCTGTAGCACTCTCCACTGCTGAAGCTGAATATGTAGCAGCTGGATGTTGTTGTGATCAAGTGTTGTGGATGCAACACACACTCACAGACTATGGCTTGAGTTTTTCTAAAACTCAAATTTTGTGTGATAACACAAGTGCCATTTCCCTTAGTAAGAAACCTGCACATCACTCCCATGAAAAACACATAGATATTAGGCATCACTTTCTTAGCTATCACGCACTTAAAGAAGATATTATTCTTCAGTTCATCGGAACGCAAGATCAACTTGCTGATATTTTCACAAAATATTTGACTTCTGATAGATTTGAATATATTAAACAGAAGTTAGGAATGATAACCGTAAGGTAATCCTCCTTAATTAACTTTCTGTTGAAAAAATCTCCTTACAGAAATAAAATCCTTTTCATAGGGGGAGTACATTTGTTTGTTAGTCCAACAATGATTTTCAAAGTTTGTTTTCAAACTTTTCGGAACGAAGATTTTCGGAATGGAATTTCCAGAACAACAATTTTCTAGAATGGACATTTTCATACAAAACACTTCTGGATTGGAAGTGTTTGTATTGGAAAACATTCGGAATAGAAAATTTCGTACTGGTATTTTCATAATGGAACTTTCGTACCGAATCTCTCATAATAAGTTTTTTTTAAAAAAAATTCTTGGAATTTGTTTTTCGTACTCAGTTTTCCGTAATGAGTGTTCCATAATAAGTTTTTCGTACTAAGTCTATTATCCGTAGTAATGTTTTTTCGAACTCTGTCTTCTCATAATAAAGTTATTTTTCGTAGTCATTTTTATATTACCCGTTACGAATAATCCTCCTAAGCCAATCCGAAAGGTGTGATTACCTTACTCAAGTTTTCGTAGTCATATTTTACTTGCTGGAATTTTCTTGTATTTTGTTTTCGGATTATAGTTTTTCTTAATTCTTTTTTTTTTAATAAAAACCTCAAAAAATAGGATTCAAGTTTTCAATGGTCAGATCTGATCTAAGCTTATCCCAACCGTTAGATCAACCGAGGAAGTTGAACCGTCGTTCCATTGCCTATATAAAGGGGACCCAAATACTCGTCCCACATCGATTTGAAGCTCTCGCATCCCAAATCCCTGCCTCTCTATTTTAAAGCCGTTCCGAACATCATATTTTTCCGTTCCAAACTTCTCAGAGGACTTCAGATCCGAATGTCTATGGAGTTAGCTTCTCAAGAAATGTCATCTACTAAACCTATTTCACAATGGTTATTTTACATAGAAAGGTTAGTTCATCCGGATTTCTTCAACAACTATGATTCTCTTATCTCAAAGAACATTAAGTTGAATGGCTGGGAAGATATTACTGTATCCAAACCAGGAAATCAAGATGATGTCTTTTCAGAGTTACTTGTTGAGTTCTATGAATCAGTCTATTTCTATCAGGAAGATAATAAGGAGAAATTTTCTTTTAAGTCTTATGGAAAGACCAACAAGATTTCTTATACCAAGGCAGCAATCTTGGTAGGGAAGACCTATGAAGGAGAAGCCGAGTTTATATCTCACGTTTTTTCGGATTATAAAGGTATCTTTGACAAGGAAAAAGCCTTGAAAACTCTCGGACTCTCAGATGAAAAAGCTCCGAAGATTGCATGTTTGCCTACAAATTTCCGGATTCTAGAGTTGTGGGTACAAGGGCTTATCGTACCAAGGAAAGGTGATAAAGACAACTTAAATAAGAGTGAGATCTATATCTTAGATTTTTTGATAAATCTAAGGATGTTTAACTTCATGAGGCACATTCTTATAACCATTGAGAATCTTAAGAAAGGAAATCTCAGAGCCCAGATCGTAATGTACCCCGCAATATTATCAAAGTTGATAGTTTGGTGCCTTGATTCCTTCAAGGAAGATTGCAGATCTAAGACAAGGGTTTGCAAAATTTTGTTGGTAAGTGATGATACCCTTAAGAGGATGGATGTGGCTTTCAACAAGGAGACTGGTGAATTCTTCGATTTACCTAATCAAGAAGAAGCGGCTCCGAAGACTGCTGAACCGGAATCATCTATGCCAGTAAAGAAAAGAAATTTGAAAGAAGTTACAGATGAGGTACATGATCCTAAAGCTAAGGAAGTTCAAACCGCAACTCCCAAACCAAAGAAGAAGAATGCTTTTCCTGATGAGGTTGTTGCCAAGTGGAGAGCAGATAAATAGAAAAGGAAAGAAGGGTATCCGCAGTTCAGATTGGATCCTGCGGAAGCTAAGGCATTGAAGGAGAGAACTGCTGATGAACTTGAAAAACAAGTAAAGGAGAAGATTCTCAAGAAGAAGATGTCAGAAGCCGAGGCAGTCCAAGAATTGTTAATGTTTAATGAGATGGTATCCGGAAGCATTCCAGTTCCGAGATCCTTCTCCTTGGAATCTCTACCTGAGACTCCAGGAAGAAACCTTGATTTTCCAGAAGGGATTACAATGGAACATGTTGATCAACTCGAGCACATTCAACAAGTAGAAGAGGAAGAACAAGTTGCTGAAGAAAGTGGTGAAACAAGAGATTTATTGAAAGAAGTAGATGAGTATAAGGGGTCGCCTTTGGAACACCTATCACTCCGAACATCAGAGGCTGAATCCTCTAAGTTAGTAACTCCAGAGAAGGATAAGAATGAGGAATATGTTGTTCAAAATGTTGTTGATGATATTGTTCAAGTGTCTACTAGCGAGCAGAAACCCCCTGATCAAGAATCGATTCCGAAAAAAGACAAGGGAATGCAAATCCTTGTTGAGACTCCGAAATCAGTGGCTAGGAAGAAAAGAGAATATGGCGATTCATCTAAAAGGAAGTTGGAGCTTATTGAGGAAGAAAATTCTCCAAGTAAAGTTTCAGATTCGGAGTCATCCTCGGTGGGGAATGACTTTGTTGTCCAGTCTTTAAAGAAGTTGGTGGGATCCATTCCGACCTTCTCATGTATTGATTCAAGATGTTAGATGCTCCAACATGCTTTGAATCAGAAAACTGACTCCGTATCTATGGTTATGGACAAGTGCGTTGAGATTGAGGCTCAGTTCAAAACCATCATTGTTGTCTACGAAGCTCATAGAAAATCTTGCAAGAGGATGACAAACTGGTCGAAGAAGACTGTTGAATAGATGAGGTTATTCGATGAGTTTCAAGACAATGTTAATGATGCCTTCGAGACTGAGGACAAGAAGATAAATGAGCTAACTTCCTCCTTTGAAGAGAAGCTGAAAGATGAAAAGAACTTTCGGATCCAAGAAGTCAGAGATCTAAATGGGAAACTGAATTCCGTTTCTCAAAACTGGAAATTTGAAAGGGATCATCGGATTGAGTTTGAACAGACGATGAAGGCTCAGGAAGAAAAGATCAAAGCTCAGGAAGACAAGATGAAAGCCTAGGAAGAAACTATTGAGGCTCAATCTACAAGAATAGTGGTCTTAGAGAAGCAAGATGAAGAAGATCATAAATACCTGAAGAAGTTCAAGACTATTCTTAAGGGGCTCATTTCGAAGGAAAAAGATCCGAAATAACCAAATCCGATCTTTTTTTTGTAATATTTTTTTTGTTGCCGAGATTTCAAACTTAATGAAATTTGTGCTTGTTGTTCCTTTTGTTGTTGCTACTAATGTTTCAGGTACTTTGTTTTCTTTTCATTCCCTCAATTTCTTTTTGAAAATCACAAAGGGGGAGAAGGAAAATATCCTTAAGAAAAAGAAGAACTCCAATGAGAGTTTATCAAAGGGGAGAAGGAAATGATCCCTAAGGAAAAAGAACTCTAATAAGAGTTTGTTTAAGGTGGAGTTTTTCATTTAAAAAGACTTTATTATTCATAATGAAATGCCACTCTGGAAATCTAGAATACGATCCTTAGAGTTTCATAGCCTAAGGGGGAGTTTGTCGTATTCATCAATATCCTCAAATAAAAGGGAGATAAGCCTTAATGTTTTTTTTCTTCTTAGAATTTCTTTTTCGTAAGTATGTTTTTGCTTTCCAAAAAGGGGGAGATTTTTGAGTCAATAAGGTTTTCCTTATGACTTTTTCATTATTTCGTGTTTTGAAAATCACAAACACCTTTCTTAAGGAAAAATTCTTTCTTATGGAAAAATGCTTTCTTAAGGAAAAATGCTTTCATAAAGAAAATTGCTTTTATAAGGAAAATTGCTTTTATAAGATTTTCATCCAAATTTTTCCTAAGTATAAAATTCGGATTCATTTCTATTTTCTCGGATTCGTTTATAACTTTGATATAAAGTATTCTATTTAAGGATCCGAATTCTGGATAAGAACTGTAAGGATGTTTCACTCCGGATTCCAGATGAGAACTGTAATAAAGTATCATTCAGAATTCCGAATATGAACACTAACTAAGTTCTATTCCAGATTCAGGATATGAATTCTTATGAAGTTCGACATTGAAATTCTCATAACGAATTATAATGACGAATTCCCATTACGAATTATGATAATGAATTTTCATTAAGAACTATATTGATGAAATCTCATTACGAATTCTGATGGCGAATTATCATTCCGAATTCTCATTCCGAATTCACCTATTAAACAGAATCTGATCATCTTTTTTTTATACACTCTGAATTAATTCAGACTCCGAAAAATATTTTGGTTAGACTACGAACTTTTATTCTTCTTACATTTCTATATTTTGACTACTCTTTATTATTTTCCTTTCAATCCGAATCCACACTCCGAAGCTTTCATTCCGAAATTTTTGAGTTAGAATTAAAACGATGTCATACATTCTGTTACACTTGTTTTGTTATAAAACAGTGTCGTCTATTTTGTTATAAACTAACCGTTGTCTAAGTGACACGTGTACAGGTCCCTCCGATCTTTAAAGAAAATATGACCGTTGGAGAAGGAGACGACCTTACCTATAAATAGGAGCTCATTTGAAAGAGCTCAGTGCTGCTGAACAGTGCTGCTGTCCATGTGATTACATGCTTGAAGTGATTTCAAGAGAGAGAGGCTCTTATTAACTCTGAAAGATTCGTGCGACTCCGAATGTTGGTGATTACATTCGAGGACTTACGGGGATAGGAAGACAGAGGTTTCCAACACCTTGAAGTTGATGGCTTCCTTGCTGAGGAAGACAGAGGTTGCCAACTACCTTGAAGTTGAGGGCTTGCGGGGATAGCAAGACAGAGACACTCCGATCTTCGTATCGAGGGATTACCCTGGTGTGGGTAAGACAGACTTTCCTGAAAGTATAAATCAAGGGACCTTTATCCGAGGTTGTTGGATACCCTTCTCTTTGGGTTAAAAGACTATTATCTTGTTACTTGTAGTTTAACTACTTGTTTTATTTCATCTGCATTTTTTAATATAAGGAAAGTATAACTTTCTTATACTTCCTTACTTGTACTCTATATAATTTAGATTCTATACGCTTTAAGGTAGAATCTCATATTGTATCTTTTGTTAAGGTTCAATTTCTTGAATCATATTTCTGGAACCTACTTTCGGAATCTCTTTCAAGTTTGCTTTCAGTATTAGAGGTGTTGTGAATTTGCTTAGTTTAACTTTGTTAAACTTAGCCATTTCCTTTGCTTAAGGAAAACATAGTTATTTGTAACTAACTTTAAAGGTTCCATAAGAAATTTTTTAAAAGTTTACAATTCACCCCCCCTCTTGTTAATTGAGCATCTACATCACTATTTTGATCCTACATTAAATTCTCGAAAGGTGTTAGACATGGTGATCCCCTTTCTTCCATCCTTTTCTCCACTGTAGAAGACTATTCATGTAGATTTCTCTCCCACCTGGAGGATCAAAGTAAACATAATCCCATCTATGATACCAAATGTTTTAATTCCCCCAAACATATTTTATATGTAGATGACATCATTCTATTCTTACAAGGTTATAAAAGAAATATTAAAACTCTCAAAATGATCCCACTCACTATGTAGAGGTTTTTGGTCAGGTCAATAGCTGGAATAAATCGTCTATCTTCCTTGGGATAAATTTCCCAGCTAATATAAAATGATGTATTATCAATGAATTAGGAATTAAGGAAGGATAATTCTATTTTACATTCTTTGGTGTCCTTGTATTTTTAGGAAGGCCCAAATTTAGCTATTACCTTAATATTTTTTATAATTTTTTTAATCATCTCTCCTATTGGAAAGGGAAAACTCTTTCCATGGTGGGTGGAATCTTCCAGGTCAAATTTTTCATTATCTAAAAAATGGATTACTCAATGATTGTTTATAAATGGCTTGCTAGTCTCATAAAAATATGAACGTTTCCATAAAACAATATTTTTTGGACTGGCAGTACTCTGAATTGAAAATTAGAAACTATACCATGGACTGTGTGTTTCAAACAATTGGATATGGGTAGCCTAGGCATTAAAAATTTAAATCTTTTTATTGAGGCCCTTTATACCAGACTTACTAATAACATAATTCACAATTACTATGCCATTATTTCCTTCATTAAAAATAGGTTTCTTGATATTTTGAACAAAGAAAACATGAATTTTCAGAACTCTTCTATATGTTCTTCCCTCAAGAAAGCATATACCAATATTATTACCAATTCTATATGGATGGTTTCCCAGAACTCCTCCATGAACTTCTGGTTGGAAAAATGGACTAGTACCTCCCTAAATTCAATGATCCATAATGAACAAATTCTTGAAAGCACTAACAATACTATTAAGGATGTCATTAACATTCTTCTTGATAGTCTCCCTGATAATGTTTTCCTTGTCCTTGATAATTATCCATTCTCAGATAGAGAGTATTATCTAATTTGGGAGCCTTCACACAATGGTATTATGGATTCTAAAATCATTTTTAATCACCACTTTGATAATTCTGGAACGGATTTATACTGATGAAAATCTTTCAAAAGCCTTAGATAAAACCTTTAAGATTAACTCTATTATAGAATAGTTCATACAATAGGGTCCCCACAGATACTTGGTTACAATCTATTGGGATCCTTATTTTCTCAAAATATCATCTTTTCAATCAATATAGAGATGATATTGACCATATTTTTCTTTCTTATTCCATAACCATTGATCATTAGAACTATATTTTTAACATATTTGACTACAGATGGATGAATCTTGACTCTATCAACACCAAGTTAAAGAATTATGTCGATATGGTTACCTCCAACAAAATTAGGAAATTATTTCTTGTTGTAGTTTCTAATATTCATCATGTGATTTAGTATGATATAAATGCTATTCTTCACAAAAATTTCTCACTCAACCTTAATGTAGGTCAAATACGGATCTTCATAGCTATTCGTGATGTTTTTTAGGATTCGGAAAGGATGTTGAAAGAATATAGTGAAATAAATTATGATTTTGTGATGTATATGGATTAATGTCATTTTTCATCATCTGTGATGCACTTTTGATGTTTTTTTTGGAAACCACTAATCATTATCTGGATTAATGTTAATGTTAATGGTGATTCTAAAGGTAATCTGGGCACCACAATGGGTGGCTCCATCTTTAAGGATCATCACTGTTAGATCCTACAGTGATTTTTTTGGAAGATGTGGTATTAACTCTTCTCAAGAGGCTGAGATGATGAGTTTGATTCATTCTATTTCTTCTTCTATGCCCTAGGGTTGTAAACACATAAGGATTTAAAGTGATTTGATCACCATAGTGAAAGTAATTTAGAGTGTTGTGATTCATAGGGTATGGTGGATTACTACACGTTGGATTTATTGTCTTCATTTTCTCCACGACATCAACCATATTACCACTCATATCTATCATGAAGAGAATATGGTTTCAGATGGCCATTACAATAATGGTGTATGTAAGAAAACTACATGGATGAATGATCTCTATGACTATTTACAATGCTTTATGAGAAAGATTGTAATATAACCCCATATTTTAGACTCATGTAATATAATTCTTTATATAATAATTTTACCTTGTTCTTTTTTCCATGGAACCACTTACTTCAAAAAAATTACATAGCATTCAAGGTAGAGAGAAAGAGCTAAAGAGAGAATGACCATAACTCCAAAAAATGCTGGATTAGAGGGATTACTTACCCGAAGTCAGAATCATTACGTACATTCTTTATCTTCCAGAATAATGAAAAAATGTTAATTATTTCCTTTCTTGAGAACCATTTTCAGCTTTATTATTATATTTATTTTATTTTTATAATCTTATATTCAATTACATAATCCTTAAGATTCATGTTGCCCCTTTTTACGATATTCAACTCATATGTACAAAATCTATTTTGTAAATTGGTTAAGGTAAAAAATTTATTATTTAATCATATATAGAATAATTTTAATTAAATATTTTTAATTTTTACGGATTAATAATATTTTAAAAATCAAACATTAAATATTGTACTGAATAATAAAATTTTTTACAATAATAGAGGAGGTTGGTCATACGAACACATGAGAAACACTTAAATTTCTCATAGATCATAATATAAAGAAGTTAAGTGACATATTATCTTTATATGAAAATATTTATATCATAAATATCATATTATTTATTTGTGTACAATTATATATACCATCCATGTGATGTGGTAATAAAAAATGAGTCACATCACTTCTTGGAGGTGGTAATTTACACATACACCTGAAAAACGATATCATATTTTAGTGAATGGAAATGTAGGAAAAAATTATTTTATAAGAATTTTACAAAATAATAAATGTTTAATTAATAAAAAATATATACATTAAATCCATCATCATAAATATCCATTAGATATAATTATGGAAAATGAATTACATTAGTTCATGGGACTGCAGTCCACTATACACACGGATGATGGGTTTTTTCCCATTTGACAGAAGAGGAGATGGATATAGGTTATTGAATTA
Organism: Viscum album; assembly: GCA_963277665.1. Taxonomy (NCBI): domain Eukaryota; kingdom Viridiplantae; phylum Streptophyta; class Magnoliopsida; order Santalales; family Viscaceae; genus Viscum; species Viscum album. Next base: position 65,462,018 of record OY728133.1, read on the forward strand.
ATATAATATAATAATATAATTTGGAATATACAGATGTTATTATATCATAATGTTGATTAATATTTTAAGGACGTGTAATAATAAATAAAAAAACTATCAGTTAGGCATGATATATCTTCTTCAGATAACCTCTTTAGGTTTGCCAAAAAATCCTTCAAAGAATATTTATATAACAAAAAAGGACTATATATTGTGTTAGGGGAATGAAATAAGGGATTTGGGAAGGTTTTGGATATAAAAAAATGTTTTTAAGTGTTCATAGAAGAGGATATGAGGTGTCCTTTTATAAGCGGGGGAGAGGACCCACCTATAAAATTTTATATGAATAAAATATAAAAATGAATAATTCAGTCCAAATAGATCTAAAATAGAAAATTAATAAATATTTGTTGATTAAACACTGAAATATTGTCATACAATTGAAATTAAAATGTTTTTTTTGTTTTTTCTTATCTTTTATCTCTTTAGTTTAACCCCTCTCGGTGAACCTATTTTAACCTTAAATGTGGTAATAAATTTTCACTGTTTTACTATTATTGATGACAATAAATTAAGTATAAATTGTTCAATAATATTAATTATAGTAACTAAAAATGTGGATTCCATTTTATATAATTAAATTCATATAATTTTATGAATTTAATTTCAAATTGAACCCACAAAACGCGATTAAAATCGAATTTTTAGAAAATTTCATTTTCAAGAAATATATGATCTTGTATTAATAATATAAATTTAAATTCATTTAAATTGATATATAATATATAAACTTATGTTATTTAATACTTTTTAAATGGTTTTTTAATAATTTAATATGGATAAGCTTTAGGCAAATAAAAATCAATTTTAAAAAATCAATTTTTTAGAATAAAAAAACCTATACCGAAATCTGAAAAAAAGAAGATTAAAATGAAATTAATTAAATTATAATAAACAAAATGGTTCATGTTTAAGTTTAATACCACATATAAAATATAATTATCTAACAAACTAGGTACTTTTAAAACAACTTCTTTTCATTTTGGAATTAAATATTCAAATTCTTTATAAATTTATAATAAAATTAGTGGTATTTATAAAAATTTAGGAATTTATACAAATAGAATAGTAACTTGACCATTGGAAAAGTAATCTAGGATATATAATATTAAAATCATTTAATAAATTATAAACAAAAATTATTTATCCTATTAGTGAAAATATGGTATATTTATATCATTCAACAAGTCAATAATTGTTCTAAAAATTATAAATTAAGTTTTGTAAATTTTGTAAATAATAAATATTTTATTAAAATTTTATATTTAATATAATTATTTAAAAGAAAATATATTCTAATAAAATAAACTCAATATTTTTTGTTTTCTAATTATTATTTTAAAATTATATGAGAACTTAATTAATTTTTTAATGTTTTATAAAATCAGTTATAGTTTTAAAATAGTTATTTTTTAAAGAATTTTTGTTTTTAAAAAATAAAAATTTCTTATATTTAAAAATTTATTTTGATAAATCGAAGATTACTTTTTAATTAAACCTGTCAAAAGATATTTCTACTGGTTTTTTGGATTTCTCTGAAATACTTGAATTTATTTATGAATAGTGAAATACAGTAATTTACGATATAAGCTAAATTCATGATTTATTGGGTCATAGATGATGTATGGCTGATGTTAGCCATAAATTCCAAAACAAACATCAATATATGTATATATTTGATGATGATTCTCAAAATATTCATATTCTTGTGCCAAAATAATTAACTAATAAACAAAATAATTTAACCCCTCCTCTCCTCCACTATAAATGCCACCCCTCCCCACCTCTTCTCCTCAGAACTCAAATACTATTATATTTATTAATTTATTCCAAAATACCTTTCCAATCCTCTTAACCACGTCCAAGACCTGCTGATATCACCAAAATTCGAAAACCATGGGCCTTATAAAGGTTTTTAAGTGATAGAATTCAAGAGGTAAAAATCCTCTTTCATTTTCTTTTATTTTCAATTCAATTCATATATATTATTATAACATATTAAAATATCATTATAAAAGATGCCTAAAAACTCTATTATATTATATATACTTTAATTTTTACATTTATATGGAAAAATCATCATCATACGTCTTATTCCTTGTATTTTATTCTAAAAAAATCATCTATGATGTGTTGATTTACTAATATCATGAACGATATGTTTTCAATTTCCATTACCACCATCATGGATGATCATAAGACCATTTTATCTAATGAAACATACTATAATGTTTACAATATTTCATCTTTTATTTTACTTAATTAACAAATATTCATAATATTAAATTATATAACAAAACTAGTTCTGATTATCAAAAAACCGGTGATTTCATATAAACTAATATCATTAACATTTTGTCTAAAGATGGATCATAATATATAGTAAATAATTTATTAATGATTTCATATAATATTATAGAAACATATTAAAACCATTCCATTCAAATAATGTAGTCTCTTTTCCATTCAACAAGAAAATCCATTACGAACCAACCATGGAAACCACGTAAAGAACTCACCCGAAATAATGGAAATAATAACAAATTTTTAATAAATTGTTTGAATGATGTTATCAAATGATCATATAAGGTGTTATAAAAAGTAATATGTTTCTTTTAATTACTAATAACACTATTTTAACCATTATACATGAGGTTTAACCTAATTTTATGTAAAATGATCTCAAGGTAATTGAATTCTTAACCCAATTTGCATTCTTTGGGATAACCTTATACATTATTGATTATGTGGTATTAAGATTTTTTGTGAAAGGAAATTTTGATAATATAATGTTTTATTATGTATATATATAGTTCATACACATATTCCATTAATTTTATTACGTATCACATCAAATATATGATATTTATAATGGAATATCTATTAAAAATACTCCTTTCATTTAATTTTATTTTTAAGGGAAATGATTTATATGATATAAATATTACTATTTTATGATTATGTTTTGGTTATTTAGAATTTTATAGGTTGAATTTTAGAACCTATATCTACGTCAAATTCCCTGGGTATGTTTATGTTGGGGGTCGACCATATGGTGACTCTAAGTGTAACTACGATGGGTACACCACAAGGTACATATGAGGGTTACATTGTAAGGTAGTCATGAGGATTAAAAATCATAAGTTAGCCATGAGAGTTAGATTATTATGTATGTAATTCCCCACATAAACTATATAGGTTATTTATTTTTTCTTTGTTTTATGTAAATATCTTATTTCACAATGTAATTACATGATACTTTATTAGTGAGATGTCTGTATTGGTAAAAATGATTTCTTATGTTTATAAGTATTCATGGACTAGTGGTTTATCTTCTTATTTTTTTATATCCCTTACCATGTTTTTCATCTCATCTTGTATTTTAATTTTTTTTCATAAGGTTTGTGGATGGGTATGATAAAAGGAGGAGCCGAGATGAATGTTGTGAAGAATTTTTATGTAAAATTTAATGTTTTTATTATAAACTTTTGTATTATGATAAATGGATATTGTTTTAGTTGTACCAACTTTTTATGCTTGGGGGTTGATATTTATTAATTATGTCCTAAATTTTTAAAAACTCTAAACAAAAAAGATATTTGTGAATGTAAATAAGTTAATTCTAATGGAATTTAAATTATATGTAACGTTTAAGGTTGGGTCTTTATAGTTGGTATCACATCATGATTAAGATAACTTTTGGGGTAAGGATGACGTTAATAGAATACCATAAATTATTATTACCTTATGTTAATATTTAAATGATATATATTTTTTAGGTTAACATGTTTCTTAATCTAATATATATTTGTTAATAATGGTTTTCTGTAGAAGAAATAGGGATGCTAAAGATGAAAGGTGCTGAGAGGATGATATATTTCTGAATCCATCACCTGGAATGGTAGGTATTGGAATTGGGAAAGTTTTTATAGTAATGGATTTTCCTAAGTAAGAAATAAATGGATGTGGAATCCATGAAAGAGAACAATAATAACTACTGCAACACAAATCCATAATTTTGGAACATTTTATGTTGCAACACCCTCTTATTTCTATGGATCTTCTGACCTAGTGGTGGATAAATGGCAGATTAAGTCCCATAAAAAAGATATTCTATGTCCTAGGGTGTTTATATTATCCAATGATTAGTCTCATAGTTCAAATTTTTGAGGTTGAAGCTGACTAGTTGTAGAAAATGTTTAAGAATACTGGGAATATCAATTAGATCTATGCCTTATAATGAGATTAATTTAACAACATTTTCCTTGAAAGAATATTTTCTTAAGGTGGTTCGATATAGGATAGAAAAGTAATTTCTTTAAATGAAAAATATGGAAGATTTAATGTGCGTTTATAATGAAAACTTCACCCGATTGGCATAATATGCTCTAAATATTCTTCGTGATCTTGATTGTAAAATTAATCATTTTTTAAATTGGATTAAAGCCCTGATATAAAATGGAATTGGACTCATAAGAATTGAAAAATTATGTGAATCTTGTCCAATGTGTTGAGGGGGTCAAAATGGAATTTTTTATCATCATGTGCATTTTTAGAATAAGAAGAAGAAAATAACCAGATGAAAATTAATGGATAAAAATAAACTAAATAAATATAATGGTAGAAACTTCTGGTTTCTGGTTTGTAGAAATTGTGGTAAAAAAACTCTAGGGAATGCCTTAATAAATTTGGGAATGTTTGCGATGTGAAAAGTTTGGACATATGTTCTGATACTGTAATGAAAATGATATTTTGATTAATTTTGATAAGAAAACAATAATGTGTTTCAAATGTGGTGAGATGGGTAATTATGAAAATAGATGCTCAATGAAAGATATGAATGGTGGAAAAATACATATTATAAGAAGAAAGGTGTAGTGAGATCATTTGATACTATGTAGGTAAATGTCAGAACATCCAATGAATATATATTAGGTACTTTTATTGTTTACAATGATTTTCCTAACGACCTGTTCGATATATGATCTAAAAAATCATTTATTACTGATAAATGTTCAGGTAAATTTGAAATTTCACCTCAAGAAATGTGACCAGAACTTATTGATAAAACACATGGAGGAAATATTACAGAAAACGTGAATTATGAGAATATTGTTATTGTTGTATTTAAAAAGTAATTACTTAAAAACCTTGTTTTCTATACCTTAGTAGAGTTTGACGTTATTCTGGGGATGAATTGGATTTCTTTTTATCAAGATATGATTGATTTCATAGATAAAAAAGTTGTTTTATTAAAGCGTTTGAGTTTAAAAACAAGAATGAACCCATAAAATTGGCAACATATAGGGATACTGAGAAACTATTAAATGATGGAAATGACTGTTTTTTTATCATATTGTTGAAATCAAGGGAACTATTGAGATTAATGATTTTCAAGGGTTAAATACATACACGTATGATTTTATTGATGATTTTTCCAATGTTATACCTGATTAGGAAGTTGAATCTACTATTTACATGGTTATTGATGATTTAATAATTTCAAAACCCCCTTATAGAATGTCTTAAGTGGAACTTCATGAATTGGAAAATAAGTTATATGATATTCTGGATAAATTCTTCAATCAACATAGGACTTGACCACTGGGTGCTTTTATTTTTTTTGTTAAAAAGATAGATGGTTTCATAAGGATTTAAATTGATTGTAGATATTTGAATAGAATTACAGTTAAGAATAAATATAATTTTCCTAATATTAATGACTTGTTTGATCAGATTCAAGCATATCATTCCTTTCCCAATATTAACATGAGATTCGGGTACCCTCAGTAGAAGGTGAAGGATGACCACATCCCGAAAATAGATTTTCATACAAGATATGAGCATTATTAATTTTCTATTATGAAATTTGGATTGAAAAATTACCGAACTATATTCATGGATCATATGAATAGAATATTCTGTGAATATTTGTATAGGTCTATTGTTTTTTATTGAAGATATTTTGGTCTTTTAAAAAATTTAATAGGATCATGAAAAAATTTAAATATTTTCATGAAAACTCTCAAAGAAAAAAAGTTATGTAAAAAATTTATAAAATGTATTTTTTGGTGAAATATATTTATTTTATTGGGATTATTATAAATATGTAATGAATAATAGTTGGTCCCACTATAACTAAAGTGTTTTATGAATGGAAAAGACCTAAAAAGGTTACAGAGATTCATAGTTTTCTTGGATTTGCAAGTTATTATTAATGGTTTGTTAGAATCATTGAATAGTTATCTAGTACACTAAATATGTTAACAAGAAAATGGATTCAATTTATTTGGATAGAAGAATGAGATATTTGTTTTTACGAACTGAAGGAGATATTGGTGAATGCTCCAGTTTTGGCCCGACCTTCCAAAAATTGTGAATTTTTCATCTATAGTGATGCATTATTAAAGGGACTTGGTTATGTTATGATACAAAATGACAATGTAATTTATTATGCTCCAAGACAAATAAAACCTCTTGAGTTTTATTATCATACAAATGATTTGGAATTTTTATTTGTGGTTTTTTCATTGAAAATGTGGTGGAATAATTTATACACAGAAATATGTGAAACATATACTGACCAAAAACTAATGAATCATACATTCACTTTGAAGGAATTAAACATAAGGTAGAGAAGATGTCTTGAAATAATAAGGGATTACGATTTTTTAATAAATTACCATCTTGGAAAATAAAATAATTAGGTGTATGTCTTGTGTCGAAAGGGTCATGTTACATTAACATTATTATATTCGGAACATGACCACTTCATTGTAGATTTTCTGAATTTTGGCTTGGATGTTTTTTGTGAATGAAATTACTCAATTTTGTTTTAGGTGTTAGTGAAGTCGGCTCTATGAGTTAGAATTAAGAAATCTCAAAATTATGACCATGATTTTTTGAAAAGGTATATTTTTTTAGAAATGGGATGTTTCACGAATTTAATATTGATAAATATTGTGTTTTATGATTTGGAAAGAGATCATGTGTGCTTTGTAATTCCCAAAAAAGAAATAATTGTTATGTGATGCTCATAGCTCTCTATTTTTAGTTCATCGTATTAGTACTAAGAATTATTGATACCTTCAGGAGTATTACTGGTGGGATGAAATGAAAAGAAATATTTCAAATTTAACCATGAAATATCTAACTTGTAAATAGGTTAAAGAAGAAAGAAGACTACCAAAGGGGATGCTTCATACTTTTCCAGAGCCAGAGTGAAAATGTGAAAATATATTCATAGAATTCTTGGTGGGACTACTAAATCCCTCTTGAGGTAACAATAAAATTAGGTTTATTGTTGGCCGGATGACTGAATATGGATATTTACTTTATATTCGATATATTATATCTTTGGATTAGCATTCTTAACTATACCTCAAAGATATTTTTAGGTTACAACGAGTTATTAATTTTTTTATCTGACCACAATCTCGTGATCCTTTCTATATTTTGGAAAGGCCTTCAAGAGTCATTGGGAATAGAATTAAATTTTAGCATAACCTTTCATCCCCAATTTGATGGACAAACCAAGGTAACAATTAATTCATCGAAAGACATGATTTTAGATTTTTCAATGGATTACCAAAGAAGTTGGGATCAACATGTTTCTTTAGTTGAGCATTTATCTAATTATAGTTTTCATTATAGTATATAGATGGAACCTTTTTAGGCATTATATTGAAAGTGGGGATGAAATCCATCTTTTGGGATGAAGTTGGGGAATAGAAGTTGATGGTACATGAATTAGTAGAGGAAGTGGTTGAAAAATTAAAGATAAATCAAATAATACGAGGATTACTTCGAACTGGAAGAAAATTAATGTAGATAATAGGAGGAAAACTTTTTTTTGATGAAGGTCATCTTGTTTTTCTTAAAATTCCACAAAGGAAAAGTGTTATGCCTTTTTTTATGAAAGGAAATCTAACTCCATGGGTCAATAGACCTTATGAAATCTTAGAAAATGTAGTTCTACTTTCTTACCGAGTAGATTTTCCTCTTATTTTATCTTCAGTACATAATGCTTTTCATGTTTTGATGTTGAGAATGTTTTTTCCCGATCCATCTCATGTTTTATCCTAGAAGTTGTTCAGTTGGAACATAACCATTCTTATGAAGAGAAATATATTCATATTATTGATCATATAGATAAAGTATTATTGAATAGGGTAATCCACCAGGATAAGGTTTTATGGAGAAACCACATGGTTGATGAATCAAAATGATAATATGAAAATTCTATGACGGAAATGTAACCTCACTTGTTTAAAAGGTAAATATAATTATGAAGAAAAAATTTCTTATAGGTGTGGATAATTTAACAACCCATGTACATATAAATTAATTTCTTTTCATTTGGTAATTAAATATTTAAAATCATTATAAATTTATAATGAAATAAGTAGTATTTATCGAAATTTAGGAAATTATACTAATGGAATAATAACTTGGCCTTAGGAATAGTAATCTGAACAATATAATAGTGACCTTACCTAATAAATTATCAATAATATTTATCCATCATATAATTTTAGAAGTAAATAATTGAAAATATAATTGAAAATATGATATATTTATATCATTTAAGAAGTAAGTAATTTTTTTGAAAATTATAAATTAAGTGTTGTAATTTTTGAAAGTAATATATATTTAATTAAAATTTTATAATTAATATAATGACTTAAAATAAAATTTATTTTCATCAAATTGATTCATAAATTATTGTTTTTATTTTCGTATGATTATAAATAATTTTATAAGATTTTAATTATTTATTCTCTGTTTTATAAAATCAGTTATAGTATTAAAATTGCTAATCATTGAATAAATAATGATTTTATTTAAAAATTAATATTATCCTATTTTGGTAATTATTTTCGTAATATTGTGTTAAATTTTCAATTATAGACATAAAAAAATTGTTGGAGTGAATTTTTGGAAATATTCAGCAATACTTGAATTTTTGATGAATATTGAAATATTGTAATTTACGATATAAGCTAAATAAATTATTTATAGAGTCATAAATGATTTAAGGATTATGTTAGTCCAAATATATAAATTTACTTCAATATTTTAATATATTTGATGATGATTCCTCAATTATTCATTGTCTTGATCTAAAATAATAAACTAATGGATAAAATAATCGAAAACCCCACATCTCATCCACTATAAGTACATCTATGTCATGTTGGTCTCACAAAAAGTCCAAAATCAAGGGCATTAAGGAGGTTCTCCAGGGAGAGAATTCAAGATGTAAAAATCCTTTTTCATTTTCTATTATTTTCTTTTCAATTATTTTTCTTTTGTTATACGCTATTTACTTCCCCCAATCAAAGGGGATAGTAAAATATAGTATTGTATATATACTGTAATTTATTTTTTTATAGATAATTTATCACAATACTTCTTCTCCTCCCACTTTTATTCTAAAAAAATTAAAAAATCATTCGTGAGGTGTTTATTTACCGACTTCAAGTACAATATGTTTTTAATTTACATTACCGACTTCATGGATCGTCATAAATCCATTTTAATGGTGATATATATTTTAAAGTTTATTATATAAACTATTTTATGTTTTTAATGAATATATACTAATAATATTATATTGCATAATGAAACTAGTGCGTGGTTATCGAAGAACATCCAAAATGATCTAAAGGAATATCATTAATGTTTTATCTAATGATTGACCATCATATCTAAAAAGTATATGATTTATGGTATAAATTAATATTCTAAAAATATATTAATACCATTTCATTCTACTTCTATTGTTATGAACTATCCTGTGATGTCATCTGACCCAACACCTGACTCGGTCTGCAGCATAGTCAGAAGTGTTATCTTGATCCCCATGAGATGAAAACTAGTGTTGGGAATCAAAAAAATAAAAGTGGGACATTTTGATCCCTAAAATAAGGATCAACAAAAAACATAACATTAATTAAAAACTAATAACTAATCATATATTAATTAACAAACTGATCCATGTACAAAAATTCAACCGAACAAAAGAAAAATTTAAACTAAAAACAAGACCAAACTAAGCTATAACCTACCCGATATCCATGTGACCTCATGTTGACCACCATTTACCAAGTAACATGATCCTTCCACAAGAATCCAATATAGTAACCTGAAAAAAATAGGACCATCAAAATAGATTGGTTCTACCGAAACCGAATGGTACAAGTTTGGTGTGTGATAGACAGCTCAGTAGGAAATCTGTAACTCCCCATGGTTTTGAAAATAAACATTGAATGCATGAAAAAATGGGTCTATACAAAATTAAACCTTCATATAAATTATCTGTTAAACATAATTTCACCTCCACTATGTTTTGAATATCAAAAAACGGTCATCCAGAGTTTTGATTTGTATCTTTCTTAGAGTCTGATAGAACCAACTTGATTTTTTGGAGAATACTGACATACCATTATGAATAGTAATACAACCATTATGAATAGTAAATAATAATAATATTTTATTTTCTTATGGATATTAGATAATTTCATCTTGATTAATTTTTCATGGTGTTATAAGATGAGTTATAGTTTTAAAATGTTAATTTTTGAATAAATTATGATTTTACTTAAAAATTAAATAATCATATAAATAAAATAATGTTCAAAAAATGGATTTTATTTTTAAATTATAAAATTTGAAAAATTGTTAGGGTTAATTGTTTGTATTTTTTACTGAAATTATAAATTTTTTTGATTAATAGTGAAATACGGTAAAATACCGTTATACAAATTATCTGTTAAAAACACTATTTATGACATCACGACAGATATAAGAACACTTGGTTCAAAATCATAAGGTTTATTTACTATTTTTTTCACAATAACTAAGAATATTCAGAGTCTTGATCAAAAAATATATAATAATGATTAAAATAATTTAAAACCCCTTATCTCCTCCAAAATAAATACCACTCTCATTTCCATCTTCTCTTCACTCATATAAGACTTGAATATCCTCAATGTTCCACCCAAATACCATTCCCTAGTCACTCCCCATGTCTATGAGCTCTTGGTATTGAAAAAAAGACCAAACACTTTCCCTTATGGAGGTTCTCAAAGAGGATATTTCAATAGGTAAAGCATCTTTCTTTTTCATTTAGTTTCATTTCAATTTTTTATTTTGTTACTATCTCTTAACCTCCTCTATCCAGTTTATCCATATAATTATAGTATCATCTATATAATTCAATTATAAAATGTTAATTTAATAACCTTTATAAATATTTTTACTCTCTCTCTTTTATAAATGAAATCATCCTTCGTGAGGTTCCAATTTACAACCTTCGTGGATGATGATGTTTTGTTCTTCAATTTATCCTTCATTACTAATCCTGAAACCATTTTTATTGTTGAAAAATACTATAATATATTTTTTATATGCAACTTAATACTCATAAAAAAGAATATGTACTTATTATTAATTCATATGACAAAACTAGTTCATAATAATCCAAATACTGCGAAATAATTTAAGTGATTATCATTAATACTTCATCCAATGAATCATCATAATACCATATAAAAAGATGATATATATAACAATTAACAATTCTGTATTTTAATAAATAATATATAAATTCAATTCTGGAGGTGTATGTAACACCCCAATATTTTATGAAAAATATTCATTTATTTAATGTCTTGTGTTGTATGATACACCAAGATTACCATGCGCTATACGCAACACCGTATTAGCTTGTAGTATACGCAACACTATTCTTGGATCGTGTTACACACAATTTTGATAATAGTTATTCTAGGAAACATTGAGTATATATATATATATTCAATGTATAAATGAAATATGGTTGGATTCTGTTATGCGAAACAACGAAGGATTCTTTCACAACACGCAACCCCGACTTGTCTTGCATTACACGCAATCACGACCTTCCTCGACAGCGTGTGTTGTACGAAATACCGGGTTTTAATAAACAATGATATATTTTTATAATATTGTGAAGAACTAGCCGTTATGAATACTATTAACTAAATTTTGAATTTTATAACATTATTATTCATCTTACAAATTTTCTAGAACATGGAATAAGAACAAAATAATTTTTTCGGGTAAAATAAGTATTTTTCAAAAAATACAGTTTTGCCGCCTTTTGATGGCGCACCCACTTTAAATCTAGTTTTTGACATGTTTATATATTCAATTTGAAAAAATAAAATTCTTCTTTTGAATCAGGATATAAAAATTTACATTAGATAAAGTTTTGATATTTTTCCGATAACTTTCATATTTTAATGAATAGTAAAAACACGCTATATTTTAATTAAAAACATCTTTTTTCATCATAATATATTATGTGGTTAAATTATAATATTGAATGGTTTTAAAGTATAAATAGAATATATTTTTTCCATTTAATATAATGTATGTCATTATCATTGATTTTACCTTGAATTCGTAGGTTAAATCAATTCAATCTTTTGCAATGTTTTAATGCAAATCCCGTTTTCTTTCGAACAACGGGATTAATTTTAATTTAATTTCTGCATCTTTTGTGTTTTGAATTTGGAAAAATTGATTCCATATTTGGAATCAGTGGGTCCAAATTATGTTAATAAGCTACTTTTTTATTTTTGGGCATTGTGAATAGTAACTACGGTAAATTTTATTTACTATAGTTAAAGGTAAATCGGGTAATTAAGGGTAAATATAAGATTATAAAATTACCCTAACACATTGAAAAATCCTATTGGATGGCTAAAAGTAGACCCATATAACCTAAGGGTCGGATTAGATTCATTTTATGGACTTTTGTCTATGAAAATAATTTAATTATTATTAAAACCAAAGAATGTGATAACATGTCACATTCTTAAATATTATAAGTATAATAATTTTAATTTAGTAATAATCTTCATGAAACTTCGAACATGAATAGAATCAAGAAATCTAATACAATTATCTACATCATAGGAATTTATTTAGAATTTTTAGGGATTAAATATTTATCATTTATTATGACACAAAGATGATGTAGTACTTGTCTTATTAATGAAATATTGACATAATTGATGTTATAAATGCCCAAATAAATGTAATTTGAGACTTTTTATGAATTACATTAATTTTCTAGGTTAATATTCCATGTTATTGTTTATATAAGTAACTTGGTTCAAACTTATCATTCTGTTATGAATTTCATAAAAATCATGTACCATATATTGTCAAGATTGACATAAATAAGTTTCTAAAACAAATATTATATTATTAATTGTTATTTAATTCCTAAAAATATAAGGTTCGGCCAAATGACTTATATAAGGATATATATATTAATAATAAACAACTTGTGGTTCTTTTGGCTGGTTATATTATGTTTATTAACCATATAGTGTAAGAAAACAAAAAGACACGGTAAAAGTTAAATTATTTAACTTAGAGTTAAATCTAATTGATAAGGTTAAAATAATAACCTAAACTTTTCTATATCCTATTGTATGAGAGGATTTCGACCCATACCAAGTTTATCTTCGAAATAAGACCCTTTGGAACCATTATAAACCGAATTTGACCTTAATATAAAATAATATTTTGAGATTTTCCTAAGGTGCCCCTCTACTCCCTTATAAAAGGGCACCTCCTTCCCCTCTTCCTCACACCCCTTTGAGCCTTAAATCTCGTCCAAACCCTGACAAAATATCTTCTACACTTCCCTAGTATCATCCTAGAGGTCATGTTCTTCTTCAAAGACCATCCTTAGTTTTTTAACTGGAGGTTAAGAAAAGGCGCATCAAAAAGAGGTAATATCCATTACCGATCTTTTTCAATTTCTTTCTTATTCAACTTATTCTTATTTAGTTGTTTCATGATAAAGTAATAACATACACATTTCTTATATAATGATATGTTATTATAAATATGAAACAAATCTAATTAACCTTCTATCCATCCTACGGAAAAAAGAAAATCACCGCGCGTGCGTACATACAGAATACCGTCTCCACGTCGTGGTGTAATCTATTTTCCGCCACCACCTTAATTGGATGGGTATAATGGTGTAATGAGTAACTATATTTGATTATTATAAAGTGATATTGATACTTAAATAGTATACATACACTTAAACACAAGTTCACGATCATGATAATGATATCATCGCTCGTGCGTACGTACGGACTACCGTCTCCACGACGCGATGAGATTCATTCTCCACATTAACCATTCATGAATGATTATAAAGTATATATAATGAATAATAACGAAATATATGACATGTTAAACCTACTGGATGTATGTATATATATATATGTATTTCATCTACTTACTTCCATTCAAGACAATAAGGAAAGGAAAACAACGTTCATGTGTACGTACGGACTACCGTCTCCATGAACGGTGTGTTTAATTTCATTTATCTATATATTAAATATATATATATATACTGAATATATATGATATATAAATCATGTTTTATATTCTGTAAGTAAGTAAATCATGATATAAGTAATAATAATGTCAAGAACAACAAGTCCAAACACCTACGATAAATGAAACAATTTTACCCAAAACGTTTCTTTAACATGGAATTTACAAAAGAACGGGTAATATAAAGTCATAAGTGAACCATATATGATATCATAACAATGAATATTATTCTGTAATAAGATAATGACATTATTTAAATCATTATACAGGAGTTTTGGATACTTACAAAGCATATCAGACATAAGGTAAGGGAAAATATCACAATCTCATTTTTATCCGATATTGTTTATACTTTGGCATTTACTGGGGTGTATTTTATCATCCAAATCCATGTTTCCTCAATATGTAATATTATTTCCATCCACCTAAAATTGTTTGAATCCTATTTTACCCTTCGGTGAGTTTTTAGTAAAAGATATGAAAGGAATCTTTTGTCGTTTTTCGTACGAGGTACTTTTTTGACTTTTCCGACAAAAGTACGAGAAGAATGTTTTTTTAACTTATACGGCATGAATGGATTTTTAAAACATTATTTCCAAGAAGCTTCCTTTACAAGTTTTCATGTTTATTTTTAATCAACTTCTTTTAGTTTAAAATTGTATGACATGTTAAGAAAGGATTTTTTTTTGATGTAGAAAGGATATTTTCCTCAAGAATGGAGTTCATGTGTTTTATCAAAATTATTTTCCATCTAAGATAATATGGGGTTTTGTTTCTATACCTATTATTACATTGATTTGATTATGTTGTGATGGAATTATTTTTTATGAATTCCTTTATCTTATATGAATTGTTTTATGATGTCATGATGTTTAAGAATCGCATTTTTATTACATAGGTTATGCAAAGATGTATGATTTATGATTCTGTGGCACACATAAGAATGGTATCATTATGAGATGGGTGGGACCTATATCTCCCTCCAATGCATTGGGTAAAGATTTTATATCTCATGAGATAGACATGGCTGGAATGGTAGGTTATACCGGTTCAGTGAAACAGGACTGAAACGAGGGTGACTCGGTTGAGAAAGGGACTTGGTCCACTTAGATAGTCTTGGAAATGAGTCTTGACTAACAAGAAATGATTCTCTATGATTATGTGTGTATGCCAAATAGTTTCATGTTTTATGTTATGATTATTGGGATTACATTTCACTACTATGATTTATCCCATGTTATGATATTATGATCTCTTTTGTAGGTTAAGATTTCCAAAATGTTATGTTCTTATGAATATGATGTGATTGATATTTCTTTTGTTTACCCTTACTGAGCATTTGAGCTCACCCTTTTATGTTTTCTTTTCCACAGGATATAAAGAAAGGTTTTAGGTATAAAAAAGGAAGATCTTTATGGGAGATGTTGAAGATCTTTCACCACGATTAGAAGATTACGTTCCAAGTTTCCAAAGACACTAAACTATTACGGTCCCTGTGTGTGTGTTTTTGTTATGTACTATGTATTCTGCAAAAGTAATGTAATTTCCATGTACGTTAAGCTTCGGGTCTCTACAGTTGGTATCAGAGGAAAGGTTTAGTCAACCTTTAGAAACTAGGATGCGAAAACGTTAGTGTGATCCCTAGAGATACTTCTAAGGTATGTCTAGGGATGTCCCTAAGGATAAGTATACGTATAGGATATAGTCCTAGAACTATGGTAATGATCATAGAATTTAACCTAAGATGTTAGATATTGAGGATACACTCCCTTTATTATTTTGTTTTTCCTTGCATGATTTTTTCCTCTCACACTATTCTTTTTGGTTTTTAGACGATGGCTGGAACCTGAAGGAACCGTGTTGATCAATGCAATGGACAATGCACTGATTGTCCTCCTGAACAAAAATATGTTATGGGAGATGGAGTGAATTATCTTATTGCTATACTTACACAAGCTATGAATCATTCTGGACTTCCAAATGAGCAGAGAAGGGAACAACATTCTATTGAGTCCTTCATGAGGCAACGTCCACCTTCTTTCAGTGGGTCTTCCGATCCACTTGTTGCTGAACAATGGATCAGTACCACTAAAAAGATATTTTCAGTTCTTCAATGATCTGAACATGATAAACTCATCTTAGTAGTATATCGTTTGGAAGGTGAAGCTGATCAATGGTGGAATTTTATCAAAAATACAAGGCAAAGAGATGAAATTGAGTCCATGGAATGGGACGAGTTCAAGAACATATTTTTTAATAAGTACTTCCCTCGTATTCTTCGAACAAATATGGAGAAGGAGTTTCTTGAACTAAAGAAAAAGGATGATGAATCTGTTGGTATATACGAAGCGAATTTTACAAGGCTTGCAAGGTATGCATCTGGATTTATCATCCAACCTGAATGTAAAGTTGATCGATTCTTTAGTGGCTTAAAACCAAATCTTGGAAGGGCATTAGATATAAGAGAATTAAGTAGCTATGAAGAAATTGTGTGTTGTGCTATCAAGGTAGAAATGGAAGTTGGTGTTACTTATCCATCTCATAGTTTTGACAAGAAATGAAAGATGGAGTTCAAGGAGAAACCTCATAATAATGGTGAAAAGAAGATGAATGTTTCCTTATGCTCAATGTGTGGAAAGAAGCATGGTGGAGATTATCTTAAAGGGACAAGTAAATGTTTCAAATGTGGAAAGGAAGATCATCGGGCATTTGAATGTCGCAATGATGGGAAGAAGATGTCTAATGATGCAAACAAAGGAAGGGATACAGAGAATAAACCTACTGCACTTCAATGTTTCAAGTGCAAGGATATTGGACATTATGCCAATAAATGCCCTAATCCAAGGGGTAGTGATGATCGATATGAGCAACCACTTAAGGAAAAGGACAATGGGGTGTCACATGCGATCACCATTGGCGATGTTGAATATGACAACGATGTGGTGGAATGATTAAGTGTTTATGTAATGGGACTCCAAAATAATGTTGAGTATTGGAATATTTATGTATTGGTCTATTGTGATCTTCAATAATTTTATGGTACCGGTAACCATGGAATGTGATTGAGATATTTTTGGAAAAAAGCTGATATGCACATAATGAAGGGAAAACGAGAAAATGACATATTTTACAGTATTCATGAGCTCATGATTGATATAATGACTAAGTGAGATCATGGTTTGAGTATATAGAATTTTGAGGATTTTGGTATGTGGAAAGTGTTAACTTTTAACTGCATTCATGTTTTCACTAAGGTTCAATGGGTATTCAATAGAACACATGATCAAGGGCTTTGAATGTTTGGAATGTGACCAACAAGACATATCTTATGATATATGGGGATCAACGATGGTATTAAATCTCTAGTATTCGTTTTCACTATAGTATGAGAGTGGACTGCAGTATTATAGATAAGCCTAAATATTGGAATGGATTATGTTGGACATAAGTTAGTATTGTTTAAGTATAAAACATTTTTTGATATTGTTGATGGGATGTTATAGTAATATAGCATTAGAAAAAGGGAAACCTGCAGGATGGGTGACAGCCCATCGCGTCGGACAAGGCTGTGGGAATCGAACCCACAAATGAAGTGCGACTGGCCTTAATCTCCTACCACTGGCCTACAGGAAGTCCATGTTTAGTAGAAACTAGTTTTATTATATTAAGCAGTATGATATATGAAGTATCAGTCCATTTTGGGAATCGTATATGATTAACCTCACCAAAGAAGGACTTATGTATATTTGATAACTATTGCTAAACTTTTGATTGAAACAGATGGAATGACCCATCATTCTATCACATGATCTGTTAACACTTCACGAATAACAAATTCAACTTCATTTCTTTAAGAGATGAAGTGGAAATTGTTCAAAGCACAAACAACAGTTATATTGTACCAAAATCAAGTAAGTATTTCTTCTAATTCAAATTTTTCAACTTTAGGTAAATGATATTGAAAACAAAAAAATGTTGTCATAATGATCTTATATCTGATGAATCAGATGGTACCCTAGATCATCACAAAATTATGGCTTTGCAATTGTTGGCTTTTTCATAGCCATGTTCTCTACCACTCTCCATCAGAACCTAATGGTTAGATTTTTCTTCCATACCCATATTTTCACCTATGTTCTCCTACGTGGAAACCCAATGATGAGTTAATTTGGATAACCGTTACACTTCATAATTTAGTTTTTAAAGCCACGTTTTGGTATTCCTTTTTACGATGTGGGTTTCTATTAAACAAGCTTTCGAGTTGTAACCCATTTATAACCCCGACGAATTTCAAGGGCGAAATTCATTTTAAGGGGGGTAGAATGTTACACCCCAATATTTTATGAAAAATATTCATTTAATTAATGTATTGTGTTTTATGATACACCAAGATTACCTTGCACTATACGCAACACCGTATTAGCTTGCATTATACGCAACACTATTCTTGGATCGTGTTACACACAATTTTGATAATAGTTATTCTACGCAAAAATGAGTATATATATATATATTCAATGTATAAATGAAATATGGGTGGATTATGTTATGTGAAACAACGAAGGATTCTTTCACAACAGACAACCCTGACTTGGCTTGCATTACACGCAATCGCGACCTTCCTCGATAGCGTGTGTTGTACGCAATACCGGTTTTTAATAAACAACGATATATTATTATAATATTGTCATGAACTAGCCGTTATTAATAGTATTAACTAAAATTTGAATTTTATAACATTATTATTCATCTTACAAATTTTCTAGAACATGGTATAAGAACAAAATAAATTTTTCGGGTAAAATAAGTATTTTTCAAAAAATGAAGATTTGTCGCCTTTTGATGGCGCACCCACATTAAATATAGTTCTTGACATGTTTATATGTTCAATTTGACAAAATAAAATTCTTATTTTGAATCAGGATATAAAAATTTACATTAGATAAAGTTTTGATATTTTTCCGATAACTTTCATATTTTAATGAATAGTAATAACACGCTATATTTTAATTAAAAACATATTTTTTCATCGTAATATCTTATGTGGTTAAATTATAATATTGAATGGTTTTAAAGTATAAATAGAATATATTTTTACCATTTAATATAATATATGTCATTAGCATTGATTTTACCTTGAATTCGTAGGTTAAATCAATTCAATCTTTTGCAATGTTTTAAAGAAAAACACGTTTTCTTTCGAACGGGATTAATTTTAATTTAATTTCTGCATCTTTTGTGTCTTAAATTTGAAAAAATGGATTCCATATTTGGAATCAGTGGGTCCAAATTATGTTAATAAGCGACTTTTTATTTTTGGGCATTGTGAATAGTAACTACGGTAAATTTTATTTACTATAGTTAAAGATAAATCGGGTAATTAAGGGTAAATATAAGATTATAAAATTACCCTAACACATTGAAAAATCCTATTGGATGGATAAAAGTAGACCCATATAACCTAAGGGTCGGATTAGATTCATTTTATGGACTTTTGTCCATGAAAATAATTTAATTGTTATTAAAACCAAAGAATGTGACAACATGTCACTTTCTTAAATCTTATAAGTATAATAATTTTAATTTAGTAATAAACTTCATGAAACTTAGAACATGAATAGTATAAAGAAATATAATACAATTATCTACATCATTGGAATTTATTATGAATTTTTAGGGATTAAATAATTATCATTTATTATGACACAAAGATGATGCAGTAATTGTCTTATTAATGAAATATTGACATAATTGATGTTATAAATGCCCAAATAAATGTAATTTGAGACTTTTTATGACTTAAATTAATTTTCTAGGATAATATTCCATGTTATTGTTTATATAAGTTAGTTTTTTTGAACTTATCATTCTGTTATGAATTTCATAAAAATCATGTACCAAATAGTGTCAAAATTGACATAAATTAGTTTTTTAAAAAAATATTATATTATTAATTGTTATTTAATTCCTAAAAATCTAAGGTTCGGAAAAATAACTTATATAAGGATATTTATATTAATAATAAACAACTTTTGGTTCTTTTGGATTGTTATAGTAAGTTTATTAACCATATAGTGTAAGAAAACAAAAAGACACGGTAAAAGTTAAATTATTTAACTTAGAGTTAAATCTAATTGATGAGGTTAAAATAATAACCTAAACTTGTCTAAATCCTATTTTATGAGAGTATTTCGACCCATCCCTACTTTAGCTTCGAAATAATACCCTTTGGAACCATTATAAACAGAATTTGACCTTAATATAAAATAATATTTTGAGATTTTCCTAAGGTGCCTCTCTCCTCCCTTATAAAAGGGCACCCCCTTCTCCTCTTACTCACACCACTTTGACCCTTCATGCTCGGCCAACCCCTTCCAAAATCTCTCCTCCACTTACCTAGTATCATCCTAGAGGTCCTGTGATTCTTCAAAGACCATCCTTAGTTCTTTAAGTGGAGGTTAAGAAAAGGCGTGTCAAAAAGAGGTAATATCCATTACTGATCTTTTTCAATTTCTTTCTTCTTCAACTTATTCTTCTTTAGTTGTTTCATGATAAAGTAATAACATCCATATTTCTTATATACTGATATGTTATTATATATATGAAACAATTGTAATTAACCTTCTATCCATCATACGGAAAAAAGAAAATCACCGCACGTGCGTACGTACGGAATACCGTCTCCACGCCTTGGTGTAATCTATTTTCCGCCAGCACCTTAATTGGATGGGTATAATGGTGTAATGAGTAACTATATATGATTATTATAAAGTGATATTGATACTGAAATAGTATACACACACTTCAACACAAGTTCACGATCATGAGAATGATATCATCGCTCGTGCATACGTACGGACTACCGTCTCCATGACGCGATGAGATTCATTCTCCACATTAACCATTCATGAATGATTATAAAGTATATATACTGAATAATAATGAAATATATGACATGTTAAACCTACATTATGTATGTATATATATATATGTATGTCATCTACTTAATTCCATTCAAGACAATAAGGAAAGGAAAACAGCGTTCAAGTGTACGTACGGACTACCGTCTCCTAGAACAGTGTGTTTCATTTCATTTATCTATCTATTATATATATATATATATACTGAATATATATGATATATAAATCATGTTTTATATTCTGGAAGTTATTAAATCATGATATAAGTAATAATAATGTCAAGAACAACAAGTCCAAACACCTACGATAAATGAAACGATTTTACCCAAAACGCTTCTTTAACATTGAATTTACAAAAGAACGGGTAATATAAAGTCATAAGTAAACCATATATGATATCATAACAGTGAATATGATTCTGTAATAAGTTAATGACATTATTTAAATCATTATACAGGAGCTTCAGATACGTACAAAGCATATCAGACATAAGGTAAGGGAAAATATCACAATCTTATTTTTATCCGAGATTGTTTATACTTTGGCATTTACTAGGGTGTATTTTATCATCCAAATCCATGTTTCCTCAATATGTAATATTATTTCCATCCACCTAAAATTGTTTAAATCCTATTTTACCCTTCGGTGAGTTTTTAGTAGAAGATATGAAAGGAATCTTTTGTCGTTTTTCGTACGAGGTACTTTTTTGACTTTTCCGACAAAAGTACGAGAAGAATGTGTTTTTTAACTTATACGGCATGAATGGATTTTTAAAACATTATTTCCAAGAATCTTCCTTTACAAGTTTTCAAGTTTATTTTTAATCAACTTCTTTCAGTTTAAAATTGTATGACATGATAAGAAAGGAAAAATGTTTTTGAAGTAGAAAGGATATTTTCCTCAAGAATGGAGTTCAAGTGTTTTATCAAAAATATTTTCCATCTAAGATAATATAGGGTTTTGTTTCTATCCCTATTATTACATTTATATGATTATGTTGTGATGGAATTATTTTTTATGAATTCCTTTATCTTATATGAATGGTTTTATGATGTCATGATGTTTAAGAATCCCATTTTTATTACATGGGTTATGCAAAGATGTATGATTTATGATTTTGTGGAAACATAAGAATGGTATCATTATGATATGGGTGGGACCTATATCTCCCTCCAATGCATTGGGTAAAGATTTTATATCTCATGAGATATACATGGCTGGAAGGGTAGGTTATACCGGTTCAGTGAAACAGGACTGAAACGAGGGTGACTCAGTTCAGAAAGGGACTTTGTCCACTAAGATAGTATTGGCAATGAGTCTTGACTAACAGGAAATGATTCTCTATGATTATGTGTGTATGACACAAAGTTTCATATTTTATGTTATGATTATTGGGATTACATTTCACTACTATGATTTATCCCATGTTATGATATTATGATCTCTTTTGCAGGTTAAGATTTCCAATATTTTATGTTCTTATGAATATGATGTGATTGATATTTCTTTTGTTTACCCTTACTGAGCATTTGAGCTCACCCTTTTATGTTTTCTTTTCCCCAGGATATAAAGATATGTTTTAGGTATAAAAAAAGGAAGATCTTTATGGGATATGTTGAAGATCTTTCACCACGATTAGAAGATTACGTTCCAAGTTTCCAAAGACACTAAACTATTACGGTCCTTGTGTGTGTGTTTTTGTTATATACTATGTATTCTGAAAAAGTAATGTAATTCCCATGTACGTTAAGATTCGGGTCTCTACAGTGTACATCCTTTCCACATGAACATCCTTACTCATATAAAAATATACCGATAATGAAAACAATGGAAACACACATTCTAGAACGAAGAAATTCAATTTTATAACATATCAATAAGAACATAAATGAACATAATAAAATCATGATAAACTAAATACATGTCAAATAGTTTCCGAATTAAGTTATTAATATGTCTAATTTCATATTCAAGAACCTTAAGGTCATGAGCGAAACACATTCTGGGATTTTCTACTCGAACCTCCATTTTCAGTCAGGTTACTCTTATTTTATACTTAGCTCAATTATATTCTTATTTATTCCTATTTACTGCTCAAACATTCAATGAGAATGTTCTATTTATGTGTACCAACCATAATTCTACTTCATTTATGGGAGTTATATGTTTTAAAATGACATTTCAAAAATTCTACCCAAAATACAATCCTGATTGAAGGGAATTTCTCAAATTCTTAACTATTTTCAAGGGAACACTATAATATATTTTTAGAAAACATTATCTTTCTAAAATAACTCGTTTTATTAGAAAAATACTATCTTACATAACTTATGGTAATATAAAGTCTTTTAAAAAAAGATCTCTTATTTTCAAAATAAAGGAGTATTCATCTGAAGATTACCTCGATGATTTTATAAGATTATCTCCATCTATTTCAACACACTTGTTGTTTCTTATGTATTATTGGAATTAATATTTCATGATATCATCTACTATATTTAATTGAATTTTTTTGATTAGTTTTACTGTGTATGTGATATCTTAAAACCATTTACCAATTTACTGTAAATGGTTAGTGTTTATGATTAATGCTCAGGGAAAGTTATTTACATTTCATATGTTAGTTTCAAAATGAATGTATATGTTGATTATTTTTATCCACATTCATTTAAGAAATGAATTAGAAAATTTTAATGTTGGGTGGGGCCTTTTGTAGCCCCTTAGTGTATCAGTAGGTACCATGAGACGAACTACGGTATTGACACAATTCCTTGACTAAATGATTATTTATGGTCTTGGAATTAGGTTTTTCTGGTATGGTTTTGATGGCCCACATTATGCACTACATCATTTTGAAACTAGTAATTTAATTTTCATAAGGTTATTCTACTAGTAGAATCCCCATGATTATTATTTATTGTGTCATTATTTCTCAGCTCTTATTCCTTCAATAATGTGTTCATGACCATTTAAAAAGGTAATTGTTTTTAGTTATTCACCATTCCTAATAGTTATGTTTATAATATATTCTTCTATATTTCTTACCCTTACATAGAATTTGTGCTCACCCCTTTCTTATGTTTCATTTTCCCAGGACAAGAATAGGTTTATTATGAATTACATACTGAAATAACCTAGGGGTTACTGATGTTGTCAACGGAGTTTTTTTGTTGTTTTCCATTTCAATTTTAAATGTAAAACTTTTTTATCTATCGTTTTTCCAATGATACTATACTACTCAGTCATTAAGTATGCATATTACTTGTTAATATGTCAATGTAATGAAATAATAAATCATCTTTGAGAAATTGGGTTCATGTCTTTACAGTTGGTATCAAAGTATGTTTAGTAGGAAACTTGGAATCTAGATTTAGAAAATTTAGATTAGGGAAAAAACCTCTAAGAGAGTCGTTGAGGATAAACAGATAAGAAAATCCTAGAATTCTTCATATGGAATATATTATGTGGTTATTTCTATAAAATACATCACTTTCTCGATAATATATGTAGGCGTAGTTCTGGATCATATTTACCTAGGAGTGAAAACATAGACAGGGAGTTTCAGGCTTGACCCAGGGTATCTAGGTACATGACAATAATCCTTATGATGCACTTGGTTTGAAGCTCCCAGGGGATATGTTTATGATAATTCACATTTTCATTACCTGCTAGTATAAAGGATTTAAATGTACAATCTTATTAAAAGAAATCATGTTTTTGATTAAGAGATTATCTGTGGATATGATTTTGATTTAGGTTAAGTATTTTTTCAATATTCATATGATAAATCATGATTCATAACCAAATCTAGTGTATGAAATTTTTTTGAAATGGTGACCAGTGAAAGGAATGGAATGTTCATGAACATGCGTATCCCATGTAGGCATTTTCCTCCTATGCAAGATAATGATGTCAGCTCTGAAGCTCTGACCGGTGGGGAGAAACTTATAACTATACTAGGACAACTTACTCAAGTTATGAACAATAAACTTACCCGTATGGGGAATCTAGATTCACAAAGGGAAGAAGCTATGTTAGATTGGTT
The DNA here is from genome assembly GCA_963277665.1 of Viscum album. Classification (NCBI taxonomy): domain Eukaryota; kingdom Viridiplantae; phylum Streptophyta; class Magnoliopsida; order Santalales; family Viscaceae; genus Viscum; species Viscum album. The sequence continues at coordinate 65,487,443 of OY728133.1, forward strand.
TATGCGACAACAACCTCCATCATTTAATGGGACTGCAAACCTATTTTTACCTGAGTAGTGGATATGTTTCCTATAAAAGATATTTATTTCTTTGGGATGTAATGAAAGATAGAAGGTGGTCATGTATTTTTATCATTTATCAGTAGATGTATATCAGTGGTGGTTGTTAATCCAAAACACAAAAGAAGAGGATGAAATCTAAGAGACGGAATGGTGTGATTTTAAGGAAATTTTCCATGAAAAATAATTCCATAGTGAACATCTAGAAAATATATAATTGAAATTTCTGAATATTATAAAAAAAGAGGACGATAAATTTTTCAAAGTATGAAGCTAACTTCACAGGGTTAGAAATATATACTGCGAACTACATACGTAATCCTTGGAGAATGATTCATCGATTCATTGATGCTATAAAACCATTCCTATGATGGGATCTAGTATCCCATATTTTCTCATCATATGAAGATATATCATAAGTGATATCAAGATGGAAAAGAAATATTATAATTCTTATGATGTCAAAGGAAATAAAGATAAGAATATGGGTTTTGAATACACTAAAAAAATAAAAAAGGCAATGGGGAAGAAGGGAAGAGTTGACCATCCAACCCATATTAATTGTAAGAAGAAACACAGTAGAACTTATCTGAAGGGAATGAGAGTTTGTTAAAAGTGGAGAGAAAAAGGACTCTAATTTTGGGATTGTAAGGGAAAGAAATAATCTACCAATGTTCAATGTTACAATTTTAGAGAGATGGGACATTATGCACATGAATGTCCTAGGCGTCGAGGAAACAGTCCCCATGGAAGGCCAAGGGGGAAATACCAAGATTATGAAGTCCCAAATGCAGTGGGTGAAGTTTCTAACAATGTGGTGGTAAGTACTATAATAATTTCTTCAAATATATCCAATGCTTTATTTGATTCTGGATCATCACATTCTTTCACATCTTTCCATTTTTTCAAGAAACTTATATATTTTCAATTTGATTTAATAAGAGAGTTGTCATTCAAAACTACTAAGGGATTTATCATTGCAACAATGATTTTCCATGAAATCCTCATTATAACATATAAAAATGATTTTTCTACTAATTTTATTATCATATGCATGATTATATTTGATATAATTCTCAATATGGGTTTCCTTTCAAACCATGATGCGAAAATTTATTGAAAAAGAAAGAGGTTGCAATTTTTTAGGATGATGTGGAATCCCGTATCTTTAGGGAAAAACATCACCCTCAGATTCTCATTTAGATCCACCCCTAGTAGCTCCAATTAATTCAATTATTATTATTGTGGAAGGGAACACAATATGTATGGGTGAGAAATGGAATGATCAAATAGAGTATATACATATTTTGCAAGGGTATGTTGATGTGTTTCTAGAAGATTTACCCAGACATCCACTACAGTATGAATTTGAGTTCATTGTTGATTTAATTTATAGTTAAAGGACTATATAAAATACTCCATATAGAATGCACACTATGGAATTAGTATAAATGAAGAAACATCAAGAGTAATTGAGTGATAAAGGATTTATTCTCCCTAGTGTGTCCCCATTAAGAGACGATTTTTTCGTTAATAAGAAAGATTCATCTATAAGGATGTTCATTGACTATAGAGATATCAATGCTATTAAAATAAGGTACCTGTATCCCCTACATTAAATTGATTATTTATTTGATCAACTTCATAGTTCCCAATATTTTTCAAAGATTGAACTTCGATTTGGATATCATAATTTACTAGTAAATAACGAACACATTCCAAAGATAACTTTTCAATATAGGTAAGAGCATTAAAAGTTTATAGTAATTCCTTTTGAACTAAGTAATTCACCATATGTTTTCCTGGATCTATTAAATAGTATTTCAAGGAATGTCATTATGACATTTTGGTTTTATTTATTGATGATATCTTGGTATACTCTACACACTATGAAGATCATGAAAATCACCTTCACATTATTCTCAGGCCTCTTAGATGAAATCAATTATATTGTAAGTTTAACAAGTGTGGTTTTTGACTTCAATCAATTTCATTTATTTGTCACATTGTATCTATGGAGGGAATATCTTTTGATCCAATGAAGAAAAAGACTGTGGAAAACTGTCCTACTCTAATGAACATAACTGAGGTATGAAATTCTATTGGTTTTAAAGGTTATTATCATCTTTTAATTTAGAAAATTGACTATTTTTCCAACCCAATGACAAAGCTTACACATAAAGGTGTTTTTTTTCAAATGGAAAAAATTACACGAGGAATGTTTTGAGGAATTGAAGAGGAAATATGTGAATGCCCTGATCCTATATCTACCATCTCATAATTATGGGTTTGTGATCTATAGTGATGCATCGAAGAAAGGACTTGTTTGTTTCCTTATACAGAATGATAGGATTATTGCCTTTGCAACATGGTAACAAAACATTCCTGAACAAAACAATCATAATCATGATATTGAGTTTGCAGTAATAATCATTTCTCTGATGATATGGAGACATTATCATTATTGTAAAAAATGTGAGATACATAAAAATCATAAGACTTTGAAATATATCTTCTAGCAGAAAGATCTAATTATGAGGAAAAATAGATGGATCAAACTACTAAAGGACTATGATTGATCCCAATGCTACCTCCCAGGAAAGGAAAATAAGGTATTTTATTCATTGAGTATGACGGATCGTGGAGTTCTCCCTAAAATGAGTATTGAAAGGGATCATGTATTCATGGATCTAATAAGGATGGACATGGTAATTATCAAATAATGTGAATCATTATTTCTTTTTCATTTGGTTTTCCAACCATCTTTATTAGAAAATATTAAAATCTCTCAATATGATGATCAAAACCTTAAAAAGATGAATAATTCTGTGAAATATTAGATGTTGGTTGACTTCATGTGTGAAGATGGAGTTCGAATGTTCGGGAAGTGTTTTGGTGTTCTAGTAATACTCAATCTGAGAAAAGTGTTATTGAATGATTTCCATTTCATGAATTTATCTATACACCATGGTAGCACTAAAATGTGTAGATATTTGAAGGAACATTTATGGTGGGACAACATAAAGCATGAAATTGATGATTGTATATCAAGATCTCTAGTATATCAGCAAGTAAAGACTAAAAGACAACATCTGAGAGGATCCATGAATCCTCTACCTATTATTAAATGGATATGTGATGGCATCATCATGGATTGTTTCCCTGAATTACCCAAAACATTTGGAATGAATGATGTAATATGTATAATTATTCATCGAATTACAAAATCTTCCCCTTTCCTCACTGAAATAGAGGATTTTACATTGGAGTGCCTAACATGACTCTATATAAATGATGTTGTGAGAGTTAATGGGGAAGAAATATCAAAATTTGTCTCATTATGACCAATGATTTGCATCTAAATTCAGGAAAATTCATCAGAAATTTTTCGATACTGAACTACAATTGAGTAATTCTTATCACCATCAAACTGACGGGCAATCAGAGATGACAATCCAAAACATAGAATACATGTTGAGATCATGTTCACATTACATTCAATTTATGTGAGATAAATATTTTCCTTTAGTGTATTTTTTGCACCATAATAGATTCCATTCTTGTATTTAAAAGGAACCATATGAATAATTGTACGGATAGAGATGTCGTACACAAACTTGTTGGGATGAAGTTGGAGAAAGGAAGCTTGTGGGCCCAGACCTTGTGATGTAAACAACATTGATGGTAAAGACTATTCAAAACAATATCAAATCATCTCAAATCAAGAAATAGAGCTGTGCCAATAATCGATGGAAGAATTTGCAATTTCAAGTTAGAGATCATGTTTTCATAAAAGTATCTCTACAGAAGGGTGTTATATGATTTGGGAAGAAAGGGAAACTGAGCCCTCTGTAGATATGACCTTTTGAAATTATAGAGAGAATTGGAGATGTTTCATATCTTTTATAAACTACTCCTAGAATATCAAAAGTACACAATGTGTTCGATGTCTCATTGTTGAGAATGTACATGTCAGACCCAACACATATTCTCACTTCTGATGTTATAGAATTGGAACCAGTCTTATCATAATATAAAGAGCCTATTTGGATTATAGAAACTAAAGAACATGTGTAAAGGAATTATATGACTCAACTGGTAAAGATACATTGGAGAAATCATAAAATCGAAGAGGCACCATAGGATCTTGAGAAAATTATGATGAAGACCTACCCAAATCTTATTATGAGGTAACATAATGTGAATTTTGAGGATGACATATTTTCAAGGAGGGTGGAATGTGACACCCCAAGGTTTTGAAAATAAACATTGAATGCATGAAAAACTGAGTCCCTATAAAATAGTACATTATTATAAACTATCCTTTAGACATAATTTCACATCTACTATGTTTTGAATTTAAAAAAACCAACATCTTGAGTTGCAAACAGAATGTTATTTAGAGTCTGATAGAACCAACATAATTTTTTAGTGAATAATAACATACACTTATGAAGATTAATATGAATTGTAATATTTTCCTTATGAATATTTTATCATTTTATTATTTTATTTTTTAAGGCTATAATATAATTGAATCTTGATTAATTTTTCATGATGATATATAATGAGTTATCATTTTAAAATTTTAATTTTTGAAAAATGTATGATTTTATTTATTAATTAAATTAATCATATATAAAAAATTATCTACAAAAGAGTGAGTCATTTTTGAATTTTATATTTCGAAAAATAGTCAGGGGGAATTTTTTGGATTTTTTTAAAATTCTTGAATTTTTGATGAATAGTGAAATATGATAAAATACCATATATAAAAATTATCATCTAAATAAATAATATATGAAATCATGACTAAGTTAAGAACACTTGGCTCAATTTCACATGATCTATTTAGTATTTTTATCACAATAACCATGACTATTCACAGTTTTGAGAAAAAAATATAAAAATAATGATTAAAATAATGTAAACTCATCCTATCCTCCACTATAAATACCACCATCATTCCTCACTTATCTTCACTCTTGTAAGCCTTTATGCTCCTCAATGTTTTGACAAAATACCATTCCTGAGTCACTCCCCACATCTAAGAGCCCTTGGTATTTCCAAAATACCAAAACCCCTTCCCTTAAGGAAGTTCTCAAAGAGGTTATTTCAAAAGGTAAAGCATCTTTCTCTTTCATTTAGTTTCATTTAAATTTATCTTCTTTTTTTATTATATCCTAAAATCATATATATAATTGATCCATATAAATACATTATCATCTATATATTTTAATTTTACCATGATAATTTAATAACCATTATCAATCTTTTTACTCTCTCTGTCTTTTATAAATGAAATAATCGTCCGTGAGGTTCCACTTTACCACCATCATGGTCTATAATGTTTTATTCTCCATATTATCCTTCATTACTAGTAATTAAAGCATTTTTATGATTGAATCAGACATTATTATATGTATTATAACATAGATTATATTCATGAACCAATATATGTACATAGTATTACATCGTATGATAAAACTAGTTCATAATAATCCAAATACTGCCAAATAATCTAAGTGATTGTCATTATTATGTCATCCAATTATTATCCGCATACCTTGTATAAAATGATATATATAAGAATTAAAATTTTTGAATGTTCATAAATATTATATATAATCTCAATTCTTGAAAATTACATCAGTTCCACATGAACATTCATAGTCATATAAAAATATACCGTTCATGAAAAGTAAGGAAACAAACACTACGGAACAACGAAATTCAATATTATAACTTATCAATAAGGACATAAATGAACTTAATAAAATTATGATAAAATAAAAAAAAATGTCTAATAGGATCTGATTTATGTTATTAATATGTCAAATTTCATTTTCCATGACCTTATTTTCAAGAGCGGAACACATTCGGACTTAAGGTAAGGGATTTCTACCCAAACATCCATTTTCATTCAGGTTACTCTTACTCTATACTTACCTCAGTTAAATTATAATTTATTAATATGTACTCCACAAATATTCTGTGATAATTTTATATATATGTGTACCAACAAAAATCCTACTTTTAATTATGGGGAGTTATATGTTTTAAAAGGATCATTAAAATTGTGTCCCAAAATACAAGCATGATTCAATGGAATTTTTCAATTTCTTACCTATTTTCATGGGCACTCAATAATTGTTTTTAGTTAAAATTACCTTTATGAAATAACTCATATTATTATTAAAATACTATTTTACATCACTTGTTGTTATATAAATATTTTTCCACAATAATCATTCTTTTCCAAAAAAGAGTATTCATCTCAAGATTTACTAGATTATTTTATAAGAGTATGTCCGTCTATTTCAACACCCTTGTTGATTATTAGATAATTTTTACGAGTAATATTTCATGATATCATATACCATATTTAATTTAATGTTTTATTATTATGTTGAATATGGATGTTTTATCTTGAAATCATTCACCAATTCAATCTGAATAGTTAGTGTTTATGCTATTTTTTGGGAACGTTATTTATGTTTCATATGTCAGTTTCAATATGAATGTTTTTGTTTTGTATGTTTATCCCCATTAATATGAAGAATTAATTGGACATAGAAATTTCAGAGTGGGGATTTCTATAGCACCTCGAAGAATCGGTAGGTCTTATGAGACAAAATACTGTCTTCGCATAAGGCCTTGACAGAATTATTATTTATGGTCTTGGCACAATCCCTTGACAGTACTGTTATGATGTCCTGTATTATGAATTATATCATTGTGAAAATATTAATTGAATTTTCATGAGTTTAATTGAATAGTATAATACCCATGATTATTCTTTATTATTCCATTATTTATTTACCTATTATTCCTTCCATAATGTGTTCTTGTTTATTTTTTAAATGCAAGTGTTTTTAGTTATTTGGCATTCCTAATGTTTATGTTTATGATATATTACATTGTATTTATTACCCTTACCGAGAATTTAAGATCAACCCATTCTTATGTTTCATTTTCTGATGAAATGAGGAGGTTTATTATGAATTACATGCTAAAATAACCTTGGAGTTATTGATGTCGTCAATAGAGTTTCTATATTGTTTTCTATTTCAAGTTGTAAAGTTCAACTTCTATATTTATCTAGTTTCCAAATATTCTAAACTAATTGGTCCTTAGGGATTCATATTTATTGTTTGTATGACTATGTAATAAAATAAAATACCTGCTCTGGGAAACAGGGGTCAGGTCCATACAAAAATAACTAGAGAATCACTATGTTTCCTTAATTGAAAGCATTCCGTTAAAATTAGTTTGAAATATATTTATAAAAATAGATTTTTTTTTTCATATTTAATTCTTTCTCTTCTTCCACACTATGCACACGATGTTTCCACTTTCAAAATAGATTCCCATTTTATATAAAAAATAAAATGAATCAATACTATGGATATGATAAAAATAATAAATTGGGAAATTAAAAAATAAATGAAGTATAAACAATAGAAAATCAATAAAGATAATAACCATGGTAAATACTAAACATCCCTAGAAGACCCCTTGACATACTCTATTTTGAACCACCCACACACATGTGGGGAAACCCCTAAGTCTATAATCAACTGGCCACCCTCAACGTGCTAATCTAGTGGCACATCCCTCTAGGTCTAACAACTATTCTAGGAGGTTACTAACACAACTAATCATGGTTGGAAAGATACCATCACTCGATCATCTAAAAGACTCAAGGGAAACCATGTAAATATTAAACTATATAAGTTAGAGGCCCCCATACGTGTGACTCATCTTACCTACCAGTACTACACTTGACTACCCCCAACACAAATACCACTGATACAATAACCCAAAAAAAAAGATAAATCCTTATGTAGGAGTTCCCACAATATATATATATATTTATATAAAATCATACATGTTTATAACTAGGTCATCATAAAATATAAAAATTAAACCCATTTTGGTAAATTACATTAAATTTTCAACTGGGAATTCACATCACAATGGATTTTAAATCATTTCTTAATATTTTCAAAGAATAAAATTGGGTATTTATGCTTTCAAAACCATAACTTATTTCCCAAAACATCATAAGGTTCTAACAAGGCCTTACATTATGTCTATTTAAAATACACTTTCAAGGATTTTCCAAAACATTTAAAAATTATATAAAACACCATTTTAAAATATGAAAATCCTAACATACCTTTACCTTTCAAGCTTAATTCCATTCAAATCCATGATGAAATCACACAACATGTTTAAAGATTACTAATTGAATTTCTAACCAATTAGAGACCAATAATGTATAGAAATTCCAATTAGGCCATGATTTAAAGGACACATTAAATACCCATTTATAAGACCACATTTATACTATAAATATTTTGGTAAAAACATGCAGGCTTAATGAAAATTGAGAAGAGGAGAGGAAGAAAGATTAAGTGTTCTGAGAACAACGTTTTTGAAGAAAAAAAGGCATAACCAACACCATATTAATTTGTGTTCCCATAAATGTGTATTCACTGGGAACACATTGATGTTCCCACATCAAATATAACATCACAAGTATCCATAAATTTAACCATTACCATTTTCAATGAAACAACCCTTGTTCTCACACCAACACAACAAACCCTGCAATTGGGACATGACATAAAAGTCACTAATTCACACAATCAATGAAAAGTACTTAAACTAAAAATGTTATAAAATAACAATCAATGTTTAACACCACTAAAAAGAGAAAATTTTAATTTAAGGAAACAATAATCATATTAACAAACACCTTGTGTTCATATTATGTATTAAAATTAGAAAAACCATTTAAAAACCAATTCTACTAATTTTTTCAAATTTAAAAACATCATACCAATAATGGAAAAAATACGACAAGAAAGGGAATAAAATTTTAATATTATTTAAAAATCCACAATAATCAATATAATGAGGTAGAAAATAAAATTAATGGAAACACCTACCTGAATGAGTGTTGACGCAACAATACTCTGGTAGAAGGAATATCCAATCCCGAGACGTGTTCTGAAAACCATAACATCCATGAAAAACATAACACACATCAATCTTACATTCTGGGCTCTATACAATGTGAAACCCCACTATAGAAACCATGAAATCAAGAGAGGTAATAGAGGGGAATAGAAAATGGAATGATATGATGATGAAATCCTGAAGAATCACCAAATTTTGGTGAGAAATCTCCCAAATGTGGCCCAAAAAATGATAACAATGGAGGCGCACCCTATAGTCGACATGAAACTGATAGGTCTTAAAATTGGAGGTGGAATAATTAACCTAAACCATATTTTCATCATAAACATTATTTAGTCCATTATGGTATGTACGGGTTTGCTACACTGTTTTGTAAACCATGTGAAAACCGTGTGAATGTTACTGGGAAATTTCTACTACATCCAGGTTTTGGTTACTTGGTTTGGGAAAACTATAGACAAACCATGATACCTAAAAAATAACCCAAAATCACCCAAATGAAACCCCATAAAATAGAAAAACCCACCCAATGGACCTTGAATGATTTAAAAAAAAAACATATAGTGACATCATGAGTGTTAAAAACACTCCACCATGATACTTTTTCCCTATACAATTCACAATAACCATGAATAGGGCTAGAAGAAAACAAAAACCCTCATAATATTAAGATTTTTTTTTCAAATAATCAACCCAAAAATCAACCAAATATCCAACATTTATAGATAAATAAAAACCAATGAAAATCATGGTCTGGGTGTGACAATTCTCCCCACCACAAAAACTTTCAGCCCCTAGAAAGTCACCAAGTCCAAATATTGCTAAAACATGAGTTCATTCTAGATCATGACCAAATATAACATGAACCTCAGGGTGACCATTCAATCAATAGGTCATACCTGACTGATCAATAAGAAGCCACCTCAAAAAAAATATGGGGAGAAAATGAGAGGGTTATACCAACCACATGTACTAAACTAGAATGAAAAATTCTTAATCCAAGCAACACCCTCACCACCATCAGGAAGTAGGAGACTACCAACCTGAAGTCATCCAATTTCCCTACATCATAGAAATTACCCAACACTATGGGAAACCCCAAAAATAAACTCTAAACCAAACCAAACAACGAACCATAGACAATATACACCCATATCATAAAACAAAAAAATATCTAAATGATCACAAATGGAACCAAATCCAACCCACAAAAGGGTCAAGAACACTTAAATAAAAATGAGAGATTCTAGATGCTATGTCCATATGAATACAATTACTTAGATAATGATTAAACAATTCCGTTATACTCTTACTATGAAATGACGAACATACATCAACAGTAAAATCTACAACAAGGAATCTTCATACAATTTCATTATAACATGGAGAAAAATATATTACAAGGTTTTACATAACCATGAAAATACCTTACTGTGTTAGAGAATCACATGGAGACCTATGGATAGAGCTTTGAAGGCTGAAGAATCTCTTACCTCACATTCAGTTACAAGTATCCACTGGTCACAATTCCTTATTTGAGAAATGATTCTTACAAAACTTATCTAGATGACGCAAATGGACACAAAAATTGAATGTTTTAGGAGGAATGCAAAATTATGGCATTGAATGCTCAAACCGAACACACTGATGCCACACTAGAATGTGGTCTGATGAAATAGAATCCAATACCACAGAAGATGACTCCTTAGAGATAGGCTCATCTAGCCTTCACTCGTAGCTAGATGGGGAAACTTTATGAACAACAAGTAGCACTGAATTGTAAACCACCTATGCCTTGGAAACCAAATAAACTAGAAACGATTAATCTAGTAGCTTATCAAAATAATGGTCTTTAGTAGAGAGGAATCGATCCTTGATCCATAGATTAATACCCTGAAGGAAAAGTGATGCCTTCGTTAGATCCTACAATGCCACCTCTGGGGAAAATTACATTATCTCCATGAAGTGGTCGAGAGAGATCTTCAATATCCATAGGACATTCCAAATACCCATGAGATGTTCTATTTTCATCATCTTTACCTCATCTTGTATTAACCACCAGAGATTAAATGACATAAAAACAGCTCACATCATCCCAACATGCATTGATGGTTGGGAGAACATCTCCCATTAACCCATACCTGGACCCTAAAATAACCCTAGAGAATCACAAACTGTAACAGCTTTGGGAGTTCCAACTATCTGAGGACACAATTTACCCCTTTAAGCCACTACATTGCCTCTAATGGACATAGATCCCCACAAAAGACATGAAAAATTCATGAAGAATCACAAACTGGGCATGACTCATTAACAATTTTTGGGACCCAATGGGAGGCATTCTTTGAACAACAACAAAATATAAATCGAAAAATCAACATCCAATAAAAACACAACTAAAACACCATCTCAAACAAAAAAAAGTAGCTCATGAATTAAACACAATGAAACACAATCAAAAATCGACTTTCCAAAAAATAGCCATTTTTCTTAAATTTCAAAACTGAGTTCTTATAAGGTCACATTCCAAATAAGGAAATCCACTTTCCACAAAAGAAAACCCACATTCTAAAACAAATACCAATTTTTGAAATCATTTTCTTCTTTTGAAATCACTTTAGAGAAACAAGGCCATGCCTTTGATTTCAAACACACACCTATAGAATCCCATGAAAAATAACATATTTTTCAATCCATTACCATTCACATGTTCCAACATGCACCTTTCATACATACACATGAACATGCGAACATTCATAAAGAGTACCAATGGTCACACATTTTATCCCACCATCAAATCCAACCATTCACTAAATTTTGACCTGAAACATTTTCTTTTAGAACCCATTTTTTTCTACCTGAAATCATTGAAAGATATCATTTTCATATTCCAATACTATTATCATTTTCAAAAACATACATTCAATAACCAAATCAAGATGATATCCAACTTAAATTAATCTACCAGAATGAGTAACTAGTAGTTATCCTTAACCCAGCGACATGGTAGTAGGGCAGGTGCCAAGTAAGAATCAACAACTAAGAGGTTCTTAAACAATGTACTCAGACCCCACATGGATTTCTACGACATGTGGGATAATTTAATAACATCGGATCGCCTCTATTTTAATCCCTCAATCCGAGACCAATACAGTAGACTCAAACACTGGACTACCCTTAGTAACTCGATGATTAGTACGAGAAAGGGTTCATGATGTCCTTACTAAACCTACCAACTGTGTCTCGACATTCATAATATCCAACTAATAGACACTCCAAATAACATTATCCGTATCTGATACTTTTTTCCATGAATTATCCTGAGATGTCTTTCGACCCAATACTTGAACCAGTCTGCAGCATGGCCGAAAGGACAATCCCGATCCCCATGGGATGAAAACTAGTGACGAACATCAAAAATATATGAGTGGGATTGGTTTTAGCCCAAAAAACAGGATCAATAAACAATATTGAATAAGAAGAAGTAACTAATAACTGATCATATAAGAATAAATATACTGATCTAGGTACAAAAATACAACTGAATGAAAAAAAACTAAAAACAATACCAAACTAATATAAAACCAACCAAATATCCATGTAACCCTAAGATCAGAACTATCTACCAACAAACATACTCCAATGATGAGTATCCGAAGAAAGAACATGAACAAGAAAGAGGACCTACAAAACCTCTCGGGTCTACCGACACTAAATGGTACAAGTAGGGTGGGATCTAGACAATTCAGTAGGTAATCACTAGAGAATCAATATATTTAATTCCTTTATATGAATTCCATGAACACTAGTTTTAAATATATTTATAAAAATATCATTTTCACATATTTAACAAATAAACACTTTTAATTATATTCTTTAAAACATTGAACACTGTTGTTCCACTTTCAAAAGGTATTTCTATTTTATTTAAAAACTGAAATCAGACAATACTAGGTATATGATGAAAATAAATAAACCGAGAAACTGAAAAATAAATTCTTGAATATTGAATGCAGAAGAAATATTGGTAATAAAAATGGGATATCTTAAACATCCTTATAAGACCCCTGGATGTACTCGGTTTAGAACCACTCAATGATATATGGTGAATCCACTACGTTTATAACCAACTGGCCATACTTTACTATCCCCATCACGAACACCACCCATACAACATCCCAAAATGGTAAATACCTATTTAGAAGTTACCACTATATATATTTTTCTATAACATAATACAATATTCCAATCGATCTATCATGACATATAAACATTAAAACCATTTTAAAAAACTGTTTAAATTTCTAACTGGAAATTCACATCACATGGAATTTTAAACCATTTATCAATATTTAAAAGATGATAATTAGGCATTTCTTCTTTCAAAACCACAACTTATTTCCCAAAACATCATAAGGTTCTAACTGGGCCTTCTGCCAAGTCTATTTCATATAAAATTGCAATGTACTTCCAAAATATTTCCAAAATGATATAAAACACAATTTTCATATATAAAATTCCATAGATGCCTTTACCTTTAAATATCAATTCCTTTAAAATCCATGATGAAAACACAAAACATGTTTAAAGATTCAAAATGGAATTATGAACCATTTACAGTCTAATCATGTATCAAAATTCCAAACAAACCATGTTTTAAAGGGATTATTCATGACCCATTTTCAAGACTTCATTGATATAATAAACCATTTAGAAAAAAATAGGCTTAAATATAATTGAGAGGAGGGGAAGGAAGAAAAATTAAGTCTTTTGAAAAACAGGGTTTTTTTTTAAATAGGACTTATCTAATGCCATATTCATTTTTGTTCCCATCCATGTGTATTCATTGGTCAAATATGGATGTTCCCACATTAAATAACACATCACAAGTATCAATGAAATTAACCAAGACCATTTTAAATTAAAGAATCACATGTTCTCAAACCAACACAACAAACCCCGCATATGGGTCATGCCATTAATGTAACCAATTCCCACATACATTGCCAAATACAGAATACACCAATGTTATCTAAATAAAACAAGGGTTTAACACAATTCAAAATGAAAAATTTCAATTTATAGAAAAAATAAATATTTAATCAAACACCTAGTGTGAATACCATTTTTAAAACTAGAGAACCCATTTAAAAACCACTTCCACAAATTTTTAGCAATTTCAAAACATCATACAATGCACAGAAAACATACCACAATCATGTGAAACACATTTTCATATTATTTAAAAATCCACATGAATCATTAGAATGAGTCATAATGGAAAATAATTGAAACACCAACCTCAACTAAGTGTGGATGCAATGAATCTTCAGTAGTAGGGAGGTCTAGGCATGAGACATGATCCGAAAACCCTAATATCCATGAAAATTCACCCACACATCAACCCTATCTTCTAGGGTTCGACCACAGTGAAACTCCACAAAGAGAAAAAATGAAATAATAGAGGGAACAGAGGGGAATTTGAAAGTGAATGATTTGATGAAGAAATCATTAAGAATATCTATCCTTTGGTGAAAATCACCCAACAGGTAGGTATTCAAAAGGGAGGAAAATCTCTTAAATCAGATTATTAGAATAAGTGTTATTTAGGTCATAATGGGCTGTATGGTTTTTCTACATAGTTTTGTAAACCATATGGATAATGTGTAAATGATACTAGAAATGTTTTGAAACTTGTAGGTTTAAGTTTCATGGTTTGGGAAAACTATGCTCAAACTATACGATGTGAAAAATAGGCCAAAACCCTCAAATGGAACCCCAATCGCTAGGAAAACCCACCCAATGATCCTTGCTAGTTTTAAAAAAATATAGTAACATTGTGGGTGTCGTGAACTCTCCACGATGAAACATTCATCCAATACCATTCACTATAACCCAAAATAAGGATATAATAAAACAATAAACACCAAAAAAGAAGGAATTTTGTTGGTTACTCAACCTGAAAATCAACCAAAATATCCAATATCAAGAAATAAATGAAAACAAATGAAAATTGTGGTCGGGGTGTGGAATCTGTTATCTCACTTATAATCTAAAAGAAAATATATTACAAGATGAATATGGAAACCATGTAAAGAACGCACCCAAAACATTGGAAATATCAAAATATAATTAATAAATGTGTAGAATTATGTTATATAATGATCATATAAGGTGTTATAAAAATGAATATGTTTCTATAAAATATAAATATAACTCTTTTAACCATTATACAGAAGGTTTAAACACAATTGAATTAAGAGGAACCCAAGGTAAGGGAATTATTAACCCAATTTCCATTTTATGAGTTAACCATATAATTTATTGTTTTTGTGGTACTAATATAATTTGTGAAAATGATTTTTTATTATATTATGTTTTATTCTTTGGATTTATATTGTATACACATATTCTATTCATTTTATTAATTATAACTTCAAATATATGATAACGATAGGGGGATTTCCTATTAATGTCCTATTTTCATTCCTTATATTTTTAATGGGAATGATTTATATGATGTAAGTATTTTTGATTTATGATTATTTTATAGTTCTTGGGAAATGTTTATAAAGTAAGGTGGGACCTAAATCTCCCTCCAATGCATAGGGTATGTTTATGTTGGAGGTAGGACGTTTTCTTACTCCATGTGTAACAAGGATGGTTACACAATAATGTAGCTGTGAGGGTTACATTGTAAGGTATCCACAAGTGTTACAAATCATGAGGTATCCAAGAGGGTTACAATATCAAGTACCTAATTCCCCATGTAACCTATATGGTTTATTTATGTTTTCTATGTTTTATAGAAATATCTTATTTCACAATGTAAGTACATGATACATTATGGGTGAGAAGTATGTATTTTTGAAAATGATTTCATATGTTTATAATTATTCAAATACTATTGGTTTATCTCATTCTTTTTATATCCACGAATGTGATTTTTTGTGCTCATACTATGTTTTAAAATGTTATTAAGATGGTGTAAGGATGGGTAAGAGAAAATAAGAAACCCATATGAATGGGGAGAAGAATTTTTTTGAAAATAGTTCATGATTTTATTATAATAATTTTTATTATGAAAAATATGCATATTGATTTATTTTTATCCACTTTGTATGCTTGTGATTTGATATGTATGAATATTGTCACAAAATTTTAAAACTCTAAACCAAAAAGATATTTGGGAATTTAAAGAAGTGAATTATAAAGGAATTTACTTGATAATATAAGGTTTAAGGACAAGTCCATCTATATTGAGCTTTTAAATTAGTTGATTTAATTAATATAAATGAAAATATTGAAAAAATTAGAATTTTTAAATTTTCCCTAAAAAATCAGTCATTTTAGAAAAACACTAAAATTTCACCCTTTGTTAATTTAAATAAGACCATTTAAAAAATGAACATCATTTTATCCAATACATTTTTAAAATTTATAATAAATAATTATAAATATTTTAGAAAAGCCAACAACGATCATTTTAAAAAATATATATTTATTTGATGTAGAAAATATATATTAAAAATTGATCAAATATTTCAATAACCGTATAATTAAATTTATATTGAGTAGATAATTTATATAAATTTAATAAATCAATTATTCTTATTCTTACATTATAATTAAATTTCTAGTTTAGAACCATCATATCAAAATAATTAAAGTTTTTAGGCTCAATGATTCATGTTGTATACAGGATAAAACATTTTTATCTTTTTAAAACATTGGGGTGTTACATTCTATAGTCACTGATTTTTCCACATTGTTTTAATCCCAAAATTGAACACTAAACTCCTATCCTTTGAATTATTAATAAGATCCAAAACACAAAAAATGATAAAATGATATTATAATGGGATAATACTTGAGGGTAACGTGTAATTTTACAATTCTTTCCAACAAGATTTATTGTCCCTAGAAAGGCATGTGGAATAATTATGTTTCAATAAATGATAATTCCACAACAGCCTCATCTACGAATCATGTTCCAATGTATCAAGAGAATCAGATCCATTCCTCTTATCAATTTGACCAACACAATTGACTTCCCATAAAAACATTCTTATGGGAAACAATTATATCCACTAGATATCCCACAACTAAATAAGTCATCTCCAACTCAATCTCCTCCTAACTTATAACATGTTAAGGATTATGACTATACTTATTTAGATGATATATATTAAAATACTCATGGATATAAATCAACCGAGGTAGTAATTACAATCTATAAGAAACCTATCCAACCCAACCCACTAACTGATATCAAGCAGTCTGAAATATCTTGAAGACAACATCCTATGTTTCCCACGATGATGGTGACCCAACCCAGGAGAAACTTTCAAGAATACCTGATAACCAATTGAAAAATAAAAAGTATGGAGTTGATGATCTGTATAATATATTTGATGACTCTGATATGTAAACAATTGTGAAAATATATTATAAATCCTCATCATCATGTTCTGTATGATATTTTGTCCCATAAGATAGGCCTCATCCACTGATGACCAATAGAGAGGTGACCCACATGGGTAACCTTACATGGCCTTGAATGGATCCATTTTGAATGATCATTGAAAACTTTTATTATAATAAAACATGACCAATCCCGGATGGACATCCTAATATTCACTAAAATCCAAGGAAAAGGGATAATGCATATCCTCTAAAATCTTAATAGAACTCTCTGTATGACCATCCGTCTATGAATGAAAAGATATAGTCAATTTGACTAAAGATCCCCTATCCTCTTGGACAATTTAGTATAACATCAAAGTAAATATTGCATCCATGTTAGAGATATTGGTCAGGGGACCCCATGAAACCTCACTACTTCATTCACATACAACATACCTAGATCCTAAACCTTTATCATCTTCATAATAAGAATGAAATGTTCTAATTTCATAAATCTATAAGTAAACACATAGAGAGATTATTCTACTTAGGTATTATTTGGTAATCGAATAGGATTGTCTATGATCACCCAGTCACATTTTCATACAAGTAGTTTAAGAGGATTTAGAAAACTATAAGTTGTCAAGTACCCTGCTTTAATCTATTAGAAGGTAAAATAATGAGACACATAATCAGTAATGTAATAATTAAAACTTGAACACAAGAAATGATCTCACATTCAATAATACATCTTCAAAGTTCTAGAATGAATGAACCATAAATAACTCTAACATTCCTGTGAAAATAAATTTATAATAGGAAAAGGGATGACTGGACGACTCTTGAAGAGAATAATTCCATCAACGGGGATACGAAGACTAGCAATAGTCTCTCCACCGTACTAAGATTCTATGATTACTTCGAACTCATATTCCATCTACTGAACCTAAAAAATTGGATAAAGAAGATATGATGACTATATGACACTAGATAGAAATATATTTGAATCATCCTCTAACACATATAGATTGAACTAATAGAAATGATAGATAATCTCTTATTCACCTTTCTCTTCTTAGATAACAAATGAAGGAAAATTTTGACTATGACTATGAATGGAAATATTCCCCTTCACTGGGCTTTGGGTGATGTTAAAGAAAAATGCCTAGAGGTACTCCACCCATCATCTGTTCCAAGGGATCAGGTCCTTCTAAGAAAAATTTTAACTCATTCACTTGGGTTCTGAATAGACTATGAACATATATATAAAATTATAGTCCTATAGATAGATAAGAGAATTCATAACATTGTAATGGTCCATGTTATGATTAGGATAATTTTTCACCTATATTCAAATCTAATTATAAAGGTTTTCCACTACTTGATCATTATATATAATAATGCACCATTGTATGAAATAAGAAGAATCACAATATACCACATAACCCTTACTAGGTTTTGGAAAGATCATAATAGGATACATATTCTACAAGACATTTTAATAAATCAAAAAATTATTATCACTTAGTAACCTAGAATAATTTCACCCCATTATCAGTAACTATAGTAAATGGCGATGCTTTAATTTATAAATCTCTCATTATCCATCAATAATTCCCCGAAATTCTGAGGAATCATTGTATCTCAAAGATTATCTGTGACTGTTCCCGTGAGAAGACCACCTTGATCTTTTCAATATCATCTAAGAGGCCATGTTTATAAATCATGTTCCGTAAGAAAACCACCTATTATATATTGAAATTTCATTTTGATATCATTATTTAAAGGTGATGAAACCTGAACACTTTAATAAAAATAAGATGGTACACATTCTATTTATCATTTATAAAATACACCAAGATATCATCCATGATTACAATAAAAAATGTATGAAGATAATGGTGGAATATCCAATTTATTATATCCATAAACACTATAGCCGGATTAATTTGGCCAAAAAAATCATGAGATTCTCATAGTATCCCTATACACTCCTGAGAGAGATCATAAAAATATATTATAATTTAATTTTTACCTAATGATAACTTGAATAGATAATGATTTTCAAAGAAATTTCCATTTGTCTAATCAAACAAGTCATCCACATGGGGAAAATAATAATTATTCTTAAATATTACCTGGTTTAGCTCTGATATTCTACATATATTCTAAGAGAACCATCGAAAATCATATAATTGAGAACATGGGATTCCACGGTGAAACACAAGGATGAACAAATATATTCCATAAAAAGTCCTCAAACCAGATCATGATATTCTTCAAATTTGAATGACACATACTATAAGAGGGTTAAAAAATAATATGAGTACCAGAAACAAGATCAATGGAGAACTACACACCCCTTTATATAGGAATACAAGAGAAGTATTCTAGGAAACCCTGATGAGAACACCAAAAAACCAACATAAGATTAACTTAAGGATATATATCATCATAATCAACTGTGAAATTATAAAATATATTCCTCAACTTTTAGAGAGAATGTCATACTAGATTAGACCTCATATCTCACTCCCCCTAAACCACCTAAAATCTCCCATTGTAAATAATAAATATACATAATGATGAAAAAAATCAACCTATTCTAGGTGAGTAACTTGACTATCCATAATAATGATAATGTTGAAACATTTTAGATTATGAATTAAATTTTACTAAACTAACTCTCAATCATCCATGGAATATGAAAATGGAGGACAATAAAACCACTTATAATTCCTATTTGTAATAGGAATCAAAATTCCAATAAGTTAGGACATGTTCTCTATCAAAAGTTTCAACATATCCATATAATTAGAATATATAAAAGAGTGAGAGGCCCCAATGTCAAAAAAATAAGTCACTATAAAAGATACAATAACAATGTTACTTATCATTAGAGTTCGAAAAACAATAACTTATATTATAAACTCACCGACTATGTAAAATGAAATCACTCCAAATGTATGTGGATTAAAAATTATTAACTATAAAGCTTATAAATGTGCCATAATGGAATTTGGAGTTGAAAATTCCTGACTATATCGTGGTGATGATAGAGATTGGTTGGATATCTATAGATGACCTCTATGAAAACATGCACTACAAATATTCAAAGGTGCAAGGAATGATATTTGGTTACACCCTACCATGTCACAACGATATCAAGTAAAGGGTAGAATTCTAGTAACCTCTAAGGGAGGATAAACGGTAAACTATTGAGAACTACCTCCACCACCATTGTAACTATCATGATACCTCATTTTCCTCCCATTCATGACACTAAAAATATAAATTAGTGTAAGGGAAGACCGTAAATACATATATTTACCACCATATCAGTCTATTTTATCGTATAACTATCCAAAACATTATAATTTATAGTGAAATTCAACATATATACCCATAATTGGATGTCAGGTCACAATCCTTTCATGTATTTTGGATCCTTTAGATTGTCATTCATTACCACCTCAGGATCAAAACAGACCAACATAGTAAAATAGTTGGTGTACTCTATCATTGAATTATATTCCTACTAAAAATAGTGTAACTAGATATGCTTCACCATCATCAGGTATTCTATATAGATATGATAAAATATAATGGTCTTGAATTAATTATTCTATTTTACAACATGCCAATTCAGATAAACTATATTATCCCAACACCTCTTTCAATGACCATGAATTTTAAAAGCTGTGCACTTCTACTTAAAAGGGCGAAGAGTATATATGAATTTATATATCTAATCAATATTTTCCATCCAATCCTCTTAATATTTATGTTTATTCATTCCCTTAAAATATGCGGCTTTATAGTGTTGTAATAGTTACACTCACTCCTTATCTCTTCTAGCTACTGGTTATAACTCAATAGCTAGGTTCAAAACAGGTTATTAGCTTTAGTAAGACGACACTATTCATTATTTATATTACAATTTCTGAAGTTCTATTTTTTCACATATACAAGTATTAGTGAATTTTATAAATTGAACTTCTTTTCACGTCATGTTTTTAATACCTTATCAAATACACTAATAATAATTACATTTTCATCGCATTGTAAAACAACCAATGTAATTTATTTTAGTTTCATATTTTAATGATAAGTCATAACTATATTGAAAAATATATCTTCCTTATGGTTTACTTGGATATTCACATTGAAAGACCAACATTTTGGAAATTCAATGCATAATATTTAAGGCAAAGTTAATTGAGGACAAGCCCTCTGAAATGATGTTTTTAACCATGATAAAATCCCAATGAACCTAAAATTTCAATTTAAGATAGAATTCATCATATAGAAAATTTAATTAAACTATAGTAAGAGTTAATTATGATATTTTTGGGGTGATCCATGTATCTAAATTGGATGATGAAATTATAAGAATGATTTAGTGGTCGAGAATAACAACCCACCCATTTGATTATAACTTCTAGGATATGTGGCCTAATGGGATGAAATTTTGAAAGATGTTAGAGGAAATCAAGGTATTCAATTTCTTATTCTATATACCAAGAAAATTCACCCATGTAGATGATTTTCTAGTGAATCTGTGGAGTGGAATCTAGCTTGCTCTAATTTTCAATCAAGGATGAAATAATTTAGTCTCAATTAAGTTTCCACGCACCTATGCCTACCCTAATCAATTGGGTTGACATGGAATACAGGGGATCAAACCAAGGATTTCAAAATTAATATTTAAGGTAGTATTGATTATGTAATTGAAAAGATGTTTTTTATGTTATCATTGTATTTTTTTCTTCTAATTTGATGTTCTAATAGTATTTATTCAATTCAATGTTGCTTAAATCACCATATTTTCATAATAAAACTTCTTCTCATTCAATTTTTTTTTGTAAAATCGTGATACTATGTCATGAAGGTTTCAACTTATTCACAATGTAAAACTACCACAAGTCGATGCTTACACAATGCCATAATTTATCAGTACTAAATAGAAATCAATGATAAAAGGAGTACATTTATTAGTGCTAGTTAAAACTGCTGATAAAGGTATCTTTTATTAGTTCTAAAAAAAGAAATAATAAAAGTGTACCTTTATCCACATTTTTAATCTCTAATAAAGGTGGATTGTTATCAGTGCCGGTAAAGGAGGACCTTAACAAAATTATTCTTAACACTAATAAATTGTTAGAATAAAAACTATTATTAATATATATATATATAATTATTATATTTATATTCAAAAATAATGTTTATTTATATACATTAGTTATAAAATAAAAGTTTATAATCAAAATGAATATGACATATTACTATATATTTTTTAATAATTCAAAAATGTATATAAATATTGTTTTTTAAAAATTATTTATAGAATTATAAATTAATATATATATTTAAATAATTATAAAACTAAAATAATATTTTTTAAAAAATAATATTTTTTTACTATATTTATAGTTATATACTGTTATATGTTAATAAATATATATGTAATTATATAAATGTACATAATTGTATACGTATATTGAATTATATACATATATATATTTATATAAATATATTTATAATTATATAAATTTATTTTTAAATATTGTTATTTATAATTAAAATTATAAAAAAATAAATAATTAAATAATTATAAAATTATAATAAATATTTTTAAATAATATGTACTTATATATTAATATATATATATATATAATATTTTTTTGTAATTATATAAAAATGTTTATAATTATAATAATTTATAATTATAATTATAAATAAATATATTTATTTATTTAAAAATTTATATATAAAAATTATCGAATTTATATTTGTAAAATGTTTATAGTTTGTCAATATAAATTGATTACCAAATGTGTATATAATTAAAATAAATATATTATATGAATATTTTATTTTAAAAATTATATGATATATAAATGAACATGGAAGGACGATGCCTGGGCTTGGAATGCTCTCTTCTGGAAATATTGGCAATTAGGTCATTGGCTAAGGAATGGATCTTCCATTCTACTTGTGCTATTGAATTCTGGATGGTAGGGGTGTCTTGAAGGCAGCTTGCAGTGAAGTCTTTATCATCCTAGAGAGGAAATTAAAAATGCATATCGATGAGTAGGGTGCACATAGAAATTTCTCATTAGTGAATGATTCTTCCCAAGAATGGATTATCCATAATAGTAGGGTATCTCAAGACAATGCTAATAAAGATTCTACCAATGATCGACTCAGGATGTGCAAACACTCAATAATCGACCAATTGAATCTTTCTACTAATGAGCTACCCTTGAGGCATGATGACTTGTGGAAGAGGTTAGTGATGGCTTGGGGATTCACATAATGGAATTTCACCCCAATTGGAATAGGTTTATTACATATTATCTTCCCTTTGGAATATTTGAAAAGGCTTTCATGGGGATTATGTTTCCTTTCCTTTAAGCTAGGTGCATTTACTATCTATGAATGAGATCATTGATTTAATCCCTTTAGTAAGAAGATCACTTTTATATATGTATGGATCAATGTCCTCCTATTGATCTTGATCTAGTTTTGTCTTCACATCCTCTTTGATATTACCTTTATAGTGGGTATTCTCATCATGAAGGACAGAGCGAAAGAGATTGCATGATTCAGGTACGTCACCCATATTCTAGTTGAGTTCAATATTGGTTCTACCATGAATGATCGAGTTATGATATCTACATATGATTATGAGATCTATATGTAATTTATACATTATAAACTCCTTGTTTATTGGACCATTTTCAATAACATAGGTCATGTGCTGGAACAAAGCTTCCTAGAAGTGATATGTCGGTTCTGCTCTAAAAAATGGCATCTCTAGGAGGCTTAAAGGAGTATGGATTGTGCTATTGCTTTAAAGAAAACTTTGAACTATTATGATCAAATTTATGGGGCTGATTTTCCTCAGTATATCCTTTTATGTTTTTGGAATAGGCGACAGATGTAGCAATATAGTATCATAATTTCTAACAAAATATTAATTCCCATATTGAGACAACTGTTTGTAGAAGCACTAGAGGTGACTTGGATCTCGATTCCCATGTTGATGAATTAAATAATTAAATATATAGTAGTTAATGGGATATTAATTAAAAGGAGTAACTTTTCTAACACCCTAAGATTCCACAGTATGCTTCTCTTTCAATAATGCAATAGCTTGCATTGTACGCATGTTCGAGATTCTAACACACCACGACCAATCAATATAGCCGTTATGAAAAGTAATACCCACTTTTTGAAATATTATAAATTTAATCTCTCAAAATGGACTTCATTTTTGGTTTCCAAATATCAGAATTAGTCGAGGGTGAAATTTTGGTACATTTTGGATAACTATTATATTTAGATGAATAGTGAAAATTACTAAATTTTAATTAAAAACAACTTTTTAATTGAAATAATTAATAGTGATAAATTATGAATTTGAGTGGTTTTAAAGAATATTTATAATTTATTTTTACCATTTAATACAATTTTGGTAATTTTACATAATTTCACAATTAAACCGGACATAAACAAGTGTCAATCTTTTGATAGTTATTATCTCTTACAAACACGCTTTTTTGTTTTAACAACTGGAATTAATTTTAAATTAATTTCTGACACTTAGGTGTTTTCAATTTGGAAAAATGGATTACATATTTGGAATCAGGGTATCCAAATTGTGTAAATATATAACTTTTATTTTTAGATATTTTGAGTAATTAATTCGGTAAATATTTTATTTACCATGGTTAAAGGGTAAAACCGGTAAATAAGGTTAAAAAAATAATATTATTATAATAATAAATTACCCTAAAACATGTCCTAACCATATTTTTTGATACATTTCCGACCATGGTCATATTTGGGTTGATTTTGGCACCGCATGGATCCACTTGTAAGTGATAAGGAAACATTATATTAATTATGTTAAAATAAATACAAAAATGACATCAGTATATATCTTTTAGAAAAACAATTTCTGAATAGGGTTATATATGTTTTATTTTAGAATATAAATATTCATTAGGAAGATAAAAATATTTCATACATAATGTTATTTTATTTATAATTTTTATACATTAAATAATTAATATTATTTATGACAAAATAATGATGCAGTATTTTTCTTATCAATGAAAGAATAAAATAATTGGTATTATAAATGTTAAAATAAATATAATTTGAAATTTTTGATGACATAAATGAATTTTATTGGTTAATATGACATTATTGGATTACATAAATGAATTTTTTTTCGAATTAATAATGTTTTTAATACTTTATCAAAAAGCAATTATTGAATAGTGTCAAAATTGACATAAATGAGTTTTTAAAACAAATATTATATTATTAATTGATATTCTGTTCATAAAAATATAAGGTTCTTCCAAAGGACTTATATCATTATAGTTTTATCCATAATGGAACACTTGGGGGTATCTTAGATGAATATAGTATGTTTATTAATTATATAATATAAAAATACAAAGTGACATGATAAATGTCAGACTAATTAACTAGGAGTTAAAACTAAAAGATAAGGTTATTATAATGAAACAAACCTATATAAATTCTATTGTTTGTAAATATTTCGACCCATCCCCATGTTAAACTTTTAGTAATCCACTTTTTATCCATTAGAAACCGAATATGAATTTATTATAAAATAATATTTCAAGCTTTTCCAAAGGTGCCCCTCCCCCCTTATAAAAAGGCACTCCCCCTTCTCACTAATTCACACATTCAAAACCTTTTGGTTCGGAAAACCCCTGCCCAAATACTCTGTAAAATTCACTCACATCAACCTAGAGGCCTTATATTGATTATAAAGCCCACATAAGGAGTCCTTTTGATCAAATAAAAAAGATGAACCAGAAGTAGAAGTAATGTTTTCACCACCTTTTTTCAAGTTCCTTTCTTCTTCAACATCTTCTTTATTTGTTATTTCACATTCTAAAATAATAAATCTAGTATATTCTATATACTTATATGTTATTATAAATATGGTACATCTATATTCAGTATTCTATCCATACTTTGAATGACATATCACCATACGTGCGTACGTACGACTTACCGTCTTCACATCATGGTGTAATTGTTATTCAAATCATTATTATTTGGATGGGTATAATAATGATGTGTAATTCATCTAAATAATAAATATAACTTGATAATGATTCTTTATATTTGATATACCATCCAATTATATATTATTTTAATATCAAAATAATGATATCGTTGCTCGTGCATACGTACGGACTACCGTCTCCACAAACTCGAAGTGATTCATTCCCCATTGTATCAATTCAAGACTAATTACCATTTGAGGATTAAAATTATTGTTTAAGAACATTATATAATACTATATATGAATAAGATAAAACCTATCCATAACAAAATCGACTTATGTAATGAATCTTATAAAAGAAAACGAGTAAGTTAACACCCGAAATGACGATAATACTAAAATATTATTAACAAAGCATTATTAGGAGAACATATATGATATCATAATTATGTATTTGGTTCTTGTATAATTTAATAACAAGGTTTTATCTATTATACAGGAGGATAACATACCATTGACTAAGGAAAAGTACAAGGTAAGGGTTTATTTCGCAATCTCTTCATTATCCGAGGTTGTATATACGTAATTATCTATTGGGACCTCTTTATCATCCACATCCAGGTTTCTCAAAAATGTACTTCAAAAAATTCTTACTATTTTACAGAATATGGGTTAATGTCATTTGTACCCTTGTTTGACTTTTTATAAGTCGTTTATAATGTAATCTTTCCGTCATTTTCCATACAAGGTCCTTTTTAACCTTTTCGACAGAATTAAGTTAAGAATGTCTTTTTTTAACTTATAATGCGGGTGCGACTATTTTCCGCCATTATAAAATCTTTGAAGCTTCCCATACAAGAATATAAGAATATTTTCAATGTAAATTTTTTTCTTTTATAATTATATGACTTTTAAATGATTTAAAAAAAATATATTACTCTCAAATAGTTTTGATTTCATCTATGTCAACATCCTTTGATAAATATTACAATTGTTTGAAGTTAATTTTTGATAAAAATATTCCATATAGTATTTAAGGTTTTGAGATATGTTTGAATATGGATGAGTTATTTTTATTCCACTAATGGTTTATGATTAATGTTTTGGCATTTCGTATGCTAGTTTTAAAACCATTGTTTCAGTTATATTTCATTCCCTTTGTAAGATGAATGTGTTTGACTAGTATGTTCCGGGTTTGGGACTAGTAAAAGTAAGCCCTCCAGGTTGGGGTCCGGTTATAGAAAACCCTCCAGGTTGGTGTCCTGTTATTAGAGGCACTTCGGGTTGGTGTCCAGTTATTAGAGGCACTCCGGGTTGGTGTCATGTTATTAGAGGCACTTCAGGATGATGTCCTATTATTACAGGCACTCCGGGATGGTGTCATATTATTATAGGAACTCCGGGATAGATTTCGGTTACAGAGGCTCTCTTAGTTGGGTTTCGATTACAGTTATCCCTTAGGTCTTGGCAGGATCCCTTGGCACAGAAATTAAAGTTCGACATTATGCATTCCTTCATTATGAAAGTGGTTATTGATATTGCATGTGATTATTCGACTAGTAGAATATCCATGTGAATAAGTAAATGGAATTATTTCATTTTATATTTGACATATGATGCTGAAGATCTAGTCTAAATGGATTTTGTTTTAGTTATACATTTCCTTAAATGTTTATGCTTATTCATTAATGTTTCCGCTATATTGTTATCCTAAATGAACATTTGAGCTCACCCTTTTCAATGATTTATTTTCCCCAGGATGTGAAGAAGGATTTTATGAATGGCCTGGAGGGATAGTATGAAGGGATATGAAGACATGATATTGTTGTAGTAGTTTTCACTTTATGATGTAATGTAAACATAATGAATGTATCTAGTTATTCCAAGGCTAATAAACTAAATGGTCTTTCGAGACTTGATCTTTTGTGATCATGACAATGTTATTTAATAATGCATCGACTCTCGGTAACTGGGGTCGGGGCATTACAGTTGGTATCAGATGATGTTTAGTACAAAACTTGGAAGCAAGATTTAGATAAACTCTGATTAGAGCACATAGATCTAAGATGGACTTTGAGGATTATTATAGAAGAACTTTCTAGAATTTAGGTATTGTAGAAATTTTGTACGTTTTCTGATCAATACATCCCTTTCTGGATATGAGCAGGTAGAGGTGGATCTAGCACAGATGTACGAAGGGGTAAAACCCAAAAAGCCCGCTTTTAGCTAGACTCAAAAGGGAACTGGTGCATGACAACGGGCCTTGCTGCACTCTTGGTTATGACACTCCCAGGGGATATGCTTAGGATAATTCTCATTACAAACCATTATGAAGGGTTTATGATTATATACATCCTCAAAGAAATCATTTTTATGATTATGGATTATATCCCTAAACAGTTCAATTTATGTTAAGTTTTTTATAAGTATGGAATTGTGTATTTTGGTTCATAAACTAATCAAGTTTATGCAATTTTTTAGAAATGGCACCTAGTGGAACAAATGGAAACCGTATCAATAAAGGCACTCCATGTAGGGATTTCTCTCCTGCTCAAGATAATTATAGTGCCATTGGTGATGTAACTATTGCTGATCTACTTATCACAATACTGGGACAACTCACTCAGGTTATGAATAATAACCTTACCCGTATGGAGCACCCAGATCAACAGTGTTGAGGATCAATGTTAGATAACATCATGAGGAAACAACCAACAACATTCAATGGGAGTACACATCCATTGGTAGCTGAGTAGTGGATATGTTCCCAAGAAAAAATATTTCAGGCTTTGGGGAGTAGTGAAAGGGAAAAAGTTATCATGGCAGTTTACCGCCACACTGGAGATGCCGATCAATGGTGGTCATTGATTCAAAACATAAAGGAAGATGATGTAGTATCAAATATTGATTTGAGGGAGTTCAAAGATCTGTTTTTAGAAAAATAATTTCCTCGGGTCCATCGAGTAGATATGGAAAGGAAATTTTTGAGTCTGAGACAAAAGGAGGATAAGAATGTCGCAAAGTATGAGGCTAACTTTAAAAGGATAGTAAGGTATGCTAGAGATTATATACATAACCCAAGAATTAGGATTTATTGTTTCTTTGATGGGTTGACACCATTTCTCCATCGAGAATTAGTATCATAATCATTCTCAACATACAATGATATAGTCTCATGTTCTATCAACGTAGAAAAAAAATTCCCTATATATTATGATAAAAAAGTAAAGCAAGAGAAGAATAGAACAGTGGAACAAGAGACAGATATAGGGAAAAGTGAACGAAGGATTTTCTATTATGTGATAATTGTGGAAGAATCACCCCGGTACTTGCCTAAGAGGAATGTGAGTTTGTTATAAATATGGAGAAAAATATCACCAGGCTCGTGATTGCAAGGGAATGAAAGAGGATGTCAATGTTTCATGCTAAAATTGTAGAGAAATGGGGAATTATGTAAATGAATTCCCTATGCTCCAAGGAAACATACCTCAGAAAAGGCCAAGGCAGCAAGGACAATCTTATGTTGTTACTACAGTTCAAGTGGAATAATTATTGTATTTGTGTTTTTGGACACAAGAACTATATTATGGTTATATGAATAATGTGATATATATAAGGATTATATTTCAGTACATGTTTTTTTATTAAGGTTTTAATATGATTAAGGTAATCATATTTTTAGTATGTGACAATAAGAGAAACTTTACTTTGTTTGGGGAATCTGATGAATTGATGTTTGAATTTAGAGACCTTTTAGAGAAAGTCTTGACAGAGGTATTTTGTATAAATAAAAAGGTTGGAATGTATTAAGAATAACATTGGATATTAATGTTTACAGATAAAAAAATTATGAAGATTATTTTGGGAATATTATAATACTATAGTTTTAGGAAGAGGACAACCTGCAGGTTGGGGGATAACCAGTCACGTCGGACAATGCTGTAGGAATCAAACCCACAACCATAGTGCGACATGATTTTATTACCTACCACTAGCCTATAGGAATTCCCTAGTTATAACAAAATATTTTTCCTAATCTAAATAGTATGTGTTAATATTTTGAACCTTGTACAATTAAGACAAATATAATATTTTTGAGTTCTATTATCTTTTTGAGTGAAAGATGAGTTTGTGGTTGAAATTAGTTGAAGGTTGAAACTCTACTTGTCAAGAATATATATATATATATATAACTATTACATATTCTATGAATAAATTAATTCTTAAACATTAGAAAAAGGATATTAAAATAAAAAATGTGTCATCCTAATACCTTATGTTTTGTTGAACTAATGATATTTTAATTCAACATAGATTAAAGGCTTTGAGGCCCTCAATATTACACTTGTTTGTGATTGATGACCATGATAACTCCCTATAAATACATACATTTTCCTCCAATTATATGTCTCTAATTTCCACCAATGTTCTCCTAATTGAGATCATAATTTGGTGGTGACATTTTCATTTCCCTTTCCCTCTTATTAAGGGAAAATTTAATTAACCTTATTTCCAATGTGGGTTTTCCACAAAGGTATTTTCTATTTTCAACATTTTATTTTCAAAGAACATTTTCAAATTAAGAGGAAACAATTTATTGATGGAGGGGAAAATGTAATACCCCAATCTTCCATGGTACGCTTCTATTTCAATAATGCAATAGTTTTCATTGTATGCAAGTTTGAGATTCTAACACACCGCGACCAATCAAAGTAGCCGTAATGAATAGTAATACCCACTTTTTGAAAATTTATAAATTTTATCTCTCAAAATGGACTTCATTTTCAGATTCAGAATATCGAAATTATCCTAGGGTTAAATTTTGGTACTTTTCAGATAACTTTTATATTTGGATGAATAGTGAAAATTTCTAAATTTATTTTAATAACAAATTTTAAATCGAAATAATTAATAGTAATAAATTATGAATTTGAGTGGTTTTAAAGTATATTTAGGATATATTTTTACCATTTGATACAATTTTGGTCATTGGACATAATTTTACAATTAAACCGGACATAAACAAGTGTCAATCTTTTGATAGTTATTATCTCTTAAAAACACACATTTTTGTTTTAACAACGGGAATTAATTTTAAATTAATTTCATCCACTTCTATGTTTTGAATTTGGAAAAATGTATTCCATATTTGGAATCAGGATGTCCTAATTTTTTAAATAGGTAACTTTTATTTTTAAATATTTTGAATAATTACTTCGGAAAATATTTTATTTACCATGGTTAAAGGGTAAATCCGGTAAATAAAGGTAAAATAATAATATTATAATAATATTAAATTATCCAAAAACATGTCCTAACCCTATTTTTTGATACATTTACGACCATGTAAATCGTTGGGACAATTTTGGGACCCCATGGATCCACTTGTAAGTATTAAGGATACATTATATTAATTAAGTTAAAATAAATACAAAAATAACACAAGCGTATATCTTTTTGAAAATGTTTTTTTACATAGGGTTATATATGTTGGAATTTCGACTATAAATATTCATTATGAAGCTAAAGATATTTTCTACATAATTTTATTTAATTTATAATTGTTAAAAATTTAATAATTAATATTATTTATGACACAATAATGATGCAGTATTTTCGTTATTAATGAAATAATCAAATAATTGGTATTATAAATGTGAAAATAAAGATACTTTGAATGTTTTGATGACATAAATGAATTTTATTGGTCAATAGGACATTATTTAATTGCATAAATGAATTTTTTTTCGAATTAATAATTTTTTTAAGACTTTAAAAAAATCAATTATTTAATAGTGTCAAAATTGACAAAAATGAGTTTTTAAAAAAAATATTATATTATTAATTGATATTATATTCCTAAAAATCTATGGTTAGGCAAAACGACTTATATCATGATAGGTGGATCATCAATGGACCACTTGGGGGTATCTTGGATGAATATAGTAAGTTTATTAAATATATAATATAAAAATACAAAGCGACATGGTAAATATCAAACTAATTAACTAAGAGTTAAAACTAAACGAGATGGTTAATATAATGACACAAAACTATCTAAAATATATTGGTTGAAATTATTTAGACCCATCCCCACTATATAATCTGAATAATATACTTTGGAGACATTATAAACTGAAAATGAATTTATTATAACATAATGTTTCTAGCTTTTCCAAATGTGCCCATCACCGCTCTTATAAAAGGGCACTCCCCCTTCTCAATAATTCACACATTAAATGCTTCTTGTCTCAGACAAACCCTGCCCAAATACTCTCTCAACTTACATAAATTCAACTTAGATGCCTTAGTTTGATCAAAAATCCAACCTAAGGAGCCCTTTTGATCAAATCAAAAGGAATAACCAGAAGAGGTGGTAATGTTTTCACCACCCTTTTCCAAGTTCCTTTCTTCTTCAACTTATTCTTTCTTTTTTATTTCCCATTCTAAAATAATAACTCCAATATCTTCTATATACTAAGATGTTATTATAAATATGGTACAACCATATTCAGTATTCTATCCATCCTTTGAATGAAATTTCACCATACGTGCGTACGTACAGTTTACCGTCTCCACGTTGTGGGGTAATTGTTATTTAAAACATTATTATTTGTATGGGTATAATAATGATGTGTAATTCATGTAAATAATAAATATAAAATTATAATGATTCTGTATATATGATATACCATCCAATTATATATTATTTTAATATCAAAATAATGATGTTGTCTCTCGTGCGTACGTACGGACTACCGTCTCCACGAACGCGATGAGATTCATTCTCCATCGTATCCATTCAAGACTAATTCTCATTTTATGATTAAAAGTAATTTTTATGAACTTTATATAATTATATATATGAATAATATACAACCTATCCATTAAAAATAAGACTTATGTAACAAAACATACAAAAGAAAACGAGTAAGTTAACAACCGAAACGACGATAATACTAAAATAATATTAACAATGCATTATTATAAGATCATATATGATATCATAATTATGTATATTGTTCTTTTATAATTTAATAACAATGTTTTAACTATTATACATGAGGTTAATATAGCATCGACTAAGGAAAAGTACAATGTAAGGGTTTATTTCACAATTTCTTCATTATTCGAGATTGTTTATACGTATTTATCTAATGGGACCTCTTTATCATCCTTATCCATGTTTCTCAAAAATTTATTTCAAAAAATTCTTACAATTTTACAAATATGGGTAAAATTCATTTATACCCTTATTTGAATTTTTATTAGACGTTTATAAAGCAATATTTCCATCGTTTTCCAAACAAGGTCCTTTTTAACCTTTTCGACAGAATTAAGGCAAGAATGTCTTTTTTTACCTTATACGGCGGGTACAGCTATTTTCCTCCATTATAAAATCCTTGAAGCTTCTCTTACAAGCTTATAAGAATATTTTCAAAGTAAAGTTTTTTGTTTTAAAATTATGTGACTTTTAAATGATTTAAAAAAACGATATTTATCTCAAATAGTTTTGATTTCATTTATGTCAACATCCTTTGATAAATTTTACACTTGTTTGAAGTTGATTTATGATACAAATCATCCATATTGTATTTAAGGTTTTGTGATATGTTTGACTATGGATGAGTTATTTTTATGCCATTAATGGTTTATGATTAATTTTTTGGCATTTCTTATGCTAGTTTTAATACTAATGTTTATGTTATATTTCATCTGATTCTTAAGATGAATGTGTTGGACTAGTATGTTTTGGGTTTGGGACCGGTAAAAGTAAGCCCTCCAGGTTGGGTTCCGGTTACAACAGACCCTCCGGGTTGGTGTCCGGTTATTAGAGGCACTCCAGGTTTTTGTCCGGTTATTAGAGGAACTCCGGGTTGGTGTCCAGTTATTAGAGGCACTCCGGGTTGGAGTCTGGTTACAGAGGCTCTCCAGGTTGGATTTCGATTATAGTTATCCCTTAGGTCTTGGCATGAGGCCTTGACACAGAAATTAATGTTCGATATTATGAATTACTTCATTATGAAAGTGGTTATTGGTATTGCAAGTGATTATTCGACTAGTAGAATATCCATGTGAATAAGTAAGTGACATTATTTAATTTTATCATTCCCATATTATGCTGAAGTTCAAGTCTAAATGGCTTTTGTTTTAGTTATAAATTGCCTTAAATTTTTATGCTTATTCATAAACGTTTCCGCTATATTGTTATATTTTCTGAGCAATTGAGCTCACCCCTTTCAATGTTTTATTTTTCCCTGGATATGAAAAAGTATTTTATGAATGACCTACAGGGATTGTATAATGGGATATGAAGACAAGATGTTGTAGTAGCAGTTTTCACTCTATGATATAATGTAAACTTTATGAACATATCTAGTTATTCCAAGGCTACTAAACTAACTGGTCTTTTGAGACTTGATCTTTTATGTTCATGCCAATGTTATGTTATAATTCACCGACTCTGGGTAACTGGGGTCAGGGAGTTACAACTTTCCACCAAGGATGTATTGATTAGTGGTTTTTGATATGATGATAACATTGATCAAGGAGGTGAGAAGACATTTGATGAAGGTGTTTCCAAAAATGAGGTTGATAATCTACTTAGATTTTGGTAGAATATGGTCATGAAAATTGATAATAAATGGTAGAAAAATCATATCCATTTATTTAATGTCTCTCATGGCTAGTATTCAAGGGACATGAAAAATTTTGTGGACAGTGAAGGTTTCCAACTAGTCATGTATTGGGAGACCAGTCCACATGTTTTTGTTACAGACATGCATGAAACAAACTATTATATACCAGTGACTAGGTCTTTGGGTGGTGTGACCTCACCTTATATAAAGGATTATTTGAATGTTCTTGAGGAAGATTCACAAATATTTTCTTTCATGGATTTTCTTGATGGCTGCTGATAATGAGATGTTTTTAGTAGTGGCCAAGGGAAAAGATAAAAAAAATGATGGTGGTTCATCAAAATAATGACTTACCCTGAATGAAATTCTCAATATATCTTGAAGTAAATATTCCAATCATGAAGAATTTGATAATGTATTTAGACAATTTGACAAGCAGCTTAGTTGCATAGATACAACAAAGGAAAGGAGTGAATTTGTCTTGAATGATATGGCCATAAATCATAACAAATCCTTGAAAATAGATACAATGAGAGGCAATGAATCTGAAGGTGGGGTGGGTGAATAAATTGGATGATATGATATGATTGATGCCAGAATGGAACCAAAGAAATGGTGGAAAGGTATACATCTGGGAGGCTATGGTGGTTCTCGAGGCAGCGGTGGATGACATAAAAGAATATGATTGTTCATTGATCTTTTGTTTTTGATGGATGTTTCTCTCATTTTTAGCATTATACACCTTTTCCTTACACTGTACTTACATTTATTTATTAACAATTTTTTGGGCCCATGAATTATTTTCTATGGATCACGCCATTTCGTGTATACAAATGAATATATTTATTTAGATATATATATTTATATTGATTTTAAATAATTTAAAATATATGTACATGTATAACTACATGTCTTTATGTGTATGTGTTTATATACATATGTGTGTATTTTTGTATGTGTAAATATGGATATTTGAAATTCACCAAAATAATACGAATTTATTTTCTAATATTTTTATAACTTATTTAATTTAATTTTTCCATTTATTATTATACATTCATTAGTAATGTTAAAAATATATTCAATCATTTGTAGTTTTGATTTATAAATATATTTACTATATATACATGTAATATTTTCAATATAATTTATTTGAATAATATTTATTCATATTTATTTATTATGTTATAACATTGAATATATGTTTGAAATATTTACAATTAAACTATTTAACTAATTTTAAAATAATTTTTTAATTTATATATTTTATTATATTATGAAATATATATATATATATATCTTAAAAAAATAATTATGAAATTATAAGTAATTAAATATATATTTAAATAACTATAAAATTATAATAAATATATTTAAATAAGAATTATATTTATTATTATATATTAATATTTATATATATTTATATAATATATTTATAATTATATGTAAATACATTGTAAATATATTTATTTATAATTGTAAATGAAAATAAAAAAATTCATATCTAAATAACTATAAAATTACAAAAAATATATTTATAATATTTATAATTATAAATTTATAAATATATATATATTATTTTTAAATTTAATTATTCATAATAATTATTATATATATATATAAATAATTATAAAATTAAGATAAATATATTTAGTACAATTTTTTAAATATATAATTTTTAAAATAATAAATTTATATTTATATAAATATATAAACATATAAATATATTTATAATTATATACAAATAATTTATAATATATTGTTATTTATAATTATAAATATAAATAAATAAATATATATGGATAATTATAATTACAAAAATTATATAAATTTATTATATACATAATTTGATAATTATACATAATAATATACACAAATTGTTATGATGGATTTTTTATTAGTGTTTTTTAGCATTGGAAAATAAGTCTTTATCAGTGTTATAAAATCATTGATAGAGAGTAGTTTATTTAGTGTTTTCTATTTTGGCAGAGATAAAACAAGTGTCTATTAGCATATATTGGAAAGCACTAATAAAACCCTTTCTCAATCTTTTAGAAGAACCCTATCTTAATATTTTCTCTCTCGAACACCTTCAAGATTTCATGGAACCCAATTTCCACTACATTGCCACAATTGCTGAACCCCACACTTGCCACCACTACTCCTCTCACTGAACCCCATTTGCAGTGTCGCTACTCTCACCCTACACTAGTCCCACCATCGATCTTCTAATTCCATATCGAACGTATTGGAGGAATAACTACACCACACCACACCCCTGAACCACATCACACCACCACCACACCACACAAATGTTTTCACCTCATCTCTCCCATGCACCACATCGAATCACCCCTGCCCCAAATCAGTCCACCCCACCTACCTATTTATAACATGAAAACCATATCGTGAGGAAAGGTGTGTGCTCTATGTTAGTTCGGGTGGTCGTGGGAGGGCCCCATCATCGATATCATTTTCAGAGTGTCTTTATAAAGGATCATAAAATATAAATCATTTAACAATTTTACTAGATCACCAAATTACGATGGAGTCAGGCAATCTCAAAAGAAGTGATTTTTCTTGCGATCAATTTTCTTGAATGAGATCACATGATTGGACAACTGAGGAATGTTGTCAACGTATCATTATTCTCATAATCCCTCATCCCATATATGTTTTCCAAATATATATTGATTATTTTTTATTAGTTAATGATATTAAATTAATTATTATAGATTATATTTTTTATTTACAAATTAAGTTGAATTTAGTATTACTTAATTTATTAATGAAACAATAGATTTTTAGTGAAGTGAAATTTAGTTTCATCCAACAAAATATTTTTGATATAAAAAATTAAAATGAAAAAAATAAATAAATATATACAAATATATATATATATATATATATATCTTTCTTCTTAAAATGAAATTACTTTTCAATAAATAATTTAATAAGATATGTTTAAATTTTAAATTACATATTCTTGACCTATTTTTTTTGAAATATTTCTGAAATTTTAAAATTAATGTTTTTGTTGGATTCTTATTTTAATGAATTTAATATAATTTCATTATATTAAATATATGAATAAAATTCTAGATTTAAAAACTAAAATAAAATATTAATATGTGTTATATAATATGTTTTTTATTCTAAATCTTAAATAAATTTTAAAATATCTTATAACATTATATGTTTTATTCAAATGTATATTTTTATTTATTATTTAATCCAGTTATATATTTCTAAACTCAATATAATTAATATTATTATTTAATTATATGTAAAAGGATGGGAGGAAAATTTAGTTATAAAAAATTAAATTAAACATTAAATTCCTTTCTTTAATAAGTTAATTAATAAACAAATATCTTATTAAATAGTTGAAACAAACATTATTATTGATTATGAAATTCAGGTTAATCATTATAAATATATGAAAATAATTAGTAAACTCAAATTATATTAGATCCATCGTACTCTTTTGTCTAGAATATCAACCCTATTTTAAGACTAATAAACCTTTTTGTTTTGCCTTCACGGTATGACCATCACTCTATTTTGTGGTAAAATATTTACATAAAATAGTAAAGGGAATTAACCTTATGCATATCCAATGATCCATGAAAATGAATCTTACGTATCATCCATTATTAGCGTAAATGAATACTATGTACCACTTGATGACTTTTATGTAAACTCTAGATTCACACTTACATATTTTAGTGTGGTTACATACTTTAATAATCTTCTTCATTTATAAGTTTATATTATTTTATATATTTTATATTATATCATATGTACGTATATAGTTTTAATATAATGTTTTATTAATTATTAAAACTTTTAAAGTTTTCGATATTTATATATTAATATAAAATTATAGTTTTACTCGTTATAAATTATTATACTTTTATACAGTCATAAATTTTACATTTATATATTATAATTTCATAATTTTATAAACTTGTAAAACTACATAATTTTATAATTTATATATACTTTAATAATATATTTATATATTTATATTGTTTTATAAATTTATATACATTATTATTTTGTTTTATACTTCTATAAAATATATATTCATTTATAAATTATATATAATTTTATACTTCCATATACGTCTATAATTTTATATATTGATATAAATATATTTTCATGTGTAATTTATACTTTTATATGTGTCTACTTTTTCCAATTTGTCAATAGTTTAATGTTTTTATTATTTCATAAATTTTTTTGTAAATTATAAATTTATAAATTTATAATACTGTGATATGATTATTTTTCTAAAAAATTAATTTGGATAATTAAGAGTTTTTTCATTATACATAATATTTCATGTTTTAGATCATAATAGATAGAGTATGGATGTATTATTTTTATTTAGTACCGGATGAGTTTCAAAATTTTCTTTTTTTTATTTGGGATTTGATGTTCAACAATGTATCTAAGGGGAAACTTATTTCATTCTATTATATAATTTCATCATTAGACCATGTTTTACTCATAAAGGGTTCTATCTATATCTATATAATAATATTAACATTTAGATACCTTCTCGATACACATTATATAACCTCATATATAATATATATTGATAATAACACCATGTAAATGGGTCCTTATTAACTCTATCCAACCCATATGATATCAATCATGAAATCACTCCTACAAAAATGTGAATTAATGTTCAACCCCATTACAAATACTAACCCTAATATACATTCAATAACACCTTCGTGATTTAAATTAGGGGATTCCTACACAACTAAATCTTCTCTTTGATTTGAAATTTGCCTCGAAGGGGATGTTCATCATGAATCAAAATGGAATAAAAACTATCATCCTCATCATCTTTATCTCCCCAACAACAATTATTTCATTATATTTTCAAAGAACATCTACCATCTCTTCTGAAGAAACACCTATGTTGATTGATATAAACTAAGTATTTTTCATCCCTTACTAGGTACTAGTGAACTTTTTGTATGAATTTAGAAGATAACTCCTACCACCAATGTAGAAATTCTTTTCTTAAATTCAATTACCAATTTCCTTCAAGGTATGATGAAATTATTTGAAACATTCAAATGTTGGGTACCACTAATTTTAAAGTCCCCTTTTTTATATTTATTTATTTTGGTATATATTAAAATTACCAAATATAATAGTTTGGATATGAATAGAGAATGGATGGATACTGAATGTAAGAAAAATAAGTATGAATATAGGGTGAACTGGTTCATCAAGTATGCAAAAATCACGCATATGAGCAGACACAAATCCTTTATCCATGTATATGTTATTATTAAGTTGAATATGAACTTTTTGATTGTCCAAAATTGTTTGAGAAGCTGAAAATATGTGAGAATTCACTATTGTATGCTTGTTTAACTAAATATACATTATTTTCAACTATATTGAAGCTATATAATTTAAAATATAGAAATATCTGGAGTAACACTAGTCTTACCAAAATATTTGTTTGCTTGATGATATCCTCCTAGAACATAATGGTCACCCTATCTATACTTATGGAACTCTACAAATTCAATGTTTATAGGGTATGTTCATTGATAGAATACATGCTTGTCCAAATGATAGTATAATACTTTTAAGGAACAAAAATCACTTATAGAATTCCCAACGTGTGGTTCTTCTATATACAATAAATATGAATTTGGTCTTAAGAAATATATTTGGTAATTTACAATAATTACAAGGTTTATGAATCCATATATAAGTAAGGATACTATAAAGAAATTGAAGTGTCATGAATATATATGAAATAATGGTAGGAATCTTCACCACCCAACAAACTCTCCCAAGTGAATGATAATTGATCACGAGTATCATAAATTTGGAAACAAAATGAGAAAACCTAATCTTTTGTTATCTAAAGAATTATTGAATAATTTTGGTTTTCAAAGGCACACTCACAATACATAGAAAATTATGTTAGTAAATTATAACTTTCTACTATGGATATGTATGATATATGAATACATAATGTTTTCTAGCTTATATCATGAGAAAAAAATAGGTAATTATAATGATGATTACATGGATATATTGATCAAGGATTTGAAATTATTGTGGGATTTAGGTGTTACATTTTATGATGGTTACATAAATTAATATTTCATGCTGAGAGCCATATTGTACAAGAGGATAAATTACTTGCATGATTATAAACATTTTCAATATATTAAATTAATAGAAAACAATGGGTTTCCATTTGTGAACAAGGTACACATCCAATTATGTGGGAACAATTTTCAAAGACTATATTTTGAGTACATCCCATATTTAAACTTTGAAATCATAATTACCAATTTTGGATGAAATCATTCAATGACTGTTAAGAAGAAAGTACAACACTGCCTCCACTAACAGGTGATCAAATGTTTGATAATGTAAAATATATGGAAACTGCACTTAGAAAAACTTTTTTGAAAATCCTTATAATAAATGGTTAGAAAAAGGGAATATTTGTTGTATAAATTACTATACTAGAATTTTCTATACGTTATAAATTATCATTTTGGTATGAATGTTGAAAAAAATTTCCGTGATAGTTTCATTGTAGTATTAATAAATGCATCGGAAAAAAAGGATGGAATCAATGATAGGTTTCACATGATTGAAATGGGAATAAGCTAATAGTTGGTCCCGATGAAGGTTGGAAAATATACTTTTCATCCTCCAGCAACATGGAATCTACCAAAGAAGGAGAGATATTAGTTTTATATCTTCTCGAATGAAGAAATGGTTCCAAAGGGGAATTAATCAAATATCAAGAATATTGTATCAAATACTGATTTAAAGTTAAAGGATTTGAAATCATATGACTATAATGTTTTTTCTAAATTATATAATGGATGTAGCCTTACATTGCATTTTCCATGAATTTTCATCATACATTAACAATGATCTGTTTCTTTTTCAAATCTATATACAAGAAAGTTATTGAACTAGTGAAATTTACTACTTTAGAAAAGGATATTTACATCAATTTATGTGAAATAGAAATGTTCTTCCTTCCATAGTCATTTGATATGATGGTGCACATGATGGTTCACTTAGTGAGATAGAATTGACAATATGGTAATGCACATTATAGATAGATATAACCCATTGAATGATATATGAATATTTGAAAGGGTACATCAAACATCGAAGTTGGCCAAAGGGTTGTATTGTGTAGTGAAATATTGTTGAGGAATCCATTGAATTATGTACCGACTAATTGTCCTATGTGGAAAGAATTTGTTTACTGAAATCTCATAAGAGTAGGTGGGTTGTGGGTGAATGAATTTCTAGAGTAGATATTTTCCCAATCAACATTATAGTTTGTGTGCATGCACAAATTTATGTTTTGTATTATATTTTAGAGATTTACAAATATTTGGAATACAAAAAATTAATTATTTAAAATTTGAATCTATCAAGGGGTGATGTATAAATGTCAAATACACATAATCAATATTTTATAGGATGTCTTCCAGTGCATATTTTTAAGATGTCGTGTGAAAATACAGATTCAATTTCATAATGACCTTGATGGCTAGCTAGAAGACCATATGTGCATTTATTATATTATAATTCTTATGTAAATAATTGTTATTTGTTCTATAAAATGAATATGATGAAGTAGGTATAGTGAAAAATAGTGGATATACACTTATATATGAGGGGATGCATGTTTCTCAAACTAGGGACATAAATCCAATTCATGAGGATGTTTTATAATTTGGAGTCATAACAAAATACGATAGTTGGATTATACACCACACTAAGTGAAGCGTATTCAATAAAGGCGGGTTGATAACAAGAGTGATGTTAAAATAGATGAATTCGGATTCATGAAAGGGTATTTCATTAAGGAAGGTTAAAAATTTGAAAACATATAATTTCCTCACAACTAGTATACATATTTTATGTTCTAGATCCTGTAAATGGAATGTGGTCAAATATTATGTTATCAACCAAAACCACTAAAGGGTATGATGAAAATTCAACTGAGGATGACCCATTAATTGAGGCAACACATTAATTTTTCAGTCGTCCCAATGTAAAAAAAGTATTCAATGTTAGAGGAGAAAACAATAAAGTGATTTGGATACTTGGTAGAGGGGTAAAATCCCATCAACCTTTTTAAAAATTAGTACCCAATAATAAGGTTATATTTTCTTGTAATGTATATTTCATTACCTCATGTTATTATCTCTTCAATGAACCATCTATGTAATTTGAATTAAATTTTGAACAAATATTGAAGATAAGGAATTATGTACATGATGATTCTCCCAATCTAACGGAACAACATGATTCTCAACCTATTTATACTCTCAGTTTAGAGGAACAATGATCTTCTCCATGTACTAATGATCCTAACCAAGAGGAATAATAGGTTTCTAAACCCACTAATGCTCCTAGTGTAGAAGAACAACGAACATATGCATATAATGATTCTACCAATACATAGGAACAAAAAATAAAAAATATCGAACTTAATGAAATTATAAACAATGTAGAACAGATGTCATTGTAAAAAAAAGTCTCCATAACATGATAGCTTTGAAACAATTGTCAAGGGAAAAATCAATGGAATAAAATTAATGGTC
This sequence comes from Viscum album, assembly GCA_963277665.1. Taxonomy (NCBI): domain Eukaryota; kingdom Viridiplantae; phylum Streptophyta; class Magnoliopsida; order Santalales; family Viscaceae; genus Viscum; species Viscum album. The sequence goes on from OY728133.1 coordinate 65,531,230, forward strand.
AGATAGAATACATGTGGCTAGCCTATTAACTTTGAAAAGACCATGTTATGTTTCTTTCATTGAAATAACCACTTAGTAGAATGTTATAATTTATATATATTTTTGGCACCATTTCATGCACATCCTTAAGATACTATGTTGGGAAGATATTAGTGTAAATTTATGAAATTCTTTCTTCATTTTAATATAAAATAATATAATGAAACATTGAATTACTCTCCATCATATCTTGTAGATATAACTTATAGTAGAAGACTCACAAAATAAATTTGTATTAATGTTTTCTAGAAAGGATCAAAGTGGTATTAATAGAATTCAAATGAAATTTCATATCAAAGATTCTGAAGTTGAAATAAATATTCCCCCACTAAATATTTATGCACAACAAATAAGCTAAGAAACATGGGATTAATTTACTAGCCTTTTTGGAGAGATATTTTTTCATGTACATTGTGGTAAGTAATATTTTTTTTAAAATTACATTCATTAACCACTTGGATTGTGAATTTTTAATTTTTAAAACAATAAATGAATAATGAGATTAAGGAATGTCTATAAATTTCAATGTACCCTTATCATAAATCATGTATGGGGTATATTTCATTTGAAAAAATGGCATGTATTTTAAATCTACCATAATAATTTTATGTGACATGATGCAACAACATAATTGTGTTCCTCTATTTATATGATGACAGAATAATCCAAATACAATGCCACCTCATTCCATATCATGTTCTATGGAAGTAGGAACATGTAAATAAAAATGTGATACAAATAGATGAAAACAAATAAGAAGTGTTGGAATCATTTGTGTATTTAAATTTAAGAGGGATATCATATTCCATAAAAAAACTAGAATCCCCAAAATAGTATTTTCAATTATAATTACTATTTCATTTAATATATTTATTAATCATTTGTGTATTTAAACATTCTATTACTAAAATGAATATTAAAAATCAAAATATTCCCAAAATTAAATAGACTTGTTTTTAAAATAAATAGGAAGAATACCTGATGGAAGAATGGACACATAAATCATGAATATGTTACTTTATACTTCTTATTTAGTTTATTTTATCATCATATTATTGAATTAATAATTATTTTTCTCTCCATTTATTCCGATAATTATTTTTTTACATTTCATAAAGTTCATAATGAAATGAATTCATCAACAAGTATGATTAACTCATGTACTATGATCATGCACTCAATATGATACCTAATGTACCCTGTATGACCCAATTGAAAGGGTTTAGCTAAAATTTTAAATTTTATTAATGTATTGTTACATATTTATGTCTAATTTATTTCATTATAGTATTATTATCAACATAATTATTTTAATATATAGGTGGAATAATTTTCTTGGGTTAGTGTTGTTTGTTTGAACATCCTCATTCTCATGCAACATTGGATATTGAGGCTACAAAAGAGATAATGAAAACAAAGAAATTGGTCAAGAATGTATACAACCATCATGAAAAGCTGAATTCCTACTACTTATTTGATTAATGTTTTCAAAATTTTATCTAATATTTGAACGTTAATTCATTTCCATTTTTATCTAATTCTGGTTTTTTTCACTTGTATTTTTGGAAGTCATATTTTTTTCAATAATATGTAAGAAACCATAAATGATAGAAAATTTAATTTTTAATGGGATAGGTAAACCCATGAGGACTAAAATGTGAAGTGTTTTACAGATCTTATAGAGTCTCTTATATCATAATAGAACATGTTTTATCATTTCATTATTTTTTAATTAGTTAAAAGAAAATCACACATAACATATGAAATCATCAGTACCTCAATTTAAGACACAATGTTCTTGGTATAACTCAGACTAAAAGTATTTAATTTATAAATAAAATTTTACTTAATGAAATTCATCACGTATCCAAAATAGATAAAACTCATTATTACTAATTTAATAATTTATTACATCAACCCATAAGTCATTTGTAATGTGTATGTATTAGCCTCACCACAATATGAGGCACAATGTGGCCAATATGACTCCATGTGAGTCTTATGATTGGGAATTGACCATAATTTCAGTAAAAAAAGTGAAATTATAAAAATAATTTGAACAAATCAGTATTGTTATGATAATTTTAGATAATGATCCATAAGTTATTTTATTGTGTAGTAACCGACCAAACCACAATCTGGCACACAGTTCATTCGATATGACTTCATGTGTACTTGTATATTTAAAATTGATATTAATTTTAGTAAAAAGACTTAGTAACATACTGAAAGCAATGTAGAAAAATTTATATTTTCTTATACTTTAGAAAAACAATACACCCATTAATTTTGATGTATAAGAATCATCTTGACCTCAATATGGCACACGGTGTGACCCATATGAATATAAGTGGACCTTTTTATTTTTAAATGATAATAATTTTTTTAATCATTTTAAAAAGACATATTGAAAACCATGTAAACATATTCATATTTATTTATAACATAATATAATGATCTATAGGTCATCTATTATGAGTAAAAGTCAACCAAACCACAATCTGATGCATAATGGGATATGTATAATTCCTAGTGTGACTTTTTATTCGATATTGAAATTAATTTTAGTAAAAATAGAAACTAACATACCGAAAACCTATAAAATGAATTCACATTATTTTGATACTTAAATTAAAGGATATATAATTCATTTGTGACATGTTGGGAACAACCCCAGCTCAATCTAATGCATGATGTACCTAGAATGATTCTAAGTGTGTCCTTTTTTTAAAATTAACATTAATTTCTATAAAAAAAAGAATGTGAAATACTCAATACAATGAAAACTAAATTTTTATTTTTTATACTTTAGTAAAATGATCCATGTGACATCTTGTATTTGTAGGAATAAACCGATACTCAATCTAGAAAATGGTGTTGTCAGTATGACTTAATGTATCCATTATCAGTTCAAAATTTACATTTTAGTCAAAAACATGTGTCACTCATTGAGAAATGACTAAACACACTCCAATTATCATGCTAATTTAGGAAAATGATTCATAAGTCATTTGTGACATGTAAAAATTATTCTTATGTAAAAATGAAACATTATGTATCCAAAGTTACTTAATGTGTGTGATTATAGTTTGAAATGAAATTTTTGTAAAAAAAATTACATACTGAAAACTAAGTAAATATTTTGGAATTATTTTGATATGTATTATCCATAGGTCAGTTTTTTCATGTTAGAATCAACTACACCTCAATCCAATCCATGGTGTGACTAATATGACTCCTAGCGTGCTTCTTAATTTCAAATTGACATTAATTTTTTTATAAAAAGAACAAGGGAAATATTTAAAATCAATAATAGCTATTTGAATTTTTTTTATACTTTTATAAGATGATCCATAATTCATTTATGAAATTTAAGAATCCATTGAACCTCAATCCAACATACGATGTGACATTTATAGCTCCAAGTGTATCTTTTTATTTAAATTTGAAAATAATTTTATAAAAAAGAAAACGTGACGTACTGAAAACCAATAAAACACATTAATATTGTTCTAATAATTTATGATAAGGATCCATAAGTTATTTTTGACATGTGGAAATAAACCCCACCTCAATCCGAAGTAGGGTATGACCAATATGACTCTACGTGTTTCCTTTTATTTAAAATTGACATTAATTTTTGGGAAAATTATAACTCGCATACTCATGATTGATTAAAATCATTCGTATTATTTAAATACTTTAAAAAAATGATCCATATATCATTTAAGATGTGTATGAATCAATATAATCTCAATCCAATACATGGTGTGACATTCATGAATGAAAATATCTATTATGAGTTTAAAATTGAAATTTTAGGTCAAAACTCATGTCACTCAATGAAAACCAAGAAAACACACTATGATTGTCTATATAATTTAGGAAAATGATCCATAATTCATATATGTCATGTAAAAATAAATCTCACAAAAAACCATAACACATTATGATTTGTATGAATCAAAGGGATTTTTTCCAATTGCAAATTACATTTTCTTAAAAAAACACAAGTGAAATACTCAAAATTAAGCCAAAAAATTCATATCATTTTGATTGTTTAGGAAAACAACCTCATAGTAACATTTGACATGTAGGAATCAACCAAAACTCAATTTGAAACTTAGTGTCACCAATATAAGTATATGTGTGTATTATTATTTAAAAATGAGAATAATTTTAGTAAAAATAATAGGTGACAAAGTGAAAATTGATCCAACACTTTCATATTGTTTGTGTACTTTTGAAAAATGATCCATAAATCATTTTTATGTGTATGAATCATTCACACATAAATAAAACACATGGTGTGACCAATATGACTCAAAATGTGTCTTTTTTTTAAAAAATTGACATTTTATTAAGGTATTCATTCATATTTATGTTTTATTTGTTTCGTTATATTTTTACTAACACAATATTTTTTTTCTTATATTGGTGTATGGTTTTTCATAGGTTGGGGTGGTTTGTTTGGTACCCGGTACCAAGATTAGGCATTCGTGATAGGGGGTGATGATTTCCAAAGATAAAGAAACATTAATGTATTTAAATGTTTATGAATAGTAATTGTAAATTTGATTTTACAAAAAATTGTTTGATATGTATATAGTAGTGTTTTTTTATAATTTTTATGTAAAATTTATTTCCCTTAAAAAATACTTTTTCATACAAGTTTACATTCATATAAATTATAGGTGTATATGATGCTATGTGATATTAGTCACAAAGGATATAACAACAGGTTGTCCTTTATCAGTATTATTTAAGCAATGATAATGATCCCCGGTTATCAATGTTAATTAAATAACTAATAAAGGGGATCCCCATTAACTGTGTTGAAGAAAAAAACGTATTTTTAGCACTGTTAAATCACTTTTATCATGATATTAAATGTTATATAAATAGTACTTTGAAGAGATAAATCTCTCACACAATGGTGGAGTGTTCTTTATTTTGTTATTTATTCCTTCTTTAATTCCACCATATGGAGTATAATCTTGTCTTATATTGAGATATTTTCATAAATATATTGATAATACTTTTATGGATTAATCCATGTCAGTTTCAAGGGGATGGATTGTATGGGATTTCCTAGTCCATGATGTTTTAAATTAGTTATTAGGTGGATATTTTCATTCATAGATCATCGTATTCATTGTTTTTTAATGTTAAGGATACACATGTCATGTTATTATATTATAATATAACTTTATGTGATTGTAAAAAAATCATATAAGTTTATAGGTGATTAGATTTACCTTTTTTTGGTATTAAACCAAAACGTTATTACGAAAGTTTTATATCATTGAATGAATTACTTTGGAGTATTGTTAATTAAAATTGGAAAATAATAAATTCATCAAACAAAAAATAATTAAATAACATAGGGTCCACCAAATAAATTTATCTAAAATAAAAGTTTTATTTTTTTAGTAAAATACTCAAATAAAAGCCCATTTAGAAAATTCATATTTGAATATCTCTCCACATAATATAAATATATGTAGGTTTGTTCTTTGGTCTCTGCGGATTCAATAACCAAAGATACACTTCAAGAAACCACATTCACACTAGGAATGGGTAAATTTTATAATGATATGATTTCAGATTAATTATTGGGGACCTATGTAAGTCATCTTAGGCACTCACCTTATATTTTCTATCATTTCATCAATTACAACCCTAATTTCACTCATTCAGCATTTATTTCTCTTTTTTGGGTCATCTCCACCTACATTCATGAAAACACAAACCATGTATTGAGGTTGGATAATCAATGGGGTGAAGAGTCATGTAATACTAGGGGTGTGTTTCATTTAGAAAATAATTGTCCAATGAATTTGGGCCAATTTTCATTAAGGCATTCAGTTCATCCACGACTTTAGTTCAGTAAGGCTTTCAGTACACATTTATCCCTTTGGGGCTCCTCAAGGCCTTCAGGTGACCCAATGTGCAGATGCTATCCATACAAATTCTACAAAGAAAAATGCTCCAAAAAAAGATTTAGATAAAGTCTTATTCCCGAGAGTAAATCTAATGGATTTGGACGAATGAGAGGGTATGAAATTTTACATTAGTACAACCATTGTACTCATATAAATAGGAAAACTAACCGAATATCCATGAAAAGTTGGAGAGATGATAACATTGAAAACACTATGGAGGAACATTTTAAAAAAGTGATAGTCTATAATGGTTTAACTTAAGACCATTGGGGCCTGTAATGTCACAAATCCAATAGGAATGGTAAGAGTTCCCTTTCAACCCTTAAAAATTGGATTATAAAAAATGAATAATAAAATGACGGTGTTCGGGACATTCAATCTGTGAAAACATATCATATACCCAGATGGGAAAACCAATATAAACCAAAATGAGAAATCCCAAAACATAGGTAATGTTGCAAACCAGACCATGAATGACTTCCTTACACCTTCCTAGTCTAATGAAACCACATACATTAGGGATGGTCCTCTATTATATTTCCACTACATCCTTAAAATGCACATCCTAAACAACCTTCTAACCATTTATGAGATGTAGTCTACAATGTCGTAACATCACATGAAGGAGTTTATCGATATTGTTGAAACCACGTTCCTACTGATTCATATTGAATAATAAAAAATGATAAATTTTCCTTTTTTATCTATTATATTAAAAAAATAATTGGTTGAAATGTATTAACCATTATCTATCCACTCTTAGGACTAAGAAAAAATAAAATTTTACAATAAATTATTTCCCCACAAAAATAATTTTTACTAAAGATGATAATAAAAAAAAATCAAAGATGAAGAAGAAATTTTCAATGAAACATTGTATGGGTTTAAAGTCACTCTTTAAAATATACCACACCAGATTTTCTCAATTCCAAAACAAGAGAGAATTTTTTATGAAGGGTTGGGTCTGGGAAAAACAATTAACTGACAAAACATACAAAATAATATTCATGTATAAACAAAAAAATTATTATTATGAGTATCTAGAAAATATTCCTAAATAGAAAAAGAATTGGGGAAATCACCTAACTCTAATAATTACCTAAAATCTGGTGGAATTAAAATTATTATAGAATAAGTAAACCTGATGGGAAATTTTTCCCTCTCAAGGAATGTTGAAGAGATCGTTCATTGGAAGGTCCATTAAAAAAATTAACCTATTTTCATAATATGTAAAAAAATATGAACATAATATTGGAAAAATTGCAACTATAACTTTCATAATATTATTTCAATTGTTAGGTCCACCAGTATAGGTCAATACCTTCAAATTAAATGAATTCACAATTCCAAAACACATTCAATCCATGGTATAATAAACTTCCAAGATTCTGTTGGAATGATAAAAAACAACCAAAAAATGTCTTAATTTTACACTATTTTTTTCAACCGCATAACTATTTTCAATCACAAGTTATCCAATTCCAAAAAACACAAGACTAATTCCACAAACAATCCAAAAAACTATTCAAAATCCCATCTAAAAACCCAACCACCCTCTTGGAAAAAACCTAATAGATTAATACCCTTCCAAATATGTATTTCTCCTAATTCTTGAAAAGTTTTTCATTAAAACATAAAAAATGAATTTATAAGTTTTATAAGATAAACATGAACTACAAATAATAAAAATAGGATATGAACCCATTACTACTCAAGCTATTCCACCCCAAACATGAAGGGATAATATAGATTCAACCAATAATATCTAGAATAAATCAAAGTAGTTTTCATCTTATGAAGTGTAAAATCCATTTATAAACCTATAAAAACCATCACAACACCATTTAAGCCTAAAAACTCATGGTATTTTAGAACTAACACCTTTTAAACTATGAAATCTAATAGTAATATGATGCAACCCACACAAAAGATAAAAATTCACCAAAATTCTCCCTTCCCATAATGCATGAGACTAAAATCTAAACCTGAACTGAATGAACCATTGAAGGAAACTTTATCTTATGTTACGTTTAACATTCCCCTTATTGATTAAACTCCAACCATAATGTACTAATCTATGTTCCTTATGTACTTAAGAACCTTTAGAAAATAATTATATCATAAAACCTAGTCCTTTTGGATTCTAATATGTGTACCACTATTCAATGAAAAATTAATCCTTATATAAAAAACTAGGGTTTTCCATACATCAATACAAAATTAGGTTTGAAAAAAGTAATAAAATCACTTTTTATTGATGAGATATTGTGAACCACATTACATATGAAGTGTATTTTTAGTTTGGGATTAAGGACCTCCAACATACATCCATCACTCATCTACTATCTGATCGAAGTATTCGAGTCCCTTTGGTGATATTAAGTGATTTTATAGTGAAAATATATAACATTACCTTACCTTAAAAATTCAATATCATTTAAAATCCTAAAAAAATTTAGTAATAGGTAAAAAAATCTAATCATCCTTCATAATACCTTTCTAAGACAATCAACATGGCCCTCTACACAAGGAATGAGAGCATGACTATAAACATTGGAGGCATGATCCCTGATTTGAATATTTATAAAGAAAACTCTCAAATTGGGGAGGTTTAAGAGATTTATGATTTTAATTGTGTTCTTAGTTAGGATATTTAACCATAAAATCATTTCACGCTTTTATTATTTTTTTAGTCATGATTATATTGAATTCCATTGTTTACATGAGGGAGATTTTTCTACACGAATTTAATCTCTCTTATATAACTCCTTTGATGATTTTTTAGGATCAAAAGTTAATGAAATCATTATAAAAATAACATACATTATGTTCATAACCATTCCTAACACTAATGTTTCTAATTTGGTGGCAAAAACATTTATTCGAAGGGAATGAATTTTGTTGTGAAATTTAAAAAAGGAAAATGTGTTTGATGAAAAGTCCCATACTAATTTTTGAAGTGTTAACCAAACTGATATTTAATTAAATTTATTACCTTAAACAATGAAGTAATCATTAATATGGTACAATCAAGAAATCCCAATTTTCATTTATCTCTCTCTCAAATCTAATGAGGTGAGAATTATTTTGGAAGACTTCATTAGGAAAAATAATAAATGTGGTTGGACCCTATCTAATATTAATAAGAATAAAAAACTCAATATAACACATAATATTATTATTTAATTTGAATGATTACCTATAAGGATGATTATATTTTCATTACAAGGTTCAGTGGTAGATGGAGAGTGTTCATTGACTATAAGAAGTTAAAATCATACACCAAGGAAGACCATTCTACATTCCCTTCATTAGTTAAGTCTATCATTGAGTTGTAGGTCATCATATATATTTATTCTAAAATGTAATCTCAGGATATAATCAAATTGAGTATTCAATAGATGATCATGAGAAAAAACCTTCACATGTTAATTTGGTAATTTTTCTTTATATAACATACCCTATGGGTTATGTAATTCCCAAGTACCTTCAAATGGTGAATAATAAGAATATCATCACACATGGTGTGTGGGGTTATTTGGAGGTTTCTATGGATGAATTATCTATATTGAGGGATATATTTTAATGATACCTTATAAATGTTAAAATGTTGTTTTTCTGATGTGAAGATAAGAATCTCATCTTGAACTAACTGAATTTCCATTTAATTGTAAAAGGAAGAATTTTTTCTTGGCCATCTCATTTGTAATAGTGGGATTGAAATTGATAAATCTAAAGTTTATATCATTACACACCTTAAAAATCAAAAAACAAAGAAATAAGTGAGGTCCTTTTTAAGACATGCTAGTTTGTATATGAGGTTCATCAGAATATTAATCTCCATTTCGCAACCCCTTTGTGGTCTTATTGGGAAATAAATTCTATTTGATTAGAAGGAGAGCTATAAAGATATATTCTATACACTCAAGTCATATTTTTTATCTCCACCCACAATGAAATATCCCACATAGAATATTAATTTTGAAATCATGTGTTATGTGAGTGAATTTAATGTAGGATATATCATTGGAAAAAGATAAGATTAATATCAATGGATCATTTACTATGATGGAAAACCATTGAATGATGTATAAAAAAACTACACCACCACTGAGAAATAATTTCATTATATTATCATTGACTTGGAAAAATTAATGTTCAATCTATGAGGGTCCTCTGTCATTGTCTTAATAGATAACTTTTCTATGAAATTAATTTTCTATAAAAATACGATTCCAAGACCATATTGAATAGATGGGTCCATCTTTTGTAGGAGTTTGATATTAATATTATGTTTAAAAGGTTTTTGAAAATTTGGTGGCTGATCTCCTCTCTAGGATGGAATTCAATGAAAACCTACACAGTCTTACCATGTTAGAATCATTTCTCAACAACTAAATCAATATTTTGAGTGATTTCCCATGTTATACTGACATAGAAAACTAATTGGTTATGTGGTTAATTTAAATATTATAAGGTACTCAAGATAAGATGAAATTACATTTTATTGTTGAACACTATGTGTTTTATGCTCCAAACCTCTTCATGTTTTTTCTTGATCAAGTCATTAAGAGATGTCTTCTAGAGTCTGTGCAATAATCAATTATTATATTCTATCTTAGAGAGTCATATGGTGGCGAAATTTCCACTAAGAAAACTAAAAAGATGTTTATTAAATGTTCCTCATTAATTCCCAACATCAGTAATGTTTCATTAAATCACTAATTGTTTTCCATAATATCAACAGTTAGGATCTATAACAAAATAAACCATGTTACCCATACTCACATTATTGTTTTCAGAATATTTTATTGTTGGGGAATTGATTTCATGTGTGCCATCCCAATCTATTGGGGATGACTCTATAACCTCTTATGTGTTGATTATGACTAAAAATGGGTTCAATGCATTCCCATCAAGTCCGTTTTCAAACATTTTCTGTTTTAATTTAGGAAAGAAAAAATATTTTCATGATTTAGAATTCATGGGGCTATCATCAGTAAATGTGGATCCCAATTCTATAATCATATGTTATTGACACTAGTTTCTAAGTAGAGTATTTTTCACAAATCTTAAACTTCATACCATTCTCAAAAACATTTCCAATATATGTTATAAAATAGTGAGATTAAGAAAATTATGGAAAAAATCATTAGACAAAATAGTAAAAAAATTTATGAGAAAATTTTGGACAACCTTTTGGAATATAATACGATATTTAAAACATGCCTTAGAATGTTTCCATATAGGCTTCATTAGGGAAAATCATTCTTTTTACCTCTTAAATTTAAACATAAGTACATTTTAGAAATTAGAAAAAAATGATTTCTTTTATTTCATTGGCTAAAAAAAGAAAAAATTAGGCCCTAATGAACTTTAGGATCTTAGGATGGATTCTTATGAAAAATAAATAATCATTAAATCTAGAGTTCAAGAGTAAAAATCATAGAATATAATATTAAAACACTATAAACTAAAAAAAATTGGAGCTCTTTTATAGTTACAAACTTTATTAACACCTAGTAAAGTTATGGTCGAGTTGGTCAGGTCCATATAATGTGCATCATGTGTATCCCCTAGGAAAACACTAGTGGTAATATATTCATCTTAAATGGTTATATATTGAAAAAAATTCAATTAACTGTTAAATAAATAATAAATAGAGAAGTATGTAACTAATAAAACCAATTAAACATTTAAAATTTGACATATTTGGGGTCCTAATTTAGATAATAATATAAAACAATGTTTTTTTGGGGGAAAACCAACTTCTACCAATATCTCGATGCAGTGTTGGGTGTTCTATAATAAATTGGTATGTTTATTGAATTGTTTTATTTTAATTTTCCATTTTTCTAACCTCAAGGAGTTTTCATTTTGATTCTAATTATGTATGTGTATAAGATTTCAGGGATACTGAGGTTGATGTATTTTAATGAAAATAAAATTTCATTAAAGAGTTAAAATATAATAATCCATTAGTTACGAGGTGTTAGTGATTTCTATGGAGATCATGGGATCAATTTGTTTCAAAATAGAATTATTCTTTGAGATAATAGGTGACATTGATTCATATTTTATTACAAATATCAATTATTGAACTTCTCACCTCCACTGCATACCACTTTTAAATTTTCTTTTATACAAACAATTGGGAAAATGTTATTCTATATGGGGGAATGAAAGGAAAAAAACGACTTTTGTGTGTTTCAATAAAATTTTGTGTGTGCATAAATGGAAAGTAAATAATTTAATACCTAACATGATAATATATATTTCAACAATTGATACATAGTATCTAAATATTTTATATTCCTTGATTCGAATTTTAATTCATGATTAAGATTAAGTAAATAATTTTTTGGAATATGAGGATACCTGATGTTATATTTTATTATTTAAAATACTATCCATTTAATATTTATATCCCTAATAAAGTAATTTGTATTATGGGGAATTATCTGGAGTTCTTGGGGACCCTAATAAATATCATAAGTTTGGTGATCATTTAAATTTTAACTTGAGTACTCAAAAAAAAATACAAAAAAAGTAATTAAAAATCAAAAAAAATCACGTACTTCAATGGATGCACCAAATTTGTTTCTTTCCACACATGGGTATCTGGAACCCATACTTTTTTTCCTAGATTTGGGGATTTTATCTCAATTTATCGTTATTTAAAATTTTTATTGAGCTAACTTGACAATATATTGGAGTTTGTGAGCCTTACATGGTTCCTTAAGATCGTTTAGACTGAGAGTAATAAAAAATGTGTTCATATAGGGATTTTATTTAATGATAGAATTTATAATTTATGTGTAAAAGTTTCAAAAAAAAATTAACAATAATAAATATATTAATATATTACTTTGTATAACACTTCCAAAATTTCCCTTAAGGTTTAAAATTTTCTATCATTTCTTTTGTGATGAACAAAAAATCATCAGGCTTAATTGAAATTAGATAAAATGTCATGGAGATTTTAAATAAGAAAAATGGGATTTGAATTGGAATATTCTTATGAACATATATTGTGTTATACTATTTTGAGAGGTTTCACGATTTTTTTACATGATGTATTTTAGTGAGATTATAAGATAAAATGTTTTTGAAAAAATGGAAATCAATTTTCATAATTTTGAGATAATTTTTGATCGAGACTAAAAAATATCATGTAAGGGGTGAGGGGATTAAAAAAATAAAATGTGATACTTTTAATTATTTATATTACAATTTTTAGGTTCACATTTTCCCCAAACTACTAGAATTATTTTATTTTTCAAGTTGAGCTTCCTTTCACATCACTATTTTAATTCTTTCTCAAATTCACTAATATTTAGTACATATTTCTTTACATTATAAAGTGAACAATATTGATTATTTTAATTTAATATTTCAATTATAAATTACTAATGTTTGTGGGAATATTTAATCCTTATGAATCAATTACATATTAATATTAGAAAACCACCATTTTGGTTATTCCATCCTGAAAATTATAGGCAATGTGAACTAAAAATATCTGACTAAAATGAAATTATATGATAAGATACAAGACCAATGAAGAAAAAAAATTTAAATTTATAAAGAATAAGTAATTAAAAATGTTTAATTAAACTCTGATTAGAGATAATTATAATGTTCTAGTGGTGATCAAGTTAGTCAATGTGGAAGATAAAATTCTGGGATAGATTTGGTGGCCCAAAATTATCATCCACCATATTGATTATAAATCCTGGGATATGAGCCCAAATTCGATGAAATTTTGATATATGTTAGAGGAAACCTATCGATTAAATTTCAAATTCTATTCAAAAAACAAAAGTATATATCTAGATGCTAATTTTGGTGTATCCGTTGGGAGGATAAAAGTCGGCTCTCTTTTTGTTTCATGGTTGTAAAATTACAATCACAATTATTTTTCCACCCACATATTCATATTCAAATTATTTGAGATGACTTTTAATTTTTTTTATGATACCAAGTTTTAAATAATTCATATTAAATCAATTTATATTTATGTATTTGATATATGTTTTTAACGTTTCAATTGTAATGTTATGTTACTAATTTGATGTTGTAATCACTTTTCTTCCATTTTATGTTTCTCAAATCACAGTACTTTCTTAATAAAAATTATTATTCTTATAATTTTATTTTATTTATGTTATATTTTTGATAAAATATCATTATGGTGTAAATTTATTCACAAAATGAAGATATAAGTCCTTCACACATCAATGAAGTGATTTTTATTTCATTATTGTTTCATCATTAATTCCACCCATATATGTCTAATCTCATCTCCCATTGAATGATTTGCATAAATTTATGGATAAACCATTTATGGGATGATACATAAAAATATCATGGGTTTGAGTGAGTTGTTGTTTCTTATTCTATCATGGATGGCATTATTTAATTAGTTGAGATTCACATTAAATTATTTTCTTCTTCTTTTTCCTTGTGTATTTTTAATGATGCATTAACGAAGTTACAATATGATATTTTACCTTAGAGTGCTCATAAAAATGATATTAAAAATTTACAGGTGATTATATTTTGGTTTTTCAGGTATTTAACAAATAAGTGATTATGATTGTTTTATTTTATTGAGTGAATCACCATTGAGTTTAATAAATTGAAATCGTAAATGGAAAAAATTATTTGAAATATCCTTTTATAATAACATTGGATCAACCCATTCCCATTTTTTATTTCAATTAATTATTTTATTTTTTAGTAAAATAGTCAAATAAAAACCTTGTTGTTCACTTCATAGATGATAATATCCTTATAGAATGTTCATGTAGATATGTTTCTTATTAGTTATATGAGGCTTCGACACCCTAAGATACACAATATTCGATTGCTTTAACCCTAATCATAATCAAAATATGATGGGAAATTTTTTTGGTTCAATTATTGATGACCCAATTAAGTCATCTTAAGGAGTCCCATTCTATTATCATCTATATAATCAATTTAATCCCCAAATTTAACTAAAATTTTCCCATATATTTTTTTTCAATTATTTCGGGCATGTTCACTTACACTTTGGACTACTAGAACTATATAGTTAGGTCAGATAATCTAATGGGTAAAGAGTCAAGTGATCCAAGGGTTATAATTTATTTTGGACCTAATATTAAAAAGTATAGTTATTCAGAATATGAATTCACCCAGATGAAGAATAATACAGGAAACCAAATCCTAAAATTGTATGGAAACCCGAATTTAAACCTAAATGACCAAGCTCCAATCTTATGGAATACAACATAGTAGACCAAGAGTGACTACGTTACACCTTCCCAGACCAATCAAACCTTATGTACTAGGCATGTTTATCTATAACATACCCAATAAATATTTAATCCTAAAATTCTAAACCACATTCTAACCCTTCATGGGATGAAGTACAAAATTACATACATTTATGACAAGTAGTTAAATGATATTTTTAAAAATATGTACCCCAAATTAATTTTTTCTAATAAAATTATACACTTTCCATTTTATATAAATTATTGAGAAACAAAATAATTATGAAATATATATCTACTATCCATCCACTCTTGGGACCCACTAAAAAGATAGTTTTATATGAAATAAATTCCCCACTACAAACCAATTACACTAAAAATAATCAAATAAAATTACAAAAGATAAGATGAAATTTATATGAATCACGGTAATGGATTATAGATACTCTAAAAATAGTACCACAACATTGTTTATCTATTTCAGAAAAAGTAAAAATAATTTATAAAGGGATTGGTTTGGGAACCAAATAATTACCTGACTTGATATATAAAACAATCCTTAAATGATGCTTACGAGTATCTGTAATGTATTTATGAAAATAAAAAATTTTGGGTAAAATCACATTAATATGAGAGGAAACCACAATATCATGGAATGAATATTATTAGAGAAGTGAAAATACCTATGGAAAATGATTATGCCCTCATTTGTAATGTTTATGAGATCGATCTTAAGAAGGTATTTTAAATTAAAATCATATAACCTATTTTTATGATTTATAAAAAACGTGAAAAAGGGATTGAAAATGACCAAAAAATAACATTTATAAAATATTATATTTTAGGAGGACATCCAGTAAAGGTTAGTTCATTAAAATTTAAAAATCCACATTATAAAAACAATTTTAATCCTAGTTATAATGACTATCAAGGATTCTGTTGGAAATAAAATCAACAACCAATAAAAGAATAATGACTCAAACCCTACCCTAAAAAAAATTTTAAACACATAAGGAGTTTCAATACCAACCAGTCCATTACCAACTTCTACTATTCAAATACCTCCACCTATCAAGTATCCTATTAAATAGCCAATCCAATAGCCAATGTACCCCTAGGATAAATCTAATATATTAAGTCCTTCCCTAATTTATCCCTCTCCCAATCCATCAAAAATTGTTCATCAAAATTGAAAATATGAACTTAGATGTCCAATAACATAAAAATGTACAAAATATTGAAACTGGAAAGGCACCCATGATTACACATGATGTTCCACCCTAAACCATTATGGTATAATCTGGATGCACATAATTATTTCCAGAAAAACTGAAAGTTGTATCCATATTAAGAATAAGGATATAGATTGATAAAAAATAACAAAGAATGAAAAAACAATTTTAAGCCTAAAAAATCCTAAAAAATTATGAAGATTCTTATTTTTAAACTATGAAATATATTGATCATGTGAGGGAACCCACACCAAAACAAAAAAATACAAAACCATGATCTCTATCATCAATGCATGAGAGGAAAATCTAAACATGTTACAAATGAAATATATAGAAAAATATTATATTAGGATAAATTTAATATAACCCTTTTTTATGAAATTAAAATCATATATTCCTACTTCAGGTAACATAGGTAATTTTTCACATCAAAAAGAATATTTTTCATAAAACCAAGTCATTTTGGCTCATAATATTAGTGTGACTATTCATGAAAAAAATCATCCATTTTTGAAAGACCCTGGTCTTCTATGTGTCAATTTTTAATATGAAGAGAATATGATTGTAAATTTCCTTTGTAACATAGGATACAATGTGAACATTCTTCCATATACATGATATTGTGAATTAGGGATCCATGAACTCTAACTAACATCTCTTAGTCATCGACATGTTGATCGATGTATTTCAGTTCTTAAGGGTATCCTAAGGGATGTTCTAGTAAAATTTGAGAATTTAATCTACCCTAATAAATATATTATCCTTTAATACCATCATGCATAGGATCTAGGGAACAAAATAAAATAATCCATGGTTATTCATTTCTATCAACAATCAACTCGGTCATCCAAGTACGGAATATGAACATGACCACGAACATAAGATCCCTGATCCTATATTTGAAAATTTAAAATGAAAAATATAAAATTATGGATGATTGAGAGATTCATGAGGTCCATTGGATATGTAGTGTTGATAGTGAACTATAGGAAAATCATTTATTTGTTGAAGGATGTTTAATTCCTGATGATATTGAATGAATTTGTTTCAATGAGGTAAATTTGTCTCATTGGAATCAATCTATTTTAGAAATCTCCATTGATTCTTTTTTAGAATCTCTAATAAATTAATCCATTATATAAATTACATACATTGATTTTATACCAATTTCTAGTTCTTATATTGAACATTTGGATGCATAAAATTATATTCAAAAGGAACCCATTATATTAATAATTTTGGGAAAAACTATGTTTGATTCAAGGCTCCATTTTTCTTTTTAAAGTGTTAACCCACAATATCATGAATTAAAGGTCATACCTTCATCAAATAAGTATTAATTACTAGGGAATATAAAAAAATCCATTTGATATCTTCCACTCTTAAATCCAATCAAGTGATATTGATTTTGGAGGACTTCATTAGGAATATTAAAGCAACTGGATGGACCCGGTCTGATATTCATGGAATTATCCCACTAATAGGAACCCATAAGATTGTTTTGTAATTACTGTGATTAGAAATGAGGATGGATATATTCTACACATAAGGGTCAGTGGTGTAGGGAGAGCATTCATTGAAAATTTGAATTTAAAACTATTATACATTTAAAGACCTTTGTCCCTTCCTGTCATTGATTAAGTCCTTGATATGTTGGAAGTTCATGAGTTTTAATTTTTCTTAAATGGATTTTTAGGGTATAATAAAATTGATATTTCCTTAAATTATCAATTAAAAATGACATTAACCTATCCATTGATCACTTTTTCATTTATTTTCATACCCTTTCGATTATGTAATGACCTCTAACCTTCCAACAACGCATGATAGAAATATTATCTAACATGATGGGGGAAAATATTTAGGTACTTATGGATGAATTCTCCCTCATTGGGAATATATTTTATGGATGTCTTAGAATGGTTGAAATGTTTTTCTCTATATGAGAAGATACGAATCTCATCATAAACATGGAAAAAATCAATTTCATGATAATGAATGGACATTTTATAGACTATATGGTCTCTGGAAAAGGGATTAATGTTTATAAAACAAAATTCGAAATAAAAAATTACCTTCCATATCCAATAAAATTTAAATTAGTGAAGTCCATCATAAGAAATTTTTGTTTATATAAAAGGTTTACTAGGGACATTTTCTACATTTCCCAACCCCTATATGCTATGCTTGTGAAAGACTCTTCAATTGTTTGGATAAAGAGATATAAGGATTAATTCTATAAACTAAAGCCATATCTTATATATCCACCCATTATACAATCTTATAACAAGAATATTCTTTTAAAAATAATTGGTTATGTGAGTAACATAAAAGTACGATCCATATTAGGAAAGATAATTTATAAAACATTATTCATGATGGATTATACAAGAAAATATTTTAATAATAAAAAACATAAATAAACCACCAAGAAAGAGTTTATTTTTAATCTCTTTGACTTAGAAAAATTTATTTTATATCACTTAGGACACCCCATAAATGTCTACACATATCATTTAGCTATGAAATTTCTTTTCTAACATCAAGATGCAGATTCCAGATTGATTAGGTGGATAATTATTTAATTATACTTTAATATAAACATTTAGGATATAAATGTTGTTGGAATTGATGTGTCTGACCACCAATATATTATTTAATTAAAATAAAAATCACTCTATATTTTTATGTATGATTCATTTTCTGATGAGAATTTATACTATACGTGTGACACCCCATGGACTACTAACATAGAAAACTACATTATTATAATTTCTTTTCCAAAAAATAATTTTTCTCAATGTAAATGGAAATTCCATCCTTATTTCAATCAATATTTATTTTATAATCCATACCAATCATAATCAATACATTAATAAATGTGTTTTTTAGTTTGAGAAAGATCCCATTATTAAATTATGTTATATAGAGGCATGTGGAGGCCACTTTTCTAGTAGTAAAACGACTACATGGGTTCTTTATTGTGGCATATTCTAGACTATATTCACTAAGGAAACATTCATATTCTTCCAAAGTCATATATGATGTCATCAATAATGATCCTTTACCAAAAAAATCAAATTCCCATTACTCCTATTTTTTTTGATGAAATATTTGATTATTTGTTATTAGATTTCACGAGACACGTAAAAAACTATTTAGGATGTATCAATATCTTATTGGCCATTAATTAAATCTCAAAATTGGTTTAGGTCATTCCCACTATGTACAACTACCATCATGTTTTTATGCTCTTTTTAAAAGAACACATATTTTCATGATTTTGAATTACTAGTTATATCAATAGTGATTGTGGAACCTAATTATGAAACCGTCCTTTCCTGGTATTGACCTATAAGTTTGGTATTTCTCCAAAAATATACATTTCCTACTATCATCAATAAAATTTTCAAGATGAGATGGAAAATAAAGAAATTATGAAAATTCGTGCAAAAACCATCAATACATCAAGGAAATATTAGTCCAAGAAACTATTTAAAACCCTTTGAGAATATCATACTTCGTTAAAAACAATCTTTGAGATGTCATAATATAAATTGGTTTATAGAAAATCATTCCATTTACTTATTGAAACTGAACATGGAGAATTTTGGGAAATAAAAACAACGACTTTTGACATTTCCTTGTCATTAAGAATGAGGAAAATATACCTTGACAAACATTAGAATCTAAGGATAGAGGCTTATGAAAATTCAAGGATGAATAAATCTATTGTTCAAGCATTCAAATTTCTGATTCTTAATGTCAAAAACAATGAACCTGAAAAATATGTGTTCGTATATAGTTACAAATGTCACTTATACACCTAGAATATTATGGTTGAGATGGTTAGGTACTTATTGAGTGCATTATGTGTACCCCAATGGGGCAGTAGAGATTTAGGACCCCAATAGAAGTTATATCTTTAAAGTAAATTGTCATAGGTTCAAAACATTCATTTAATCATTAAAAATTCATTAAATAGATGAGGAGTTAACTAATAAAACCAATGAACGATATAATGTTTAATAAATTTAATTTCACAGTTAAGAAAACAAGATTAATCAATGATATTTTTATGAGGAAACCCATCTTATACCTTTACCATTACATAGTGTTTGATGTTCTAAAACAAAAAAATTTGTTTTTTTCATTTATTTTATTTTACATTTAATTTTTTTAATCACATTGAGGGGTTTTAATTTTAATTCTAACTATGTTGGTTTTTAAAATTTAGGGGCTTTTGGGGTTGATGTTTTATAACAAAATAATTTTCTTCCAAGAGAAAAAATACACCATCAATGATGAGAAGTCTGTGAGTGACATGGAGATAAATGGATACATTTGTTTCAACATCAACTTCTTATTTGAGATACTTAATGAAATTGTTCCATATTTTTCATTTAAATTTATATTCTAGAACTTCTCACCTATAACTCCCTAACCGTAGTTACCTAGAGTCAGTGCATTATTACATAACATTGGCATGATCACAAAAGATCAAATCATGAAAGATCGATTAGTTTAGTAGCCTGGGAAACAATAGATTTATTCATAAGTATTACATTACATCATAAAGTGAAAATAATAAAACAAAATCTTCTCTTCATATCCCCTCATACTATCCTTGAATGTCTTTCATAAAATACTTTTTCACATCCTGGGAAAAATAAAACATTGAATGGGGTTTTCTCAGATGCTTAGTAAGGATAACAATATGGCGGAAACATTCATAAATAAACATCAACATTTAGGGAAATATATAAAAAAAATAAAAACCTTTTAAACATGAACTTCATCAAAATATGGAAAAGATAAAATTAAATAATTCCATTTACTTATTCACATAGATATTCTATTTGTCTAATAATCACATGAAACATCAATAACCACTTTCATAATAATGGAATACATAATGCTAGACTATCATAACCACATAGTCAAGGCCTTCTGCCAAGACTACAAATATGTTTTTGTCAGGGCCTTGTGCCAAGACACTAGTTTGTCTCATGATACCTACCGATTCATCGAGGAGCTATAGTGGGATCCACCCATCACTTACTAAGTCCAATGAATTCCTCATATGAAAAGGTTTAAACATAACATAAACATTCATATTGAAACAAGAATACAAAATGTAAATAATTTATCCATAAACAATGAATGGTATAAAAATAACACATCCACATTCAAACATATCACAAAACCTTAAATATAATATGGATGTTTTCTATCAAAATAAATCAACTTCAAATAACCATAAATCCATCAAAGGATGTTGACATAGATGAAATCAAAACTATTTGAGAGAAATATATCTTTTTTTTGAAATCATTTAAAAGTCATATAATTATAAAAGAAAAAATTTAATTTCAAAATATTATTATAATATTGTAGGGAATGTTTCAATGATTTTATAATGACATAAAATAGACGCACCCGCCGTATAAGTTAAAAAAGTCATTCTTACCTTAATTCTGCTGAAAAGGTTAAAAGGACCTTGTTAGGAAAACGACGGAAAGGTTCCTTTATAAATATCTTATAAAATTAAAACAAGTGTATAAATGTCTATAACCCATATTATATAAAATAGTTATATTTTTTTAAATACATTATTAAGAAACATGGATATGGATTATAAAGGAGTCCCATTAGATAATTAAATAAAAACAACATTGGATAATGTAGAGATTGTGAAATAAACCGTTACCTTGTACTTTTAATTGTTTGAGGGAAGGTTATACTCTTGTATAATAGTTAAATCATTGTTATTAAATTATACAAGAATCATATACATAAATATGATATCATATATGATCTTTCAATGTTTCTTTGTTAATATTATTTTAGTAGTATCGTCGTTTCGGGTGTTCACTTACTTGTTTTATTTTATATGTTTTGTTACATAAGCTGTGTTTTTTATCCATAGGTTGTATCTTATTAATATCCAGAATGATATCATGTCCTTAAACATTATTTTTAATCATCAAATAAAAAATTAGTCTTGAATGGATATGATGGGGAATGAATCTTGTCACGTTCGTGGAGATGGTAGTCTGTACATACGCACGAGTGAAAAAATAATTCATTTGATATTAAAATCGTATATAATTGGATGGTATATCATATATAAAGAATAATTATAATGTTATATTTATTATTTACTTCAATTACACATCATTAACATACCCATCAAAAAAATAATGTTTTGAATAACAATTACACCACGACGTGGAGACGGTAAGCCTTACTTACGCACGTATGGTGACATTTCATTCAAAGGATGGATAGAATAATGAATATGGGTGTACCATATTTATAATAAAATAATAGTATATTAAGAAACTATAGTTACTATTTTAGAATGGAAATAACAAAGAAAGAAAAAGTGGAAGAAGAACGAAACTTGAAAGTGGGTGGTCAAAACATTACCTCTTCTTCGGGTTCATTTTTTTTTTTGATTTGATCAAAAGGGATTCGTAAGTTTGTGTTCTGATCAAACTAAGGCTTCTAGGATGAATTGAGAGAATTTTATATAATATTTGGGCATGGGATGGCCTATCCAAAAGGATTTGGAGGTGTAAAATTGAGAGAAGGGGGAGTGCCTTTTTATACGAGCGGCGAGGGGCACCTTCAGAAAAGCTGGAACTATTATTTTATAATATATTCATATTAGGTTTATAATGGCTTCAAAGTGGATTATTAAAAGTTCATGGTGGGGATAGGTCTAAAATCACTCAAACAATAGGTTTTAGATAGGTTTGGGTCACTATATTAACTTTATCTTTTTGATTTAACTCTAAGTTAAATTGTTTGAAATTTACCATGTCTCTTTGTATTTTTATATTTTATAGTTAATAAACAAACTATATACTTCCAAGAGACCCCCAAGTGGTCCATTAATGATACACTTATAATTATATAAGTCTCTTGTTTGATCCTTATATTATTATGAATTGAATATCAATTAATAATATAACATTTGTTTAAAAAATATTTTATGTCAATTTTGACACTATTTGGTATTTTGTTTTTCTAAATTAATAAAAGCATTATTACTTCGAAAATAATTCATTTAATCAACCATAACATGTCATAGTACCCTATAATTTGGTATTTTTTTCTTCTCAGTGTCTTCAGGATAATGCACAAGTGATTTTCATGATCTTCGTAGATTTTTTATGTATACCAAGATATCATCAGTAAATACCAATACAATGTCATCAAGATATTCCTTGAAAACTTTATTCATTAGATCCATGAAAACAGAGGGTGCATTAGTCAGCCCAAAAGGCATTAATGTAAACTCGTAATGCCCGTACCTGGTTCAAAATGTTGTTTTCATAATTTTTCCATTCTTTACACACAACTAATGATATCCAGATCGAAGGTCAATCTTTGAAAAGTACTTTTCTGAATGAATTTGGTCATATAAATCATCAATGTGAGGTAGGGGATACTTGTTATTTATTATTATAGCATTGATCTCCCTGTAGTCGATACATAACCACATAGATCCACCTTTCTTCTTAACAAAAAGAATAGGGGCTCCCCATGGAGAAACACTAGGGCCAATAAATCCCTTATTACTCAATTACTCTAGTTGTTTATTTAGTTCCACTAATCTCACATTGGCTATTCTATAAGGGTTCTTCGATATGGGCCTTGATCTAGGAACTAAATCAATGGAAAACTGAATTTCTCATTTTGGTGGATATCCAGGTAAATATTCTAGAAACACATCAACATATTCTCTCATTATATGTACATCCTCTATTTGAACATTCCTTTTCTCACCCATGATCATTTCATTCACTTCCTCACCAATAATTGAATTTAGTTGAGCTACTTGGGGTGGATCTAGATAAGAATCAGGTGGTAACGATTCTGCTCTATAGATAAAGTGTTCTTATCATCATCATCAAAAATTGAAACCTCCTTCTTCTTAAAATAAATCTTCGCATCATGGTCCGAAATCCAATCCATACCAAGGATTATATCAAACTCAATCATAGGTATGACGATGAGATCATCAGATAAAGAACATTTATGTGCTCTAATGGGGACTGATTCACAAAACATTATTGCAATTATACTTCCCTTATGAGTTTTGACTTACATATCCCTTGTTAAATCAAATTGGAAATATCTAATTTTCTTATCAAATTGGGATGATATGAAATAATGTGATGATCTAGAATCAAATAAAGAATTTTCTAAACTTGAGGAAACCATTAAATTACATGCCACCACATCTTTCAGAGCTTCTACCTCCGCAGTAGTGATAAAAGATGCTTAGCCTTGATCCCTTGGCCTTTTCTGAGGTAAGTTCCCCAAAAACATAGGAAATTCACTTGCATAATTTCCCATATCCCTGCAATTTTATAATTGAACATCAGTAGCTTCTTTCTTCACCTTTCAATCACGAGATTGGTGGCCTTTTTCCCCACACATGTAACAAACTCCCATTCCTTTTATGCACGTACTAGGGTGTTTCTTCCCACATATACTATAGGATGGATATTCAACTTTTCCCTTATTCCCCTTATTTCCATATATGGAGTGATCATCAGATCTCTTCTTCTCTTGCTTTTCATTAAATTCGTAAGACATAGAGAATTCTTTTTCTTTCTTGATAGCACATGAGAAAATATCTTCATACGACGAGAAGGATTGTGAGACAAATTCTCAACCGAGAAATGGTTTTAACCCATCAAAGAAATGATCAATTTTACTCCTTGGGTTACGTATATAATCTGCAACATGCCTTGCTATCCTTGTAAAGTTAGACTCACACATGGAAACATTCTCATCCTCCATTTCCCTCAGACTCAAAAATTGTCTTTCCATATTCGCTCGATGTTCATGAAGAAATTATTTTTCTATGAAAATATCTATAAACTCCCTCCATTCAATATTTTATACTTCATCATCTTCCTTCGTGTTTTGAATCAATGACCACCATTGATCAGAATATCTAGTGAGATGTTAACTACCATGAAAACTTTTTCCCTTTCTCTACTCCCCAAGGTGTGGAATATTTCTCTAAGGAATTTATCCATTTCTCAACTACTAGTGGATTTGTACACCCATTTAATGTTGGTTGTTGTTGCCTCATGAAGTGATCTAACATTGGTCCTCCACACTGTGGATATGGGTGCTCCACATGGGTAAGGTTATTATTCATAACCTGAGTGAGATGTCCCAGTATGGCAACTATAAGATCAGCACCAGTTGCATCACCAGCTTCACTATATTTATCTTGAGCATGAGGGAAATCCCTACATGGAGTGCATGCATTGATATGATTTCCATTTCTTCCACTAGGATCCATTTATAAACAATGGAATATAGTAGATTAGTTTATGAATCAAAATACATAAATAGAAACTTTTAAAACACTTAACATAAATTTAATAGTTTATGGATATAATCCATAATCATAAAAAATATTTCCTTTGAGGAAGTATATACACATAAACCCTTCATAATGGTTTGTAAAGAAAATGAGAATTATCTGAAGCATATCCCTCGGGAGTGTCGTAACCAAGAGTGCATCAAGGACCGTTGTAGTGCACTATTTCCCATTCGGGTCTAGCTCAAAGCGGGTTTTTCGGGTTTTACCTCTAGGTACTTCTGTGCCAGAGCTGACTCTACCTGCTCATGTCCAGAATGGGGTGTATTTCTTAGAAAAATCACAAAATATCTACAATACCAAAATTCTAGGAATTTATTCTATACTAATCCTCAAAGTATATCTTAAGGATATGTGTTATAATCATAGTTTATCTAGATCTGGCTTTTAAGGTTTATAGTAAACTTCCTCTCATACCAACTATAACGCTCCGAGCCCAGTTACCCAGAGTCGGAGCATTATTAAATTACATTTGTATTATCACAAAAGATCAAATCTTGAACGATCGATTATTTTAGTAGCCTTGGAAACACTAGATATATTCATAAGTCTTACATTACATCATAAAGTGAAAAAAATTACAAAAACATATTTTCTTCATATACCCTCATAATATCCCTGCAGGGCATTCATAAAATACTTCTTCACATCTTGAGAAAAATAAATCATTGAGAGGGGTGAGCTCAGATGCTCAGTAAGGATAAAAATGTGGCAGAATCTTTCATAAATAAACATCAACATTTAAAGCAATGTATAACAAAAACAAAATAATTTTAAACATAAACTTTATCATAATATGGAAAAGATAAAATTAAATAATCCCATTTATTTTTTCACATGGATATTATATTAGTCGAATAATCACATGAAATATCAATAAACACTTTCATAATAATGGAATGCATAATGCTAGACTATCATAACAACATAGTCAAGGCCTTCTACCAATACAACGAATACGTTTTTGTTAAGGCCTTGTGCCAAGACACTAGTTTGTCTCATGAGACCTACCGATGCATCGAAGAGATATAGCAGGCTCCACCAGTCACTTACTAAGTCCAATTCATTCCTCATATGAAAAGGGATAGACATGACATAAACATTCATATTGAAACTAGCATACGAAATGTCAATAATTAATCCATAAACAAGGAATGGTATAAAAATAACACATCCACAGTCAAACATATCACAAAACCTTCAATACAATATGGATGTTTTGTATCATAATAAATCAACTTGAAATAAATTTAAAATCTATCAATGGATGTTGACATAGAAAAAATCAAAATTATTTGAGAGAAATACCTCTTTTCTTGAAATGATTTAAAAGTCACCTAATTATAAAAGGAAAAATTTACATTGAAAATACGATTATATCCTTGTAATGGAAGCTTTGATGATTTTATAATGGTGTAAAATAGTTGTACCCATCGTATGAGTTAAAAAATACATTCTTTCCTTAATTTTGTCGAAAAGGTTAAAAGGACCTTGTTTGGAAAACAATAGAAAGATTCCTTTATAAATAACTTATAAAAGTAAAACTAGAGTATAAATTACTTTAACCCATAATCTATAAAATATAAATAATATTTTGAAATAAATTTTTTAGAAACATGGATGTGGATGATAAAGGGCTCCCAGTAGATAATTACGTATAAACAACCTCAGATAATGTAGAGATTGTGAAATAAACCCTTACCTTGTACTTCCCATGGGTTGATGGTAGGTTAAAATCCAGTGTAATAGTTAAATCATTGTTATTAAATTATACAAGAATCATATACATAAATATGATATCATATATGATCTTTTAATATTGCTTTGTTAATAATATTTTAGTATTATCGTCGTTTCGGGTTTTCCCTTACTCATTTTATTTTATATGTTTTGTTACATAAGCCGTGTTTGTTATCCATAGGTTATATATTATTAATATCCAGAATGATATAAAGTCCTTAAACATTATTTTTAATCCTAAAATGAAAATTAGTCTTGAATGGATAGGATGGAGAATGAATCTCATCACGTTCGTGGAGACGGTAGTCCGTAAGTACGCACGAGTGACAATAGAGTTCTTTTGATATTAAAATCATATATAATTGGATGATATATCATATATAGAAAATCATTATAATGATATATTTATTATTTAAATCAATTACACATCATTAACATACACAAACAAATAATAATGTTTGGAATAACAATTATACCATGATGTGGAGACGGTAAGCCGTACGTACACACATATGGTGACATGTCATTAAAAGGAGGGATATAATAATGAATATGGTTGTAACATATTTATAATATCATCAAAGTATATTCAAGATACTAGAGTTATTATTTTAGAATGGAAATAACAATGAAATAAGAATCGTAAGAAGAATGGAACTTGAAAGAGGGTGGTGAAAACATTACCTCTTCTTCGGGTTCTTCCTTTTGATTTGATCAAAAGGGCTCCTTAGGTTATATTTCGGATCTAAATAAGGCCTCTAGGTTGATTTGAGAGAATTTGAGAGAATATTTGGGTAGGGGTTGGCCGATCCAAAAGACATTGATGGTACGAAATTGAGATAAGGGGGAGTGCCCATTTATAAGAGGGTTGTAGCGCACTTTTGGAAAAGATAGAAATATTATTTTATAATAAATTCATATTATTTTTATAATGGCTCCAAAGTGGATTATTTAAAGGTTACGATGGAGATAGGTCAAACAAAACTCAACCAATATGTTTTAGACAGGTTTGGGTCACTATATCAACTTTATCTTTTTGATTTTACTGTTTGTAAAATAGTTTGATATTTACCATGTCACTTTGTATTTTTATAATATATAGTAAATTAACTTACTATATACTTTCAAGAGATCCATAAGTGGAACATTAATGATACACTTATAATTATATAAGTATCTTGGCTGATCAATAGATTTTTTAGAAATTAATATCAATTAATAATATAATATTTGTTTTAAAAACTCTTTTTTTTTTCAATTTTGACACTATTCAGTATTTTGTTTTTGCTAAATTCATAACAGCATTATTAATTCGAAACGAATTCATTTAATCAACCCTAAAATTTCATAGTAACCTATAAAATTCGTGTAATTCCTTAAAAGTCTCAATTTATATTTATTTGGGTATTTATAATATTAATTATTTTAATATTTTACTTATAAGGTAATTATTGCATCTTCATTGTGTGTTAAATAAATTAAATTATTTAATGTCTAAAAAATATAAATAAAATACCATTATGTAGGAAATATATTTAGATTTTTAATGAATATTTATTGTTGAATTTGACTTTTGTTTAACCCTATATTAAGAATGTTTCAATTATTAAAATTTGATTTTAACTATTTTATCTCTTATTTAAATAAAATAATAATAAGTGTCTTAATCTAATCCAAGTGGACCAAAAAGGTTCATATTTTATTCCAATGTTTTTTTTCATCGAATTATACTTATCCAATAGAATTAGGACATGTGTTAGGGTAATAATAATATCATTTTTACCCTTAATTACCCTATTTACATTTAACCTTAGTAAATAAAAGTAAAAAGTTACTATTCACTAAAAATTATATTTATCTTATTGAACCAAATTTTACTCCTTTATATTAACCATATCTTTAGGATTTTTGAAATTCCACACACAGAAGAGGTAAAATTATGTTTTATGTGAATTTACATATTCTCCTAGGATGTGGGTAAAAATCGGTGAAAAGTTTAATACAATTTTTATATATTTAAAATTATTATAAACTAATTACAATGAATTAAATTGAACATATATAGTTATTATGTATCTATTTTTACCTAAAATAAATATAAATATAATAAATAATTATTTAAATAAAAATTCGGTTTTAAATTATGACTCTGTATTTTTCACTATTCATCAAAAATTGAAAGTTTTCAGAAAAATACTAAAATATCCCCCTACGATAATTTCGATATTCCAAATCCAAAAATGTTGTCCATTTTGAGAGATAAAATTTATAAAATTTCAAAAAGTGGGTATTACTATTAATAACGGCTTGTTTGATTGGTCACGGTGTGTCAGAATATCGAAGTTGCGTACAATGCAAGCTATTGAAATTATTCAAAGGGAAACGTACTATGGAAGCATGGGGTGTTACATCACAGATTATTCTCCCCTAAACAGATTTTATTTTCTTCAATCAATGGGGACAATGCTATTATATGTTGTGGTGTGTAAATGGAAATAAAATTATTTCATTGTGTGTCAAAATATTTTTTTTGAGATCATTAGTGGGAAATAAATTTCTTAAGCCATGAACATAATAATATATTTTTTAAACATTAAAACATAATAAAAAATAATTTGTGATGCATTGATTTTGATTTTAATTCATGTTTATGTTTATAGGAACAAATTTTTGAAAGTGTGGATTTCCAAATTTATTTTCACAGTTTAAATTTGAATCCATTCAATAAAAATATAACTACCCACATTTTATATATTTTTTGGGATTAATTATAGAAATTTGGGTACCAAATAAATATCATAGGTTTAATGATAATTTATATTTAATTATAAGTATTAAAAAATATCTTCTTTAAAAATGTAGATAATTTTTTTCATAGTGAAAGGGATTGACCTCATTTGTCGATGTAAACACATGGGGGTGTGACTCTATATTATTTTTAGAGTTAGGAATTAAGAACTATTTTTTATGTGTTTAATTTAATTTATTTAGGTAACTTGAGAAGTTGCCTGAGTATATAAGATTTACTTGGTGTGTAATGATCAATGGGGATGGGAGTCATAAAATCATATCACTATGGGGGTATAATTTATTGAATAAAATTTCAATTACCATTTAAAAATTTTAAAAAAATAATACTCATCATATGATTAAAATTTTATATCTCTTTTCACTTCAATAATCTACCCCTTGAATTAAAATTAACTTTCATGTCTATTGTGATGCACGGAAAATTTTCATGCTTAATTAAAATGGGATGAAAGATAGAAATGATTTTGAACAAAATAATGGGACTGGTTTTGGGATATTCATGTGAAATTAGATTTTTTTAAATGAATTTGATTTGTTTCATGATTTTTTGGCACGATGTCTTCAGGTGGGGATTGTATGTTAAAATCTATCAGGAAAAAAGGAATTCAATTTTCTTATCTTGAAGAAATTTTTTTCATAGTACATGAAGAACTCAAGATGGGGGTGTTATTAGCCACTAAAATAGGATACTATTAATTTTTTATATTATTATTTTTCAAAAAATATTGGTATTATTGAATTTTACATATTGTTCTTTTTTTCACACCACCAGTGTAATTATTTCTCAAATTCACAAATACTCTATTCATTTTTATTATCATTTTAAAACACCGATGCTTTTTTATTTGAATGTAATATTTCAATTATAGTTCAAAAATCATTGGGGAATATTTCATCCTTTCGGGTCACCTTGGGATTCACAATAGAAGACCACCACATGGGAAATTCAATCTATGAAATTCGAGGAAAAGTGAATTGTAAAAGTGACAACTGAAATTATTGTATCTGCCAATAGAAAAAATAATGATCATAAAATTTTATTTAAATATTTAAGACATCATAGGGAATATTTATTTATACAGTGATCAAAGTTAATTTTTATGTTTTAGGGTTAATTGAGGTATTCAATGTGGAGGATGAAATTCTGGACTAGATTGGACGTCCCAGAATAATAGCCCACCGTTTTTATCAAAACTCCTCGTGTATGAGGATGGATGTTATGAGATTTTGGAAAATGTCATAGGAAATATAAGGATTCAATTTTTTCTTCTTTAGAACTCACAAATTTATTTATCTAGAGGATGTTTTGGAGTGTTTGTTGGTGGAGGATAATTGGATCTAATTCATTTCTAATGGTGGAAATTCAACACTATATTAATATTCCACCGTTATATTCCTACCCTAATTAATTTCGATAACTTTTAATATTTTGGGATCAACATAATATTTCCAATTTTCTAATTAAAGAATTGTGGTTGAAGTATTTTGTATGAAGTTGTGTATTTTATATTTATATTGTTAAAAATAAAATTTGTTGTTGTAATAAAATTTCATTAATTTTATGTCTCTTGAATCACCAAAGTATTGTTAATAAAACATATACTTATTATAATTTTATGTTATTTTTTAACACCATGAAATAATTTAATTAAGGTGTGAATTTATTCACTTATAGAAGAGAGAAATGATTCAAAAATGATGGAGTGTTCTTTATTTGATTTTTTTATTTTTCAATTTCATCGTGAAGAGGGTACTCTAATCTTTCATTCAGTTATTTCTTAAATAGAGGGATATTAATATTTTGCTTTGATCTAAAGAAGTATCTAGGGGATTTTTTTGATAGTTTCCTTTTTCCATCATGTTTTATTTAATTTATTTAGTAGATATTACCATTCAACGATCCTCATCTTATTTTATATGTTGAATTGTAATGCTAGAAATGCCATGCCCTAATATTATCCATTACCTTAGAGTTCTCAAAATATTATCCTCCAACTATATATTAGAATAAAATTTGTTTTGTTTTATTATTAAAAAACATATTAATATAGTTTTATCTCATTGAATGATTCACATTCTATTTGATGAAATTTATATAATAAAGAAGAAATTCATCAAAACAATCCTATTAAATAACCAAGGATAAACACTTTTTAATTAGTTGATTTCACCTAGGTTATTTAGTTTTTTAGTAAACTAATCAAATAAAACCAAAGTGGGCCAATTCAGAGATTAAAATAAAACTATACAATATAATATCTTATAAGTTTCCTCTTAGGTCTTCTTGGATTTAGAAACATAAGTTGAAGCATAAGAGACCACTTCAACCCTAAATATTGGTAAATTTCTATGTGGAAAATTGGATGTAAACTATGGTTTATTACATGAACTTCCCAAATGATAGAATCTCACATATTGTGATCAAGAATAGTGTTCCATAGAGGATCATTCCCCAAGGAACCCTCATAAGGAATACTTGTATGAAGCCTTGGAGACATGATTCTATAAAAAAATGAAATGTTTATACAAAAATTCAATCCAACATTAATCCAAAATAAAATAAGTATAATCTAAGATCTATATAAAAATCCTACAAAATATAAATAAAATCCAACATCCCATGTTGAATCAATGATTTATATGATGAAATATGGATATGAAATCCCTCACAACAAACACCTTATTACCCGAAAATCCAATACCATTTATACCAAACATCGATAGATAAGAACACTTTGAGATAGACTTTATTTGTTACCCAATTTTCATGAATCGACCTAGAAAACCTAGAATACAAGGCTCTAAAGTAGATAATGTCGTGATAAAATGGCATTTCTGATCCCCTAGGGATAGTCAATAACACCCAGGAATCAAAAAACCCATAGGAAATTTTTTTCCCAAAATGAAAAAAACATACATGGAATACATATAGAGATCGAAAAAGAGAAATGAAATATGAAATATAAAAACATAAAATGGTAGACATAAAACAAAGGTAACAAATCTAAACCAAGGTGTATTTTTATGAAAACAAATCAACATAAAAACAAAAAATTACTCCACATGACATGAGGGAAACATCCCAACATTTCAACACTAGTTACCCTATCACAACCCATCCCTGGGGACCCATGATGTGACTACCCCATGACTACCTCCCATAGTGTATGGGATAGTGAATAGCGCCGAGTTGGCAAATCCAAAACAAAGGGGAGGAATTTTTCTATCTACCAGTATGCATGCACACAACCCCATGCCATTGATGCTGGATGGAAAACACAGTAAGTAATTAAAAACAAGGTAAGATGGTAGAAAACTGAAGGTAAAAAAGGATAGAATATAATCACAACTAAAATATAAAATTAAAAGTACAGGTCTCTGGAAATCCTCCACACGCAAAACCTACCAGAAGGGTAGGTACAAAATCAACTGTCTAAAATAATAGAAGTTGATCTCGTCTGGAGGGTCACTATAAGAACTACCTGGCCCAAGTCCATCGAGGACTCCATCAAAGTGTTGATCATATGCACAAGACACGACACAGGAGGGGGAAGCCGATGTAGGGGTGAGTAAAAAAATACTCTGTAGGGAACACAAACAAAAAATTTATACCAAAAATAAATAAAAAATAAGACTAACAAATAGGTACACAAAGTGTAACCTCTATCATGTACAATATAGAGAGTCACTAGAGTCGGCCCACAAAGGTATAACCAAATGTATGGAATGTAAGACTATCAGTCGTAAGACTGAACATCTTGTACTATTGAGGGACTCATCCATGACAGGTAAATGAGATCTGTCAGGATACTAGGGTTTGATCGTTTGTCAGGACACTAAGGTCCACTTTTCATCACTGGGGTCTCTAGGCCACTGAGTTCCACTCATATGTCGGACCACTAGGGTCCACTTGTCTTTTGGGCCACTGAGGTCCAAAATTCTACTGGGATATTGAGGTCTACTCCTCTTCTATGCAATTGAGGTCTTCTCATCTACCAGGACACAAAGGTTTGCTATTCTAAGGGGCCACTGAGGTCCACTCGCCACATTCTTCTCGTCAGCGATTGCCACAATATTTCGACTCATAATGCGCTTGATTCTAGGAGAATATACTCCACAAGCCATCATATATTTCTCAACATTCTCAGAAATAACTTGGAGTATTTAAAAAGGAATTCCTCATCATGAGGTTCCCAACGCTGGAAATGGATTGTCAACCAGAAGCCCGATTTGGATGTTATGCTCATTTTACTAAAAATGGGGATATTGGGTCTAGGCCTTATTTTTCCCAGTGGTACTGAACCGAACCAACCCGGTTTGGCCGAACTAACCCAACCCGTTTAGGTTTGGGTCTACTCTTTTTTTCTAGGATCATGTCCCGGACTCATTCGACCTGCTAGACCCGACCAAACATGTCGTGGGTCTAGCCAGCCTGGCCGCCCAGCGGCCCAGTCCTCCTCTGGCCCCCACTGCACTGGTGGACCAGTTTTGATTTAGTTGTGCCACAACCAATGGAACAACTATTTTGTCTCATCCAATGATGGAGGGATAAATCAGTCTATCCTGGAAAATGGTTCTTTACGAGTTCATTTGGACCAAGAAAATCTACACGTAAATGCCCGACGTCATTGTCGTAGTCCTGCTAGACCACAGTTCTATGTTTTGTATAATCGAGCTACCGTTGGCCATCGATCCAGTAGCCCTTTCCACTGTCGCAACCCTACTAACTTCATCCCACCATTCCATGGCCTTCCCCACTAAATAATATTGAGCTTGCAGTCTCCTAGGGCTGCCATCTCCAACAACCTCTTACCGTGGGATATCCTACCAATACGGTCCCACCTGGACATCATATATCCATCGTCAAAATGAATGGGAAGATGGTAGAGAAGAATAATGAACCAAGAAAACATGAAAGATAAAACATAATATTTTTTTGGAGTAGGAAAGGTTATTCCTTGTTTGGTGTTTCGACAAAGAACAGAAAACATTATGTGAATATAACTCCTTTAAATTATAGAAAGTCAAGTCCCATCCGGCTAAAAACAAGACTGATTCGCAGGTCAAACTATTCTTTTGTAAATCTATGTTTGTCTCTCATACCAAATAAAGGATAATAATGGGATTCAATTAAAATTAAATCCTTACCTAGAATCGGATCTTTGTTCGATGAATAATGGAGTTTCTCCACCACCGTTCGTCAATTCTCAATTCACAACTCTAATTGATGAGGAGATCCTAGGAAGGGGAAGGATAGAAGTTGTGGTGATTCTTCATTATCAAGCATTATCCACTTTCCAATGCCACTCCTCAAGATCTTTAGAGTAAATCCAAGATCTTACCAATGATCCATTATCTCTAATAAACAATTAAATAGAGGAAACATGTTTCAGTGTTTCTGTTACGCTGAGTTATTGTGTCATTAAGGTGTTTCATTTATGAAATGGAACATCATTTCTATTACGCTTGAGTTGCTGCAGTGTTATGCTATTTCATTTATAAAAATAAATAACTAGACCAAAATTTATATATGGGGATTTATTTCTAGATTAATTAAACATTCTTAAGTTTATTTTATTTTTTCATTAAACTCCAAAAAACAATATTTAACCATCGACCTGTGCCAGTCAAGGTTAGGCCCTGCCTATAGAAAGAACACTCTCCTGTGCTCAATAGACCTACCATATTTCCAATATGAGTTACCATTTATGAGCTATGGATTATAAATATAAAATAATTTTATTTAATAATTTTATTTTTCTTTATGCCATTTTTGGGTATTCTCGCTAGAGGCTCATGCCAACTAAACTGATGTCGCGCCTATGGTAAACCAGCCATCCTGAAGGTAGGGTTCCCTTAATATTTTTATCCTAGCACACGTTTAAGAGATATTCCTCTTTTTTATGAAAACATCTCATGCACGCTATTTGAAAATGTAACCTTTTTTGATGGACCATTTTGGGCACACCAGGCCTCAGAATGGCAAGTTGTATCAGCTCCTGGTATCAGAATGTTCCCAATAATTTTATAAAAATGAAACTAAAAAATTCCAAGTCATTATATACACATACCCACCTTACATAAAACTCCCTACCTCACCATAGTTTCTTTCCCTTTCATGCATTAAACACAAAAGTTCTACACACCACCAAGGGAGTGTGTAGGGTGTGATATAAATACGATCCGTAGGATCCCACCCAAGTGTTCCATAACAAGTCTATGTAAAATAATCCTAACATGATCCATATATTAAAACATTTCTTTATATAGAATTTATCACATTTATATCAAAATCATGGTAAAATAATTTACTTTTTGATGGTTTTAAATTGAAACATTGACAGTAAAACATCATATAAAATTTTACATATACTAGTTTACATTTATCAAATTGTGTATCATATAATATCTTAACGAAAAATCAACGAAAAGACAAATCATAAGTGAAATAACCAATAGAATTACTTAGGTAAACGATAGATAAATTACTCATAAAACAAAGATAAATGGATTCTAGTTCATAGTAAATGAGTCCATAGGATACATGGCCCAATGAGTAGAGAAACTCCCCATGAGTGAACCCCATATTCCATCATATAATCAATTCTCAAGGACACATTGCTTATGGAATAGAGGAACAAACGATGAGTGAACCCCCTATATAAACAAGGATATGGAATATTAATAGACCATATAATAAATACGAAATTTTCACATATAATGTGAATTTCGAATAATTTCAAAGGGGTAATCACATATCACAAGACAATTTCTAGACATCCCCTTTCTTCAAAATCATAATTTTATGACCAGTATCTCAAAATATTTCTTAATTCATTGAAGAACACTTTTAATTTACTGAATAAGTGAAATATACTCTTTCATAAAAAACCAATAAAGGGATGAATATAAAAAATATCAAATAACATGAAAATCAACTTATTGAAAACCATTTATAAAACTAAGAGAATTCATGGTTCATCTTACATTTTCCACAAATAATACTACCCCCTTAAACATATATCTCAAGAAAAGAAAAATGGGATCCACTCTTCAAATGAAATGAGAAGAACATAAAAATAAGAAATATTACCTAAAAATTAGTCAAAATCATATAACTTACATTCCATAAAAAAAATTTGGATAAGATTGATCAAAACATAACTCAGATGTCACACACACAAAACCACAATCAATGAGAGGTCAAAACATTAGAAAAAAATTCATGAAAAATATATCTAAGATCAATAGAGATAAAAAATGATTTATAGATTCTGATAACATAGATTGGAATCACTTTCAATTCAAAAAGAAATGGGGGGGGGGAAGGCATTTGATCAAACTTAACAAATAAGGAAAAATAATGACTCAAAGATCATAATTTCAAGAAAAAAGGTGATTAGTATGGAATAATCCCACCCTAATGATCCATTAGATAAAAAATAGGTGAATTACTGTTTATGGTTTTGATTAATGATGTTTAAATTGGGTTTTATGTGATAAAATTACTAATGTACCCCCAATAATCTACCATCCCAACTCCACAAGCAACATAGTGGGAACACTTGTTGGAAAAAAGTGATATGTACTGAGCCTACACCCCAAAAAGACCCACCAAATAGTTCATGCAGTTCTAATGGGGACACCATTCTAACAACATGCCACTGGCTAGTGGTGGCCTTCTACTACCCCCAATTTCCCACGTTGGATTACCCCTCCTCGGAACACAAAACACCCATTATCAAACAACCAAATAAGATCCAAAACACCATAAATAGTGAGAATATGATATTATCAAGATATATTACTAATGTTATGGAGGCATGTTACCAAAAATACATTGGAACTCACTCATTTTCTCTAATACGTGGTTCCTATCCTTATACTTCAATTTGATAAGTCAATTTTTATATTATTTGTATGTACGTGCATAAATAATTTCTAATATTTTCTATTGAATAAAATAATTTTTTTATTGTGAAAATTTTGGAAGGTAATCTTTTGGATTTGCTGCCTGATTTAGGTTGCACACTTCCCACAGATCATGACCCACTCCATATTAACTAGCTGTGTACTAGTAGATTCCTTATCAATGGATTGAACACTACAAATTTATTTTTCTTATGAATCTATAGTTGTTTTAGTAGACTCTAATATGGGTTTTATAAGTATTTAATGTACAAAATATCATCCATTTTGGGTTAAAATATAGAATAATTAAAATCAAAGAGTTTAATCATATCAATAGAATTATATTCCATTGATATAGTGAGAATATTGAAAATCCAACAATGTAGTTGTGTCTAGTTTTGTCAAAATAGTTGGAAATGAATCATGAATTAATGAAAATGGCCCCTGATTGGCCAATACATTTCTAAAATAGTTTAAATGGTATATATTGGCCAATGTTGTAGTCCTGATGTCTCTTTCCAATATAGTTTCTTGAAAACTCAGACAAATTTTATTACAGAAATGAAAAATTTTGTATTCATTCTCATGGGTGTACTATAGCCCGTAGAGTTTGACCAGATGTTTGGCCACATCTTCAAACTTATTTTGAGCTCCATTATCAATTCTATTTGCACTATTGGAATTTTCTCAATGATAAATTCAAAAATATAGCTTCAAAAAATTATTATAGACACCATTAGTTTTACAGCCAGAAGAATATTTTTTTCACCATCACTATATTATCCCAGACAAATATGAAATAATTTTTTTGCATCATATGTTCCAGTGACAAAGAATACACAAAACAGAAAAACAAACAAACAAAAAATATTTATGTGGTTTATAAGTGAGCATTTTCCCATGGGAGAAGGATGAGTGACTTATAATTTATCTATGGATTAAATATAAAACAATCACACGATTACAAATACTTGGGGTGCATTATTATTTTACGTTAACAAAAAGCACTCATAAATGGTTAGTTTGTAAGATCTATCATCCTTTTATCTTCCTTACACCATTGTCTATTGTATCCATGGGTTTGATAGAAAACATGGGAATATTATTTCTTGAGAATATTTCCACCGTGTTGTTACAGATAGAAAATAAATATACTGCTAGATGAATTCAACAAATTTCCCTATAATTAAATCCCAAATTAAGAGCATCCCCCACAATGGGATTGTGGTTTCATGTATATGGATTAACATTAGGATTTTAGTTATTTGTCTTCCTTTGGTAGTTGGTTCTCCTGACAATGTTTTATCTGGTGGTCTCCTAGTATTCTTTTAGTAATCCACTATTAAGTTTTTATTTTATATCATTTTAATATCATGTTACGGTAGTTTTGAAACATGGAAAAGAATGAAATTTTTTATTGGAGGCAGTGTGTCTAATGTGATGAAATATTCTAATAAAGAGATTATGTTCACTGGTTATAATTGGATAGGATTTATAAGTGTACACTATTGGTACAGACATGTATAAGGGATAAATTCTCAACATTGAGGTGCTTCATTTCATTTGTTACATGAAAGTGGAGTCTTAATACCTTTGGTGTAATTCTCATGCAGATTATGTTATCATTTTTCTGAGAAAGTTGGTGTATTGCACATGCGATGAAGAGCTATCACAATCATGATGTGAGAAGGCATTATGGTGACATGAACAATTGTGTATAGCTCATAATGGTGTCCACTCAAATGTATAACTAGAGGTGTTGATGAAACCTTACTAATGTCCATGACTTGTGAACCGTATTTCCATGGGGGAGGTTTTCAATTACTATACTGGTTTATTTTCTATGAATTCATAGTGGGATGATGGTGTGTCGGTTCTTCTTTTTTTTGGAGTTTTTTTCATGCTCAACATATATTATTTATTTTTTCTTAGTTAACCTTAAATTGTATTTTTTTTAAAGGTGATATGTATTTTAAAATTTCTATATGATATATAAATTGATTTATTTTACAACTTCATTTTATCCTTTATGATAAATTTACATCTTGGATTTTGTGTATATTTTTCTTATGATATGAATTTTTATAATTAATATTCTTGTTATGTGGATAATACATTTTATTTATTTATTTACAGATTTTTTTTAGTTTTAACTATCATATACATTAATAAAAATTCCCATTAAATTTATCTGGTATATTAGGTTATGAAAATATGATTGTACATATCCATAATCACCACTTAAAGATCCCATATTTTCACTTTATATTTTTGATTTTTCACCTTCACTACAAAAATAATCCGTTTTCATAATACATTGTCTATGATGCTTATGATATGGATATATTTTCTCTATTAAATACACTTTCGTAATAGGCACATTCATTGGTCTAAGAATATACAGTCTCATAAACGACACAAGAAAGACATCATATACATAGTAACTATTTCGTTTCATGGATAACTACTACCCAATTTCTCTTATACAATCCAATATTTATAATCTATTAGTGTCTATTTCTATTAGCTTACCTTATTCCAAAATCTCATAAATCATTTACAAATTAATATATTATGTAAGACACAATTTTCCTCATGGAAATCCAATTCCATTATCTTGTTATCATTGTATATTTTTCCCTACATTAAGCTAGTTTAATCAATTTGTGAATTAAATGTATCTTTTCTATTTTCTCTTAAACTTCTTTTAGTACCAATAATTTTCACTCTATAAAATCACCCTAGATGTTTTTATTTTAACATATTATTCTATATAATGCTTCCTTTGGAGAAATTTGTGTTCTTGAGTTAAAACTGTTGTTATGTGGAAATTTAAAAAAAAAGAAATGTTATTTATCCTAACTCCACTAAGGTTAATTTATTCATAATATCATTATATCCTTTAATTTAAAGGAAATATTAATAGACTACTCATTATTTAGGTTGATAGATAGTTTTATAACTTACCTAATTTTATAACACTTTTTTTAGCATCTGCATAAATTTTAATTTAAATATTGCATCGTGATTTGAAAAAACCAATAGAGAATCAACACTTCATTAATAAATATCTAATTTCGGATGTCTAGAATGAAATATAGTATTCTTTATGTAAAATTGGTATACATGGTAAAATAGTTATTAATAACTAGTATTACATTATTTAAACAAGTAGATATTTTGAGTCTGGTAATAAAACCAACAATTAAGTTTTTCCACATACATACTAGTATAAGTAAAGATCCAATAACCTATTTATGTAACTACCAATTATGATCTACTTATTGGAATATTAAATCCACAGTTATATATTAAATATATATTGTAATCACACATGTAATTTTATCAAAGATATAAATACATCAAAAATTTATCACAGTTTATTGAGAATGTAAAAAATAAACTTCTTCTAAGAACTCTTCCAAATATAACATTAATGGTATACTTACCCGATTTTTAAACGATATAACTCAATATATATTGATTTTAAATTCAAATAGTTTTACATTTTTCACTAAGTATTCATTATTTTGTTTATATATATTCTTTTTGGAACTTCTTAATATTATCTTGTAATTATGGTAGTTAAATTACATGGTATGGGTATAATGATATATCATTCCTTGTAATTAACTTGTATATCCTTACTAGACCATTGGAAACATAATCATCATTATTTATTTTCATCAAAAAAATACCATAATAATTTATACTCACGGTATTATTTATAATACATTTTCTTAATTATATTGATTATGGTATTTTAATGTATTTGAAAAATAAATTTAAGTAGTAAAAAACATTGGACGGTTAAAATTTCTAATATTTGAGAAGGGGATATTTTCAATTTTGTGATTAAGTTTTTAATTATTGAGTTTGTGGATGAATGTTTTTATGTTTTTTATATATTATTAGAGGTTTCAATAATTGTTTTAGGGTTTAGGTAATGATGAGAGGATGTGTCATATATATTTTAAAACTATTTATGGAACTGAGTGCTTAATAGTGGGGTACCTGGGACTTTTTGAGGTAATGAATAATAAGTGTAGTTAGGTGATTCCCTGATGTATCGGACTGTTTTATACTAATTACTTGGTATCATAATGATATTTGTAATAAAAAATTTGTTATTTTCTTCATAAATATTTTATATTCCCTTTGGGTTCTCTTTTAAGTATTTTCTTCCTTATCCACTCGAGAGTCTCCTCAATTGTGTAAATTCTTCCCTCCCCCCTCATTTAGTGTTGATTATCTAACTGTATTATCTTTACTAAAACAATTTTTTTAAATTTTTTTCTATTATTCCCACTTATATTATATTAATTTGATATCCCATGTTCTATATTATGGATATATCTTGAATTTCACTAATTAATGGTAAATTTCATTCAAAATAAGGGGATTTTAAATGTATTAGATTGAGGAAGAATAGATAGATTAGTTAAGATATTATTTCAAAACGTTTATTGTAAAAATTCTTTTGAATACTTGTATTTGGGATTTTTTAGTTTTGAGTTGAAATTCGATATTTGGTGGTTGATGTAAATTTGGTTGTTTGGTTCTTTTTCTCTAAGGTCCTCTTTGAGTTTTTATTATTGGTCTCCTTTGGGAAAATATATATATATTTGTTATATTGATAATTTA
Source organism: Viscum album (assembly GCA_963277665.1). Taxonomy (NCBI): domain Eukaryota; kingdom Viridiplantae; phylum Streptophyta; class Magnoliopsida; order Santalales; family Viscaceae; genus Viscum; species Viscum album. The sequence goes on from OY728133.1 coordinate 65,574,230, forward strand.
TGTTGTTTTGGTGATTGAATTTTATTTATAGATTATAGTTGGATGATCCGTGGTATTTAGAGCATGAAGATATTACTAGTGGTTATTGTTGATGGACTGAACCATTATTCATATTTTTAGTTTATTCTTACTCCACAAGTGCCATTTGTTTTTAAAATTAATTATAAAACATAAAGATATTTTTTTAGGGTTAACTAATTTTCAATTATTTTTTAGAAACCATGTTATATATATTTTCAATTTGAATTAAGTGGGAAACCTGGTGGTAAAGCATTGAGAGTCTCAAGTAATAAATCAGGTGTAGGGGGGGGGGGTTCTTGAGTTATAATAGTAGTCAAAATATTTGTATTGAATAAAGTTCTATAAAATTATGTTAGTAATATAAATATTTATAAAAAATGGGCATTGAGGCCTACCTATTGGGCCTAAAATCTAAAGTGACTTTGGGACATCATTGGCCATTGAGTCATATGGCCCTCATGACATAATTTGTGAAATGACTTTTGACACATGGGTTTTTGGTTAATCACCTAAGGGAATTGGGCTACAAGAAAGGGCCCATGTTAATTGGATAGTATAATAGGAAGTAAGTAAAACATGGATCAATGAAGACACATTTGGTTATGAAATATTGAATATAGGGATGTGTGTGCTAATTCTTCTCATTATCCATAAATCCCCATAGACATCAAATATTAAATATGGGGAATCCTGTGTATGAAAAGATCGTTTATATGAGGTAAGGATCCTCTTATTTCTATTTTAACTACACGATTTTGACATAATATAGATTTTTACTGAGGTTATAGAGAAAATGGGTGTGTCTGGCGCTTTTTCAGATCCTAAAACTCTAGCAAGTGGAAGAAATAGTTGGGCAACATGGTTAGAAGATAGCATGCCACTCAATTCACATAGATTCCCCTTAGAGTGGGATTTGTTTCTATGCTCACAAGTGGGACACACAATTTTCCCAATACCATGTTACTGAGTCCACATGACTGTTTGGAAACTATTTAATATTTATTATAGGTAAAAATCATGGCCAACAAATGGTTTTTGTAAATGACATCCATGACCATGTGGGGGGGGGGGGGTGGAGTCAATTCATGGATAATGGTTGGATCATAGTGTGGACAATATTGAGGTAAAACAATGAAACCCCTATATGTTTGGTAAAGTAATATTTTACCCTTAATTTCTTATATCAAAACCCCTCACTCTTACTTCCTACTCCTGCACAAAACAACACTCATTTTCTCTTATGAATATATCTCAATACCCTTCCACATTAGTTGATTGATTAATCATCCATCTGAACCTATCATCAAGAGGTAATTTCCTCATTATATTTCCCACAATAAGTGTCTCACCCCTTATGATCATTTCATAATTCTTCATATTATCAATGATGCTATTTTAGTGAAAGATCATAATCCCTATTTTTAGGGAGTTCACATATTTTTCTAACATGGACAAAACCAAATGCTGATACTGGATGAGTGCTCATCTACAGGAATAATTTACATGGTATAATAATTAACCATAGAGGTCATATTGTTATAATTGTTTTCATATTCTCGTATACCATTTTTTTAATGAGTGTTTCTCCTAAAATGAATCATCATTAAGCTGTATTCCTATTATGGAACCTAATCACATCTTTAGATCAAAAATAATGTTAGAGGTCATCATTATCAATGTCATCCACCCCTTTGGGCGATCCATTTTATATAATTAATTGAATTTATTTCTTATATAACCAATACCCTCATCGGTGTGTTTGGTGTGAATTATAAATTGATATATCATAAATGATAATGGGTAATCATTGTGGTTTAGTATGGATAACACACTATTCATACTATAATAAATTAAATTGAAAGTGAGTGGCACAATCACATCACTTGGTTTAATAGAAAAATGGATTTTCCTTTGTTAATGAATAGTTCTAATAAACTATGTACCATCAATTGGTTCTTTCTATATCTGGTTTACTAATTATGATTTAAAATTTGGTCTTAGAGACCCTACTCTATGAATTGGTCATGTCAACATTGATTTTATTAGATTCACTGATGGAATCCCTATATTGTGATACATGATTAGTGTCTCTATATTGTGATATGAGCATTAAACCATTATATTGTGATACATGCATGGTGTCCCTATACTCGGACACTTAGGCATGGTGTCCCTATATAGTTATACTTGGTCACGATGTCTCTTAAATGCCCCAAAGTTGGGAATGGAGAAACTTATAACTTATGATGATTTGGAATTACAAACCTATATAATAATGATGAATTGGAATGTAGACCCTTATGGATTGTGATAAATGGAAATTATGACACTAATAATATGATACATGGTCATGATTTCTCTACCATTACGATGCATGGGCATGATGTCCCTACTACTACAGGACTAGGTAAGGCTTCCCTTAATACATGATAGACACTTGCTACTAACCATGGATGCATGAGTTATGTCTTAGGTTCATACTAGTGTATATATCCATATATATATATATATAGACATGACTAAGTATATAGACCATATGCATGTATATATATGGTAACTGGTACAACGATTATCCGGAATGGGCCTAAGTAGGTAGTTTCATTCTTTTGTCCATCCAGAACTAGAGATAACCCTTTATAGTTTTTATTACATCGTACCATTATATATGCCAATAAATAATATTATTTACACCAAATGGATATCTTCAAACATCATTGGTGATGGGAAACTGATTTTATCTTTCACCCTCTTCATGTCACCAATTGTACCCATGAAAATTATAAGGATGCAAGTAGGGGAAGGGGAATATAACCAATTATTGATGCTTCATTTTGTATAGAATGGATGTGAGGAAGAACAAGACTGAGATATGGATCATTATTCTATTAATGATAAAGTTTTTTATATTCTTTATTCATTTGATACATCTATAGTATTTCATGCCTGATACTATTCCATCATATTTTATTTTGTATAGATACATGATATTGCATAATTTTGTATATGATTCATGATTTTGTTGTTGTTGATTATTTATTTCATATAGATGCTTTAATATACAATTTCATTTTACATTTATTATTCTTTCTTTATTTATCTATTTATTCAACCATTGTGGTACTCTGATTAGAAGGTTATAGTCTCCTAGTGTACGATAATGGATCCTCGCTTCTAGTTGGCAGCCTATGTAATATTGAGAGGAATTCGTGAGTCTATGTGACCCACCAACCCGAGGAACCATTAGTGGCTTCTGGGATAGGATGTCACTAAGTGTATCAGAGATTTATTTTATCTTCCATACATTTTTGGGTTTGTTGAAATGGGACTTGGATGAGTCAGAATTTGGTCCTATGACTAGATGTAGGAAACACATGAACAATGAAAATATAAATTACCTCGATTGGGACATGTTTTTTGGGATTGTTTCTATTATAGTTGATTTGATTCCTCTGATTGGTGATTCATGTGATATGTGATTATTATTATTATTATTATATTGGGTTATATTTTATACTTGTCATTATATGTAATGGAATCATTCACCATTAATCATTTTAGGAACCATGTAGGATTTATATGTCATGATTTATTCCAATACATTTTTACATTTTGTGTTCATTTCTTGTAGCATGTTTTGAAGCTTTATTAATATATCCCGGAATTGTACTAACAGTTCATACATGGACATGATAAGTGATATGTTTTTCTTAAATGGATGTCACACTTCAATTTACATTGTGTATGGTAACTTCTATATTTTTATTGTATGTCCATATATTTTAGAATTTTAATATAATTTTTATAATATGAGAATGAAATTAAATGAAATTGAATTATAAATGAAAATTTTACCATTAAATATGGATATCAATTGATGTTTAAATGGTGTTTACCTCTTTAAATACTAATTGAAACACTGTATACTAAAACCTTGGACTTGTATAAGAGAACATGATCCCAACCTGATTACAGTAATTAAAAGTAGGCAATAAATTGTGTGTTATAACATTCTGTATATTGCTCAGACTTGAATTTAGGAGCAGGTAGAGGGGTGTGACTTTCACTTAGGAAGGATTTTACATATCGTATTCATGTATCTATGATATTTACCACTATAAAAGTCTATATGAGGCATGTTATTATAATTTCTAAAGATATTCCATCACGACGTACTCTTTTCATGTGCTAGGAGGGTGCTGATGACCATTCTACAGAGTTGGCGGGACCCAATCCATTAGTGATACCTCTAATAGCACCATATGGGGCACCAACTATTACCCCGAATGAGGGTAAAAATATATGGTTTAAAGGGTATTTTTTTAATCTTATTAAACTATATAGGGAGGTCCTTGATCTACCCCTTCCATGGGAGAGTTGACGCTAGAGTTTCAGTAGTAGTAACCACCCACCTTTTCATTGGATGGTGGACCCCCCGAAAACAGAGTTATAGATTGTGATAGTATAATCTATCTCCAATAACCTTGATACACCTACTGATATGATATAAAATATCACTTATTATATTTTTTTAAGGATATTCCAATCATTGGTGGGATAGATTGGACAAGGCAGGTCTGTATCTGGAAATGATTTTGAGTGATTTTCAATTGATATTCTATGACTATTTATTTTTTGAAATCCCAAGGGATAACAATTCTAGAGATTCCGTGAACGTATAGTAGGGTCTCAACTCCATTATGGATAAATCATCTCATTTTACTAAGATTCATCACTTTTTATCTTTCTATACTATCAATGAGCTTGCTTAAGAGAGACAATTTGATGATGAGCATATGCATCCTATTCATTCTCAGGTGATTTTTTTTCAGGATTAATACCGTGTTTGATATAGTGAACTAGACTCTAAATAGTAATATATACCTGAGGTATATGGGTAGTGTGGTCTATGGTGGTTTATAACTGAGATAGGGTAGTGATTCAACTCATGACCAGAATCCACACTATGATGCTACCCATGTGAAAAGATGCAGCATGTTGAGAAACAATAACAGTTACATGGGTTTTTACCAATTTAGGAATCCAAGGAATAATAATGACTATTTAACCTAAGACCCCGTTGAGTACTAAGTATATGGTTGGTTGGTGAATCTAAAACATTTTTGTAGGTCCTTACCATATGTTCCTAGTGGGAGATGATCCATATCAGCTCTACCTTCAGAAGAGAGACTAGGAGAACCTCCCTGGGTAGGTAGATGGATTAATACCACATGTATAGGTAGATGAGGAGGCCACTAATGAGTAATATAAGATTCAAATACATATACGGGATAATGTGTACCAAGTAAAGGTAGCTAGGTTATAGCACAAGCCCTTGGATTAGACTATATTTATTCAATGCATCTTATACAAGAGGTGCATGGTGCTGGGCCATCTACTATATGAGGTACTCTTATAGTAACCTATATTATCATTTATACCTTATTCTATGAGGGTTTTTAACATTGGTTTATATCTATAGATATTATTGATATCCTTAAGCTACATATTGAATACTTATTTGGTGTGAAGAAACATCATATACTGATGGGAATACATTCAGAGAGTGCACATCATTGTAAGGAATGCCCCCTTGAGAAAAGAATCCATAGTTTCTTATGGTACCTATTCATCCTAATGATAATGGTATTTTATTTCATTCATAGGACACAATGTTTGGTCCCCTCTAATGCCAATGTGGATATTATCATTGTAGGGTGTCATTCATATCACCAAAGAGAAGTTGTTATCATTCGAAGGATGAGTGGGATGTCTAGCTAGATAGATATGGACTAGATTATCTTTGTCAAGGTGTAGTAGCCACCCAAATTGATAGAATTTATATTTATGATCATTTTTTACATCATACAAAATTTTATAATACAGTAATTTATTTTTGGGATTCAATCTCTGTAGACTTTTCTGAATTACCTCCAAATAGAAAGATAGATCTTTCTATGAAGATAGTTTTTATAGCTATAATTGTATCCATTACTCCTTATAGAATGGATACTAATGAGTTGAGAGAGATCAAGAGGTAGGTAGATTTTTATATGGAACGGGTTATATATTCCACAATACTTCTTCATAGGGTTCACCAGTCCTTTTCATCAATAAAGAAGATGAAACAATTAGGCTATGTTTGTTTTAATTGAAGATAAATTAGATTACTAGGAATATTCTCTATCCCATACCTTGAATTTATGATATATTTGACCATATTCATGGAGATAAAGTGTTCTTAAATATTTATATATTTTTAATCATTAATCAGGTGAAATTATGGGCTTCATATATATCCTATTTAGATTATGAAGTATGTATGGTCTATATATGTATTGGGTTATTCCATTTAGTCTCGTGAATGAGCCTACCATTTTCATGGATTTTATGAATTGGGGTTTTAAATCCATTTTATTATTATTTTTAGTTGTCTTCATTAATGAAATGATGGTATATTCCCACACTCAAAGAGATCATGTCAACAATCTAAAAATCATTGTAAATACTTTGCAAGATCATCATCTTTTTGATAAGTTTGTAAATTACACTTTTGGATCAATAAATTTCATTTCATGGATCATATTATTTTAGGGGATAGGAGGAATATTGATCTAGAGAAGGTGAGTGATGTAATTACATGGGATAATACTAAGAGAATGTTTGATAAATTATGTTTCTTCATACTAGCAGTTTATTATCAGAGTTTCATAAAGGACATATCACACCCTTAGGATCCTCTGTCCCTTCTAAAAAATAAGGTTGTGATGTAATTTCTGTTTGAAAAATAGCAGAATGACTTTTATGATTTCAAATAAATGATTATTTCATCACTAATATTTATTATTCTAGAGTTTTAAAGAGGTTATACAGAGTTCTGTGATGCATCAGGTTTTGTGTTGTGTAAAAAACCAATGAAGTATTACAAATTCATTGCATTTGGGTATCTCCAATTGAAACAAAATGACCATAATTACCTGACACATTAACTCGAGCGCGCTACATTCATCCATGCATTCAATTTTTGTAGTCTTTATCATATAGGAGAGTTCATTATGGTGTATAAATACCAAAAGATCCTCTAATATTTCATAAAAAAGAGTGAAATTAATTTCTGAAAGTGATTATGGGTCAAATATTAACATTAAATTGACTTTGAGCTTTCCTATATTTCTAGAATGTGTAACGTAGTAGATGACGTGAAAATCCTGAAAACACAGGAAAACACAATTCAGGAAGCTAGTGAGAAAATAAAGTTAGTGAACCATATTATTGAGATGAATATATAATTTCTTTAGAGTCACAAGAATCATTTTCTTACACCCATACCAGTTACCTTTTGATTGCTGGATATGGTGAAGAGAAATATGTTTTAGATCTCAGTGGTTTGGTCCTACATGAATGCATTTCTTGTGATGAACCACCTCCAAAATATTTTTTAGATAGAGAGGCATCCATAATATACATGGAAGTATCCACATCCCTAATGATGTAAGGGATGATCTTATGTTAGAATCAAATGATTCTCAATGGAATGTTCACCCATGTATCTTCCAGATGTATCATGATATGCACCGTTTGTATTGGTGTCTTGGGATGAAACATCATATGGTGTGTTTTATCATTAGGTGTTCCAACGATAAATAGGTGAATGTGTAACAACAAGATCCCACTATATTTTTACACAAGTTACTAGTCCTATAATATAAATAGTATGATATTTTGAAATATTTTGTTACTCGTTTATTTAGTTTACCTCATGGTAGAAAAAGGATTTTGGTATTCATGGATCGGATGATGAAGGTATCCCACTACATTCATATATGGGAGACATTATAATATGATGAGATGGGAAAACTATATTTCTGTGAGATTAAAAATATACATGAGGTCCCTCACACTATAATTTAATATAGGGATGCCCATTTAATGATGATGTTTCAGATGGGTTTACATAGATATTTGAGTATTCATGTACTTTGGAGAATAATATTTCACCTGTAGACTGACGGTAAGTCAGAATAGACTATAAAAGTGTTAGAGGACTTGATTTGAGTATGTGTCCTTGAATTTAGTGGTTCTTTGGAAAATCATATACCCCAAATTAATGTTTCCAATAAAAATATCAATTAGGAAATGATTTAGATGGATCTGTATCAGGATTTGTATGGTAGTATGTGATGTTTACAACTATGTTGGTTTGAGGTATGAGAAGAAGTTCTACTAGGTCCTCCAATTATATAAGAGACATCAGAGTAGGTAAATCTTTTTAGGAAGAAGTTTTCTACTACACATTCTAGAAATAAATCATATGTTGATATAGAGTTTGAGTTTAGAAATCATGTTTTCTTGTGGGCATCACATCGATATAGGAATAAATGGATACTAGGGCAAGTGAATTTTTCAACTAATTTTTGGAGACTTTTGAGATTATGGATATATTTAGGCTAGTAGCCTATCATTTTTTATTATATTATAGGTATTGTTAGATGCACGATGTCCTCCATATTTCACAATATAACTATTAACATGACGAACCATCTAATAATTTTTATCCTACGTATGTTAAATTGGATGTTGATGATTATTTTAAGGTGTATCCCTTTCACATATTTGATTAGAGCAAGATATATATCCGCATCCGATCTATCGATTTAGTGGGGGTTCATTGGAATAACATCCATGTATAGGATGAAACTTGGGAGTAGGTGGCTAACATACATCCTCAATGGTTGAAGTTGTTTTCAAATATCATTCTACATCCCTTGGATGGAAAACTTAGGGACAAGTTCCTTTAAGGGATAGAGGTTTTATGATCCATGTGTTTCTATAAGGTTTGAATCATTTTCATTCTAATTTAACTCCCTATTTTTGACCAAATATGGATGCCTATTGAGGATATGAATGAAATAGGGGTTTCCATAGTTTGTTCAGAGCCAGTAACCCTATCCAATGTAAGATACAATAGTGTCACATAGTTAGAAAAAACCATGCATCCTAGTATAAAATATTTCTCATAAAATATTACAGAATTTCTTTGCTTAGTGGTTGGACACATTGTTTTCACTAACCAATTGAAAAAACATTTGGAAAATATATAATTTTTAGTGGAAAAAAAATTAATGCTTCATATATGGTTTTTATAAACATGTTTAATGACTAGGTGAGGTGGGTATTGAGATAGTGCATGGATTAGATTTTCTGCCTTTTTTGTCTAACTATGAAGCGAAACCGTGTGACCCCTTTATGTTTGGTAAAGTTACTCTTTTTCCCTTAATTTAATATATTATAACCGCTCACACTTGTTTCCTCCTCCTATGGAATGGAACACTAATTTTTACCTAAGAAGTGATCTCAAGACCCTTCTACATATATTTGTTGATAATTATTCTACAAAAACTCCAAATCAAGTTCCAATTTTCTCGTTTGATTCCCCACAGTATTTTTGTATCTATAGGATTGTTTCATTGTTATACTTATTATCGATGATTCTATGTTGGTGTAAGATCATATTCTATATTTTTAGGATGTTCATCTATTTCCCCATGTTCTTTTGATATGGACCAAACCAAATGATGATACTAGATGAGTGCTTCTCTGTAGGCATAAAGAAATTGTTCTAGTAAATATACCTCAATGAATTAATGTTTATAATTGTTTCCATTAATTTGAATGATATTTTTCACCATGATCATTCCATAAAAGTAATATTTCTTAAATTGGTTTCCTATTATAGAAACTATTAACTCATTGAGATCCCAACACATGTTGAATGTCATCAAACTCAACATGAGATTAACCTTTGTGTGTTAGATTTTATATTCATAATTGAATATCAAGGTTATATAAGTTAAAAACCCATCAGTGTCACTAGTACTCAATAGAAATTTAATAGAATTTGAAAAGGAATTTATCATTGCAAAAAAATCATTGATAATCAATGCACAGTTAAAATACCAGAATATTTATCAGTGCTAAAAATGAATTGTTAAAGTCCCCCTTTTACAATCACTAAAAAAGAGATGTTAAGATAGTCCTTTATCATTGCTTTTTATCACTACTAATAGGGGCCTTTAACAACGCTAAAAGAGCACTGATAAAAGATCCTCTAAAAAAGGGTATATAAATCTTTTTCCAACACCCCACCCACCTCCCTTTATTAGCGAGTCCCACATTACCACCCATTTATTAGTTCTTTATATATTCTATTCCTCCGGTGTGCACCCCTACCTCGAGCGAGTTTCAAACCTAAGACCTTTATACATCAAACTCCTTTACCACTACCCTGTAATGTTTTGTTTTACATTTTGTGATATATCTATATATTTATATATATTACAACACATTTTTATCCATATATTTATATATATGTTTGTATATTTACTTATCTATTAATAATATGTTTAATATTTAAATATGTTTAATTTATTTATTTATATTATCAAATTTTTATGTTGGAATATTTAAAAAATATGTATATATTGTAATATATTTGATTAAAAATGAAATTAAATTTGAAATAATGATAAAATTTAATATCCATAATATAAATATGAATGAATAGCCTGATAATTAATTCAGTTCCCACTAAAAAAGGGGAAAATACCCCCATAAACGAGGATTAAAATCCATCTAATGTTAAAAAAATGTTGTATACTGACTAAAAACATTGTTTTTGTGACCTTCTAGGCATTTTTTCCTCTAAAAAAGAGGTAACAAGGCTCCCCTCAGTCATGATGGCATAAATCTCATTGTAGGATTCAATTTAATATGTGGTAGAGCCCAAACATACACAAGAATCTAATGTTATGGTCATTTGAAGTTTGAGTTATGTTTTAATGTAATTTGAGATATTTTATTATATTTTTTATTTTTTATCTTCAAATTGATATTAAATAATATTACATTGTAATGATAATAAAATTATGAATTAAAAATATTTCTTTTGATATTCTATAATCTATTTTCATTAAATATTTATATTTTAAGTGTAAATACAAATTTATCTTATCTAAAACATATTTACAAAAATATATATTATATTTATATAAATATAAATATATTTCTATATTATTTTTCATGATTTTTTTATCAGAGCATCTAAAAAAGCATTGATAACCCCCTATCAGTGATTTTTTAAAAGAACTGATAAATGACACCATTTATCAGTGATTCTAAATAAAGCACTGCTAATGGCCCCCCTTTAACAATGAATTTTTTTGCACTGTTAAAGACCCCATTTAACCTTTTAAGCACAAACAAAGGGGGTCTTTAACAATGTTTTTAGCTAGCACTATTAAAAACCTGACACTAGATAATCCCTATTTTGTAGTAGTATGTTTTTTGTTTGACTTCTCAATGGTCATACCACAAATGGTAATGGATAATCATAGCAGTGTATCATGGTAAGTACCCTAATATGATTATACTAAATTCAATGGAATGTGAGAGGTATGTCTAAAATATATATTTTAATATAAAAATAGTTACACCCTTGTTAAAAAATATTTCTAATGAATTATGAATCATCTATTTATACTTAATAAAGCATGTTGAATTATTATGAATTACAATTAATTCACGGTGAACCTACTGCATGTCTCATGTATAGAGACCCTACATTTATTAGATATAGTCATTACATCCCTATTTTATGATACGATCATGGAATCCATATATTTTCATATGATCATTGTGCTTGTACATTTTGATAGAAGAATAAAATCCTAATATAATAACACTCGATCTTGGAATAACTATATCGTGATACTTAGACTTGGCATCCCATACATCTCTGACTCTTGGGTACAGACACCCTTCTATATTTTTTTGAATGGGAATGGAAACTATTTTTAATTATGATGAATGGTAATGGAGACACTTATGAATCATGTTAAAAGGGTATAAAAACCCAACTGATATGATACATGGGAATGAATTCAGTACTGTTATGATAAACATGCAAGGCATCAGTACTATAATGAGACTAGGAATGGAATCCCATGATACATGATAAACTATTTCTATTAACCAAGGACTCATGAGTCGCATCTTAGGTTAAGACTAGTAGCAATATCCATATATAAGGTTTATGAATCACTACATATACAGATTGTGTAAATTCATACCTATGGTTAATTATATATAGATTATCTGGAATGGGATGAATCATATATTTTATGCTTAGTGTCCTTCTAGAACAATAGACAACCCATCAGAGTTTTATTATTCCTTACCATTATATCTAATTAATCCTCATATTATATACATTGATTGGATATCTATAGACACCATTGTTGGTGGCCTAATAAGGTTAACTCACACCCTATTTTGTCTTTTTATGGTACTCTGGTAGTTTATGTGGATGTAGGAAAGGAAAGGGGTAATTTCCTAGTTGTTGATTCTTGAGTGGTTATAGAATGTAAGTGGAGAAGAAGAGGAATAATTTATACCTCATGATGCTATTAAAGATATAAATTTTGGTATTTTTGGTCTTTTGATAAATCTTCTATATTTGATGCTTTCTACCACGCCTGTCTATTTTTTTGTATAGATACAAGACATTGCATCATTTTTTTCTATTATGAAAAATGATTTCATTGTTGATTATTTATTATATTTGGATTATTTTCCTTCTTGTGTTTATTTTTAATTTATTATCATTATTCTATTTAGCTATTTATTAAACTACTATTTTACTTTGATCACGAGGGTATTGCATCCCCATTATAGAAACTTTGACCCTCATTGCTAGTTGGAACCCTCAACATACTGGGAAGAATTTTTGAGGATGTGTGAGCCACTGACATGGGGCACTATTAGTGGATTCTTGGTTAGGATGTCACACCCTTCCATGTTAATATATTCATCATGAGGCCAATCTGATGATGCATAGCCATAGACATATGATGCAAGAAGGGTTCCACATTGACATCACTGGTTGGGTGGCTCTAAAGGGAGATAGGAGTTTTTTCACATATTATATGACCATACTCTAACAGCTTGGATGGATGCGTTCCTTTCCATAGTGAATCGTACCAACATGGTGAAATATTTGATGGCGGGGTGGTGGGAGGGTGGTAATGTTTATAGAATTCAATCATCGTGCGATGAATACTAATGGGGGTGGGGGTGATGTGATATTGGTGACAAGGAAATATGTTGACTACTCAATCAGTGGCTGTGTTCCATTTGTAGGCCTTTATTCCATATTTGGTATGAAAATTGGTCTTGGGGGTAAATTTCATTCCATTTGGGAAGGGATGAGGATTGAACCATTAGGATTCCTTACTGTGTGAATTGTTCAACTTATTTTAGTCCCCTATACCTATAATAACAAAATGTTTGATATTTTTAATTGGATTTTATATAAAGAATTATAATTGAAACAATGTTACACTAGTTGAACTACCATGCCACCCAAATGATATCACTATAGGGACCCAAATATGATCCCCACGGGCTAGAGATAATAATCAATGGTATTAAAAATTTCAATTGAAAATAGTTTCACTATTTAAATATAAAAGTAAATAAAATAAAATCAAATAGTAAATCCATCATGAGCTATCCATATTATGGATAGTAATGAAAAATGAATAATAAGATCTAAAATATATATACAACCAAAAATGGAATTAGTAATGAAATCAAAATAAACATAAAACCATTATATTATATACAAGTATGAAGTGATTTATGTGAACGTACAAAATGAAATAGACCAAAATGAAGATAATGATAATGTTTCTAATCTACGCACATCATAAAATAATTGAAATCACCCAAAAGAAAATATAAATCTCTCTTAATGATCTATGGTCATCACCATGTCCAATTTTCTAAAAGGCATTAGAAGAATGATGCTTTATAACAACATATGAGATCCATAACCTAAATACGTATATAAATAGATGAAGACTATATACCATTTAAAGGGAGTATGTAGAATGATAGCCAATGTCTAATAGGATACCACTAAAAATCCATACATTTTTTTTATAAAATAAACCTAAAATTGTAGATTGAAAATATTGTTTGGAATTTTTTCCATTATATTTAAATTTAGTAAATCAAATAAATTTTTAATGATATATTTTTTTGAAAAACACTTTACTCGTATGAAAAAAAACTTATAATCATTTTATCTTTCAAAAACCATACATTAGATATTATGAAATTTATAAAGAGATAAAAAGTAGATACCAAAAAAATACATACACTAAAATCTTTAGGTCAGAATTACTATTATATTTAAAAAAATCATCCCTTCATCTTGTAAAGCATTTCATTTAATACAAATAATGTAAAATAAATAAAAAAAGTTACTTATTTCCTAACATAAGGTTATAACTCTTTTCTGAAATAAATTTAATTACAGTAGATTACAATAAAAACATCACATCTCATCTATGATAACCAATTAAAAACATAAATATAATAAATAAATCAAGAATCAATAAAATAGAAGTGTCTTAATATAAGACTTATCAAATAAAAATAATCTTTGGATAACTTTTTAGGAACAAATGAGGAAATAATAGATGTTCCTTGGTGGAACCAAATTCCAAACTATGTTTCGTTCCTGTCAAAATATCACAAGATTTCATTCATTGTCATCTCTTGTTTTAACTCCCATAACAATAGAGAGGTCTTAACAAGTAGACACCGCCCAATTCATAATCCCAAATAGTATATAGTCTACCTTTTTCATTTCCATATATGTACCCAATGTCTCCCATTATGATTAAAAGATGAGGGGGAATTTAAGGACCATATCAAAATACTTCATCAAAATAATTCAATAAAATAGACCCATGTATTACCAAAATTCATCCTAAAAAACCATTTACAAATTTATAACAATGAATAACCCTTTCACATAACATGACTTCCATAATTTAACACATAATAACACGGAAGAAATTACCCAAAGGGTTCCTGCTATAATTTCAAAAAATATTTACTCCTTTTCCAAATAGTCCTTTGATTTTATTAATGGATTTGAAATAAAAAAAAGATATGTAATAAAAATAAATTAAGGGACAAAGTATAATTCAAATACCACTTCATAATAACATGGAATCAAATAAAAAATTCAATCACATTTTTTCACAATTAAAATGTAAATAAAATTTACATATATAATTTTACACACCAAACACCCCTTTATTTCACATATAAAAATAAATACATCAATTAATAAATATTTGAACACCACTGATAAATAAAATCTATTTTTATATTATTATGATGGGTCTAGTTTTTTATTTGTTCCAAATATGTAGTGTTCATGGAAATAATTTTGAAATATGAATACACTAGGATTAATAAATCTCCCCTTTATATAAAAAGATGAAATATTTATACCATTTATGTTATTTTACAAAATAAAAATAGAAAACTAATATTAACTTTGTTTAGATAAAAAAAATAATTTGAAATGCCAAGAAAAAATGAGATGTAAAACAAGACTAATGGTATGTAAAAACCCACCTTAATCCCTAAAATAAATCTTTCATTGATGAATAATATAATATTATCTCCCAAAAGGAACTTCAAAATAACATTAAAAGAAAAACCTCCAATTTATGAAATCTTTGAGATGATGTTTCACCACCATGGCGACTAGGGTTAGATGAGGGAGGTAATGAGAGTGTAATTTAAGAGAATATGATGACATTGGAAATTTATGATGGATTAGAAATTTAATATGATTAATCATATTGGAACAATAGAGGTGATATGTTTTTAAGGATATATTAATATTAAATAAACACATTGGAAACCAAAAGAAACCTATGAACCCATGATTAAACATGTATAATTTCTAAATATATGTGGAAACATAAAATAAATTACTTTTTGAACATTACCTAAATATGGACATGGTTGGTATCTCCATTCACATTATTGATGAAGAACACTGAGAGGTAGTCATAAAGCTCAATCCATTATGGTCTATCAATGAGAGGATACTGAATATGTCATTATATGGGTGGGGATATCCAACATTCCATGACATGATTACATATCACAATAAATTTGAAGGAGGAATAGAGAGAGTCACAAAGGGGGAGGATCAGAAATAATCTCGATAAGAACTAAATCCACATTATCTTGGTTATTTTCAATTTATATTCAATTTTGGGAATATCCCTAATACTTCATGAAATTACTCATACACTATACAATGTATCTATTATGCATTGATCATTAATGAATTAATCACATGAATTTAGTGTTGATCCAACCATGAATTAAATAATATGAATAATTTATAATTAAGATAGTTGACATGGATGAATCTTAAATGATATGTTTTATCATTCAGCTACTAAATGAATCATAGGATGCAAGTAAGATCATATATTATGAATTATGCAATATGATATATCCAATACATTTAATATGATTTTTTAAAATTAGTGACATTATATCTAGTAAAAAGCCTTATGATGTACCAATATAATATCATAAAATAATTTAAAAGGCATCCCACTCATAATGGATTTATGGAATATCTCATTTAATCTCTCACCCACAATAAAGATTTATACACATTGTTCCATTCAAATTATATTTATCATATAAAATAACTTTTGAAATGACATCAATTTTTTTTTATATATTCCAATATATTTTATAAATCTATCATTAAATTTCCCTTGAATCTCATTATATAAAATATTTTGTAATACCTATCCAAAACAATTTTTTCAAAAATATAAAAACATTTATCAAGAAATGTTTTGAGTTTAATAAAACACTATCCCAATTTAAGAAACTGTAATATTTTACCCCACAAGACATTGTATAACATATAATTAAAAATATTAATTCATTAATTCCTAAATGTAAGAAAATAGTAGACTATAGAGATGTATTTGTGCTACTCAACATAGAAAGAGATATATAATGATGTATATCTAAAATATATATCTACATTATTTTATCCAACATTCATATAATATAAAAAAAATCATTTTCGGAATGATTCCATTGTATAGAATATTATATAACCATTAGATATGGATTATGTATATCATGTTTATCTACTCACACATTCTTTACTCATCAATTATAGACTATCCTGGTTGATGGATACAAATCATGTCATTATCCTTTATGGATTAACACATCACATATTCCACACATGATAGACACGAACATCATATTTTTATCTTGGTAATACCACATACTTATATAGTATTCCTAAATTGACGGATTATATCTCATACACATCATGCAAAGGAAGAAATCACATCTTAGTTAATATCTAACTGATGGCATGATCAAAAACATTACCAACCACCCATTAATCAGAAAATTATAAAGAATTTCATATGAAAGTTATACAAGGATAAATTATATCATGCTAGGTATCTCACTATACATAGGTATGGGTAAATATAGATTGAAGAGTTCACCAATAGTATACCAATTGTAGTATGTATGACAATTTATGTTGTATACTTCATGGGTCATTGAGTGTAAATATTATATTTTGTGCCTCATTAATGTATTATACATGTCAATACAAGTATATTAATTATTTTAACCAGAAAAGGTAATGATAACCTATAATAATACATGATGAACATCATTGTGGTATAACTCAAAGTCAAACATTGAGAGGTCAATTATCATTTCACTTCTCATAATATAAGAAACCAATAATAATTAATGATATATTAATTATTTATTTTTGTATAACATATGAATGACTATGAGATCGGCCTTATTTTTGTTTCACTTTCAGGGTTTTTTAAACTCATTAAATCTTTATACTATTCACAAGACATCTCTATGTAAGGTTTTGATAAAATCCTTCCACTGATCTCTTTAGAGATTGACATTATTAAAGTAAAATGTTTTAAGAATAATGACAATTAGGAATCATATTACTAACGTTAAACTCTTTTTCAAAAATATTCAGTGTACTTTACATCATAAAATACCATTTTAAAATTTTAATAACTTTTTTTTATAGAACTCTTTATAAATTTATTAGCTTCATCATTCTTGGAAATTTTGCATCAATATTATTTCCTTGAAATATTTTTTATCTAATGAAACTATTTACATAACTATTTTTGAAACATACCCTAAATCATTTTATATTATTAAATAATATCCACTTTTCATTAAAACTAGATTTATATTATATTTTTTACCTTCAAAAATATAAATGTCAATATATACCCTACTAGTATATTAGATAGTACATTATTTTTAGATTATAATTATAATACATACACACACTTTATATTGTAGATTACACTTATTTAAAATCAGGAGAATATATTATAACTAATTAATATCTATACATTACATGGTATTCTATGTGTTCACATCAGTTTAATTAAAGAGAATATATTGTTCAAAAAATTCCATTGAAGGGTGGTTTTATTTTATCCAACATATTTAAAAAAATATCTGGATGAAAATATTTATCCTAGATAAATATGTTTTATCCATTACTTCTTCTAAAGAATATTATAAAATAAAATTCATCATAAACCATATGTATTGAATACATCAAGTCATACTATTCATATAATCTCATTGCTGAAAAACAACTTCTCTTATCTTTTAAGTGATATAATACGAAAATAAACATTGTTTATTTTGATCCATATGAGCATGATATATTCCATTACATTCAAATATATTATTCAAAAACAATTTTATTCACCATTTAAATTAAAACTGAAATATTTTAAATTATTATAATGAATTTTAATTCTTTTACATTTGTAATATTTTGTAATAATTTATTCAGAATCATATACCATTTCATAATGAACAGATATTTATCTATATAACTAATACTAGATTGGGACTCTCAGAGGATATTTCCAATCTATTTAAAGTATCTGAGAAAATTTGAATCATAAGTAAATGTTGTCATTCCTTCATGATATCTTATATAGGTTTAGAATAAATTGACTGGATGTTACAAAGAAAAATTATTTGACTCACTAAATAACTCTACTTCTTATGTTTTTAAAATGGTCCCACATATATTATCAATACATAAATAGTACTTAAAAATCATATTCCCAGTTCATATATCCTCAAAACATTGATAAAATGGGGTAAAGATTTCATGAACTTATTCAGATTATTGGTTTATTTCAAATATTGACAAAAAAATTTATTCTAGAACTAGAAGAATACTTAAGTAATATTTTATTCTCACAAGGTCATAGATATATCAAATCAAACTAAATATATATGTGTAGAAACTAATATTATTTATTTTATCATGCTTCCATTTCTTTTGAATCATTGATAGAATCAATTTATGATTCTCATCAATATATAGATTCAACTATAAAATATATTCTACATCATGTTACTCAAGAAGGGATTTTTTAGACGTTGAATTTATGCAATTTCTTATGAGAAATTATTATTTTTTGTAATAGTCTAATAAGGCATTGTATTAGTATAATAGTAAATTTAATCATTCAAGTGGCACACCATTTTTTACTTCGGTCACCATAGTCAAACTTGTCCAAGGATCAAAGAATGAAAATTTTATAATGTAGAAGAATCATTAAATCATACTACTGTTATAATTTTTAGAGAAGACTCACTATCTCTAATGGTTTATAACCATTCATACTTCATAACTCACTGTTCTACTAACTAATGTCAATGAACATATCCAATATAATATTTTTTAGATGATTTATATAATATTTCAGTAGGGTGACATTGAAATGGGTGCTACTTGATTCTCCAATTTCACTAACTTGATGTAATAAAATTGACTATATAAATTTTTATTTATAGAAAATTCCTTACAATAATTCCCTTCATCACAAAGTAAAATTTCTTCTAGATCTATCCCTTTTTTGTGAACTTTCTATTTTCTTCCCAAACAATTAAAAAGAATACTGTTCATTATGTACTACCTTAATAAACTCTCTTTTTTCTACATGATTCAAAAACCACTTTCATGAAAGTCCTTTTTAAACTAGAATTTCAAGCTTCTACATCCCCCAAAATACTTTACTAACAACCATAAACTTTAAAAACTATTTTATTCTCCCTGAAAATCATTTATAACATGATTTATGATGTAATTCACAACTATTAATAATTATCTAGTGATGAAATTATTTGTATTTTTTTCTCTATTCCTAATGAAGTTATTAAGGGGCCCATATATTGTCCAAGAAACCCAAAAAACCCATTTATCATGAGATTAAAACTTAATCCCTTCCTAGGAATTCCTTCATGAATAATTAATATTCACGAAACCACATACCATTAACTCCTCTTGTTTTCAACATGAAAAACAATGGAACATGACCGCCAATGATAAGTCCACTATGAAAATGCATCAAAAAGTACCTCCAATAACTATATTTATGAAAGTATCTACTACATAACACATTTTAAATACTCTACAACATACTTCCAATATAGACCACCTACCATGTAACACCTTTGTAGTCATGAACTGGCTATTAGATACCCGAATACATGTTACCCAAAACTGGTTTCCTATGAACACACGATATGTACTTTTATAATTTCTAGATGAAACACCTTAATTTTGTAATTTTTAGTGCACTTTTAAAACATCATTGAAATCTTCCAGAAAAAATTATTCACCCTGATACATCAATATCAAAACATGAACTTTATAATCTATTTTTTAATAAATAGAACAACCCCAAAACCATAAAACAACACATTAAATTATTTTCAACCAATAATATCCCACTTTATGTATTTTGAAAATGTATCAATATTATTTAAAAACATGTTAAAAAACATGTACATTTTTTGATTCAAACAATATTTTCACTCTATGAATATAGAATGAAATAAAATAAATACTCTATTTATACAGTATTCCTACATAATACAATATCGGCTTGAGGAATATTATTATAATGAAAATATAATCAATAAACTACTTAATTTTCTCCATTTGTAAAACTATGTTCAAATAAAAAGACAACATTAGAAGCCACATTTGAAAAACCACTAACATCATAAACATAACTATCATCCATTATCCATGTTCATGATTTTTGGGTAATGACTGAACAACATTAACATCATCATGTTTCATAAACCATGATAACTTTTCATCCCATGATTCACCATATAATAGATATCCCACATTGACAACATTAATTATCCATTTTCAAGGGTGTGAAAAATATAACCCCTTTTAATATCCTCCCCATTAATAAACTAAATGGTAAAACCTTTTTGGTTTTATAGAGGGGAAGGAGTAGTTGTATGTACATAAGGATATTTCTAAATCTCATCGGTGAGTGGGAGTTTTAAAACCACATTTTTATATGTGGGGGTAAATGGGACATAATGATCCAATACATTCCTCTAATATAATAATTCTACTATGTCATTATCATGATGAACAACCCTAATAATAATATGTATATGATAGTAAATATTATTGAGATATTTCTTAGTACATCAAAACAAAACCCACGTTGTCTTACATATACCATAGTATTATTTTCATTACAATAAGGTGAATTTATTTGGGATCAATTTAATAACATGTGGTAGAGATTGTATAAAATAAAATATCATTTCATGCTAGCTTTATGTAAAAAAATCACTTAATGGTACTCTTTTATTATAGGACATTGACATTTTTTCCATCACCATCCATTGAAATATTTATCATGATGGAAAATTTATTTTTCATTGAATTTTAATCCACCATAAAAAATATCCTTATAACCACCTTGGAATAATTATATTAAGAGATGAATATACCATGACATATTTATATACATGTAGAACAAGGGAAACCATAATATCAATAACAATTAACATTTTAAACATTTAAATTTTGAACATTGCAAAATTCATACACCATGATTTATTCAAACCACTAAATATTATGTCATCTATATATAATAGCACCATAATTATTTTATCACTATCAATATTTCCATATAAAATGTAATAAACTGCACTAAAATTGTTATCGAGCATCTCCAAGTATTTAACAAGTCTTGCATATCATGATCTTCATGTATGCTTTAGTTAATAAAGAATGTTTTTAGTCAGAAATATTTAATCTCACCTTTTTGGGAAATAAAACCATTTGGCTATTCTTTTTACAACTCTTCTTATAAAAAAAATATAGAAATGGTTTCATTATATACATATTGAAAAAATCAACATTCCTTTCAAAATCTATAGCTAAGAATAGTAAAATTGTATTCAATCGTTCCATGAGGGAAAGCATCTCATATCTATAGATTCCATCAATATAAGAGTATTATTTTTAAACTAATCATGCTTTATTTCAAATCCCCTTACCATCTATATTCAGTTCATTATTGAAAACCATTTTGTTTTAGATGATGTATTTAATTATTACCTTGAAAATCATATAATATTTGATTTTTTTTCATTTTTTCAGGTTCATCATTAATAACCAAAACCCAATTTAAATGTATATAATATTTTTAATACATTATTTTCTGAAACATTGATAAGAAAGATGTTTCTTTCAGTGACTTATCTCTAATCATTTTAACTGGCCTTGCCTGATCACTAATGATATTCTATCCACTAATATTTTCCATACATCTCAAATTGTATTTATATTTTGTTCAAGCATCACTATCCTCATCATATGTATCTTATTCCAAAAAAATATTCTCCCATTATTATCCCCTATATTTACTAGACTCTTCATCTCTATGCTCTTGATTCTAATCACTTTTTCAATTTATGATTATTCTCATTCTATATTATAGTGACATCATTTATTTTATTACCTTTTTAGCTACCACATTTAGAATTTATATTCATTTCTCTTGAATAAGGAGATAATGAAAATAATTTAATCCCTATAGGATTCGAACATATTGTGTTTCACTGTATTGAGAATAAAAAGTCAATTTTAGATATTTTAATGCATTGAACCATTAGATATTTTCCATACCACATCTCTTATAGAGTAATTTCTTCTCTTATGCAGTAAAATTATTTTTAAAAAATATATAATGATAACATGATTTATTTCTTCAAAAACCTATCTTAAATGTATATATTGATATGCATCACTATGGACATGTTTTTATGATCCAGTTTCTCCTATCAAACAATTTCTTTTGATAAGTTCTAACTATATTAACTTAATTTTGTATTTCATTTTTCTGAGATAATCATAATAATTTTTATCTATGAATTATATGAAATTATCTGTCCAAAATATAGTAATTTTATAAATATGAATCATTTTAGTATTCCCTCAATACAGAGTAATGCAACAGAATAGATTGGATATTTTATTGATGACAATTATATATTTAACATGCTATAATCATTAAAAAAATAATGTAATACCACTTCCCATTAATATATCAAGGTGATATAGGTTTAAAAATGTCAAAATGAACCAAATCCACAAACATTGTTGACTTTTAATCCTTATTCTTTACATGCCTTTTTAAAAATCACCAATTATTATGAAACACCGCATATGTATGTATAGTCACATGAATGTTTTGGGAGATCGTTAGATCTATCATTTCTCAAATGATCATACAACTATTTTTGGATCAAATGACCAAGGTTTTTATAGTACAGATCATTTTATTCATCCTTGGATAGAAAGTTCATATCCTCTTATCCATTGAAAAGGTAGATATTTCCCTTCAGGTGCTTTCATTACATGAAAATTGATCTATCAATTCCCTTGAAAATACAAATATTCATGTTTAGGTTTACATTATACCTTCATTAACATAGTTGAATAAAATTAAGAAATTTGTAACTGATACCTTTACAACTATGATATTTTATCATCTAAAATATTTCCTCCCAAATTTATCTTTACTAGATATATTGATCATAATTCCCTCTTCATGACTAAATCTACCAACACCTTACTTTATATTCTTGATGCATAATACAAGATCCATATTTCCAATCATATTGTAAATGCATCCTCTATTGAATACCAATACACCATAATGATTTGATGATTTTAGGGAAATATTAAAAACCACTACCTTACCACCAATTTTAATTTTGATCCATGTATTATTCTTTATACATGGTTATAGTTAGTATTTGTTTGTCGGAGTGGATACTCAAGAGGGTGGTGAATTGAGTTCAAAATAATATTTCTGTTAAAATATTTTCTATTAAAATCCCCCAATTTTTAAAACAAGTTAAACTATATTGAATTTATACAGATTGTAAATGTTTACTTAGCTTCACAAAGATTGATATGGTCTCAGTTAATTTAACCACAATATTAAACTATGTTTTGAAACTATCCTACTGATTTATAGTAAGTGTAAACACTTACTATTTTAACTATCAAAGTATCTTTAAAATTATTTTGTATTTCAAAGTAACAGCTGATTAATATAAAATATATATGTTGTATACTTTAAACTTAAACTAAAATGCATAGCAGATATAACAAGTGGTTTAGTCTCAAGAGGATACTTAGTCCTCTAAAATTTATATAAATTTGATCCACACCCTAGACCGGGGTTAAAAACAGTTTATGAAACTGTCCTAGCCACATAGGTACCTCTACCATAGTTCTTCATGAGAAACAAAACAAAGACTAGGCCACACAAGGTTCTCTTCCACAGTTGTCATGGGTAAACATGAGTTAAGAGTTTTGGAGTGAAGATTTTGATATCCTCTAGTTCAGTGCAGGAGATAGTGTGTGTGTAAGATATACAGAGTACACCACACTGCTCGAAATTAAATAAAACAATCACTTAGAGAGAACATATAAGAGTTTAGAAAGCTATAGTGATTAGAAATGGAGCTATGGACACATTGGATTTAGCAGAAATTCTTCTGATTCCTTCTTTGGTTTTTCTGTTGAAAAACTGAGTGTCATAGTTCAGCTTGTGTTATACATTAGTGAAGATGTTCTCTTGACTTCAGTTCCTCTAGTAGTGTAGGATTTAAGGTGTTGGAACATCTTTGAGGATCATTGAAATTTTCTTCATAGTTGTGCTTAGGATTGTTCTTTGGTTCAGTACAGAGCACCTCACGCGTGTTGTAGAATATATGTCAAGGTGACTTCTTTTTTCTACTGTAGCTGAGACTTCTTTTTATTCCATGAGCACTGGAAATATGAATGAATCCCTTTCCATAAGAACGAGGTACGGTTTCCTGACATGCCAAAAACTATCATTAAATAACATTAATTGCATTAAAAACATCAAATATGACCGTTGGCAATATTTAAATAATATTGAAAAAAGGTTAAAAACTGTGTCAGTGTTTGTTGTGTAAACGGTGTCTTCTTCACGGTATGTACATCACGGTGTCTGAGTCACGGTTTTTCCTTAATGGTGTCTGAGTCACGGTTTGTCCTTCATGGTGTCAGGCTTACGGTCATGGTGTGTTGAGACTTAGACTTCACGGTGTCTGCATCACTGTGTCTGTGTCTTGCACACAATCTGTCTTACTATATCAAACAACACAGTGTCTTGATACTTATCCAAATAATTGTATTTAAACATAAACAGTAATATGCATAGTAGGAATAATGCTTAACCATTATAAGATAATATAACATGACACATAAATACAGAGGATTGATAAGATATGTAAATAATAATGAGATTAATTGATATTAATAAGAATTGTGAATGTTTAATGAGAGAAATGAACAGTAATAAGATTTTTTATCATTAAAACATGATTAATACATGAGGAGTCCAACAATATCACCCTTTTTGATGATCACATATCATATATAAATAAGAGATAAATGAGATGCAACTATATAGAATAACAATAGATAAAATAAGTTCAAAACTTCTTACTTTTTCTCCCCCTTTTGGGATTATCAAAAAGTACAGAGAATAAAGAGAAACAATGAAGTTGTCATTAAAACACGTTCAGAATACATGATTCAAAATAAGTAGAAAAACAAAAAACATCCCCATAAAAAATAAATTAGTCACTTGTCTCTTCAGGGATCGGCCTTTGACTTGCCCTTATCAGTAGCAGGAGATGATGCTTATGTAGAAGAAGGAATAGATGTGGTAGACATAGATGGTAATGGTAGACCTTCAAAAATAGAGGGAGCCAAAGATGGTGCAGTAGAAGATCTAGTCTGTGGTTGGTCAAGAATGACTGGCCGGATCTGAGATAGAGCATGAAAGATGACATGGCAGTTGAGGCTAAGGCAGGTAGACCAGGTCTGAGAGGTGCAACAGCTGGAGCAATGATAGCAGTACTCTGCACATGAAGATACGACTTTAAAAGATTTATGAAATCAGTAATGATTTCTCCACCATATTTCATAGCCTTCTCAAAATCTTCCTTATTCTCCAAGAATTTTTCCAACAATATGGTGAACTCTGTTAGCTTTTTAACTTGAGCTTTTAAAGATTGAGTCACTGGAGGGATTCTCAAATTCTCCACAAGATATCTAAAGTGATATGTCATATTACTTTTAGAGAAAATTTGGTTGAGATAGACATCAATCTTCTTGGTGATATCTTGTTGAGAATCATTGGAAATCTTTGAATGAATTTTAACCAAGTCCAATGATCGATCACTGTTCTTAACCACTTCTGACCAAGAAGATAGATCCAAGCCACTGAAGGCATTTTTAACTTCATCCTTGATTATGGATCTCAGCAGAGAATCATCCAAAGGAGAAATAGAAGGTTGATTAGAATTAGGATAAGATTTTACAACTATGGATAAATCTTTGAGCCATTTGAAAACTTTTTTCAGGCATCCAGTATACTCATCTATGAGTTTATTCAGATTTTCCACAAGCTCTCTCATGCGTTGAAGAATCTTGTTGTGTCTTGTTCCAATATTCTCATCAAAAGATAGTAGATAAGGATGCTCTTGAGACACATTCTTTCTAGAAAGGATAGAATCAGTTGGTTCAGGAGAAACAACAACATGTGTAGGGGCAGAAACAAGAGTAGGCTCTGATCTCAAAGACAACCCATTCTGCAAGTCTGCTACCTTACTTTTTAGGTTTGAAACATCAGAACTCGGTAGATTATTTTCAACTATGACATCTTGAATTTCTCGAATCATCCTTGGATGAATATGCAGAATAATATTTTTCAATAGAATCGATGCATCTACTTGACTCAGTTGAGTCACTAGACAATGTTGAGAGGATATAATCTTCTCAAATCTAGATAAAAGAGTCTATCCAAATACTTTCAGATCATATTTAGTTACAAAAGATTGTTGATCAGGTAAGGGAGCAAGAAGAGGTACATGTTCTGGTTGCAATCTTGGATGAGGTTCAGGTTGGGGCTTTGGTTCTGGTTCAGGTTCTGGGTGAGCTACTGACTTCAGTTGAAACACAGAAAAGAGATCCATTCCAATTGTAGTCACTTGTTGTGACTCATTCACATCATAAAATCATGGGAAAACATATCAAGTGTACACAAAGTGTGACTCATCACATGGTTCAGATTCAGATTTAGGTTCATCAGACTCACCTGGAAAAGTCTCAAGATTTTTAGGTTCCTCCGCCTCAAATTGTGCATCCATTTCAGAGACTATAGGCCCAAAATCATGATCAAGATCCACAGGATCAGTTCTGAGCTCTTCAACCATTTCTTGCCTTGCAAACTGGAAGGAAAGTTCCATCCTCTCTTCAGCAGAGGTAATTTTCTCAGGAACCGACTGTTCCACATGTAGTGCTTCCAGATTGGCTTGCTTTTCAACAGGGAGTTCTTCTACACTAACAGACTCTTCCATGGATTTTTTCTCTGATTCTGTTACTACAGAATCTCTTACATCCTCAGATTGGATATACATATTAACAACTTCTCTAGAAGAAGGAGCTTCTTCCTCACTAAGAACAACTGAAGGATCTACAATCATTTCATTTTCAACAACAACTTCCTCTCTATGAGGTATTTCTGCAGGAACAATAGAAGGAAAAAAAGTGCTTTCTTTTTCAACAGGACTTGCTTCCATTGGACATATTTCAGATTCTTCTCTAAGTGGTACATCAGCTGCCACTTCCTCTTCTTCTTCTTCAGCATCTGAGTATTCAACCACTTCATCTAGTTCCAAACCAGGATAAGTAACATTCTTTGGCCTTCTTAAATAATCAATAGGATTATAATTCTTATTCAATTGATCATTATCCATAACCCATTACTTCTTCTAGGGGTTCCAGTTAATTTTCCTCATTCTCATGATAGGCTTGGATAGGCAGAGCTCAAAATCCTCTAGCTTCACTTCCATCAGTCCAACAACCCCTTTTACAACTATCATGGCTGAAATAATCTTTGAGTAAAACTAGGAAGTGGATTTGGATGTGACATTAATCAGCTCTCATATATAGTTAATGACATACTTGAAAAGATTGAACTTATATCCACTATTCAACATGTGAATCAGGAACACATCCTGATAATTCATCACACCAAAGTCTCCTTTTCTTGGACTAATCATATTCTGAACAAATTTGAATAGTAGTCTAGTTTATCCATCTATCTCTGTAGCTATATACCTTCACTTGGTACCATTACCAGTTAAGGTTTCCAAGGCATTTTCTAGATAGAAGATGTCTGATGATGGAGGAGGGTCTCTATGGTAGTCATCACATATTTCCTTCATGAGGAATCCTTATGCATACAGTCCATATCCATGAATTGAAATAACATTTCTGACCATTGATCCAGCTGGTCACCATGAAACATTCTCCAACATCAAAAGAAAACATTACAAATTGGTAAAATTGAGATACTAACCTCCGATAAATCGACCTATCTTTTCTAGAGAACCATTCAAACCATATTTGTTCTCTTAAGATTTTCAGGACCAAAGACTTACTAGAACGCATCCACTTAGGGCAAATCTATTTTTTAGGTACAATAGTACGGTTAACAAGGTTCGGATTTAGAGGTCCTGCAGGAGCTATCCTTGGAGCTATCTTCTTCTTCATGGAACTGCGCTTCTCAGGGGTAGATGAAGACAAATGATTCATCCTTGGAATCTACTGATGGTTCAGGCGAGAGAGAATAAGAAGTTTGAAAGGTAAAAAGGGTTTGAGAAAGATAGCAGGAGAGAGTTCGGGAGAGAGATCGGGTGAGAGATCGAGTGAATCCTTTATGTTTTATCAGTTGGGAATGTCAAACATCATAAAAACAAAAACGTGGGTAATCAAATAGCGGTGAAAATAAAATTACCATGACATGGTTTAAAAATAAATGCATAAATAATCATCACGATGAGACCATGAGTCAACGTTACGGTGTGATGAAAAGCAGTCGTCACAGTGAGACAGTGACCATTCTGTGAAGTCACGGTGAGACATCGACCATTTTGTGCAGTCACGGTGAGATAGTGAGTGAACTATTCTATCACGGTGAGATAGTTATGTGACAGACCGTGAACACAAGGTGTTAACGGTGAGACCATAAGCATGAAACAATAACTATAAAATAGTAACCATGAAACCGTAAAGTAAAATATAGTAAAGTATTAAACATTAAGATCTGCAAGATATCTATTTATGATTAATCATACCAAGATCATATAAGATGTAGTCTAATCTCTCATAATTTAATGGTTTAGTGAATATATCAGTAAGTTAATATTTAGTACAAATGAATTATAAAGTGATATCACCTTTTTGGTAATGATCCCTCAAAAAGTGATGCCGTACATCAATATGTTTTTTCCTAGAATGTGAAACAGGATTATTTGAAATGTTAATAGCACTTGTGTTACCACAATTTATTGGGACATGTCTGAATGGATATCCATAGTCTAGTAATGTGTGTTTCATCCACAACATTTGTGCACAACAACTTCTAGAAGCTATATATTCAGCTTATGCAGTAGATAATGCAACAAAATTTTGTTTCTTACTACACCATGATACTACTGACTTGCCTAAAAGGTGACATGTTCCATAGGTGCTTTTTCTATCTAACTTACATCCAGTAAAATCATCATGAGAATAACTAAAAAATTCAAATGATTGTCCTTTGGGATAGAACAGTTCTAAATTCTTAGTATCCTTGAGGTATTTGAAAATTTTCATTACAGCATTTAAATGTGACTCTTTATGATTTTATTGAAAAAAAACATGCATACACACACTAAACATAATATCATGATGACTAGCAGTTAAGTAGAGTAGACTTCCAATCATTCTTCTATAAGTGGTTTGATCAATAGATTTACCATCCTCATCAAGATCAAACTTACATGTGGTACTCATAGGAGTGTCACTACTTTTAGTGTTATACAATCCCAAATGTTTTAAAAAATCTCTAGTATATTTACATTGAGTTAAAATAATTCCATATTCATTTTGAAAGATTTGAAATCCAAGAAAGATTTTAAGTTCACACATTAAACTCATTTCAAATTCATTTTGCATCATTTTAGAAAAATCAGTACAAAAAGTAGTTTTTGAAGATCCAAAAATAATATCATCTGCATAAATTTGTACAACTAAAACATCATTAAAAATACGTTTTATAAAAATATTAGGATCTTCTATACCTTTTGTAAAAACGTTGGAAATTAGAAAGGTACTTAATCTATCATACCATGCTCTTGGAGCTTGTTTTAAACCATATAACGATTTTGATAATTTGAAAATATGATTTGGAAAATGGGGGTTTGAAAATCCAGGTGGTTGTTCAACAAAAACTTACATAGCAATATATCCATTTAAGAGTGCACTCCTGTCATCCATTTGATATAGTTTGAAATTTAGATGTTCAGTATAAGCAAGTAAAATCCTAATGGCTTCTAATCTGCCTAGTGGAGCAAAAGTCTCCTCATAGTTAATTGCTTCTTCTTGACTATAGCCTTGTGCATCTAATCTAGCCTTATTTCTAACTATATTTCCAGATTCATATACTTTATTTCTAAACACCCATTTAGTGCCTATGGTGAAAGTGTCCTTAGGAAATTCTACTAGTTTCCAAACTTTATTTCTTTCAAACTGATTGAGTTCTTCTTGCATAAAAATTACCCAAAATTCCTCATTAATAGCATCATCAATGTTTTTTGGTTCAAGCTGTGACCAGAAGGCTTGGTGTTCAACCAGATTTCTAAGAGAAGCTCTAGTCTGTGTCCCTCTATCAATATTACCTACAACAGCATCTAAAGGATGATTCTTTAGAATTGTAGTTGATCTAGTAAAGGTAGGCTTAGAAATTTTAGGTTCATCTATATGTTCGGGTTCATTAGGAGAAGATTATGAAATATTTCCAGAACTGGTTGTCTTTACATCAGGTTCATTGATTTTATTATTAAGTTTCAGAACAGATAAATCTTATTCAAGATTTTCAAGAGATGACTTGGGCTCATGGGGATCAGTTTCATCAAATTTTATGTGAAAAGATTCTTCCACACATTTTGTTTTTTATTAAATACTCTATATCCTTTTCTAGTTAACGAATAACCAAGAAAAATTCCTTCATCACTCTTAGAAGCAAACTTGTCAATATTATCCTTTGTATTATGAATAAAAACATTGCTGCCAAAGACTCTAAAGAAACTAACTTCAGGTTTTATATTGTTCCATAACTCATATGGGATCCTCTTGGGAACAGGTCTTATCAAGACTCTATTAATAATATAACAAGCTGTATTCACAGCCTTAGCCCAAAAATAAATAGGTAGGTCATATTCATTAAGCATGGTTCTAGCGATTTCTTGAAAGGTTCTATTTCTTCTTTCTACAACACAATTTTGTTGAGGTGTCCTAGGGGCTAAAAACTTGTGACTATAAC
This sequence comes from Viscum album, assembly GCA_963277665.1. Classification (NCBI taxonomy): domain Eukaryota; kingdom Viridiplantae; phylum Streptophyta; class Magnoliopsida; order Santalales; family Viscaceae; genus Viscum; species Viscum album. The sequence goes on from OY728133.1 coordinate 65,605,999, forward strand.
AATTGTGTGTGCGATAAGATTCAAACTTTTGATATTCAAACTGACGGCCATGATCACTTCTCAGGGTCTTAATCTTAAGCACACTATGTTTTTCTACAGACTTGGTGAATTTAATAAAGTAAGAACAAGCTTCACTTTTGTGAGCTAAGAAGTATACCCAAGTATGTCTAGAAAACTCATATACTAAGAAATACACATAGTGCTTTCCATTTAATCTAGAAACTCTAGAAGTTCCAAACAATTCTATGTGAACCAACTCGAGAGGTTGAGAAGTTGAAACTTCTTTCTTTGATTTGAATGAGATTTTTTGTTGTTTTCCCTTTTGATAGGGAATACACACTTTGTCATTTGGAATCTCTAGTTTCGGTAAGTCTCTAACTAAGTTCTTCCTAGTCATTTTTCTAAGTGAGTGTATACTGTTGTGTCCTAATCTCCTATCCCATAACAACGACTCTTTATGAAAATAATTTAAACAAGTAATATTTTGTTTAGCTAATGAATTCAGATCAACAGCATAAATATTCTCATTTCTCAAAGAAATAAATACTATAATATTTTAAGAATTAAAAACATTAAAAGAATCATTTTCAAACTTGGCATTAAAACCATCATCACACAATTGGGAAATACTTAACAGATTATATTTATGTCCATCAACAAATAAAACTTTCGAAATTAAAACTGAGTTAGTGTTGCCAATTTGTTGAAGGCCGATGATCTTTCCTTTAGAATTATCAGCAAAGGTGACATAGCATCTATCATCCTTTATTATAATTTTAAATCATCAGTAATCTCCAGACATATGCCTTGAACATCCACTTTCCATGTACCATATCTTCTTATGGGAACTCTTCAAGAAGGTTTCCATCAAAATACATTTAGATAGGAAATGATTTTGTTACCCAGATCTTCTTGGGTCCAGATATGTTAGCAATCAATGATTTTTGTACCCAAATTTGTCTTATGGGTCTCATATAATTTGAGTCAAAATATTTTCAAGGATAAACTCTATTTGAATTATAACTATGTGAGTAACTAGTTGAAGCAAATGAATTTCCAGAACTTGAACTAGCATAATTTTTTCCATATTTGGGAGTAAATTTAGTTTTAGTAAACTGTCTCTTTCCCGTTTGATAACGTATTACAGTAGAATATTTTGGTGCCACTTTCATTCCTAGAATTTTAGTTAGAGTGTCTTTTCCATTTGTGAATTTTTCTAAATCCTTTCTATGTTTCTCATTTGACATTTTCAGTTTAGTGTATTCCATTAATAGTTGAACATTTTTCTCTTTTTCAATAGTAAGTTCAGTTTTAACAGTTGTAGTGAGAGCATGATGTTTCTTCAATGATTTGTATTTATCCTTAAGTTCATTTCATGTCTCTTCCAGCATATTACAGTATTCAAATAATTCCTCACTAGTCGTGTTTTCAGAATCTGAATCACATTCAGTTCCAGAATAATAGGAATTTAAAGCATGAGTATCTAGGATTACCTCAGATGTGTTTCTCATGAAACACATGTTAGCACGATTCTCTTCAGAATCAGACATTTCATATTCACTTGTGTTGTCTTTAGAAGCACTCCTGGTAGCCTTCATAGCTTTCTTGTACATACTATCCTTGTAATCATATTTCTTCTCGAATTTTAGCTTTGGACAGTCTGCTTTAATGTGTTCTTTTAAGTTTTACTTGTTGCAAACAACTTCATCACTTTTATCAGGCCTTTTCCAGTCCTTCTTCTAATGTCTCTTATTGTCATACATTCCCTTATAATATGATTTTCTTAAAAAATTCTTCTTCCTATAAAATTTCATAAACCTGCTGGCTAGTTGAGACATTTTAACATCACTATCAAAGTCTGAGCTTTCACTTGTTGAACTGTCAGTTTGTATTTGAGATTTTTCTTTGTCCATTCTCTTTGAAGTAGTAGTCTTGAAAGAAACTGATTTCCTTTTTGGTTCATCATCTTCCTCTATATTCACCTTGAGTTCTTCCTCATACATCATAATCTTACCAATGAGTTCTTTGACAGGTAGAGCAGAAATATCACATGAATCTCTTATTGAAACAGATGTTCCTCTCCATCGATCTGGAAAACATCTCAGTATCCTCATAATTTCTTCCTTTTCTGGGAAATCCTTTCCATGTGAATTCATTGTATTGATTATCTCATTGAGCCTGAGATACATATCAAAAATAAGTTCATCAGTCTTCATTTTAAAATTGTAATATTTAATATTATATGTATTAAATATAATTTCTTTAACATTGTTTGTTCCCTCATGAGAAACACCTAAAGTATCCCAAATTTCATAAGCAGTTTTGCAAGCAGATATTCTTTTAAATTTCTCATCTCCTAATGCACAATACAAAGCATTCATAGCTTTACAGTTATTATTGTAAGCTACATTAGTAGGTTCATCCCAAGTTGTTCTTTCAGATTCTGGAATTTTATATTGAGATTCTAGAGATGTCCAGATATCAAAACCCATGCTTTCCAAAAGAATTTTCATTTTATGTTTCCACTGGGCATAGCTTTTACCATTAAAGAAAGGTGGAAAGTTAGTAGCATCACCCACTAGTCTATTGTCCATAGCTATATTTTAGAATGTAAAATTCAAGAGATAAAATTTAGAACTAATAGAAATTTAATATGTTTAAGGATGAAACTAAAATCTCTTTTGAAAAACAGAGTATTTTTAAAAACTTGAATAAATAAAAACAACCTTTGATACCAAATGTTGGTCAGAGTTGATACTCAAGTGGGGGGGGGGGGGGTTAATTGAGTTCCAACTAAAATTTCTATTAAAATATTTTCTATTTAAATCCCCCAATTTATAAAACAAGTTAAACTGTAGTAAATTTATAAAGATTTTAAATGTTCACGTAGCATCAAAAAAGATTGATTAGGTCTCAGTTAATTTAATCAAAATATTAAACTAACTTATGAAACTAACCTACTAATTTACAATAAGTGTAAATGCTTTCTAATTTAACTATCAAAGTAACATTAAAATGATTTTGTATTTAAAAATTAACACCAGTGGAATATAAAAGATATATGTAGTATAATTTAAACATAAACTAAAAATGCACAGCAGATATAACAAGAAGACCAGTCTCAAGAAGAGACTTAGTCCTCTAAAATTTATATAAATTTGATCCACACCCTGTATCGGGGTCAATAGCAGTTTACAAAACTTTCCAGGACATGCAGGGACCTCTACCATAGTTCTTCGTGGGAAAAAACCAATGTCCTGGCCACACAAGAAACTCTTCCATAGTTGTCGTTGGTAAACAAGAGTTAAGTGTTTTGGAGTGAGGATTTTGATATCCACAAGTTCAGTGTAGTAGACAGTGTGTGCAAGATATACAGAGTACACCACACTGCTCAAAAGTAAATAAAAAAATCACTTAGAGAGAATTGATAAATGTTTAGAAATATCTAGTGATTAGAAATGCAGCTCTGGACTCGTTGGATTCAACAGAAATTCTTCTGGGTCCTTCTCTGGTATTTCTGTTGAAAAACAGAGTGCTATAGTTCATCTTGTATTCTACAGTAGTGAAGATGTTATCTTCACTTCAGTTCCTCCAGTAGTGTAGGATTTAATGTGTTGGAACTTCTTTGAGGATCGATCAATGTCTTCTTCACAGTTGTGCTCTGGATTGTTCTTTGGTTCAGTACAGAGAACTTCGCGTGTGTTGTAGAATGTATGTCGAGGCAACATTTTCTTTTTTACTATAGCAGAGACTTCTTTTTAATCCCTGATCACTGGCAATAAGAATGAATATCTTTCCATAAGTACCAGGTATGGCTTCCGGACATGCCAAAAACTTTCATTAAATAACATTAATTTCATTAAAAACATCAAATATGACTGTTAGCAATATTTAAATAATATTGACAAAAAGGTTAAGAAATGGTGTCACGGTTTGTTGTGTAAACAATGTCTTCTTCACTGTATGTACTTCACGGTGTCTGAGTCATGGTGTCTGAGTCACGGTTTGTCCATCACGGTGTCAGGTTTACTATCACGGTGTGTTGAGACTTATACTTCATGGTGTCTGCTTCACTGTGTCTGTGTCTTGCACACAGTCTGTCTTACTGTGTCAAACATCACGGTGTCTTGATACTTATCCAAATAACTATATTTAAACTTAAACATTAATATGCATAGTAAGAATTAAGCTTAACCATTCTAAGATAATATAACATGACACATAAATACAGAGGATTGATAATATATGTAAATAATAATGAGATTAATTAACTATAATAAGATTTGTGAATGTTTAATGAGAGTAATGAACAATAATAAGATTTGTGATCATTAAAACATGATTAATACTTGAGGATTCCAATAGTATTATTGATCTTTTTTAAAGTATGATGGACCAAATATTTATTTAAAATATAATAAATGTTTCTATGTTTTTATAATTCATGATGATTCCTTTTGCTACTACATTTAAAAAGTTGGATATTAATAGATATATCCATCTAAATAACTGATGAGAAATACCTAGATAAATATCAACATTATATACAACAAAAATAGAAACCATCAAAATCATTCCTGGAATATTCAACTCTACAAACATTCCACTTTTTATCTTATGCATTTTTGTGCCTTTTGTTTATGGAACAAACATTTTGAGAAGGACCCGTATTTTTAAAATAATAATATATTATTTGAGGTTTATTCTTGTGTGTATTTTTTGTAGTTATAATTTTCTCTTTGGTTCATTTAGTTTTCCAATTCTATGTTATTCCCAAATCCACCTTCATCTTTGGAGTGGGTTCTTGTGGTATGCATTCAACCAAAATTGCATTCAATTATTAGTCAAGACCCATACCATCATTGTTATTCTAATTCTTCTTTTTTTATTGACAATCCTGTAAACATTTTATAAAACTCATATACTCCACATTTACTTTTCTTATATCCCATTTGATATGACTACCCAATGTTATTAAAGGAGTCAATAGTTTATCCTGAAATTATATTTTTTAAAGTAAGTTAATTATTTTTCTTTCTAATTATTTGACAGATTTAGCTGAATATTTTCTTGATTTATTAATTATTTTGATAATGGGTTCCGACAATTATATCATGAGATTTATCTCAACATCATTTTCTAAATATCAATGTTTCGGAGATATATGTTTTTCTTTTTTTTCTATTAACACAAAATTATCCACCTCTCATTACTGCATATAGAGTTTTTCATTATAAACCACAATATGAGATTTCATTGTTTTTTCACTATAGAGATCCCTCTATTCAATATATTCTACTAACATAATTATAGATCCAGTCTCTATAAATGTCCTTATTTTTAATTATCAATATCTTCTCTTGTCTAGGGACTACCTACAATATCCATTAGAGAATAATTTTTTAGTTCATTAGAGTACTCCATTTTTTTCATCTTACTTTCTTATAAAGTAATATCCTCCTGTAAAAGAAGGTTTTACTCTTGGATAAATTATGATTCATTATTCTTTTTATTTTCACATTGGATAATGATTTATTTATAGTAAATTCATCAACCTCATCATCATTTTGAATCTTCTTATATAACTTTTCTAAAAGATTCCCAACCATTACACATGAAATGTTTTTGAGTGGATGTTTCCATTTGAATGTTACTCTTCCTATTTTAATATTTTATGAGAGAAATGGAATGAATACATTCACCTCATATTATTTTGGATCATCCTATATGGTTTTATTCTTTAGATATTTTAATTCCACCTCCTCCTAATTCCAATTTTTTATAGCCTCATTTTCATTATATCATAGGTCATATGGAACCTAAATACTATGTAGGCTCCCTAATGTTAACTCATTCACATAATTATTATAAATCACAATTAAATTTTTATTGAACTATGATGGAAATATCAATTGGATGTTCATTATAATATTTAAATCATTAATGGTATCTCCAATACCAGGAAACTATTTCAAAATTACATTCCCCACTTCTATGAATGTCACAAAAAAATCTTTTGCTGCATCAAAAAATACCCAAACTTGTGTTAAAACCCTATAGGTTAGCTTCAATGAAAATTTAATCACTTATATATATATATAATTTTTTTTCTCACTGGTCATGTGAGGATGTAAAAGACATCACATTCTATTAGATTGTGTTAGATAAATCTCTTTCAAATACATTGATTCATATGGTGTTAGTATCAAATTATTTATATTAAGATTCTGATTAATCCTTACTTTCCATACCAACTAGAATTACATTTATATCATCTATAAATAATCCATTCCTAGAGATTAAAAGTATCGCTACCTATTATTTTTAATTGATGACAATTATTTCCCACGAATATTAGAATCTAATTGTATATAACGGCTTCCATGTGTTCCACTAGGAAAGATTCACAAACATTACTCTTTTGATATACTAAAAAGTATAGTCCATGTTGTGATAAATTCCCTAAGGCACAGGTTTTGTGGAATTATATCATGATTGATTAAAATAATTTTTCTCTTCAAATTTCATTCATTAATATAAAAACAATTATCTAATTTTTCTCAAAAATATATATAAAACAAAATTAAACAACTCACTAAGGTGCATTACGGTTATAATTTTTGGATTAAATTCTTTATCCATCATAGTTTATAATCACTAAAACTAAAAAATTAACTTCTAATCAATTTTAGTGAATACACTTCTCTTACATAAGATTATTATGATGAATAATATCATCTTATTTTAGGTTCAAAATGATAGGGTTGTGAATTGAAGTTCATATTTTACTATTTTTGATGAAAGATTCTATATAATGTAACTTTTTATTCATGGGAAATTACTTCACAAACTGAACCACCTTTATAAAGTTTCCCTTCATCATCAACTATCTTTGTACATCCCCAATTCAATTTGTAGAATACTATTGACCACATAATACCTATGAGACTACCTTTTCTCATTTAAATTGTAGAACTGAATTTGAACAAGTCCCTCATGAACATACTTTGCAAGATGCTGATTTACACATAATGCTACATGAACTACCCTATCCTTCATGGATAACTATATTATCTATGGACTTCATTTAGGTCTTCATTTATGAAACCCTATATGAATCTTCAATATTATCTATTTATGATCTTCTTAGAATGTTTTTTCTCTAATTAATGAATTGATTTGGGGGTCATTATCTAGGAAAAAACACAGAAAACCTACTAATGATGATATTATAATTAATCCATTCATGATAATCCATTCCCAAGTTATTATTTATTGCATAACGGTGTACCAAAAACATCATTCATGATTGGCCTGAAAATAACCTCCTCATGAAAAAAACGATGAGACCACCATGAAGTGTCATCACCCATCACCTCTGTGAACCACCTTTATGAACGACTACATCACATGCTGTTTTGTCAAGCCTCCACTTCAAGCTTCCTATATGACCCACATGTAGTGTAAAACCCTTAAAGAGGCGAATTGGTTTCTACAATATCAAGCAATTTCTACCCAAATAGTACTATGCTTAAGTACCAAAATGTACTCATGTACTCGTTATGCGAACTATCCTTATATTCCAAATTTCAATAGAATTATTAAAAAGCACAAAATTCTTCTAGAAAAAATTATTCAACCCAGTATGTCAACAATCACATTAGAAATTTATCATCCATATTTTTTAATAATAAAAATAACCTAAAAATATTGAAATATCATCTTGATGATTTATAACAAAAAACCCATAGAAGACACTAAAAATGATGCACAATTGTTTTTTTTACCTACACAATATAATTCATGTGTAACTTTATTTGGAAAAAAGTAGCCAACTGAATGATTAGGGTCCTGAAAAGTATTCTATTTCGAAGGAATTCGAGTCTTAATATCTTAAGAGGGATTTAATATCACCATATTATTTCATTAATTCGTTTTATATGCATAAATGACTCTAATTTTTTATTTTGGAATTCTGTTTCTTCCAATAAATCAATAATTTTAAGGAAAACTGATGTGTAACTATTGAAACAACTTATAGATTGTGTTACATACCCAGATTAAAATCCCATTACATTTATAGACATCATAATACATGTCATTCATGTGGTACACTAAACCTTTTCATAAAATTGATTATAATTATTTAGAACCAATAATTTCTCCAACATTAAGTGTTGGGGCAATAGAAAGCCCAAATCAATTTTCATGACAAAGAATAACATTCTAGGCTAATGATGAGTTCAATCCAAATTCCTTATATGAAATGATACGTTACATAAGAGGGAGCTAAATTCCATCACAATAAATGTAAATTAATATGTAAAAATTATAATCAACCTATTAATTCAATATCATAACATAGTATAAGGCAATGTTATCATAGAAGAAAGAATAATCAATTATTATACCTAACATGTAACAATTATATGCATGTATAAAAATTTATAGCTCCATTTTAAAACATTAAACTAAATCATTCAATAATTCATAGTACATATTATTTATATATAAGAATATTAACTATGTAATAACATAAAAAAATGGAAAATTCATATATTTAAATATAGGAAATATTTTTGTAATTAATTCATAAATAAAGTAGTCATAAACTACATATAATCAATCTATTTAATATATGTATTCCAAAACTAAATAAATATAAACACATTCCATTTATTTCAAATATTAACTCTTTCACATGGAATTTAATCAAATATATGATATCAAAAATATAAAAAAATTATATATGAATAATTCTTATATTATTTAAATATTTAAAATAAAAAATATTTGATATTATTTAAAACCTTTTCAAATCATTTATCAAAACATGGTTTGATAAGGTATAAATTTTTCTTCAATAAGGAGGTTTAATTTGATCAATTTAAATTAAAGAATTATGAAAAATGTACAATATATATATATATAAATGTCACAACCTGACAAAAGACAGGGCTCGTGATGAAACTACCGCATGCCCATCTCCATAGGCTTGAGCGTGGTTACATGAATTGAAATCCCACTAAAGTCAGGGAGGAATTTTTAATAAAACATGTACACCTTCAAACAATAAACTCAATGAAACGATGCACAAAAAAATAAATTAAGATTGTAACATTGCTATAAATATACCATATATGCATGACCCAGGAAACATAACAATGTAAGATGTTGTATACTAAATAAAAAAGGGACAAAAATTCCGTACCAAATCAGAAATATGTTTGATCTTGGAAAAAATGGAAAATAGTAAATTGTTTAGGGACCCTAACTACAATATCCAAAGAAATGAACATCGTTGGCAGTCCAAGCACCCTATATCCCTATAATTTTTTAAATTCATGATCGACCCTGAGTATGTACAAACACAAAAAAATGTTCTGAAAATGGGTAAGGTGAAGTAGTAAGAGATAAAACTGAAGAGGGAAGTTGTAGATAGAACACGTTATGGTAAAATAGTATAGCTTAACCCAAAAAAAGAGTGAAAGTGAACTAATACAAACCCAAGGAGCCTGACAAACTAATAATATTAACATGTCATTGAGTCTTCAATACATATAGTTGGACGATGGACTCATCCAACCATGCGAATCTAAACATGAAAAGAACATGGCATACTACATGCATCTCTACCTCTCATATATGTTGATTAACTATACACTAAGAGTGGGTATTTAATTAGGATAATTATATATGCTTAGTAAAAGAATCCCAAATGAGAGAGTGAGGGGATATCCATCTCAAATCTCAGCCCATGTTGATGAGTAGCCAATAGTTATAAGGTAAAATCTATCTATGCTTCCCATCAACTCCTGCCTTTTCCCATGGAACACTAGTAAAAGGGACTCAATCACCACACCATGATACTCTTTGATTTGGGAAGAAATAACTTGGCTATATAGTTTTCATGTCATGTGTTAAGGACACGTCTTAGTGGGGAAATTTTCCCTCTTTCTAATGAGTCAAAAGGTTTTTAAAACCACATATATTCACTATGATGCACATTTGAGTGGTTGCCAATTTTAGGAAAGGATACAGTGAACTGGTATGACCGGAAGGGCCCAAATATGGTAGTCACTGAGGAATTCCTCTACCCAGCCCAGTGGTGGGTAACACTAAAGAAGGTCACTGGTGAATGCCACTACCCATTCCTACTAGAGGGTAAGCTCGGTGAGTTAAAATGGAAATGTCACTACCCAACCCTTCTAAAGGGTAACACCTAGAATTTGTCATCATATAATTCCACTAACTAGCCTAGCATAAGGGTAAGCCCAAAATTTTTAGGAACTCTTCTAGCCAGTCATACAAGAGAGTAACTCAAAAAGATCATTAGGGAACGCCACTACCCATTCCTACTGGAAGGTAAACCCAGAACCTCTATAGGGAAAATCCACTACCTAACCTAGCTATCGGTAAGACTGGTTCTTCTCTGGTGATTCTGTATATTCAATGAGTCATCGGGCATCACCTTTGTTTAGAAAACACTAAATATTTCACATCATATATCAAAATCCATTTTTCAGTGCACCATAACATTCTATTGAAAAAAACACCCAGGATTGGAATCTGATAGGAAAAAGTATGAGTTCGAATGAAGGATATACATAAGATTGTAGTTCTCTCTATAGATTGCTAGTAGTACCTAACATGTGATGGGACCCACACAGTGTGAGGTCATTCTTCACTGGTTGGCCTTGTCCTTGTTCAGTACATGAGTCCTTTCCGTCTAGGGTTATACACTATGTAGGAGGATTAAATGGAGTCTGCCACATATATGGGGACATGACCATGTATGGTGGTCGTTTCCATGTACATGGACCCCATTTATCTATACTCCAGTACACGACAAGTTGGTCTGCATGGGATGCCTCTCGTGTGGTTAACCCATGTCTGTGTTATCTTAAATGGATTCCATGTGCATGAAACCCATCACATAGGTTATCCAACTGAGGAGGGATACATGATGTGTCAGGGAGGATTACACATAGTGTTATACCTAACTTCTCCCAAACCCTAGCACCATCACTGAGGTATTCTACATGTTGTTTTTTCTTCATACTACATGACCTATAGTCATGATTTTTCCAAAACACTCAAACATTCATCAAATCTTCATGCATTCTTCGAGTATTGTAAAACTGCTTCATATATCATCCTGAAACTTACAGAAATCTTTTAATCTAACCTTTTATCATACTCTCCTACCATCGTTCGCTGAGAATTGATCATCGAATAAGAAAAATGTTTCATCAGATGTTATGCTCATTTTCATGCCTCTAATTCTCAATGATTCATCCTAACGCCGTCAGATTCATCATCTATTCATCAAAATGATTCCCAATATATGATTTCCTCAATGAATCATCAATGTTTCATCGATCTCCTACAAATATGAGCACCTGATCGAACAAGGGATGGTAGAGAATATTGTCGAACCTTGAACTGTGGGGTTACAATGGAAAAGAATGCATAGAATGGGGGAAGAAAAGCATAAGAAAAATTGGTTTACAATAATTTCTCATTCATTCATTCCAATCACTATGTAACATGCAAATTAGATTTGAAAAAAACTATTGAAATAAGGATTCAATATTCATAATCATGAAAAGGTTTTTCATAGGAACACATATCATAGAATAATGTTCGTTCTGAACACAATATTTATTAAAGTGATAAAAATACCAATTTAAGATACCTACCTCTTATTTGGATTGATGGGTGGTTTAGAACATGCTTGTGTAATTATTGGAAGAAGTTGGTGCTTCCATTTCATTTCGATTTTACTTGATCAAGAGGATTTTCATTTGTTGTAAATAGAGGAGTGGAGGAGCTCTCACTGGTTGATGGGAGGATTATGAGGAAAATCCTAAAAAAATACCCTTATATACCTATTTACATACTTTGAGGTTGATAAATTTTTTTAGTCAAATAAATAAATAATTATTTTTTTAACTCAAAAGCACCTCCAACAAGCAAGGAATCTGGTCGTCCTGTGCTGACTCATTTTATGTCACACCTAGGGAAAACACTACATTCTGAACCCAACCATGGTTTCATATTTATTATCCCCTGATCATTTTATGTTTTATCACAATTTAATTAATTAAACATACACTATCAATAATAAATATATTTTATATTTTTATAAAATTTATTCTGGACACATGAGGCCTCAAAATTACACACCATCTTAGTGCCTTGATCTGGAAATATGTTTAGGAATATTTCAAAATAAAACAATAAAAAATAGGGTCTATAAACCATTCCATTATTCAATATTTTTATCATATAAAAGAAAAACTAGGAAAACATCTCAAGATATTATTCCCTCATCTGGCTCTCCCACTCCCAAGAACACTCCTACACGTTATTGGGCTTCCCCAACATGTGTACTAGAGGGATGGTCCATCCTCATAGGGTTCACTCCTATGGTTCCTCAATCTCCACTGGGTTCTCATTCATTTTTTCTCCATCCTCGATGCCTATCCCTCCCGATTCAATGATGGGAGTAGAGATATGAAAGTATTTCTTGAACTATGACACATAAAAGACTTCATGCACCAACTCCAGCAGTAGGGGTAGGGAAGGGTAGTAAGAAACCTCACAACTTATATACACAATCTCAAACAACCCGATGAACCTCAGGGATATCTTACATCTCTGTATGAACCTCCACATTCATCATCTTGGGGAGACTCTAAAAAAATATGGTCTTGTAACATCTCGGTTCCAGGTGCCACCAAGAGGTTCCCCGTACCCGGTTGGTCACATGGCCTCAAGAAAATTTCGCAAGATTCCAAGGGCAGCCAACTATATGTGAGGGCCTTGGGTGTGATAGTGGGGAAACTATTCCCTCATTGGAAGAGTAATACATTGGAAAGATACCGATGACAATAGCGGAAGAAGTAATACCATGCAATAAGTAAACATCAGAATAGAAGAAGTAATAAACAACTAGATAACATATATATAAATGATGCATGATACATATGTCTATGAAAACTGCCAATAAAGTCTAAATGATGGAATAAAATTTTTAAACCATAGTAAAAAATAAATCAAATAAACACTAGTAGCATCGCAAGCCTTGGGTTGGTTGCATGCTTTCCAGCACCACAATAATAATGTACCTGAAGTAGAAGGGCACTTTCCCTTCTCTATACCTACAGTAATATAATCTGTTTGGGCCCAAAATAATGACAAAAATAATGTGTGAGGTGAATCCTAGTAGGAAACCACCCAAAGATCTGTGCCTAACTGTCAGTAAATATACATGGTAGGCAATAAGAAAAATGAAGCAAGAAACAAGGAAGTAATCAAAAGTAAACTATCATACAGTTTAAATTGAATTTCTTTTAATATATCAAGTAAGAATCTAATAAAAAAATTAATCCTCTAGGAAGTACTCAATGCCGAACCCCTCTTGTTCAACCAATCAAACATATGAAACCCTCATGGAATTACTCATAGTCAAACCCCTCTGTTTTAGCATTATGAAAGACACTCTAGGGAAGCACTCACCATCAATTCCCCCTGTGGTCTCGTATCGGAAACTATATAAACTTTGAGGAAGCACTCAACATCCAATTCCCCTTGTGGTATTGCAACGTAGAACTATATACACTCCGAGGGAGCACAAAGTCCATCCCCTCAATTGTCTCGCAATATAAAAGTAAGCAGACACTCTGGAGAAGCCCTCAACATCCATTCCCCCTATGTTCTACTACACGAGGTTCCCATAGCCCTATGTAAGTCACTTGTGCATAATGATGTTTAACAGCCAATGTAAACCTTATGAACTACTTGCCAATCTCAATTTAAGAACTCCTTGGCAAAATAGCTACAAACATATAACAATATCAGATAATATCACTCCATCCTAACAACACTAGGCCTGGAAAACTAGAAGCCTAACCAGAAAAGATAGACCAAACAGTCAATATCAAAACCTGTATAGGAAACAAAACCATATCATAAAAAATAACCCTATTCACAAACATACAACCTCTACTCAGGAACAAAATGAATAACAGGCATTAACAAGGCTAAAATACCAAAACATGCAATACCATGTTCAAGGGTATTGGGAACTTTTGCACATAATATTAAAAGGCTAACTATGAAAATGCACAAACCACATACCTTGATGTTTTATGATCGATATAGTTGAATCCCAGCCTTTGATTCAATCAAAAACATCATTTTTCTACAAAAACATCTAAAATGATCAACTAAAAATATCTCACGAAAGAGGAGGAATCAAGATATGAGACTCTGGAAGAAGGAATAAATCACTGTGGAGATTTCAACAAAATCGACGATGGTTGATTCGGAGAACAGATGGAAAATCGTGGGATCTGAGAAGAATTGGTGAAATCCGTTTCTCCTGGATGAGATGAGATGAGAAAAAAAGTATTATGTGTATGAGACGCGACCCGGGTCCAATATAATAAATATAAATAAAATTACAAGGTCTGTCTTTTAAAAATACATGGCGTGTATATGAATTTTACATGCCCTGATTTTGGAGGTCTCTAGGTCACCCCACACGGCCATGTAATCGGCCGTTACATGGTCACCCATAGAAACCAGGTACATGACATGTACTCCTTAAATTTACAAATTCTCCTCTTCTTCCCAAAAACACCATAAAATAAAAACTCATGAATGAAAATATAGGTCAATTTCTTATAAACTTCCCCCCTTAATTAAATATGTCCCCTAATTTCCCTAGAATGATGGCGTAGAAGAAGAATACTCAAACAGATCTGGCCACTTTGATTGAACATCAACCTTTCTCTCCCATGTCTCGTTCTGTACTCACCCATGCTGCTATAACACTCTTACCAGAGGAATAGAACAGCCACACAGAACCTTTTCACTACGATCAAAATCCAAATAGGATGATCCTTGAACGATGCGTCCACCTCCAGCTCGACCTCTTCAGGATGAAAAATATGAGATGGGACTGAGAAGTAATGACATAGCTGAGAAACGTGGAAGATGTCGTGCATATCCCGATACCCCTGAGGTAACAACAACTAATAGGAAAATAAACCAACCCTCTCTAAAACTACAAATGGACCAACATATCTCGGTGAAAGCTTACCCTGTCTACTATTCCTCCTATGTACCAACCCTGCTGTGACACGTAGGAAGACATGATATCTGACCTCAAACTCTATAGGTCATTTCCATCGATCATCATAAGACTTCTGTTGTGACTGTATAGTATCCATCCTCTTCCGAATCAACACTATCTATTATGTGGTCTCCTGGACAAGATGAGGTCCCATCATAGCTACCTCTCCTCCCTCCAGCCAACATAAGGTGATCAACATAACCTATTGTACCAAGCTTCATATGGTGCCATCAGGATAGTTTCTTGAAAATTATTATTGTAGGAAAAATCTTCAAGAGGTATGTGATTCTCCCAAGAACCTCCAATATCTAGGACACCTACACGATGCATGTCCTCCAACACATAAATTGTATGCTCAGGCTGGCCATCTGTTTTGGGATGGTAAGCTATACTCAGAACTAGAAATATACCCAAATCCCTCTATAGTCCCTTCCATACTCGAGATGTAAAACAGGTGTCCCTGTCTGAAAGAATGGAGTTTGTAACCCCATGTTATCATACAATCTCTCGAATTTACATCCTTCCCAGCTCATCAACACCGAAGGTCTCCTTGAGCAGTATGAAGTGTGCATCCATTGTGAGTCTTTCAATGAAAAACCAAACTATATCATTCCCTCATGGAGACCTCAGAAAACCTGTCACGAAGTCCATTGGGACATTCTTCCACTTCCACTCGAGAATTATTAAGTGCTATAAATGCCCTACAGGTCACTGAGGATCCACATTCGCCCGCTGATAGGTGGAACACCACATGAAACTCCCAACAACATCTCTCTTCATAACTAGCCAATAACACTGACGATGAAAACCTCGATACAACTTGGTGACACCAGGATAAACTGCACAAATTGAGGAATAAAAGACCTACATCATGTCTTTACGTATGTCCGCCGTCACTCACATTCTCCCTTGAAAATGCAATAGATCATACCCACATACAATCCATCCAGTAATAGGTTCATCTCCTCACACACTCTCATATATGACAAGGCCTTCAGCATCTTATAGTTTCCACATTCACACCTGATCATGAAGAGTAGAGGTAAGATCAAAAAAATAATGAAACGTCTGCCCCTATCTGCCATGAACCTCCTAATTCATCTTAGAGAATAGAGCCATAGGCCACCACTCACTGCTAGCCTCCTAAACTTCATGTATCTGAGTCCTTCTACTCAACGCATTAACTATTGTATTGCCTTTCCCAGGAAAATAGGAAAGCTCAAAATCATAGGAATTAAGGTATTCAACTAACCTTTATTCTCTAAAATTCAGATTGCACATAGTAAAGATATACTTGAGACTTTTGGGGTTAGTGAAAACCACAAAATTCTCTCCCTAAATATAATTTCTCCAAAAGCGTAAGGCATGTACAACTACAACAAACATGGGATCAGGCTTCGGGTAAATATTCTAATGTGGCCTCAACTGCCAAGAACCATACGTAATAACATATATTCCCAACATAAGAACTGATCCCATCCTGATACCTGATGCATCTTAGTATTTAGTATAGCCATTGCCCAGCTCTGAAAATACTTGTATCAGTGCTGAAGTGAACCTCCCATTCGGCTTATGAATGGCTGACACACAAGAATCTATCCACATGTGCTCCACACCATGTTTAGTTAGGACCATCAGTGGCGCTGATAACCCTTAATAGTCTTGTATGAATTGTCTGTATTATCCAGCAAGACCTAGAAAAATATGCACCTCAAAGATGTTCTTAAAAATCTACTAGAAAACTACTGCTCTCATGTTCTCTAGGTCTAATAATACTCTTGTCTCTAAGATAACAATACACAAGAAGTAAACATTCTCCACCCAAAAGTTGAATTTGGAGAGCTTATCATATAACTGGTGCTCTCTCAGTGCACGCAAAACAATATCAAGATGGTTAGCATGGTCATGTCAAGTGTGATAGTGCACCAAGAGATATTCCATGAAGACTACCACAAAAGAATCCTAGTATGGATGGAAAGCTCAGATCATCAGTTCCATGAAAACTGCAAGCGTGTTCATGATACTGATGAAATAACGATATACTCGTATAGACCATAACTAATCCAAAAGGCTTTAATAGATATATCAGATGGTATCATGTGCAATAGATGGTAAACATATATCAATTAAATATTTAGGAAAATCTAGTTTCCTCTAGGTTTATCAAAGAGATCATCAATCCTCAGCAATGGATATCAGTTCTTGACTGTCAACTAGTTCAACTTCTAATAATCTATCCAAAGTCTGAGGGTACCGTCCTCCTTCTTTGCCAAATGAACTGGCGAACCCCAAGGAGTAGAACTCAGTCGAATGAAACCCTTTTCATGTAACTCCTCTAAAATATTCTTGAGCTTCTGTATCTCTGGTGTATCCATATCATAGGGAGGAATGGACATTAGTGCTGCTCCAGACACAAGATCAATATAAAAGTATACCTCTCGCACTGGAGGAAAAACTGATAATTCTTCTAGAAATACATTCCTGAAACGATCCACCACTTGAGAAAATTACATCTGTGAAGTCCCTAAGTCATCCAGATATAGACTATCAATCTAGGCTATAACTCCTCCCAAACTGTGATGCTCATGTCCTACTCTGCTTTCCTGGACATCTCATTTTACCTTGTGCAGAAACCAACCACCCTATTGTGTTGTGAAACTCACACTACAATGATAAATGTCAACCACAACCTCGAAGGGAACTAAACAGTCCATTCCAAAAATGGAATCATAGCATTCCATCTCTAAGACATAGAGGTCCCACAATATAGTGACTTCCACCGACCTCAAGAGGGGTCACCTTGCACACACGTACACTAGACATTATATCCCCCATCGGTGTTTCCAGCGTCAAGACATCCACAAAAGAAAAGATACAAATCCCATTGCTCTCCAAAAAACCAACAGATATGAAACTATGGGAGGCCCCTATATAAATAAGTACAGAAGCTAAAACTGAGGAAACTAGGATTTTACCTCGAACTTTAGAGGCTCTCAGATCCTGCTCTTGCTGGGTCTCCTCCACTGCAAAAGGCTGGCCTATACTATGGCCATGTGACCCTGCTTGACATCCCTGAATTGATCCACCCTATTATCAATGACAGCCTGCAACAGGATACCATGACTGTGACATCCGCCTCGATCTGAACGGCCAGAGGAACTCCAATTTCCAGACTGATGAGAAACTGGTGGTCCTACTCCTAAAAGTGGTGTCATAGAATAACTCCATTCTCCTACTTCTAGTGAGAAGAACTGATAGAAACACTAAAGATGACCCATCTTTCCACAAGATCGGCACTCCATTGGGTCTCTCAGGTAATGAGTCCTTGAATTCATTCTCTTCCTGCACAGGTATCACACCATATGGATACCATAAGAATTATCCTGCTTTCTCAGGTCTCCACACGTAGACTCTAGGTGGCACATCCTGTTATCTATACGAGGGGTACCAACTTTGGATACTAAGCCGCCTTAGATCACAGATCCAGAATCCCTCATATTTCACTATGTGACTATCATCTAGTTGACTATATATGTTATGAAGTCAACCTAAATATGTTCACAATATATTAGATGTCATTCCTAATACCATACTCAAACTTCGTTTCCAGGAATAAGTCATCACCTCCTAGGATGGGTGTAAAGCGATGTAGCTTTGTAAAGTGGGATGAATACTCCATAACATAAAGAGTACTTTGCTCCAGAATCATGAAATCATGGGATCGATCGTCCCTCAAAGTATCATGGTAGAAGTAATCATTGAAGGCATGCTAGAACTCATCCCAAGCCATAACATGTTGGCATCCCACCTGTGAGATCACATCCAACAATCTCTCGAAGGAATCTTGATGCATGTACATTGTGAAATTTACCATCTTCTCTGGGGGAATCTCTAGATTCTCAAAGATAGAAAGCATGGACTCTAATCAAGACTCAGTATCCTGAGGTCCTCTATCCCTTGAGAAGGTGGGATGATGTTGCTTCTGAAAGACCCACATAAACTCTTCCAATGATAAGGTAAGATGCATTACTCCCCAGAATTTCTGCATAAACCTCAAGAGGCCCTCTTGGAACTGTGCATTACGAACTGTATCTGGGATAATTTCTAGTGCCATGATGGGAATGATAGGAGGATCCACTAGTAGTCCCTGATCAGCTATGTCTTGTGTATGCTCGTTTATCTAAATATATTGTACAGCCGAAGGATGTCATGGTGGCATGACTCTGTATTGTCAAGCGCACAACTTAGTTCAAGATTTTCTAGGATTGATACATAGAAGTTCAAGAATGGAATAAGATAAAGAAGGAATTAATTTTTTTCAAAATAGGGATACACATCATGTATATACCATAAATGGCATGTTTCTATAAGCATTCACATGGGTGTGTACTCCTGCCAACCCCGGTTGTGTAACACCCCATACATACGATGTTTTCTCCCAAGAAATGGAGTGTACTTGAATAGTTTTCTCCTTCCCTAGTTCTTCTACATGCCTAAACAACATGGTTCTCCTAGAGCAAGACTATATGGCTTGTTTGTTACAATGACGTCATGTACAAGAAATACCTTCACCGACCTGTGTTGTTAGCCACCCATCTAGTTACACCGTTGACTCTACGTGGAGTGTTTGTGATAGAAACAACATGTACTAACTACCCATAATCCACATGTGTCATTGGTCACATGGCTGGAAATGTGGTCTATACACACAACGTTTATGTTCGATACACGACGTCTTACACCAAGGATTTCCCAACCCCGTGTCTCTACCCACACAACCAGTGACATGGTTAGCGACCACATAGTGTGTACATACATTATAGGGAATGTACATAAGAAAACCAGTTCCTTCCCAAATAGAAGGATATGTGGAATGTATTCAGCAATAGACACTGTGTATTCTATGTTTTTCCTTACATTAATCCAAAGAAACTACTCTAGAAGCCCCAAAAACACATATTGAGCATTTCAGTTTGATATTCCAATCCGTATGGGCCCATAATCCCTGTGAATCAAAGGTTGGCATCTTCTTCAAGTCATATACAATGAATAAAAATGAAATGATTCCCAAATTTTGATCCATGTGGGCACATGAAACCTCCAGAACCAATGTTTTGCGTTCATTCAGTTGAAACCTTACACAATCAAATACGTGATAATATAGTAGGTATTCTATAAAGGTATCTATCACAATAGAGTGCATATTTAGCACAACATCTATCACAACAACATGAAATCAGTAATGAACCCTTAATGGCATGGAAAAAATACATTACATGTGATCTCTAGAATGTTCCTATATGATTTATGAGATGAAATACCCACATCTCATCAGGTTGAAACGGATATAGAACCTGAATAATATCATCAATAACAACAAAAAACAAGTGAATCTACCAACAGTGAAATCAAATCAACTATAATAATTGAAAAACCAGAAAAACATAAATAATTGAGGTAAATTGGCTTTTAAATGTACATGGGTAAGCTAATACTGATCAAAAATTATTACCAAGTACCTACTCCTTCCTATCCCTAGCTATAGTCTCCAAAAAGTATGTCAAGAAGAAAAGAATCTCTCTGATACCACATTGTAATGTCCAGTTTCCAGGTGTCACATAGAGGTGCCTCATACCCAGTTGGTCACATAGCCTAAATAACATTTCCCCAAATGCTAGAGGTTGCTGACTAGTAGAAAGGGCCTCGAGTGTGAATGTAGATAAACAATGCCCACATTGGAAGAGTAATAAATCGAAAATAAACCAATAACAATAGTAGAATTAGTAATAACATGCAATAAGTAAACAACAGAAGAGTGGAAGTAATAAACTACTGGAGCACATATATATAAATAATTCATGATATATATTTCTATGAAAGAATCTAAAAAAGTCTCAGTACTGGAATACAGTACTAAACCAAAGTACAAAGAAAGCAAATAAACTTAAGCATCATAGCATGCCTCAGCTTGGTCCCATGCTCTCCAGCTCCATAGCAATCAACTACCTGAAGTAGAAGGGAAATTTCCTTTATCTATACCTATATAAATATAATCTGTTTTGGGCCAAAAGAATGACCCAAACAGGGTGTGAGACGAATCCCATTAGGAAACCGACCAAAGATATATTTCTAATAGTTAGTGAATATATATGGTAGACAATAAGAAAAATTAAGCAGTAAACAAAGAAGTAATCAAAAGTAAACAATTTTATTGTTTCAATTGCATTAATATTAATATATTATGTAAGTAACTAATCAATAACATGTAACCCTACCGGAATAAATCACATTCTAGCCCCTCTGGTTCATACAATCGAACACAAGAAAACCTCTGGGATGTAACCATATTCTAACAACTGTGGTTCAACTTTAGAAAAGACTCTTGAAGGAAGCAGTCACCGTCAATTTCCCATGTAGTCTGGTGTCCTTAACTATAGACACTTTGAGGAAGAAATCAACAACCAATTCCCCATGTGGTCTCACAGTGAGGAACTAAATTTTTTAACGGAGCACAATATCTATCCCTCATAAGGTCTCACAATGTAAAAGTAAACATACACTCTAGAGAATCCATTAGAGCCCATTCCCTCTATGGTCTACTATAGTAGGTTCCCATAGCCCCATGTATGCATATCATGAAAAACGATGTTCAACAACCATAGTAATCCTTAAGGACTTCTTGGATAACATATTTCAATAACTAATTGTCTAAACAACTTCAATCATATAACAACATTTGATAATATCACCCCATCCTAACAAAAATAGGCATGAAAAACCTATAGCCTAATCGAAAAATCTAGACCAAACGGTCAATATCAAAACAAACATGGGAAACACATCCCTAGCATAGAAATTAACCCTATTCACAAACATAAAACCTCTACTCTATCACAGAAGTAATATCAGGCCTTAACATGGATAAAAATCCCAAAACATGAAATACCTCATTCTAGGGTCTTAGTTAATTTTTTATATAATATTCAAAGACAAACTATGAAAAGGCACAAACCTCCTACCTCAATTATATATAACCGATTTAGTTGAATCCAAACTATTGATTTGACCTAGAATGCAGTAGATCTACAAAAATGTAAAAAAACGTTCAACCAAGAATATCTTAGAAAAGAGGAGGAATCAAGAGATGATATTATAAATGAAGGGAGAACTCACTATGGTGATTCAACCGCAATTGATAGTGGTAGATTGATAGAATGAATGGTTAGTTAGGGGAATCAGGAAAAATCGACATTATCCATCACTCCTAGATGAGATGAGCCAAGAGGAAATGTTTTTTTGAACGAGACACGACCCCAGTATGATATAACAATTATAAAGATAATTATATGGTGTGTATTTTAAATTTACATGACATGTATATGCATTTTCGGGTCCCCACATTCGGTGGTCTCTAGGTCACCCCACATGGCCATGAACTCAACCATTACACAACTAGTACACAGTCACCCACAACAACTAGGTAAACGGAGTGTACTCCAAAGTACACGACATGTACTCCGTAAATTTATAGATTCTCTAATTTTCCCAAAAACAACAGAAAAGAAAAACTCATACCTGAAAATAATTTCCGAGTTCTTACAGGTCTCCTTGCTCGAACACCAGGGGATTTAGACAATGATCGACCTATTTTTTCTATCTACTCTTGTCTATCTTCATCCGTTCATGTATGACTTTCACATTCTTCATTGTGGCCTTCAACAACTTCAGGCCTATAAGATATGAGTCCCCAATTTCTATCCAGTACAATGGTGACCTATAGGGTCTCCTGTATAGAACTTAAAAAGGTGAAATGAAGATTGTTGAGTTGTATCTGTTGTTGTAGACAATCTCTACCAAATGTAGGTTATAATACCAGCTCCGGTCGAAATCCAACTCACAAGACATAAACATAAACTCTAGCACAAAGATAGTCTTATCGGTCTTCCAATTGGTCTGGGGTTTAATGGATATACTCACCTACAACATAGCCTTGAACACCACCAGTAGGCCTCTCCACAATCATGATGTAAATTATGATTCATGATCAGAGACAATAGTGAAGGGTAACCTGTGATGGTGGATGATCTCCCATATGTACAACTACCCCAAACACTCCACCAAAATCTAGTATGTGATAGTAAGGAATTTAACAAACATCATAAGTCGGTCTACAATCACCCAGATGGATTCATGACCCTTCACTATTCATGGAATCCCTATGATGATGTATGTGGATATTTTGTCGCATTTCCATTCTGGGGTCTCAAGAGGTTGTGACAAACCCAGCAGAACATTCTTAGTATTCACCTGCAAACTGGTGAGGCATATTGAAATGAAAACAGCTACACTTGAACTCATGTCAGACCATGGAAATTCCATTTAAGTCCTCTTTACATCTTCCCCACACTATGATGTACTCCTAAGGGATATGTTTGGATCTCTAACATCACATCCCCCCACATAGTGACTAGAACAACTGTTCACCCATGGAATAATATCTCATGATTCCCTCCTTCAAAATAACCATATGGTGCATCTAATATGGATATATGTTCATTAAATACATGAAATTATATCTCTCCCTACAAGGATTCTCTCAAATGCTTGAGGAGTGAAGGAGTCAACACCATGTATTGAATAAAATTTGTACCCCAATGTTCTATTAGGGTAAGCCATTGGGAGACTAACCAATCTGAAGATTCATACACTAAGTGAGCCTAGTCCATCCTACTAAGGGAATCTACTACAATGTTTTCAATCCCTAGAGTATACACCATCTTGAAGTCATAGTCCAATAGGAACACCAACTAGCATCACTGAATCAGGTTCAAATTTCTTTGAGTAAAGATGTACCTAAGGTTTTGGTGGTCCTATTAAACCATAAAGAACACACCTAGAATGAATTTATTCAACATTATCATGTTGTAGACTACTTATGCTAACTCTAGGTCATGAGTCGCATAGTTCATATCATGGGATTTCATCTACCTTAACCCTTATGTGATGACTAACTATCGTTGCATCAACATACAATTGAGCCTAGCTCATAAGGAATCACAATACAGCCCAAACATAGCACCATCCTCTAGTATCCTCTACATTGGATCACTTTTCATCCACCACTTCAACTCCTTGATGACCTTTAAGTACTTATCAGACAAGGTAAATGGTTATTTCTTTTGCATTGGGGTGGTCAAAGGGGACTCAATTCTAGAGAAGACATCAACAAGTCACCTATAATACCCTTCCAAGCCCAAGAAACTACACACCTCATATACATTATTGGGTGATACCCAATCATGCGCTGTGAAAATATTTCTTGGATCCATGGATAATCCTTGTTCAGAAATAACATGCCCAAGAATGTGAACATTATCTATTCAGATCTCACACTTCAATATATTTTTGAATAGCTAGTGGTCTCAATGAAAATCCAAGGCCATCCTCCAGTTCTCAACATGATTATCCTCTTTTCCAAAATACATAGCTATATCAATGATGAATAGGGAAAAAAACTAATACAAGAATGGTTATAAATATTGGTTCATCAAATCTATAAATATATTTGTTGAATTTTTCATCCCAAAGGGAATCACTAGGAACACATAGTTTCTGTAGTGGCATCTGAATGAGATATTTGGAATATTAGCCTTGAGAACTAGAAATTGGAGGTAGTCAGACCTGAGATGGATTTTGGAGAACTAAATACCACATTGCAACTAATCATAGAGGTCTTCAATGATTGGAAAGGGATAAATTTCATTATCGTGTCTTGGTTTAGGTGATGATAATATATATGAAAAGTTGAATGATCCCATATACCTTTTTCGAGAACAAAATAAGAGTTTCCAAGGGGGATATTGAGTATAGAAAAACCATTTTTATGAAGGTTATCTAACTGAAAATGTAGCTCTTATATATCATTAGGTTCCATCTAATATACCCCCCAAAAGATATGAGGGTATTCCCAAGACGAAAATCAATGAAAAACACGATATCACAGCTCAGAGGTAGTACCAGAACATCTTTGGGGAAGACATGTAAATAATCCTCAACACCTGAAGGCACCCATATTCTGAAATAATTTTCTTCATCAGGGGTTACAATCTCCAAATCATGGGTAAAAAGATAGATCATCCTTCTTAAAAAACCCACTTATACTTCTATGAGGTCTCTATCCCTGAAAAAGGCGAACATCATCCCATCAGTGCATAGGCATATGATGAGTATGTGGTGATTGTCAATTTGAGATCGAACCATGGAATGGTAGTTTATTCCGAAAATGAAATAAAAATATTCAATCGTGACGACCAACATGTCCTACGTGAACCTCTCTCCTATAAAAGATATCTCAAATTGTTGACAGAGAAATTATACAAAGAAATAATTCCTTAAAGGAACCTCAAGACAAAGTTGTTGTGATAACATCTCTACTGGAAGATCTAGCTATCACACAAGGATATGAGAGATAAAGGAGTGACTAGAACATTTTTCTACTAATATTGATAAATATTTTACTAAACAAAGGTCATACATTGAATCATCTATTGCACCATAGGATTAAACATCCAATGCTTACAATTGTCCATGTCCCAAACCACTAACTCCCAAATCCTGACACGGGACACCAAGTGGAGGTGGCGGAAGGAAATCATATGTTTCCACCCACCAATAGCCCCTCCCACTAATTTTCTAGATTCCCCTCCTTAGATAACTCCCTCTCTATTACTATGAGATCCCTGATCACGATGTTGTCTTAGTCGTGGAGGTTTATCTTCTATATACCATGGATTCCTAGTTCATCTGGTCAGGTAGTATCATTGCTAATTGACCTCTCCCATAATAATAATAGCATTTTACCTCCCCAATCTTTTCTAGTACTCTATGTTCCCCTTCACTATATAACCACATCCTTGAGACTACACACAAAATGTTCTCCTACTTTGAGATCTTTGGCACCTTACTACTACTATAGATGATTCATCCATACCTTCCCATGTCCATCTCTGTCTATCTAGAATCCATTTTACAGAAATATCTCTGTCACAAATTCCCCCTCCAGCACCCCGACATAGGTGGGTATGCAAACGGGAACTAGGCTGGCTCAGATATCTCTTGGGAGTTGATAATCAAACTTTCATGCTCGAATGTATCCATATCTGATCATGTAAATATCGTATCTGTAATGTCTATTAACCTAGATGTTTACTCTCGAACTTTCATCACTCCCGATTGATTCTCAAGAAGATCCTAGATTCAAATGGATCATAAAATGAAGGGGTAGTACTCCTCATGAAACAGATATTAGAAGTCATCACATGAGAGTTTCGACTCACTATGGATCTAGGTAACCAAGCTCCACAAACACCCAACTAATACCTAAAAAGGATTTCTGCTAAATCCACCATTTCATTAATTAGAGTCTAAATAATAAAAAAGATATAGACCACAAACTCAATACAATCCTCTACTGCCTAAGGATTTGGCTATTTGTGGAACCACAACGGTCTTTGATGAGTGAACTCCCAATATGTGTTAGCTTGTGCACATACTCAAAATACTCTCTAAGGAAAATATGATTCTCAATTGTCGTAGGTGCTTCTATCTACCCACATAGAGGAAGAGGATAATGGGATGGACCCTAAATCGAGGCCTCATCACTCATAGGATCATCATAAAGATTTGGAGTTGGTATCTTAGATGGATGTCATTATCGAGGCTTCCTGAAAGTTATAACAGATTACTATGGTCAGGTGAGAATATATATAAATATATATCAATAAAAATGGGGAGATAGATCATGAATGAAATTCAATGACTCAATCCTATATGATGCATGTACCATTGATCCCTGCAAAAAAATTTCTCTGCATGCTGAGTCAACAAGAATGTAGTCAAGGTGCTGGTGAATTGGCACATCATCCGGAACACTGTCACTAGACTCCCTATTCAGAGAAAGACCCATGAGATAATTTGAAACTGTTACTCTAAAACAAACCAAAAATATTTTTAGGGAAGCCTATGAAAATAATCAAAAGGGTTGAACCACCAATGATACCAATCATTCACAACCTGACTAAAGATGGGGCTCGAGCCACAACATCCCCGAGCCCACCTCCATAGGCTAGGGGTTGTGACAAGATCCAAAGGTAGAATAGCCTTGGGGAGGCCTTTTCTAAAAATTCTATATGCATGCACACAACCAACTCAATGAAAATGTGTATAGTTAAAGAAATGATGAATGAAATAGTTCTTTAAATATTCAAATACATGAACCACTGAACAGAACAATGTTGGATGTTATATACTAAAAAGAAAATGTGAAAAAATACATGCCCAAAATAGAAATATTTCCCATCCTAACAAAATACAATAATGTAAAAAATACAGAGATACTAGACCTCATATCCCAATCTACGACCATCATACGCAGTCCAAGAATCACGTATCCCTAAGCTCTTATGAAGTCATGATTGACCTGTCGTCCATCTATAAAATTCATGATAGTTGTGGTGTTCATAAAATTTTTGGGTGAGTATATACATATACAGTAGATCACACAAAAAATGTTGGAGGGGGAGTAGTAAGAGATACAACTGAATGGGGAACAAGTAGATAATACAAGGTACTATAAAAGAGTACAACTCAACCCAACAAAAAGAGTTATTGTGAACTCATCCAAATACGGGGAGCATGACACAGTTAGTAGTTGAAATTATCATCGAGTCTCAATAACCTATAGATGGAGTGGGGGCTCATACATCTATGAGAAACTAAACATAAAAAGTGCATGACCTACCCTGCACGTCTTTTACTATCCTGGAATGAGAGTAACTGTACCCAAAGAGTGGGTACATAAGATGGATGTGTATATATGATCAGACAAAGAAGTCCAAATGAGTGATTAAGAGGATATCCATCTAACATCTCATCGTAATAATATAAGTATCCAATATTTTGAAGGTAAAATTGATTTATGATGGCCATAACCTCCTGCATCTCCCTAGGGCACAAAAGTCAAAGGGACTCAATCACCAAACCATGATGCTATCCGATATGGAATTGCTGACTCGTCTTAATGTTTTGATGTTGCATCTCATGGATGAGTATCGATGGGTAAAGTGTCCTTCTTCATCATGTGTCCAAAGGAACGTCAAACCATGCCTCTTCAATGTTCCACACAGTTGTATGGTCACCATTTTTAGGAAAGGATATTGCGCCCTAGTGGGATATGAGGGCCCTTCTCTAGTAGGAATTGAGGAATGCCACTTTCCATTCTAGATAGAGGGTAATACTCATTACGATCACTAAGGAATTACAATAATGAGTCTCAATAGAGGGTAAGCATGATTAGTTGTTAGGGAGATTCCACTACCCTGCCCCGCTGGTGGGTTAAACTAAGAATATGTCATTGGGGAATGGCACTTCCAAGACTAGCTGGAGTGTATGCTCGAAACATTGAAGAATTCCACTTCCCAGTCCTACTATAGGGTAATAATAGAACTACCAAGATAGATTTCTACCTCTCAGCTCAGATGAATGGTATGTACGCTACTACTTTGGTGATTTTTTATGATCGCTGCCATCATTGGGTGTCACCTTAGCCTAGAGAACCCTAAATATTTTACATCATATCCCAAAAGAAACATTAATGGAAACTATAAAATTATACACAGAAAATTGAGGACATGTATCTCATAGGTAAAAAAGTTGAGTTCAAACATAGGGTAAATGATGGTTTGAACATTATAATAAAGAGATCCAGTAGTACATGACATGTGAGGTTACCCACACAGTCTGTGGTCCCTATTCACTTCCTGGTCATGTCTATGGTTAGTAAATGGGTCCCATTTATGTATGATTATATTCCACATTGGTGGACTACATGGTTTTCCCCATCTATATGGAGACCATGTATTTTATTTTAGTCGTGTTTGTGTACTCTGAACCCATGACTGTGTACTCTAGTACACAGTGAGTTGATTCACACTGGATGTCACCCATGTGGTCAACCTGTGTTTGTGTTATATTACAAAGAGTTACCACTGGTGTTACCTATCACATGGGTTATCCAGCTAGTTAATGATACCCAAAATGTGAGGGAGGACTACATATTGTTTCATCTTTATCTCCTCCAAAACCCCAGTGTCGCCACTAATGGAAGATACATGTCGTGTGTTCTACATTTTACACGATGTGTAGTAGAGATTTCTCCAAAAAACTAAAATTTTCAACAAATCAGCATTCATGCGTGGAATATGGTGACAGAATTTATGATATACTCCTAAAACATCCCAAAATTATTAGATCTTGCCTTTAATCGCTCTCCAACTGTCGTTCACCTTAAATCATTCACAGGAGAGAATGATTGTTTTAACAGATGTTTTTCTCACTATCCTTCCCCTAATTATCAATGATTTGTCTTAATGCCATTGGATTCATCATCCATTCATCGTAGTGATTACAGATCCATTATTAAATAAAATAATCATCGACATTTCATCAATCTTCTACAAAATCTGAGCACCCGATCAAAATCAAGCCTCACAATAATCTCTCACACCAGGAACTGTGGGGTCCCAACAGTGATGATTGTGTGGAATTGGGGAATAAATTCACAAGAAAAAATAGTTCATTATCATTGGCCAACATTCTTGGACAATGATCAATAATTTGAAATTTAGATTATAAAAATTCTACTAGAATAAGGTTTTAAAACTCAATCTCATGAAATGGTTCATCCTAGGGGCGTAGATCATAGAATAATATTAAATCTAATCAAAAATTTTATAAAAGGGTGAAAACACCTATTTACAAGACCTAATCATTCATGGATCAATCCCTAGTGATGAACGTTCTCACGCAATGATAAGAAGAAAATGGTGCATCCATTTCTCTTTGATCTGCCTTGATCTAGAGAAATATTGTCCATTTTCAACAGTGGAGGGGAGGAGATACCACAAGTGGATAGAAGGATTATAAGGAAAAACCGAGTAAAATCCCCATAAATACCTTTTTTAATCTACTAGTCATGTCAATGTTTGATTAGTCAAATAAATAATAAAATAATTATTTAACTCAAACACACCGATGATGAGTGAGGTGTCTGGTTCTCCCGCACCATCACATTTTATCTTACACCTAGAGAAAACATTGTGATCTAGATCCAACCTTGGTCTCACATTTAGGATCTGATATATCATTTAAGAGTTATCCCATTCAATATAATTAAATGTTCATGTAAAATAAAAAATATTTTTAATATTTTTATAAAATATTCCCAGGGAACATAGTGTCTCGGCATTTCACGTGGTCTTAGTGGCTAGATCTGAAAATATGATTATAAATATTTAAATGACTTACAAATAAAAAAATCGGTCTTCACAATAAACTCTTTTATATTATTCTTTTTTTAATTTATAATATATTTTTTAATTTTTTTATAATTTCTATACAAACACTTTAGGCCTAGATTAAAAGTCATTCAATGTAATTTACAATTGTATTTGATAATAAGAATATATATTATTGATATTTATTTATATATATTTTTATAATCATTTAATCTTTATCTAAATTTGTTTGGTTAATTCATAAAAACATTAATAATTTAATAAATATCCCAAAATAACATTTCCTATAATTTATTAAAAATTCATATATTATACAATTAAAATTATAAATGAAAAATTAAAAAAACTAATTATGACATGTTATTATAATTGATGATATCCATATATCATAATATTTGGTTCACCACCTAATCAATCATATTTTATTATTGAATATATGTGGCTATCATATCACCCTCAATGTCTCCAATTCATACTTTACGACATGCATGAACTCCCCCTTATGATAAAAAATTCTTTTTTTAATATTATATAACTATATCGTCCTGTACGATATCATATATCATATTTTATGACATACCAAAAAACCAACTGAATGTGTTATGTCACCATCTTTGATATCACAGACTATATATCATGACCTCAAGGTACCTTACATTATCAAATAACATAGATTAGAAAATAGTACCAAACCGATATCACTTCTTATTATATGATATATTATTATGTCAACTATAGCTCAAAATTCATACAATTTTAGTGATATCAAACATGTAATATAAATTTATTCATTTTAATCTATGACTTTGAGAATAAAAAATGTGGTGTGGCATTGATACCACTGATGAGAATTTAAGGATAGATTGGACCCTAATCAATCAAGTAGAAATGAAAAGAAAATCTTAAACAAAAAGTTCACCATGATTGAAGTAAAAAAATGTATAAATATTAAATGATTAAATTGTGAACATTTCACTAATGATGGCCACTAGTGTTTTCAACATTGATATTCTTAAATAAGAACCCTAAGAGGTATCCATCATACACCATCCTCCATTTTGTATCCAGGGTATGATACTAAATCAATAATTATATGAGAAAGAGTAAAAATACAGCAATGACATTTTAATGGATCAAAAGGATAAAAAGTAAGTTAGTGTTCAATGAGTCCTATAATTGATAGGAACCTTGATATGAACAAACAGCAAATTCTCACCATCATTTCCTCTTTATATAGGTAATATGTATTAGTGTTGATTTATCATGATTCATTTTTTACAATCAGTTTCTCTTAATTTATAATGTTTTTATTCATAAAACAGGTTTTTATTTCCAATATAATCAATCACTATAATTTTGTTTCAAAATATTAATTTATTAAATATTTTCTTGAAAATGATGATTTTATTACTCTTGATTAATAAAAATTTCATCTTTTTAATAGTAAATAATTTTAAAACCAATATTTTACTTTTTGAGATAAAATATTTATTTAAAAATATTTTTTATGTAATTAATGTTTTAAAAGATTATTGATTCTATTTTAAATAGCATTTAATAGGATTGTTTTCCTAATTTTCTTAATTTGAACGAATTATGATTGATATTTCTATTTTTATAATTTCAATAAATTTTCATAATTGTATAATAAATTGATACAAATGTTTTTGAATAAGAGTCAAATTTCTAAATATATGATTATTCTTACCCCTTTGTTAGATTTTTCAAGAATCTATATAAGAGAGAAATAATAGGTTTATAAGAGGCATAACCTAACTATGTAAGATTTAGATGAAGTGGCAGCGATGTGTGAGTAATGTAAACTATAAACAATGTATGATTAATTGATAGAATGAAAATACAAATAAATAATTGATGTAATAATACAAAGTATAGTTGGACACAAAAGTAAATAGACATCCAAAAATTTCCTAAATGCAATCGAGGTTCTCTGAAGAAGGATTATAGTGTTAATGGTGACCACAACCGAAGAAGATCAAAAAATAATATACAACATCAATATAATAACATTTATTCACATCATAATAATGAAAATGGAGTGATTATGATATATTTGGATTAATTTCATAGAAATATGATGCCCCTAACATTTTTTCATTGAAGGGTGATCATCCAATAATCATAATTTTTTTAATATACAAAGGGATAAGAGGACATATAATAGATGATAAATATTTGAGTTTGATTCAATGTTTTTTAATACATTAAAATACTCGTTTTAGTAGTTATTTCTGACGAATTCTGTAGGATGAGGGGAGCCATGATGCCTCTTATAGTTATGGATGCATGACCAATGATGTGTAAAATCTAAGAGTTTGACGTAAAATCTCAAATTATGCCCAATTATTCCTTTCTATATGGTAATGGATATTAATATAATTTGGTTTATGAGTATGATGAAAAAATGAGGTGGTCGAGTGGGCCACTATAACAACCCGAGATTTTGGTGATTTTTTTGAATTAATTTAATCTTTTGATATTGTTCATTTCACGCAACACTAAAAATGGATTTTCAATAAGTCAAATTTTTAATTCACACATATACAACATGGATTATGTTACACTAAATCCATACATGGTATAAGATACACTGAAGAATAATGTTAGGGTACATTATACACAATATTGACCTTACATGATGGATTTCATAACATGCAAGACTGAGTGTAACCTAACAATAATATATTATTAAAAATATTATTATAGAAAAATAAAATCTAGAAATTTTGTTTATGGATATGAATAATATTCACTAAATTATGAGAATATGTTGTATACACAAATACAAGATGAATTTATAGGATACAAATTAATGAATATGAAAATAGACTTAATATAAAAGAAAATTTTATCATAGTCCAAAAGCTATTTTATCCATGTAAAATTATAGTATTTAAAATTGGTAAGTGTTATTAATGTAATAATTATGTTATATATTCAATAAAATCTTTTTTATATTTTCCCAATAGATATGATAGAAATATTATTTGAATAATACCAATTTTATGGTTAAAACATGTTTTTTATAATGGTAGTTTTACCCACTTCTAATGGTGAACACATTTTAAATCAAATTTTTGGAATACTTATTGAATTTTAATGTCAAAATTAACTTTATATTTTGAGTATAAACATAAAAATTAGGTTATGTTAAATTTTTGGTATATTGAAAAAGTTCTAATCTTTTGAAACATAGTTAAAAAATTGGATTTTATTTCAAAATTTATTTTTCATATAATTTATTTATAAAGTTTAATTATATTTATAGATGGTTTATTTTTTTATTTAGATAATATTTTTACCAATTAATCCAATCCAGTCCATTTGAACCAATTTCACATTAAAATTTGATATAAATATATTGCAATCTATTATATAGTTTTACTTTAAAAGAATTCAGTGTCGTCCTTAAGAATGGATTAATTTTAAATAAATTTCTGCCACATATGTGATTATAATTGAGAAAAATATATTCAATAGTTGGAATCATAATAATTTATAATGTATAATATATTCAACTTTTTTTACTAGAAATATTAGTGAATGTAATTATAATAAATTGAATCGGTTAAGAGAAAAATTATCTTAAAAAAGTTGTAAACCATAAATTTAAGACCCAAAACATCCTAGACACTATTACAAACCCTATTTTATGTCTATATTTCGACCCAATAATAAATTTAATCTATATTGTTCTATTATGGTATGCACTTGAAACATAAAAAACGTGGCTCTAATTCTATCTTCAAATATTTAAAAGCGTACAACTCCTCCACCATTATAAAATACCACCACATCTACCCATTACTAAAACCTCTAAATAATTCTAATATTGGCCTTGCTCTACCCATAAATCTTAAAAAAAATCTTATCTTCACCATTTAATCCACCCTTTGTAAAATAAGACACTCAAGGATGCCTTTTAGCATAATCAAAAAGCAGTTACCTGATCAAGTGGAAACATATTCACTCAAAATCCATTCTTTATTTTCATTATTCATCCCATCCACTATATTTATTCTATTATTATGTTAAATCTCCAATATAATACATATAATATGATATATTAATGCATGTATTTTAACATAAACTTTAACACCCCTTTATCCAATAGATATTGAACACACTTTTTCTGTGTATGGTGAACTACTCCTCATGAAATGATGATTGTTCATTTTTTATTTAACACCAGTCATAGTGGCCATTGTTATTGAAACTATATTTATATATGTAATATATTATATTTATTATTTAATTAATCATACTTATTCATTTAACAACACACATTTCATTAATTTCTATTTGGTGTTAATATGATAATCTCGTTTGAGGAAGTGTGGACTACAACCTCCTCAAAGTAATGTGATTCGTTCACACAACACATGGAATGTAATGAGGATGGGTTTTGTTAACTTGTATGATATATAAGATATATTAATGATACTTTAAGAATGATATATATATATATCATTTTAATTTGTTCTTTCAATACGACAACAAAAAAATAGATACAACGTCCATGCATACGATTGGATTACCATCTCCATGAATGATGTATTCCATTTAAAACCTCATTATTAAATAGAATATTATAATATAATAATTATTGATATATCTGATATTTATATCATTTTATACATTCTTGAATCATGATATAATTATATGGATCAATGATGTAACAATTTAAGACACATGCGAAGAACAGAGCGAATATTACACGAAGAGAAACTTTAACATATGATCCTTAAAAATTGGGTAATATAAAGACATAATTAAACCATATATTCTAATATATATTAGAATATGAATCTTAAAAATATTTGTAATAAAAATATATTTATTATGTAGGAATCATGTATGTGTATGGGGATAGTCAAGAGACAAGGTAAGGGGATATCATCTCACTGTTAATTTCTGTGAGATTCATGTTTTGTTCGCAACACATTAATATTTTGTCATGTATGCATTTACCATGATTTTATTATATGTATAATATAATTATTTATATGTCTATTAACATTTTCCTATTATGATACTTCTTTCATGGGGTTTATGTTTCCAAAGATACAAAATCGGTAAAAATATTTGGTCTCAATTTTCTTTCATTGGGACTCATGTTAAGTTATGCCCCAAAACTCTCTTTAAATGTATATATTCTTCCATTATACATGTTATATAATGAGTTTTATTCATTAATGATATTATATGCTTCTTGTTATTTCCTTTTCTTACATGGATTGTATGATCCCATGTTACCTAGTTATAATAGAATATTGATACAATCTCATCGATTTATGAGATTGTTTGTGTTTATGATTTCATTGATGAAATATTATGATACATATCTCAAAAATATTCCTTATTTTCCTTATAATTTATTATTTCATGCTATAAAAATTTATTGTTATCATATTATAGTCATTGGTACATAATATTGTTAATAAAGTGATTTAGGGAAATCCTGACATTTCCCTTTCTTCGGTCGGAAATATATATTTTTGAAAAATTGATTCCTAGATTACTATACCATTATCCTAGATGATTTAAAAGAAATTTTTAATCTTTTTTCCATTAATAAATATATTAAATGGAATATTATTATCATTTTACAAACATCACACTTTTCAAACATTTTTTATCATTCAAAAGGAATGTTCTTTTGACCTAATTTGACAAGTATAGATTTACCTGCCACCTATTTTTCAAAGATTACTTTTTTATTTTTTAAAGTTTAATATTTTAGAAAATGTTTTTAAATGTTATTTTCAATATAATTGTTTTCAAAATGTTTTTAATATTCTTTTATAAAATTTCAAGATAAATTCTTTTAAAAAATGTTTTCAAAATATCCATGAAGATCATTTTCAATGAAAAAGGATTTTAAGTAATGTTTTATTTTTTTCAAATAATACATTATATGTTTTAAAATATATTTTCAATAAATAGGTTTTTAAAAGGTATTATGTTATAGAAACCATTTTCTATGAAGAAATGATATTTTTCTCAAGAAATGTGTTTGAAAGATATTTCTAAATTATTTCTCATATAAGATAACATCCATTGGTATTACTCACTCCTTTACGGGGAAAACTATTCAATGTTTCCATTAAGATTTTTTAACTAAATGTATTGATTTTTTATGTCATTATACTTATGAAACCTGTATCTCTTTTACAAGTTATATGATTTTAAACCCTTCTTGCTTTCATAAGTTATTATTTATGATAACATGACAATGGAACATATCTATATCCAAAGGCTTTGATATTTTTACATGTTTCTGATACCAATTACATTTCATGGGTTATTATATGTATTTTTATGATCTTGTGGTCAATGTATGCATGATTTCATTATGTGATTAGTGATACTTTCATCTCCCTCCAATTCACTGGGAAAGATTTGATATCTCATTAGAAAAACTAAGAAGGTGTTGGGAGTGAACCTTGACTACTAAAATGGCCATGGTAGTAAACCATCGCCACTAATATGGTATAAGGAGTGAATTCATTATACTTTGATGACTATGGGAGTGAACCTGGACAAAAATGATTGTATGGGGTGTCAACCCATACCACTAAGATGGTCATGGTAGTGATTCCATGGATACTATGAAAATAATTATATGCTTATGTGTTTGTGACTATTCCATGTTCTATTACTAATTTATTATTTCACGTATTATGCTCTCTATTTCATTATGATTCATCTCTTATTAACTTCCAATCATTATTCCAAGATATCTATGATTATATTTTATAATCATGTTGTGAGCATCAATTTTCATGATCACATTCTCATACCCTTATGCTCCTTTTTATACTTATTTGTCTCCCTTATTTACCCTTATTGAAAATATGATCTCACCCATTTTATGATTACTTTCATATAGGTTATGATCATATGTACTATTTTTGATATGCATGATAAGGGTGTTAGTCAAGAAGAACCTAGTGGGAGATGATGTATATGACATATATACCTATGTTTATGTTTACATGTTTCCAAAAGAACTATACCAATCCTAGTATTTGTGTGTCTATTTGTATAATGTATAAGAATTCTGAAAATTTAATGTAATGTAAATTATTGAAAATAGATGGTATATATTGTCGGTATCGGTGAAAATGTATTGTTAAACATTGGGATCTACAATTACCAAACATTAGTGAGATACCTAGGTATATTTATAATGATATCTCTGAGGACGTCTCTTTGGATAAGTGTACGGATGAGTTAACATATAGCGAAATGTACTGGAATTTTGGTAATGGATAAAGTGATTGGTTTCATAGAAATACATCCCTATATGGATAGTAAACTTTTTTTTGGATCTGGAACTTATTTAACTAGGGGTAACAAATATTTCAATATGTTCTGGTCTTAACTTGTGATAAACAAGTAGATTACAACGAGACTTGCTACACACCGGGGTTCACACTCCCAGGGGATATCCTTTGTCAATTCACAAACTCTTAGCGCACCATCATGAATGATTTAAATATAAGTTAGCTATGAATAACCTAGGATAAACATATGGTTTCAAAGATTATAGAAGGGGTTGTTATTTAGAAATCCTATAAGTAATTTATTTATGACTATGTGGTTTTCAGATATGATATGAAATACTCACACTATTCATCTAGTTTTAGTCAATGGTAGGAAGCAGAAGGAATTGAATTATTATTTAATTTCATGGAAGATTTTTTAATGATGATTCAGGTGGGATGGTATGTATAGTTAAATATGTTATAATCATTCCTCATAAATTTTCACAAAACATGATTAAAAATGTTTACCATTACCAAATATCAAAGTCACTAAGGAAGTGAAATAAATAGTTCTTTGACTGTTTGGGTAATAGAGACCACAGAGAAAGAAGATTTTTTTCCATTGTGTTAATAATGTGGAAAGAATCACCTAAGTGAATGTATTAGTGGAACAAGAAGGATTTTTGATTGGGGAATGAAGGAAACAAAGACATTTGCTTCAAGAGGAAAAAATTATAGTTTAGTTAACAAAATGGATGGGAATTATTGCCTCCC
Source organism: Viscum album (assembly GCA_963277665.1). Classification (NCBI taxonomy): domain Eukaryota; kingdom Viridiplantae; phylum Streptophyta; class Magnoliopsida; order Santalales; family Viscaceae; genus Viscum; species Viscum album. The sequence continues at coordinate 65,644,563 of OY728133.1, forward strand.
AAAGTCATCATAAAAGGTTAATTTTTTTAATTATGGAGAAAATGGTCATTATGAAACACAATGTCCCAATAGGAATGTTCCTAGAGAAAATATCAAGGTGGCTCAATTAATGGTTACATCGAAGATGATGAAGAGACTACAGATGAAATTTTAAAAGAATGAGTTATTATTATAAATGGATTAAGGATGAATTAATCCAAGTATTTATGTATTTCTATTCAACAGTTATGAATTATGAAATATAAAATGATTTTCTAACACATGTCTATTTACATAGTATTTACATGTTTATATTGGACTAGTGATGTGATTTAATGACAATATGATATTTTGACTAAGGGAATGTAACATTCAATATTTTCTTTATTATAATATAATGTTTAATTGATAATGATCCATGGGATATGAATAATTAAATTGGATATTATTTATTACCTAAGAAATATGTAAGTACTTGTTTATAGGTGGTTTATACTATCACTGATGAAGTTTATAACATTTTCGTATTTAAGGAGTAAATCTGATATAAATTGGAATAAGGAAGCATGCATGTTTTCCAAAAGGATTTTTTGTAATTCAAGAGAATATATGATTAGGGTATTCAAATAATTGGAATATGAAAACCAAGAGTTACTTTTTGACATATAAGGAATTATATTTTATGTTTATTTTGAGACTCTTTCTAATGTTTTGGATTATTCAATGTTTAGAAGGGCTATAAGCTTAAATATTCATGAAAAATTTATGTTAAAATTCAGAGGAAGTATTTATGAACTAATTTTGTGTTAAAAAACATGGTTAAAAGGATAATTAGTGATTAATCCATTTTTAAGTATGTTCATCATATATATTATATTACTGTGGTTTTAGAAAAGGAAATCATATAGGTCAGGTGAAAACCAATGATGTCCATCAAGACTGCGGTTCTTGAACCCCTACAAAAAGCATAGTAAGGGAATAATGCCTACCATTAGCCTATAGAATTTATTGGTTAATGTGTAGTTATATTTAATGAATAATTATTTATAATGAAGAATTAGTGTTACTTTTTATTTTAATATATTAATTCAGGCTGATTTTTTAAGAGAAAAATAGTTAGAATTTTTATTCTTTTATAGGCCTTAATATATATTAGAATCATATTTTTCTGCTTTTTTCATCAATTTTATTATCTAAAAAATAATTCAATGATGTAATGGATATATTATAACATGTTTAGATTAATACCCAAGAATGAAATTTTGTTTATATAAATATATAATCAATTACTCAATGTTATGAAAGTGATCCAAAAAATTGTTTTCCTAATGCCTTAATTTTTGGGGAGATGATGGCCTTTTGAATCACCACTTATTCATGAATTTGCGTCCCTAAACATTCCTTTTAACATAAAATTATTTTTTATTTATGACCTAATTCAATCCTAATAAATATTTATGCTTTTCCTCCATGTCAAATATTTACTCACATCCTATGTTCTCTTATGTGGAAACCCATTTGTATGATCCTTTGGGTAATATTTATGCTTCCGAATATCTATTTTTATAGGTATTTTTAGTATCAATTTTAATGATGTAGGTTTATATGAATGAAACTTTTATGTATTAAGACATTGAAACCCAGATGTGTTTTAAGGGTGAAATTCTTTTTAAGGGGGGTTGAATGTAACACCATAAGATTTTTGGGATTTGTTTCGAATGAATTTTATCTTTTGTTATTGTTAATTTCACGCAATAGTGAATGTTGATTCTCGCTAACTCTAATATTCCATTCACATAGATACAAATTGGTGTATGTTACACGCAATCCCAAATTGGCATACATTACATGGAACAACAAGGTCGTCATACATTACTTGCAAGATTGACCCACCTTGATGGTTTGCGTCACACGCAAAACCGAGTGTAATGTTACTATAAATTATTATTAAATTTTTTACTATAATAGAATATAACCTGGATTCTATTTTTATTGATATGAATATGATTCACTAAACGATGATAATATGTTGTGTACACAAATATTATATTAATTCATACGTTACCAATTAATGAATATGAAAACCGATTGAATATAACTGAAAATATTGTTATAGTTACAAAAATATATCAACCAAGTAAAATTAAACATATTAAAATGGGTAAGTGATATTAATTTAATTAATATAATATATATTCAACAACGTATATTTTATATTTATCTTGTAGATTAAATAATGTTAGGACTAGAAGAAATCTAATTTTATTCAAAAAACCCCATTTTTCATCAAGGTTGTTTTACCTTCTATTAATGGGGAACAAATTTTAAATAATGTTTTTGGAACTTTTATAAATTTAATATATAAAAATAAACATTACATTTTGAAGAGAAAAAAACAGGTTTAGGTAATTTGTTTTGTATTTTTAAAACTGGTTTCAACTTTTAATGAATATTTAAAAATACTGGATTTTATTTTTAAAATACCCTTTCATCTAATTTATTTATAAGTATAAATTAGATTTTTAAATTATTTAATATTTTAGATAGATAATATTGTTACCAATTATTACAACATAGGTCATTAGAACCAATTTAACATTGAAATTGGATATAAAAATATATCAATATTTTGGTCATTTTTACTTTATAAACCCACAATGTTGTCCCAATAACGAGATTAATTTTACATTAATTTCTGATATATATTTTATTAGAATTTAGAAAAAAATATTCCATATTTGGAATCAAAATAATTGATAATGTCTAATGGGGTCAAATATTTTCTTACTAAAACTATTTGTGAAAGATAATAAAATTAATTACAACGCTTAAGAGAAAAATTAGGTTAATGAAGTACTAAACCATAAATTTAAGACAAAAAATGGCCTATAAAATTTTCCATCACCCATTAGAACTCAATATTTTGACCCTATAATCAATTTAATTGACCTTTTTCTAATATTGTATATATATAAAACATAAAAAATGTGGGTGTATTTCTCTCTTCTAATATTTATATGTTTTTCCCTCCTCCACTCTAAATGACCACCACCTCTACCCATTCCTCACACCTCTAAAACCTTTTATGTTCAGAAAATCTCTGAACAAGTATCCTTCCAAAAATCCTCCCTTAAACCTAGAATCCTCCATTTGGTCAGAAATCTTTTCAAGGATTCATTTTTCCATAAACCAAATGGGGTTACCTGATCAAGAGGTAACATATTCTCTCAAGATCCTTTCATTTATTTTCCATATTCACCCCATCCACTCACATTATGCCATTGTTTTTGAAAAAAAAGTATCATACATATAATAGGATTTTTTTTATGAAAATATTTCTAACTAAAATTACAAAAACCAACATCTAATTGATATCGTACATTTTTTTCTCTATAAGGTAAACTACTACCTTACGAAATGATGATGGTTCATTTTAAATTTACCACCAACAATAATATCCATTATAATAGAATCTATATTTACAAAGGTCATATATTATATTTATTATGTATTTGAGATTCTATATTCCTTTTATAACACATAACTATTTACTTTTCATTTTGTGTTAATATGATAATCTCATATGAGGATATGTGGACTACAGCCCCCTAAAGCCGATGTGATGCGTTCACTCAACACATGGAATGTATTAAAGATGTGTTTAGTGAAATAATATTATAGATATGATATATTCTATATTTTATAATAATGATATATATATATCAGTTTTTTTCTTTCCCTCAATATGAAAAAAATAGAAACAACGTTCTTGCGTACATATGGCTTATGCTCTCCATGAATGATGTATTCAATTTCATACATCATTAGGATATAGATTATTATAATATAAATATACTATATATACTTGACATTTATATTGTGTTCTAAAATTTTCAATAATTTTATATGAATAAGGTTCAATGATGTAACAAATTAAGATACATACGAAGAACAGAATGAATATTACCGGAATTAAAACTTTAACATAGTATCATTAACAAGTGGGTAATATAAGCTCATATTGAAACCATATATGGTAATATAATTAAGAATATTATTCTTTAAATATGTATAATAAATTTTATTTATTATATATGAATCTTTGAAGAATACAGAGAGAGTCATGACACAAGGTAAGGAGATTTCATCTCACATTAAATTTCTGTGAGATACATGATATGTTTTCCACTCTTTCATTTTATCTCATATAAGTACATCACATGACTATATTATATGAAAATTATAATTCAATTAATGGGTATTCACATGTCTCTATTATTATACTTTTTATTGGGTTTAATATTTAAAAGTTACAAAATCAAAAAAAATGTGTTGTCCCAATTTTTTTCTTTTAGACTCAAGTTTTTTTGGCACCAAAACTCTCTTTAAAGGTGTATAGACTTAAATTATACATGTTATATAAATAATATACTTCCTTTATGATATTTTATGATTTATTTAATATATTTTTCTTACATGGAGAGTAGGATCCCACGTTAACTAGTTCTAATGGTTTATTGAGACAATCTCATCGATTTCTGGGATTGTTTATGTTTATGCTTCATTTGATGGAATATTATGATATATCTCTCAATATTATTCATGTGTTTCCATATCATATATTATTTCATGATACAATCTTTTATTGGTACCATATTATACTCAATGTTATATAAGAGAGTGAATAATGTGTTTTTTTAGAAAGCCTGACTTTACCATTTCTTCTGTTTGAAATCTATGTTTTCTAAAAAGGGATTAAAAGATTATTATACCATTATACTATATGCTATAAAGGTAATTTTTTCCATTCATTCCTTTTAAAAATATATTCCATGGAATATTCTTGTCACATTCCAAACAAGTAACTTTTCTAACTTTTTTACCATTAAAATAAATTATTCATTTGTCCCCGAATGTCATGTACGGATTTACTAGCCATCATTTATTTGATGCCCCCATTTCATATTGAAAAGTATATCATTTAAGAAAATTTTTTAAAAGAGGATTTCAAGAAAAAATCTTTTTTAAAATATTTATATTATTCTTTTTAAAAGTTTCATAAAAAATGGTTTTCAAAAATGTTTTCAAAAGATAATTGAAGATCATTGTCATGGAAATATGATTTTAAAAAATATTTTATTATTTTAAAATATTCCTTTATAATTTTAAAAATATATTTTCAATAAATAGTTTATAAAATGATTTTATTCTTTTAAAATTAAATTTTTAAAGAAGAAATTATTTTTTTACAATATATGTTTTTAAAAGATATTTCAAAATTATATTCCATCTAAGATAACTTCAATTTGTGTTAATCGTGCCTTTATGGGGAAAATTATTAATTATTTCCATTCAAATTGTTTCTATGAATGTATTTTTTCCACCTTATTTTCATTAAATCTGTATCTCTTTAACGGTTTATATTCTTGTGAAACCCACTAATTTCTGAGGGTTATGATTTATGAAGAAATGACTATGAAACCAATCTCCTTCCACATGTTATGACATTTTTACAAGTTTATGATACCCATTTCATTTCTTGGGTTATTAAATTTCAATTTATGATATTGTCACACATGCATGTATGATTTCATTATGTGATGATTGGTTCCAATATCTCCCTCCAATGCATTGGGAAAAGTAATAATTCTTATGAAATCAACTAAGATGGTATTAGGAGCGAGCATCAACTACTACGATGACCATTAGAGTGAACCGTGACTACTAAGATGGAATGTGGAGTGAAATCATGCTACTATGATGGACGTGGGAGTAAACCATGACTACTATGACGGTATTGGGAGTGAACCCATAAGACTAAGATAGTATTGGAAGTGATTCCTGGGATAATATGGAAATAATTATATGATTTTTTTCCAAAATTCCATGTTCAATTCCTTAGATATTATTTAATGGATTATGGTCACTTTTTCATTATGATTCATCTCTTATGAACTACTAATCATTATTCCATGATCTCTATTATGATCTTTGATATGCAATGTATGACCAAAAAATTTTATGTTCACATTCTAATACCATTATCTTCATATTAATTTTTACATGTATCCTTTGATTACCATTTTTGATAATTCTAGGTCACCCCTTTTATGTTTATTTTCCCATAGGTTATGATTATATGTACTATGTTTAATATGTCTAATAAGGGTGTTAGTTAAGAATAACCTAGTGGGAGATTATGTATCTCACATGTGTATAAGTGTTTATGATTCCGTGTTTCCAAAGGCTCTATACCGATCAATATTTCTAGATATATTTTTGTATACTTTTTATATAATCAAAAAATATAATTTAATGTCAATGATTTAAAAGTGTGTGTCTATATGTCCACACTGGTGAAAAAAAAACATGGCTTGTCATTTTCAATCATCAAATGTTCAGATCATCCTAGGTTTGAAAAAGAGGATAATCTATCCATTTCTATAAAAGGTCTTTAAAATAAGGTTATAGTGTTGAAGGATTTTTAAAAAAATTATTTATGAATGAAATGGGAATGAACCTCATTCATGATGTGATATTTCCATGTCAACAGATCCAGTTAACCAATGTTTTAGAATATACATTGATGATTTAATGTTAATGATCAATGAAACTAAAATATTTGAATTTCTTGTGCAAGTGGAATAGTAATGTGAAGAGTTGTGTTAAAGGTATAATATAGTAAACTAATCCTAAATGATGCCATGAAATGTGCACCTACACATCATAGTAAATTATAAATAAACATATCATTAATAATATAGGAATATGTTGAGAATATATGAAGGTGACCTAAAAAGAATGGGAGGGAGTGAATTGAGGTAGAGATAAAATATATTTAAAGGGGATACCATATAAATTTATAGGGGGAATCCCATAATTATTTGGTGGGATGAAAAAAATGAATTATAAGAATGGGGGTACAACTCAATTTGGAAGTCATAGGAAATTGGAATTGGATTTAGGTGTAATGTCTCGACCCTGATGCCACAATAATATTACTCTAATCTATCTTGAAAGAATAACTAAAGAAAAACTTCCTATATTCTAATGAATATCTGTTAGTAATTATATTATATGAGGTCATTGTGGGGATAATATACCGACACATCAGAGTTTGAAAAAAATGGAAATGACTAGATATCATTGATAAAAGTAAGTAAACATAGTGATAAATTAGTAAATATAAATAAGGATGAAGAAAAATGAAATGTAGTAATAGGCTAAATGACCATGACATACATACAACCATTATCACCCAAATGGATGATAATATATACAAGAGTATGCAAAGGAAACTTAAATTAAAGTACATGGCTCGAATACTAACTCTAAATCAAACCACATACCCAGTCTCTATGACACTATAAAGCTGGTACAATACAAGAAAAACAATCAACATGATTTGATCTTCTTTTCCATGTGATCATGGACCTCATCCCTATCCGTCACATATCCATGATGAACCTAAATGGGACCATATGTTCACTATACAAATTGTGGTGTACGTACAGGGGGTTATAAATAATACCAGTTTGGAACCCCCCATGTGGAACCTATAATTTTCTTTAATAAGTGCATGATCATGAAATTTTCCCATCGTAGCTATGACTTAATTGGAAATGAAAAATGAAATAAAACTATAGTTGATCAATGGTTCCATGAACCTAATAGATTGTTCTTGCTACATCCTAGGAAGAGGTGTCATTGAATAATGTGACATCATATATTTATATATGTATACATATTTATATATACCCATAAATATATATACCTATATAAACACACACACACACACACACATATATATATATATGATTATAGAGAATGATATCATAAACTAACTATAGTCTAACCTTTTGCCCATAATCCAGATCGTTTGGACATCATGTGAAAAGGGAATTGAGCTACATGGCCTACCACTCAAGCCGTATATAAGTATATGTATGTATATTTATAGACTAGTTAAATAGTTACTTATGTATCCATATATATAGGTACTCAGACTGTCTAGGAGAGGTGGCGTAACACAACCATCCATGCATAGTCACAAGAGCCTCATAGTGTGATGATGGATGTTGTTCCTAAATATCGTAATCATATGGGATGCCATACCCATGTATCAAAATCATAAGGGACTCAATGGCTGATCATCATAATAGATAAGGACACCCTAACCATGTATCATAATTAATAGTGACTCCATGACTGAGTACCATAATTTTACGCGGTGTTATTCCCAAGTATCATAATCAATATAGAATCCATGATCGAGTATCTTAATGAGAATGGATGTTATTCCCAAATATCATAATCCCATGTAATTCCATGTACGATTATCATAATAAATTCGGAAGGCATACTTGAGTATCCTAATCATAAATGACACTATGATTGAACTTCATAATCATAAGAGACACAATGATCAAATATCATAATCAGAAGGAACAAAGTTGGATCCTAGGAAGTATGGATGGGCATCCTAATAATATAAATATTAAATTAAAATACTCAAATGTTGGACCCTAGTTTGTATGTCTAGTAATCTCAATAAAATTAAATCGTGCCAGGCCCTTCATACAACAACAAGGAAGTTCCTCTATGAATAATGACTACACCAAAATAACAATGACAATAAAAAAAGGTTCTGTGTGGGTAAATTCTTAGTCCCACCACCACTACCACATCCTCATTGATCATATGTTTGGTATGAGTTATATGGTGAAACAAAATACCATCTCTATCCAAACCCAATGTACTAGGATATGGTTAGGCAAAAGAATGGGAAACCACTAGGTTACACTGGTCAAAAAAATGAAGAGGATTCCACCTTGGGGGCCTCAATGTCTATACACATGTGAATACATCTATCTAGGGAAACAAAAAAAAGTAATATACCCATGGAACCTTACATGATATCATCATTATAAGTAAACATAGGAATCTAACATGGTATCATCTAGGATGAACATAAGAAGAGTCATCCTACGAGGGATCCTTGGAATGGTACACATAGGTAGATGATATAAAAACCCCTAAGAAGGGTAATAGGAGAGGAGTACACAGATTATATATCTTGAGACACAATGTGTAACCTAGAATCCCCACATGGAAATGTTTTTTTATCCTAACATTGAATTTCAATCTCATTCTCACAATATTTATAAAAGGTACACGACATATAACCTAAATATGGTACCTTCTTATGTACCTATCATGGTCTGGACATGTATCATGGCCAGGACATGTGCCTCTATATTGAATGTGACTGACATGGGTTTTGGATGCTTACACTAAATAGGGTACCATACCATGTATTAATAATGTCGAAATACTCTTACATAGTGTGTGTGCCACATGAGTTCTGGTTGTGTACTATGCATGGCCATGTTCCCCTACACAGGTTATCTAGATAGGTACCCCGCAACATGGATGAGTGAATTACATGGATTTTATACTCTATATATAGTGTTTAAATCCAAAAGTACCATCTTATATAATTAGTATGAACAAATGACATATGTTCCTAAACTACATTCCATGTGATTTCGACTCTAGAATGATAAGTCCCAATTAATTGCATAATACCAAGGTTTTGTCCTCAAAAGATTTAGATCAACCTAAAAGGGGTTTTTAATCTTCACGAAGGGACATAAATCTAAAATGTGGTAAATTATAAAGTAATTATGAAAATATATATAAATGGCCTACCTTTGGGAAGAATCCCCCAAAGCTTCACCCATCTAGGTCATCCACTGCTGCTGTGTGATGATATTTCCATTATCGATCTCTGCAGTGGAAACTCCTATTATCTATCCATATTTCTCTCTCTTCCCCACTTCATATTATATATTTTTCATTGAGAAGGAAACACAGTGAAGAATACACAAGAATCCTAGGGAGAAAATTAGAAAAGAGAAATAAATGAATAAAAAGGAATAAAAATAAAGAAAATCAATGAGGGGAATGTGCCCGACCCTACTTCTTTATATGATTTTTAGCCTCACTTATGAAAAGAACTGCATTCCAAATTCATCATTAAATAAGGAATAACATAATAATACTCTATTGAAATTATGAAACTGAATGAATGTTTGTAAATAAATAATTATATAATTAATTAAATATTTAATGTTAACAATTACACTAAAATTTGAATAACTTATAATTATACCAAATTAATATCATAATATAAAAACAGTTTCCCAAGACCAATAGATTGTTTTGAAAAAATATTCGAGATCATATTCAAGGTGAAACTTATCCTTTTACTCATTATATGTTCCCAAATGAAAAATTCATATTTCTATACAAATTTCCTGCCAAGGAAAACATGGGTCCTTATAGTATCCCCACCAAACCCAATATCATCCTCGAGAAGCCACAATTTTCAATGAAAAACCATGCTATCATCCTAATAATTCGAACAAATATGATATCTTGGTCATCCAATGACCGATATCTCAACATTAATAACTCTCCCATCTCAAGAGATATTCAACCATGATCGATTTGATACACTTCACCGTAGAAGTATCCATATCACCACCATGAATCCAAGATCTAGGAACAAAGGCCCACACACCATCCATTACCAGACATAATGAATGGAGTGTCCATTTAAACTCATACCGGGGAAAAAATGAAGAATCATAAGAAAAATCAGCCATTCCCACTACATGAGACTAGTTTCTATCGAAAATTCTGAATTTCAGCTTAGCATAAGGGTCACCACACTCAAATGACCAATGGTGCACTCCACACTATATGTATAACATTATACTACACCTTGAGTGTAACCTCAAGAGGTTACTTCATCAAATAATGAATTGTATATTAAAATAAAATAAGCTTAACACATATCATGTGCTCTCTTAGTTTATATAGGATGGTTTCAATATAAAGGGCATGATCATCTCTACCTAGGATGATTTTATGATTACACTGATATGCATGCATAACTCTCACCAAGCCAAAATCCTATCAAAATTGACTACACTTTTCTTTTAACCAACTCTTGACACCTCATCTCTAAATAATTTTTGTTCTGGTACAACCACATGTCAACCCACTCATGACCCCAAATACATTGTCGATCACTATTAAACCACAAAAGGAAATTTCTCATTTAATCACATATCCAAGAAACTAGGCCAATAATATATCATTGAAAACATTGGAACTAAACAAGAATAAGATCGATCAATGATTTAACAATAATAATGTACAATAGATAACCCCCATGTACCTTTTATATCTCACACAACACAATGGTGTAAAAACAAATTTGACCCAGACATCACCCAAGTGACAGACCAAATATTTTTCTGCCACTAAATCTATGTTGACCAAACTACATGGAATGTTATTTTCATTAATCAAGATATTATATTAAAACACATATTTAAAATTGAGCACCTCACTAATGCCATGATTGTTTTTATGAATGCACATCACATGATGTCATGTTCTAAAATAAATGAGTCAACCTTGAAATTATTGGTCTACTAGGACCAGAACCCAAATACTCCCAACCATTGAAACTAGTCTCAAATAACAAGCCCACATGGAGATTTCTTAAAAATAGATGGAATCACCCTCATTATTTCACCAAACCTATGCACCTACCCAACATCGGCCTCAAATGAGCATACAACTGAGATCATTTCCTTGATAATATCTTCAAATTTATTCCATCCTCTTTTATTGGTTTCCCATAATCAAAATAAACATAGATCTACAAGGACTTGAGTCAAAAGTAAGGGCCCCTAGGACTCTCTCATAGATATATTGATTATGTCTCATAATAAGGTATCTTGGTCTAACCACCTATCCCAAATGTAATGCCTATTCATGGAAGAAAATAAAAATATTGTCCCACAAGGGTTAAAACTATCATGAATTGGCCTGCCTGGGACCTAATCCTCACTGAGCATCCTCATAGGGGACTGATACCTAGAGTATCATGTTATGAACAAGGAAAAGATAATGAACGAACACTCACCATGTATCTGCATATAGTGAAACATCTTGAGGTCCTTTTAACATTAAGTATTTAGGTCTCTATTGACATTTTACAAAGTGTCCAAACTAGATCACTTAAAACAAATGTCTCAGCTACAAACGTTGACTATAAGGGTCAATAGTATGAACAAAGCATTATGTTAGTGATCTATTTAATATCATTATCATGTTGTCCAGTTAAGTATAATTATATCACATGATATATAGGAAAAAAATATGTTGTTAATAATAGATTAAATAAAAGACCCCACAAAACAACACCCTATGAGGTGTTCATCACTAGGAACCATTTCCCTGATCGACCTACTAGGTTTACTGCACCTCCAACAAAAAACGATTGATTCATCAACTTCACCATCAAATAACTCCTCCAAGACCCAAAAAACATTCCAACAGAAATATATATATATATATATATTCATGTCAGGAAAATTTCTTGTAATTCCATTGATAAACTTACATTTAGGTTATTGTCGACACTTTACACAATTAGAATTTGATGCCAGTAAGAACTCAAACTAGTAGGCCTATAATATGTGGAGCCTATGTGCCAAATCTGATGCATGAGATTCAAATTTCGTTTTCTTTCTATGATTCCAAATCAATCTCCACACTCATTCCAATGGAAAAGATCCATAAATAACTAAATGTCCTTATACCATTAGGTCAAGAGTCATAAATCAATAATAAATCATCACTCTACAGCACAAGTTCATTACTAAAAGTGAAAATAATATAAAACTATGACATCAAATACCATGAATAAAAATCCCATATCTATGGTAACTGAGAATTATTACTAGAACAGGTTTTTTTTTGATGAAGCAGTCCAATATCCATCTATGTTTCTGACACATTAATAATAATTATTTCTACCATATCTCAAATAATAATATAATAGGAAAGGAAGTACTATGATTCAAAATTTTAACATCCCAGCCATGATTCCACAAAAATAGTTCTTTAAATGTGTTTTCCACAAGGCACAATGTTCACCTCCTCTTATGTTAGAGGCTACCGACTACCAGTAATGATCGAATGGTGGAATAGTGGAGAGACTATACCCTCATTATAGCAAGGAAACATACTAAATAACTAGATAATATATATATATATAGATAAATACAGTGAGGAATTGGTAAATATTAATAAGGCTGAAATAGTAAATAAAATGTAATAATAGCCCAAAAGATTGTGTCATACATACAACACTAATCACCCACTAGGAAAATAAAATATATTGGAGACCATAAAAGAGACTAAAATGAATGTACAAAACTATATTACAAACTCTGATCCAAACCACATAATTGGTCTTCCTGATATCATTGAGATGATCCAACCCATCCATTAGAATCCACACGAGTGTCTCTACTCAACCATTCCATAATGGGACTCATCCCATCCATCATGTGTATGTGATTAACCAAAAAACACAAATAAGCTCTACACGCACACCGAGGTGCACATACCGGGGGTGAGAAAAATATTAGTAGGACACCCCCAATAGTGAACCTATAATCTCCCATCATATGTGAATGCTTAGGAAATATTCTTAGCTCAGCTGAAACACAAATAGAAATTACGGATAATCGAAAATTAGAGTATATCCTTTAGTCAATGATCATGATCGACATTATCCACTATGGTCAAAGAATTAGTGTCACTGAACAAGGTTCCATCACACACACACACACACAGATATATATATATCTATATATGAGTATGTAAAATATATAATAAACCAAAAATAGTCGAACCCTGGGTCTGTAATCTTGATTTTCTAGACATATTGTGCCATGGAATTGAACTAGATGTCATAGCACTCATGCCAGGTATAAAGATATGTATGTATATATCTATACTAGATATGTAGTGAAATATTAATCCATATATATTGATAATAAAACTATACAGGACCTGAGGCATAACTTAGGCATCTATATGTAGTTGCATGAGACTCATAGAGTGAAAAGGGAAACCATTCCAAAATAAAATAATCATAAGGGATTCCATTACTAAGTATAATAATCAGAATCGATACCATTCCCTAGTATAATAGTCATAAGGGATTCCATGGTTGAGTATCATAATCCATAGGGATTCCAAGCATGAGTATCATAATCAATAGGGATATAATGCATACATACTATAATCATATGGGATTCCATGCATGAGTATCATAACCAATAGGGACACCATTCCTATTTATCATAATCGTAATGTATTTCATGATGGAATATTATAATCATAATGTTATCCTTGAATGATTAATATAATCACTAGGTACACCATGACCAATTATTATAATCATAAGGGAATCCATGATCGAATATGATAACAATAGGGGACACAAAGCTCGAATATCATCATTTAAAGGATGAAAATATATATCATTGGATATACGTATGGGAATCCTAATAATATAAAATTTAAATATAAAGGTCCAGAATTAAGACCCTAGGAAGTACGTATGGGAATCCCAATTAAATCACATCATGTCAGGCCAATTAGCCAAGAACCAGAAACCTAGTCTAGAAATCAGAGCTCCACTAATGTAACCATGTGAATAAAAAAGGCTGAGGGTTGACAAATTTCTATACCCACCAAAAAATCCAATGCCTCATGGACTACATGTTTGACCTAGGTTATAAGTTAACACCACTACCATATATACCCAAACCCATCATACTAGCTCATGGTTGGCCAAACATTGTGGAACCCACTACAACCCACATTTCAAAGGACTAGAGATGAACCCAACATGAGATCCTCTATGTCTACACATAATTGAAGTAACCCCCTTAGTGATCATTGAAAATAGTATAATATCATTGTCATCTTACATGGGTTCATCAGATGCAGTATGTAAATAAAGGTATCTTACACATGATCCTCTAGGTTCAACATAAGTGGAGGTATACTATACATGATCTATGTAATTCTATACATAGGACAATTCATTCTAAAAGGGATCCTTAGTAACAGTAAACATGTAGAGGTATCCTATAAGGGATACCCAAGGACAAAATATAAGAGAAGGCATCCCACAAGGAAGCCTTAGCAAAATTAATAGGTTATAGGAATCCTACATAGGATCCTCTAGGTCAAA
Source organism: Viscum album (assembly GCA_963277665.1). Classification (NCBI taxonomy): domain Eukaryota; kingdom Viridiplantae; phylum Streptophyta; class Magnoliopsida; order Santalales; family Viscaceae; genus Viscum; species Viscum album. The sequence continues at coordinate 65,659,678 of OY728133.1, forward strand.
TGATAAGATGAACTATTGGAATAAAAGAAAAAATGTTTCAATATCATTCTAGAGATAGGGATCATATCAAATCTCATATCATGTGTCTCAGTCAAGGTTTGTCTGAAAATCCAACACATATATCTTACTCTAATGAGATAAATGATTAAAATTATTTGAGTAATATCGTCTAGATTATATTTCATTTTCTATAAAACATATTTTAGGAGTCATTTGATCACCCGAGGGTTCTAATATCGTGATCTACATGAAAAAAATACTCATGATCGAGTAATCATGTGTCTACTTATAACGCTAAAGCGTGAAGATAAAAACCCTCAAAAGGGTAGAAATGGGGGATTATGTGACATGTATACCATTTTACCCAAGATGTACAATAAAATCCCCACATAGACATGTACATCATTCATACATGGAATTTACACCATGTACATATTGTTTACCCTGCATAAGGTACCTTCCACTTAACCTTTCATAGCCTCACAATGTATCTTTTCCATGATGTGTACCATACCAAATATATAAAAAACATGGGGTTGAGTTGTGTACCCAACATGGGGTACCTAACACCATATTAATTCAATCTATATACTCATACAAGGAATGTTCACCACTCTGGGTTTGGAAGTGTAGATTAAAGGACCAGGTTTCCCCACATGGGTTGTCTAGACAAGTAACAGGCTATATGGATGACTAAAAAAACATGACATATACACTCTATACAAGGTGTGTACATCCAAAAATATAATTGTACATGAAATTAAATCACATAATGTTTGTTCATAAGCTATATGCTGTGTGTTCAGGAATATTGAATGGGAAATCCCTATGAAAGGTCGAAGACCCTAGTTTTCACCTCAAAAAGTTATATATCAACCCAAATGGGGTAATTAGTATTCTTAAAATAGTTTTAAATATATAAATATATATATAGGGAAAAAACATTAAACATCCTCCCTTCGAGAATAATCTTCCAATGCATTGCTAGTTTCTCTAATATGTAGTAGTCGCAAGAAAATTCAGATACTATTGAGAATTGCAACAACACCTATCATATAATCTCCATTTTTCAACCTATCTATCTCTATATCATATCTCAGTCATGAAAAATGAAAACTACCAGTTTCATACATGATAATCCATTGGATAAAAAGATAAAAGGAAACAAACATAGTAAAAATAAAGGAAAAAGGTAGAAAATAAAAAAGGGAGTACCGGCCTAGACCCGAAGTCCCACATGAGTTTATAACTCACCTTGGAAAAACAACCATTCCAAACTCATAAAAGGACAAATTAACTCAATATGATTCTCTGATTAAAAGATGAATCAAAACAAACATGAATGAGTAAATTATTAAATAATTTTTAATTATTAATTATTAATTATTCCACAAAATTTTGAACCAATCAAAATTATATCAATCACTATTTCTATGGAAAAAAAGTATTTTGAGACCAATAGATTTGTCATAAAAATTATCTATTGTCATATTCTAGGGTAAAATTACTATTTATCACTTTACAAACATCTGAAATAAAAATTTGATTTTTTGCTCAAATTTCCCATCGAAACAACATGTGTCCATAATGAAGGATCATACTTGATAGATAATTTTTTTTGACCTTCTCTATTTTCATTTTTTATTTATTATTTTCAATATATCTAATGTTTATATTTAATTATTTATTCCAAATCTATAACTAAAACTTTTTAAGGGAATAATTCTTAATAAATTTACCCTTTTATCTCTTGTTTCTCAATAATTCATATATACTTTTTATTATTATTTTTATTAAATCAAAAATATTAATTATATAATCTCCTGTGATGTATTTGGAGATGCATGTCAGAGACACAAAATTAGTCACAATGAATAATTTATTTAATCATTTGCAAAAATTTGAAAAATAATAGTGGGTATAATTAGGATAACTACAAATAGACTCTTTGTTCTATTATTTTATTTCACCATTATTCTTTAACATTTATTTAAAACTATTATAATTAATGAAAATTTATTAATATTGTACTTATTTCATTGAAAAAACATACAATGAAATTTAATTAGCAAAAGTTTATGCTTTTATTCTTTAAGAAAGAATTTTATATTCCTTAACTTTTTATTGAGAAATAAATTATTTTAGAAATTAACTGATAAAGGTATATTTACAACCAATGACTTGGTGAATCCAATTATTTTTTTATATCATATGAACAATTATGAATGAAATTGAAACTAGATCATAAATTATTTTATAAATTCAAATTATTCTGATTTACCAAAATTCATCAATTATAATAATCTTGTCTCATTTTCACATTATTCATTACATTTTTACTTCTAGTTACTTAATATTTAACACCATTCACCTTCAAAAAAATTCTCTCAGTGTATTTTTTTATATTTTTGGATCACTAGTTATTTTTATTTTTTAATTCAATTTAATTGGACAATATTCCATATCATGGGTTCTAACCTTATAATTGATAACCGGTTTTAAGTTGGTTTATAAATAATGTTTATTTTTTGTTCGACAATAACCCCATCTATGATACAACCATCCCTTCATGTAATAAATCATATATTGTATAATATATGAGTTATGGTTCGGCTGTTAATAAATTCATCAAATGAATATAGTGCCAAGAACCCCATTAATTTCATCATATGAATCATTCATCATTATAAAATCCAATAAAGAAGATTCCCAAATAATATCACTTATCATTCTAAAAAAAAATTTATCATATGATCCTTAAAAATTCATACATTTTGATTAATATAATATGATATTACATAATCCTATTCTATAGAAAGACAAATTTAGTGACTTGAAATGCAATTACATGAATTATGACATACTCATATGATCTATTATTATATGAAAACATTCATCACATGAATAATGTATTTAGATTATATATATTTCTAGAATAATACCTTATATTAATGATAAAAATAAGAGAAATCTCCTCAGAGACCTCTAGAATATCCCTTTCTAAGTGGGGAATAGAAATATGGGAAAAAACATAATAAAAATCAATTAAAAAGTTCAAAATACCCATATTTAGAAAAATAAAATATTTTTAAATGGTTTACCAAATCATTCACAAGACATGAATCCAGTAATTGATTTAAACTACTCCAACCAGCAAAGATTACATTAAAATTTCATAAAAACCACGCAGAATCTATGGGGAGTATAAAATCATTCAAAAAATTTAGGTATTTTTCAACACGAACAATATTGGTATAATGGGATTAATTAATAAAAAAATAGAATTTATAAAATTTACATAGTGTGTGCTATAATTCTCCCCATCACGCCACATTATATCTGTAAAAATTCTTCAATAATTTGTAAATGAGTAAAAATAAACCATATCATCATAAAAATTATTTATTTTACCTCATGATTATTTATGCTTGTAATAATATGAATAGTTAAGCTTTTGAGATATACATACTATCCACATTAAACATTCCCCAGCCATAGACTTGCGAATATTTATAAATAATATATTCTATAATGAATTTATAGATGTAGGAACCTCGATTGAAACATTTTGGAAAGAGAGACTAAATGATATTTTGTCCTTTATAACTCTTCCTAATTTGTTATCACCAATGTTTCATAACACGCTAATATACTGACAAAATCACGCACTCCTAAAAATATTGATACCACATGTTACCAAAATTATAGAGATTTCAATTTGTTTTATACACTAAATAGATAGGTTTTAAACCCACATTAAAAAATCATTTTAATCATCTTTGATTTATATAAATCATACAAATGGAATAAAACATAAACCTCAATATTATCCAAGGACACAATATTGAAACTTTATAAATATTAATTACTTGAATGAATCTAGAAGCGTTACTTTGCAAAAAAATTGATTACAGTTAGTTATATTCCTTTGAAAAATAAGGACGTAATATAGTTCACTCCACCATTTAGAATTCAATTTATTAATGTAAAATGGATTATAACCATAAATATATGACAATAAATCACATATAAAAAACCCACTTAAATAATTTAGAATGAAGGGAAATTATGTTCTTTCCTTTACACCAACCAAAATAATTCCAAAACTTCATTAATTCATTCAATGGAAATGCAAGATATATGAATTATGCAAAATGTAAGAACACTATATTGATAAATATTTTATTCATTATGGTATCTAAGTATATAAGTGCAAAAATTATGTAAAACAAGACTCATGAATGATGAAAAATAGGATACCTATATTACATATAGTCTGAATTATGAATTATTGGGAACAATCCCCATAATAAGAAAATTGTCTAAATTTTTGTTTCATCATTTCCTCGTTCCTAAATTATATGTATATCTTAAAAAAACATTAGGATGACCTAGGTGACTTAATAAATTATCGGTAATTCTAGATTTATATAATGAGGGACTAAAATACCATTTCTTCCAAAACTGAAATAATATTTGTTATTTCTTTCTTGTTGATGTGGAGATGATAGTTTTTGATGATGTCCTTGAATTGTCATTGCCATAATAATATGTCCATTATTATTTCATCATCCTAATTTTCATGTTTCCTTTACCATCACTGGATGAATTTCAAGCAATATTTCCTTCAATATATCATTCTAAAATTTCATTGTGATCATATCCTTGGTAACCACATTCACATAAAAGGTTTGGTCATAGATGAATAGAAATAAGATTGGTCAAGGTATATGACACATTCAAAGAATTAAGACGTCAATGATTTAATAACGAGAAACGTGGGATAGAGGTTCACTATCTCATCAAAATAATTACCTGAATCTGTCAATATATGTTCACCATACTAGAACTCATAAATTCTATATCCATTTCAACATTAAAATTTTTAGCATAGAATAAATAAATGAAAGAAACCGTAAAATATGACCATGTAAGGTATTCATGTTGTCGTTCTTCTAAGATTATCTCCTACAATTCTTGACTTGGTCCCTAGAATATTATATGGTGACTCTCAATTTAGGGGTCTTAAGAGTATCAAAAGAATAAAAAATTTTCCTTGGTATTTGTGGTTACTCTATCACCTCTTGAGGGAATTGATTTCCACCAAAATACCAGTGATTTTAGATTTACAAACAATTGTATATAGTTCTTAAATCTATATTATTTTGAACCATACACTCTATTATGTTTTTGGTAGTTTTGATAAATTAAAAGAGTAAATTTAAGTCATTTTCATGGTTTCTATTCATGTTTATACAAAAAAATATTAAATCTTAGACATCCCTACACTATTTAATTTAGAATAAGATAAAAAGAAAAATAAGAAATTCCATTTAAGATATTCATCAAGACTAAATACATATAAACTAAAATCATAAATTATAAAAGATAAGAATATAATAATTTTGGGAATCCTTTTTTCCATAAATGGCCATACTTATAAAAACCCATATATCAGGGTAATATATTTATACAGACACACATACAATGTGAAAACATCCCTAGGTATAAATTAATATATGAAAACAACCAATATACGTTCTTTATAACATCACTTTATTAGATTCAAAAAAAAACATATAGTGTTTATAAGAACCAAATAATAAATTCTCAAAAATCAATTATATTTTTGAACTGCTCATTTGTTTTTTTCTTAGATATTTTATGAAGCACTCTATCATATAAATATTATAAACAAAGTAACAAATTCCTATTGAAAAAAAGATAATTTCACTAGAATCCATGATATCTGATCATCAGTGATGTAACATAAATCAAAACATCAAACTACAATATAGTACATTTTTGGAAATTCATATAGTAATCATCATATTTTTATGAAAATAAAATTTGTACTCAAAACAAGGTTTTTATAAAGAATAATAAACATTTCATCTATAATTTAAAAACTCAACCTAACCCAATAAACTTAAAGAAACCACTAAACCTACTCAAATAATAAAAAACAATAATTATTAAAAAGATTCAAATATCACAAAGGGGGTGTAAATAGATCAAAAATTATTATTTTTTCAATGGAACATGGTCTAAAAGAACGATTTGACATACAACACATGATCCATGTAAAATCTATTTGAGGTTATCTTAAATCCGTTGTGTAACAGCTTGATATTTTTGAAATTATTTTTCTTTAATTAAATACAATTTCTAATGGCATATTTCAAACACTAGACCAAACTAAAAAACTAAAATATATACTTTTAAGATAAAATATTAAAAAAAATGATAAATATTAATATATTATGGGAATTTAAAATTATCCTAAAAGCATAATATTTAAATAGAACATTTTATTATACATATATATGTTTTTATTTATTCATTCGTTATTACAACTATTATTACAAAATTGGACGAATCATTTGTTGTGTTTATAAAATTAAAAGAAAAATTATAATACCAATGTATTTATTAAACATATCCGATGATAATTTTTGGAATAAAGAATACATGATACACAACATTCTATATAACTCAAGATACGATACTCACAAAGATGAACCCAATTTCATTTTGAGTAATAAAGTATCCCTGGGCCCTAAGAAGAATCACATTGGATTTCAATGTGACACAATAATTCTAAATATCAAATAGAAAAAGTTTCATAAATAACATAAACCAATATGGTGATATGGTGGTGAGATAATGCCTTCAATAGAAGGCTGTGGATTTTAGAAATTTCTGATAAAAAGTCTGATGAATAAGAAAATCCCATTTTAAGGTTCATTCAGGTATGTTTTATCTAAAAAAATACTTATATGGTTTATAAACAATTAATAGGGTAATATATAACTTAAAAAGCATAAATCCGACCAATGATCAAGCTCAAATATATACACCACTAAGATGTTATATACATTTTAAGTTGGAAATCGATTAAGTCCCATTCTCTCAAGTCCATTCACCAAGCCCATTTAACCAGGTCAAATACCTAGATCACAAGCATAAATCACCTCACTCCCCAAGAAAAATTTTCCTAGACACTAATATATATATATATATTCCCCTGACATCAATTATTTTACACACACTAGTGCAGATTGACAACTAAGGGTAGTGGAAGCTCTACTTATCTCTACATATTCCAGGCCCCCAAATAGGAAACCCACCTGGTTGACTACCATGTACTACCCACTGTGGTAACCCAAAAACTTGGGCAACCCACTCACTAGGGAGATAGTTTTATAGATAAAAAATCCACTAGGGAGACCCACTATTAGGGAGATCCATAACTAGGGTGATAAGAAACAAGGATACGCTTGACTAGAGAGTATCTTCATAGTGGTGACCCTCCGGATTGGGTCCTTCAAATGGGTGATTGTTCATCCAAGGACCATATATTAGGGAAAACAACAAAATATTCCTTTATAAGGTCTATGAACATTTTATATTTCTCACATTGGATAATCAAATTAGATATTTTCTAAATAAAGCTGAACACTGTCTCTTTCCCCAACATGGGATAAACATCCGAGCTAATACCACAATATGGAAAATAACATTCTCTATACCTCACATGGAATGATATATTTTTATACATACCAAGAAGTAAGCACTAATTCACCTCGGTCTCACACATGGGTATCCATCCATTCCATCTAAATCAAAATTTGAGGTGCATATTTTGGTTCCTATAAGCTACTTTTGTTGAAATAGTTCTCTTGGTACAAAAAAACCATTTCATTCGAGATGCTCATATTAGCACCCAAATCCCAACTTTAGTTGACCCACATTCATTAGTAAACCATACATATTCCTCATACCAGGTAAAGTCCCAATCCTAAATAATCAACCTTCATTATCCCATTACCAACATAAAGGTAATAGGCAAATGTTTTTTGGCCCTCCTACTAGGTGTAATCACCAATCCATCTAACCTTCATCTGAGTCACCTATCATGTTAAAAATCATAGGGTATATAATGATTATGTAACACAATCTCTCCTATTATTTCCTCTTTGATGAAATAGGAATCCCATTTGGGCTACACATGTATAAGCCCCATGGAATCCCTTATTTTTTATTATGATGCATTTATATTGATCTTTTACCTATTATTTATAATACAGATCATGAATCACATGGGCTTAATGTTTTAATCAGTCTCTTCATCATGTATAGTTGAGTTACATCACATGAACGACTTTTACATCTTATTCAGGTGATGTTAAACTACATAAAAATGCCCTCCCTATATGAAATTCAACTGTATGACATGGTCTTGTCATTCTACATTAAACCGGGTCATTCAAACTAGTGGGGTATTATTAAATGAACTGAAATTTCACTTCACATTTTTCATAAATAATCATTGTGTTTTTAGATTTTTTTAATCATAACAATGATATAAAATGATCTAATACATATTAGATGAACCTTATTTAGAAAAATATTTAAACAATAAAAATCAATATTATATAAATTTAAATTAATCAACTAGAATTTCATAACATTAGAGTATAATAAATAAATGAGATTAGTTATAAAAATTAATTATTCTTTGCTAATTTTTTTAAGTGTTGTATATTTTTTAGAAATAATCATAATAACATTCAAATAAAATATATAATATTTCTTAAAATTAAATAAAATATTATCATTTATGAAATTATTAATTGATATGAAATAATTTTAAGAACGCTAAATATTTTAAAATGGAATTTTTCATCTAATGTATTTTTTTGGGGTTTCATTTAAAAACAATACTTCTAGATTTTAGAATATGAATAAAATAAAACTATCAAAATTTTTGGATTTAAAATACCAAAATTATCTTAGCAAAATTTTTTGATATTTTTTTAAAATAGATTTTTAGGTGAATAGTGGAATATATTTTTACTACACCCTATATACCATTATTAGTATATATGAATTAGAAAGATCATTATGAAAGCTTTCTATTGGAAAAAATATGTATTTTATAATTCAAAATATATATATTAAAATATTTATTATACGATACAAAATTATATTGGATATCATTGATTTCATGTAATATGGTTCGAAAAAAAGGTTCTAATTCAGTGTAAATTTTATATATTAAAAATATTTTTTAACACGTTTTGAAATTCAATTAATAGAATCGAATTGCATAATTTTTTTAATTAGGGGGTCAAAATGATCTAATAAGGAACACTATATGTTTATGGAGCGGATTTATTTACCTTAGTTAAAAACTAGTTACTAATGTAAAAGACTAAATAGAGGAGGTAATAATTCAATTGGCGAAGGGATTTAAACATTTTAGAACATATTTTTAATTGCGTAATTAAGAGATTCTGGACCTTATCTCACCTTAGAATCAAACTTACCTATTTTTTGAGCCACATGACATGTTTAACATGTTATCCTTTATATTATTATGAAATTTTTTAAAAACATCCATTATCAATAGTTATAAAATAGTCCTATCACCACCCCTTCAATACAACTATAAAAATTCAATTTTCTCCCGAACCTCTAACCTTATTCATTATCATATAAAAATAGTTATATTTGAGACATGTCTTTATTTTATTAATGTAATTTAATTTATATCCTAAATAAATTAATTTATTTAGATAATATATAATGAAATAATTTTCATTTCATGACAATGGATTTCCATTTAAATCTCTCTCTTTAAGTAGTTCTTTATTTAAATTCTCCTCATACTGTATGGATATTTATTAACGTAAATATTTTTATTGAGCCATAATCACTCCATTTCAATTCCGATATTTCATGTATAATATTTTATAATATATAATGATATTATAAAATATTCCCACCTTATTTTTTTGTGAAATCATTTTTCATACAATGGGATTATTTCTTTTTGAATAAAATGTGTTTTGAAATTTTTTTTCTTCATGAATAATTCAAAATTAATTTAATGCATTTTTCTACCATATTATTGTTTCTAATTCACCCTAATGTTTTCATTTCCTATGTATAAACTAAAACTATTTTTATTTCCAATGGATATTTTATAACCCTTTATTCACTTTAAAACAACGTTTATGTTAACCGTTTAATGATGATGGTTTTCATTAAAGGAATTTTAAACTATTTAGAATGATTTTCCTTACCATTATATTATAGTATTCTCTTATAATTCACATTTGAGAATATATTCTATTTCTTATCAAGTTATATATAGAAAAATTTATGTTTAATTAATGATTTCTAATGATTTATCATCATCTATTTTTTTTTAATGTGACCTAAAATACCATATTTTGATGTTAAGGTTATGAATTTTTTTAAATTTATTTTGTTTATTTATATTCTATTTGGAAAAAACTATTCTCCAATGAAGTAATGACGCATAAATATTTTTATATGTTCCCTTTTTAAATACTTGATATTGTTGATCATGTTTTTGGTGTCAAATGGTCATGTTTTTTAATGTGATTCAATTTTAATAAATTAGAAAGCCAATTCTCTTCCCATTGGTTTGTTATATTAATATGAATTATTTAATTTTATATGGAACTCATATATATGTAAGATAATGGGTGGATTCCAATATCTCCCTCCAATTCATTGGTTAATTATTTATATATAATTGGACAAGGATTAAATGTATAAGAAAATGTTTTACAATATGAATCATGAAGACTTGGTTTGCTCAAAATATAACACATGAATATTTTTTTATTCACAACATAAAGAGTGGGAATTTGTTTTGTCCAAAACATTTTACGTGGGTATTGTTTTTTATAAGATGAATCATGGTCAGTTTGTTTGTTCATAACATTATGCATGTTGGTTTTGCTGTTCATAACATGAAGCATGAATATTTTCATTAATCGTGGAGTTATTATTTTACTATAGTTATGTTTACAAAAATGTTCTTTTTTATGTCTGTTTTTTAGGGAATGCTAAATTTCCAAGACAAATATATTTTATAATAATCCATGGATCATGTTTATTATCTCGTAATTTCACATTATTTTCCATGTTATATGTTGATCATTTGAGTTTTCATGTACTTCAATTATCACTTATTGAAATATCATATTAATCTATGTTATTTAAAAATGATATTCCTCTCCATTTCATGTTTTATAATAATTTTATGATCTAACCCTTGATAACATTTTGATATGTATTCCCATACAAAGTGTATTATCTCACAAAAAATGTTATGTTTCCATTCTGTTGGTTATGAAGATGATTATACCATATGATATGTCTAGAATTGGTTCCAGAGGATCACAAATATAGTGAAATGTTAACAAGTGTGTAAAAACTATTTTTATGTAGCTATTATCCTAGACACAAATCTATTTAGTCCCTAGGTTGTGAGACTATTTCTAATATATGCTATCTAAAAAACATAATCAAGGTAGAATTTATTTATGTTTAGCTAGAGTCACTAGAGTTTGAATCATAGGAATGGTTAAGTTGTTTTTAGAGATTATTATTGTTACCTTTGGTGTTATTTTTGGAAATAATTACTAATAACTATAGATAAGAAAATATATATAGGATGATTGTAACTCCCCGACCCTAGTTACCCAGAGTCGGTGCATTATTGCATAACATTGACATGATCACAAAAGATCATGTCTCGAAAGACCGATTAGTTTTGTAGCCTTGGAAATACTTGATACATTCATAAAAGTTACATTACATCATAAAGTGAAAACTACAATAACATAGTCTCCATAGACCACACTCATATCCCCTTCTGACTATCCCTCCATGTCATTCATAAAATACTTCTTCACATCTTGGAAAAATTAAAACATTGAAAGGGGTGAGCTCAGATTCTCAGTAATGATAACAATATAGCGGAAGCTTTTATAAATAAACAAAAACATTTAAGGAAATGTATAACTAAAAAAAGCCTTTTAAACTTTAACTTCAACATAATATAGAAAAATTAAAATGAGATAATGCCATTTACTTATTCACATGGATATTCTACTGGTCGAATATTCACATGCAATATCAATAACCACTTTCATAATGATGGAATGCATTATGCTAGACTATCATAACCACGTAGCCAAGGCCTCGTGCCAAGACTACAAATAAGATTTTTTCAAAGCCTCATTCCATGACACTAGTTTTTCTCATGAGACCTACCGATGCATTGAGGAGCTATATTGGGCTCCACCCATCTCTTATTAAGTCTAATGCATTCCTCATATAAATAGGTTTAAACATATCATAAACCATAACATAATCATATCACATAAAACATTCATAAAGGAAACATAAAATTTCCACATTTCAATCACTAGATATCAATACAACACAATGATATAATAAAAACATTATCAAAACTATTTTCAATACCAAAATAAAAGAAAATTAAAACATGGTATTTATTTTTCATTTAAAAAAAGTTATGTCTTGTAGAGGAAGCCGAAACTAAATTAATAGTCACGGTGGTGGAGAAGTCGTTGTCGCCGCATACGTACGACAAAAAAACATTCCTTTTTTACATTTAGTAAAATGCTTCATATAAAAAGATTCCTTTTGAATAAATGTAAAAGTCAAAGGGGTTTATACAGCGTATAAAAGAAATTTGTGTATAAAACAAAATATGCCTCAATGAAAGGAGATTGAGACGAATTCCCTAAAAAAGATCGTTTTTTAAATAAAATATATCTATTATGTGGATTCACTATAAGTACACATAAATAAAGTACAAATACAAGATAGGAAATAATAATATTATGACATAATTTGAAAGTAGGAGATTAACCCAAAGAACAGAAATTGGGTTAAGAAGTTCCCCTACCTCGTGTCCAACTTGACTCGACCGTTCTTTAACCTCCTGAATAATAAACTATATTTAATTTATAAATGCATGATAACTTTTTTCAAGTTTATTATTCCTTTTATATATCTTATTACCATGTTATGAACATTATGTAATTATTTATGTTAATAACGGTCGTTTTGTCGATCTTTGGTACTTGAGTCAAAAATAAACTTCTTATAATTACAAGTTGTTCATGTGTTAAAATATCCATTATATAAAGAATTATATTCATGATGTAGATATCATATATATCACATATATCCAGTATATAATTTCCTTTATAATAATACATAACATTTAGAGGTATGAAATGAAATTCCCCGTTCATGGAGACCGTAAGCCATACGTACGCATGAACGCTACTTTCATTTCTATTTTGTATTTAATTAAATAAAATCATGATGATATAAATCTATATTATAATTCTAGTACAATATCATATATAATATCATTTACTACATCCTTTATACATCCCACATATGGCATTAACGATTCAAATCACTTTGAGGGGGTGGTTGTCTGTACTTCCTAAAATGAAATTATTGCGTTTACCCATAATGGAAATCATAATGGTATGCCATAAATGAAAAATACATAAGCATAAGTAAAACATAAAAATAATATATATCATATTTAAAAAATAGTGTCATCATAATGGACACTATGAGAGGTGTTAAGAGAAGATTGAACAATCATCGTTTCGTGAGGCAGTAATTCGCCACCCACAGAAACAATATGTTATTTAACCATTTGATGAAGGTGTGTGTAAGATTAAATAAAATAATTCTCATAAAAACATCCTAGTATATTTAATATACTGGTGTTGTTACAAAGGAAAAGAATAAAAATATTTTAGTGGGTTGGATAAACAAAATAAAACAAAACAACATAAGAGAAGACATTACATTAAAATCGGGTAACTCTTTTTGATTTGAGACAAAGGATTCCTTGAGAAGACTTATGCTTAAATTGAGGTTTCTAGGAGTAATAGAGGGAGGTTTAGAGAGTATTTGGGAAGATTTTGGATGAGGAAAATGGCTTGGATTGTGTGAATAAGGTGGTAGAGGTTGGAGCCTTTTATAAGAGGAGAGGAGGTGCACTCTTAAAAAGTCATGAAATGTTACATTATTATGAAATGATTTTCCGATTTTAAATGTCCCAAAATGATATATTTATAGTATAATGTGATAAGGGTTCGATATCTACTCATACAATAGGTTTTTCACAATTGTAAGTCTTAGATTTTACATTTACGTTTCATTTTATTTAAATCATTAATTAATGAGGTAATCCCAACATCATCATTGTGTCATAAAAAATTTAATTGATTTAATGTCTTAAAATTATAAAACAATTAACATGATTTAGGAAATATTTTTATATTTCCAATAAATATTTATAGTAAAACTGTTAACTTATATAACCTCATGTAATAATTTTTTTAGTAAAATAACACATGTTTGTGACAATTTTATTTTTACATTAAATGAAAAGTTATTAATGTCATTTTCTTACCCAAGTGGCTCCATGGGGTCTCTAATTTGACCCATATATTTTCATGGTCTTCCATGAATCATCCAATAAGGGTAGTACATGTGTAAGGGTATTTTCATATTTTTATAATATCATTTTTACCTTAAATTTCACTACTTACCTTTATTCGCGATTAATTAAACTTAAAAGTTACTATTCACAAAAAAATTATTCTAATCCCATTGAACCAAATTTTACATCCTAATGACAACCATGTATGTCGAATTTTTGAAAATTAAATCACAAAAGTGGTAATGTTTCATTTAAATGATAAATCAGTTTTTTAACAACCACTTAGTGGTTTCACTATTCTCAAAAATTGATGTTTTTTCGAACAATACCAAAATTTTACCCTAAGATATAATTGATATTCCGAATTCCAAAATGATGTCTATTTTAAAAAATTACAAACATATAAATTTCATTAATTAACTTTATAATTAATTCCCATTGTCACAACAAATAGCGTGTTTTTAAGAAACAATATATATCAAAAGATTGACAATTGTTTATGTCCAATTTCAAAGTGAAATTAATTCTAATGAACACCATTGTATAAAATGGTAAAAAATATATTCTAATTATACTTTAAAACCACTCAATATTATAATTTATCACTATAAAATATTTTGAATAAATTTTTTTTAAGTATTCTTCACTATTCATAAAAAATTGGAAGTTCTCAGAAAAATACCAAAAATTCAACTTAGGATAATTTCGATATTCTGAATCCAAAAATGATGTCCATATTGAAATATAAAATATATATAATTTCAAAAAGTGTGTATTAATATTCATAATGGTTATTTTGATTGGTCACGGTTTGTTAGAATCTCGAACTTGCGTACAATGCAAGCTATTGCATTATTGAAAGAGAAGCATATCATGGAAGCTCGGGGTGTTACAAAGATATCTTTAAATATTGGTAAAGCCTTGAGTATGTAGTTTTTCATTAAATACATACTAGTATAGATATTAGAAAGAAGTATTATCTACCGAATATATTCACCAAATGATAATCAACCCAAAAAATGTTGGTTGAGCACTGACTTGATCAGCACCTTGGTGCGGGATGAGGGGGCCTAAAACTACAAACCTAGACAAACACTCTTGGGGATATGATTTGGTTAATCATATTATATTTAAAAACCACAATGAAGGATTGATTTACTAGTAACTTTGAGTGATTATGTTTATAATTATAAGACAACCCAATATAATGTTACCTGTGTTAAGATAATATTAATATAGTTTTATCTAAAGTGGTTATGTGATGATGAAATGATGTAAAAGGTTAAAAGTTTTTATGGTTGAATCACTTTAATCTTATTGACTATGATAATACCCTATGATGTTAAATATTTTTCACTCATGTTAACCCTCTCGGTATTAAAAATGGTTTGAGCTATGATGAAGTGAGTTAATAATAGACATGATGGACAACACAATACTTTTATTAATGAGAAACCATATGGGATAGAAGCTACGGTCGAAAATCATTTGGTTATACATACACAACTATATTGGGTAACAATTAGAAAATTGAGTTTTGATTAACATATAATCCCACCAATGATATGGAAAATGGATTTTCATATAATATAAAGTGACGAAGTTGATGGAGGAAAGAAGATTTAGTTTTCTTTATGAAAAAAAATGTTGGAAAAGACACCCATTGAATTGTTTTGTTGGAACAAAAAGATGAATTATCTATGGTAAAGGATGAAATAGAGAACCTATATTCCAATGAAAAATTAATATTTTAGTTAATAGAATAGAAGAAAATAATGTTCTTCATAAGGATCCACTAACAAATCAATGTTTTAGATGTGAATAATATGGTCACTATAGAAACCAATGCACCAATACAATGTATTAATTTGAAAATAGACACTAAAAACATTATAGAAAATAAGGCGATGTAAATTCTATAAAATTAATACTAATAAAGTGTATAATAGTAATTAATTGGTTCTAGATGAACTTATTCATCACTATATATTTACCTGCCTTTCATTATGCAAGTTACCTCAAACTGTAAGCTATTGAAATAAAACCATATAGTGGTATCATTATTATAACCAAGGTATATGAAACCTCTTATTGGGTTATGCGAATCATGAATGATTTGAAAAAATTAATTTATATAATATTTATTATGATTTTCAAAATGAATTTGTTCTCTCTATTTTGATAGGTAAAAAGTATTTTTTGGATAAGGAAATAAAAATTTATATTAACATATGGGAATATTACAATTTAACGAAGACTATAGGCTATCTTGGAGAACTAATTATATAATAGGAGTCATGAAAAATAATTATAATGGATGTTTATTTTAGATTGTTAGGAAGGAACCTCATATTGTGATATTTCTATTATGAAAGAAATTATGAGTTTCCTACAATTCTCATGTCAGTATGATTGAAACGTTTTAAAAAAATAAACCTTGACATATGACTAAAATATGGAAATCCATAACTATATTCCATTGGTAAGTGATAATTAAAATTATGAGCGTGCTATTTATTTATATGGAGATAATATAAGAACCTAATATTTTACTATAAATTTTCCTTATTTAAACTATATGTTTGATGACTTATTTCTCATGATATTAAAAACTAAACTGATCTGAAGCATATTAGATGAATATTATAAACCAAACTCTAAGATCAATAAAAATGTATTTTAAATAAATATATATTTATCAAAAAAATTATTACATTTACATGATAATTAATAAATAATAATTAATATTAAAATGATTTTATCTTTCTAAAATTACATTGTTTTTGAAAATATAGTATATTTTAACCAAATTATTATATATTCCAATTTTAAATGAAAATATATAATATTTAGGTATATATACCACTATATTAGAATTATTTAAATTAAATATTGATATAAAATAATATTAATAACACTTAATGATTAAAACATTATTTTTTAGAAAAATAAATTTTTATTTTTTGTTTTATTTTCAATTTAAAATTAAATATATAATTTTAAAATATTATTTATATTAAACTCACTTTATTATTTGATTTATAATTTCAAAATATTGTTACCATGATGTTTTGATATTTTTCAGAAAAAAATTAATTTTAGATTAATAGTGCAATACATGGAAACACCGCCCTTTATGATAATATTAGTATTTAAGTTTGAGTTATAAATTTATAAAAAAAATATAGGAAAAATTTGAATTTTATAATTTAAAATTTATATTTTAAAAAATTTATTATTATTTACAAACTTATATTATTTTTCCAAGAACTAATGTACTATTTTTTTAATTTTTTAAAATAATCTTTTATCACTTTTATGAATTGAATCAGAATAAATGTATTTAAAATATATAAATCGTGGGTCCAAATTATCCAGTGTAACTTTATTTTTTAATCATATATGTTAAGTTTCCTTAAGAAAAAATTCAAAACCAAAATAAAATATTAAATGAAAAAATTAATCATTCAAGGCGAAAAGTTATTGAAAAATGTTAGAAATATTTTTAATTGAGTGGTTAAAACATTATTAATGACATCAAGCCCTACACTCAATTATTTTCAATTTTTTGAGATACATTACATGTTTAATATTCACTATATTTATTAAGACCAAATATTTATAAAAATTTCATTCTCAACACTTATAAATGGGGCCTCTCATAATACCTTAAACATCACTCTTAAAATTAAAATTTCCCCTAAAAATATTTCCTCTTTCTTTAAATTATCATCAAATTTCACTTTAATTTTATTCAGGTCACAATGTGTTAGTATAATATATTTCATTAAAAAAACCACTTATAAGAAACAAAAAGTTCTCAGTGAGGTTAGAGAGTATTCTACTAAATACGAATAAATATAAGGGTTTGAATCTGAAATTTATTTTCTTCCAAACATGTTTTTTATTATGAACCTAATTTTATTTATGTGGATATTTAATATTTTTTTAATATATTTTTTCATGGGATAATTTTTATTCCTGATAATGGATTTCCAAGGTCTCTCTTTCAAAAGGTTTTCAATTAAATTATCATTAAGTTTAAAGGGGTTTTCTTTAATAATATATTTTTCATAAGACATAATCCATCCACGTAGATTGTGATATTTCATATTTGATATTATCTATCCTATGATAATGTTATGATTTATTTCCATATTCTCCTAAAAAAAAATATATTTCACTGCAATGTCATATTCTTGATAAATATATTATTCGGTGAAATTCAAAAAATTTCAATAATAATATCCATTTATTTAAATCCATATTTATTCCATAAAAAGGGTATTTACTTCCTTCTTATGTTCTTAATTCCATTGTGTAAAATAAATTTTATTTATCTTCAATTATCCCTATATTCCACTTCATAAATTTTTAAACAATGATATTTTTATTCTTTTAACTATGTGGGCTTTCAATAAAAGTTATTCAAACTATTTAAATGGTTTCCTTTACCATGATCCAACAATATTACATTCCACTTCAATTTACACGTTAGTTTTATTTCTTATGAATGTTTTTATTAGATGTTTTCTAAGTGATGTTTTAAGATGTTTTGTCTTCATCTTTAAGAAATGGATTTTGGAATGTGACTTGAAAATCACATCCTTTTAAGGTGATAATAATAAATTATTTAAAAAATAATAATTTTAGGGATGTCTCTTTCATTTTGAAAGGATTCTTGTCTGATAAAGTGATAGTTTTTAAATCACCCAATATGTTCTATTTTTAAATACTAGTTTTTAGTTATCATGTTTCTAGTGTCAAAAATCACGTTTTTTTAATGTGATACCATTTTAAAATGTTATGAAATGCATTTTCTTAAGATTGGTTATTTAATATAAGAAGTGTTATTTGTTTTTAAGTGTCCCTCATAAGTATTAGTGATGATTTTTGGGGTCTTATATCACCACCCAATACAATGGTTAATGATTTATATCTCATGATACCACGATTATTAGTAAAGATATTTTTTTTTCAAAACAAGAAGTATTACAATATTTTTTCAAAATAAGAAGTGGGAATAATTTTTTTATGCAAAACATCATGTGTGGGAAATTTCTTTATTCAAAATATAATGAATGATTTTTTTTACAATATACTGTATGAGCTTTTTTATTAAGAATATGAATAACACACATTTTTTTATCACAAGATGATTAATGGTCAATTTTTTAGTTTAAAATGATATAATTTCTCAATTATTATGTTTATTATAATATTATTTATTATGATAGGTTTTGAGGGATGGTTACATTTCCAAGACAAATTATAATGATTATTCTAAAGGGAACTTATTTAATGTATCTTAGATTAACACTATTTTTCAATGTTATTTGTTTTTCATTTGATATTTCATATACTTCTTTCATGAATTGGGGAAAATATTATTGGTTCATGTTATTTTAATAGGATATTAATCCCCTAAGAATTTTTTTTCTAATTATTATGATACAACACTTGATAACATATTTATTAGTCTTCCATTACTAAGCATTAAAGATCAACTATTTATTAATTTTATATTACCTTGGTTTTGAAGATGAATATATCATGTTATATTTATAGAAGATCTTTTATAAGATCACAGTTATGGACAAATGATAAAATGTATTGTAAAATAAGATCATTTTACCTGTAGAAACCAAGACACTAAGCCTTTCAGTCTAGGGTTTATGTGATCATTTTTATTATTTATTTTCTATAAAATGGGATCAAAGTATAATTTTTTTATGGTTATATAGTATAACTAAAATGTTGTTCATGTTTTGATGGAATACATTTGATGAATCCCTATGATTCAAACCCAACATCATAAATCCATTATACTCATTTGGATATGACCATATTCTTCATGTAATAACCTATGCACTTTCCTCAACTATATAAGTTCATGTGATTATTCATGTCTCATTCATTAAGGTAATATTACCTATATTCCCTAACGCATTTTAGGACCATATTCCTAGTGAATGGTAACAATATCTTCCCCAACTTGGACATATTCCTGATGATAATAGACATATGTTGGTAGGGCTATATTACCTTCCAAACCAACTCATCATTAATTAGTAATATTCTATATAAGTGTTTCTTGAAATGGACAATAATTCATAAGTACCATGACAACAATTTATAGAAATATTTTTTCTTTTTCCCATACCATCTGTCATTAAACTCTATGGATCCATCCTTGTTACAATACCTTAAATGGAATGAAATTATCTATTACGGTTAAATGAACTACGTGAGTTTTGATTCCATTCATAAGGAGACATATGAAGTCATTTTTAGGCTTGATCCCAACACCAAAAACATCATTATTCTTCCTGGAATTTGATAAACTCCATAGAGCCCATTTGTGTTGCTTTAAAAAAATGTGACCTATAGACCAACATCACTAACTTACAGGATGTTATATATAGGAAATCTATAATACATGATAATGTTTAAATTAATAGGGAATATCTTAAACATAAATTTTTTCACATCAATGAGATATATATGATATGTGAATATATTCACATAACATATAGAGATAAATTATTTCTATTATTATTGTAATAAGCCACATTCTAGGGTTTGGGAAGGATTCATGCACATAACATGAATTTATATGAGTTTCCCAATGACATGAAATTAAACTGAATGGTTTGAGACCATGTCACATGAAATTAAACTACATGGCACCTAGTCCCTCATTTAATATCTATGAAATTATATTTACATTGGACCTCAATCTACATACACCCATAAAGATTCCATCATACATGAAAAAAAACCCAGAGTAACCCACTTTTTAAGGGACTCAATGCAATGATTGATAATTTGATCCACATTGGCATTCATGGGGGTACATTTCATTCCTATTAAGGCTATACACTAATCCCAATATGTTCATGTGTATGTGTTTTATCTACATCAGGAACCAGTTAAGTACTATGTGTTAATTAATTACTATATTTAAGGAATACATAGTAAAACCTATATCCCTTATCCATGGCATAGTTGCTAATTAAAAAAAACCCTCAACCCCTAATATACGAGTCAGATCCTTATAATGGATATTCTCTTCATTAACTACTTGTAACTAGTTCACTGTCCTTATTGGATACATAGTGACACTTGGACAATCTATCATAATCCATGCTGCATGTTCCATTAATAAAAAATGCCTCCCTCACAACA